>VHKM01000106.1:2400000-3145000 GCA_007210695.1 Neogobius melanostomus | reverse complement strand
CGGTTATATCCACAGCCAAGGTGCCAATGTGAGCAGTAAGTGTTGTCTCACGGATGATGGAATTTCCTTCAGCTCAGCAGCGCCGGCTTAGTCAGAAAAATGGACTTGAATATTCCTAGAAATGTAACCATAAGGATGTTCTTTACCTTTTTGCACAGACTTACCTTATTGACACAGGAAGCATAAAGGGGAAAGAGTTAGCGCCCACTTACCTCAGAAGAGTATTCAGTGGATACAGCTTAGGAGCAACTTGAAAAAGGGGCGGACTATGGCTTAAGGTTAAGTCCTGGATTATACACAAATATGGCGATCCTTTCATGTCAGTTTGTGGCATTTTATTGCATGTATGATCCTTTATGCAAATCATTCTATCGCGATCATGACCAGTTTTCAGGCTCCTGTTAAGTTTAGGAAAGGAAATGTGATCCGATCACTTAGGTTGCTTAATACCCAAAGAAGAAGATGGTTCAGCTCTAAGCTCCATGTTGAAAGCATCAAGGACCAAGGCCTGTGGCAGTTTAGCTCCTGGCTCCCGGATCTTGGCAGGAGAGCCCCCAATAAAGCAGCCCTATTAAAGCACTCCTCTTTCCCCAAGCAACCAGCAGCTTTAATCAGAACCAGAGCTGGGATTGGAACCACTCAGACCACACTGAGCTGGTCCAGGTCACACGAGCCTAAAGTTCTCACCAGAAACCAACTCTGGGGGCTCGACATTCCCGCAGATACGCCACATATTCCACAACACTGCTGATCTGACAGCCATTATGTTTAGGTACAGCATATGTATATAAACCCAGGCGCCATTGGTCGGACTGATATAATAGACTGACATTTGTGGCCATAAGAGCTACTACTGTTTTTTTTTTTTGCTTCATGATCCATTTGATATATGGGTATGTTGCATAATGACCCTCTTTCTTCTGTGTTTTGCTTCACTCATGCATGTGTGGGTGTCTGCTATCTGTGGGTCAACTATACTCCCCTTGCTTCCCAGTTCACAATGTAATAACATTTCCAGATCTGCACAGGTTTCCAGCAGAAAAAAAAAAACTTTTGAAGTTGTTAACTATTTATTTTAAGGCCCAATAAAAAGTGTTTAAACCAGTTTCTATTGATTCCAAAGCAGAATCAACAAAATCCATTAAATATGTATTATTTATTAATGGCTTCCAGCTAGAAATCATATGTTTGACCCTTAAGTTATCAATATTGGCTTTAGTCCTTGTGAAATTGAGAATAATATAAATTCAATAGAAACAAGAAGCTGAGGCACTCCATGTTTTATAAAAATAAATATACTGTAGGGCTGCACTTTTTGCAATCTTCTTCGTCCATAAACTGTCTAAGCATTTAGGATTTGTCCAGTACCTCGGCTTTCGGCTTGGCGCACTCACGGGAGGCAGAGGGTGTGAATCATTCTGTCCCCGTCCATCCGGTCCAGGGCAAAGGGCCAGTGGACTCCTGAACACAGGCAGGAAACTAGTGTCCCTCCCCAGGATGTATCTGTCAGCTGATCCCCCCATTGGGAAAGCAAGGACCAGACAGGCGGGAAGAGGAGTGGAGGGCCGGGGATGGGATGTATTGGCAGGTGAGGATGGGACAGGAGAGTGGGGGATGGGGCTATAAGCAGAGGACAGTGACATTGAGACGAGCAGTTGTGTAGATAAGAGCCCACATTCTGTTAACCTTCCCTTCGGAGTCTCTTCAGCTTGGCTCCAGCTCACCTCGCATAAGTCAGTTTGCAGCTGTGAAGAGCTGGGGTAATGCTTTTAACTGAGGGTAAAAGGAGAGACGCTTCACCTCTGCACACGTGGCCTGCATATGTGGGATGTTCCATGACACTCACATGAAAAAATAAAAAATAGTGTGGAAAAAAAGAGCCTTTCATTTTGCTTCTGATTCATTTTCCTCATGGAATTTTCAGCTTCAGTGCACAAGATACAGCTGCTTTCACCCTACTGTCACCTCCAAAACAATGCAGATATCACAAGCATTACATACACAGTCACTTTGAGTCTGAGAATTTCTCCTTGAGATATGGTCAAGATCATGAGCAGCGTCTCTTTGAACTGTGGCAGTCAGTGAAGTTGGCAGCTGAGGGAGGACTGTGATGTGAATGTTTTCTGTCTCTCAGAGGGACATGGTATTGACGGCAGACGCTAACCTACTTTCTTTTTTGATAAGTAGAAAAGAGCACAGATCTCACTGGACAGCCATCTGGAGTGCTGCTTTAATAGTGTTTGATTTCAGCCGTGCCATGCCTGTCATGTGTGCCACACTGTCTTTTCTGTCTTCTTTGTAGTAAAGTTCAGACCCGTTTTCTCTCTGCCTGTCCCTTTCTGCATGAATGGTGTTTAGGAAACAGAGACAGGAAAGGCAGAGCAGCCAGGGAAGAATAGAGGGATATCCCCTTACAAGGTTCCCCTCCTTTTTCCTCTAGGACAGAGAACTTAAAAGGGTGGGGGCTCACCACCTGTCCATACACGTGTCCCAAACCCAAGCAGTTTTTCAGCAAAACGTGGATGCACTGATGCATTCTGGGAGATGGCCACTCTTATTTCTGCGTGTGTGTGTGTGTGGCTGGAGACCCTGAGATTAGCCCTATGTGGCCCAGATTACAACAGGATCAGTGCAGCCGCATACTGTATTACAGCACCCTGAGCACCATTAGACAGACACTGGGCCAGCCTGGGCTTTGGGGCTTAAGACCCTCTTTAATTACACTTGTGCTGAGAGGAAAAGTACTGTGCCCAAGTCTCTCAAGCTGTTTGTAATATATCTTAATAATGTCAGATCAGTCAGGGTCCTTTATCTACACTTGATGTCCGCCTTGTGGCTGTATCTACAATAAGGAGACGGGAGAAGATTACACTTTCAAAATGTTATCCCCTTCACTTACAAATGCTCAGAAAGAGGCATATCATCAGTGATGTATATTGGTACGGTTTTCTCCCTGTCACAAGATAACAGTTTGTTCCCCATCTTCTCATTTCAAGGTGCCACCAGGGACATCGGCTCAGCTCTCACACGAATGTGTATGCGCCATCGCAGCATTGAAGCGAAATTACGGCACTTCACCAAGTAAATGTTTCTTTTTTTTTTCGCTCTACATTTTCCCTGCTCTCTTGCTTTGAGAGGATCCTTGTGTCTCAGGGTCTTACATCCCACCTCTTGGCCACTCTCTCAAGATGTCCAAGTGCTCTGTTTCACACATACAGCTATTTGTTATGGCCCTCATAAAACCTGTGTAATTCCTTTCTGTGACTGTAGTGCTCTTATGGAGAGCCTGGTTACTCCACTTCAGGACCGAATGGAGGAGTGGAAGAAGACGGCCAATCAGCTCGACAAAGACCATGCCAAAGGTACAACATTAATAAGATGATGATGAAAGTTTTTGCAGTGAAATAAAGGGATGATTTAACTTTTTTTTTACCTCTTAGAATACAAGAGGTCTCGTCAGGAAATCAAGAGGAAGTCCTTAGACACTATAAAACTCCAGAAAAAGGCGAGAAAAGGTGAGATTTTGTCATATTTTTTATTAAACATGAATACACAAAACTGCCCTCATGAATAATAATTTGCACTACAAAAACGGTGCCATCTAGAGTTCAGAATCAGAAATGGCATCTTAATCAAGCCTGATACGCCTGGCACCGCTTCAGTGCTTCCTTTCCCACTTACGGCTTATAAATCAGGCTTCCTGCCAGCACTTGCTTTAGCATCTACTAACTGTTGCAAAGAAATGCATATTATCGTTTAGAATTTACACGCTGTGGTGCCTTGTGCTCTAAAAACACGTTGTGCAGCTAACATTTTCTCCTGTCTCCTCCTCCCTGCCTGCTCCCTCTTCTTATGCTATGACCATATCCCCCGCTAGAACTCCTGGTATGTTTGCGCTGTTAGTACAAATTGTACATCTTGTCTAAATCATCAGTCACCTCTGTGCTGTACAAGCAACCCCCCATCAATGCCTTGCCTTGTAGTTTTTGACAACGATTTAATGAATTACATAACTCCATTTTGTACTAACTCACTGTTATAGATTGTCTGTTATAGATTTATTATAACATAGGACGGGGTCTTCAACCGTGTTCCTTCGCAAGCTACTTTTAAACAGCAGAGAGACACTCTGAGGATATTTGAGTAATTCTGGGACTGGGCTGAGTTAAGGCTGGGTGGTATGATGATAAAATTGAATGAAGATCTGATCCTTGTGACAATCGTCCAATTTGTATTGACTGAGTTCTATGCTCAAGACAAACTTTATCCCTCGCCCACTCCTCCTATGGCTAGTCTCTGTCATGTTTCAGTGAATGAGAGAAAAGTTTAAACTAAGATAAAATGATGTGCAACAGATAGCTGGCAATATAAATAAAGCTTCACATGAAAAAAATCTAGGCTGTAAGAAAATTGTGATATACATTTTCTTCTGGTCAGTCAGAACACAATACAATAATTCAACACAATGGGAAAATAATAATTTATATTCTTGCAAACCTATTTCCAGAAATAGAGTGTTCAATATGTTCATAACTCGTTATTTGGTGCCCAAAGAGAAAATGCTTCTGTAAATGCATCTGGCACATGTAGATAGTTCTCAAATGTGTCTCCACAAATGTAGAAATGTAAAAAGCCTCTGGGAGCTACTTGGACAAGGCTGGAGAGATAGTTGCTGTACTGCAGGTTGAAGACCCCGGACATACGGTCTTTGATTCTTAAAGGGGTTGAAACTGCACTAATATCATCCATCCTGTGCCTTCTCTACATTTTTTCAAACTTCTTTTATCACCATTTAACCGTGATGTGAAACCCCTTTTTGCTCTGACCTTGGCCATTGAGTAGTTTCCAGTGACCACTTCAAGATTTTTTAAATGTTTTCTCATTAAACCACGTCCTTTCATTTCCTTTTACATGAACCATCTGTATAGTGCAGTGACCGCTAGTGCACTTGTAGTTAATCATGATATAATAAATCTAATCATGTCTTATTTTGCTCTCTTTTCTACCTCAACCACTTTGTATGTCATCCTCCCTTCATTCCAATTAATATCCTCTCTCTCTCTCTCTGTAACATTCCTTTGCCCTCCTGTTGCTCTATTCTTCCTCCCCTGCTGTGTATGTGTATAAGGCCGGGGAAACCTGCGCCCCCAGCTGGACAGCGCTATGCAAGATGTGAATGACCTGTACTTACTTATGGAGGAGACAGAGAAGCAGGCTGTCAGGAGAGCTCTTCTAGAGGAGAGGGGCAGATACTGCTCGTTCATTAGCCTGCTGCAACCTGTTGTGGTAAGACTTCAGTTCTTTTTCCGGGAGCTGCAAATTTCATTGACTGTCTTGAATACGACACTAATATGGCAGTTATAGAAGAATATTCTGAGATTTTAGTAAACCATTTCAACACAGTATTTTTCATTAAAGGTGCGTATGTGGGAAAAAATATTTTTATTTGAGTGCATATGACTTTGTAGTGACCCAGCAGCTGTATGAGGGGTAAACATGGCGCCTTTACTTTCAATCACGGTGGCCTCTACAACGATCTAGGATCATTTTTTGTTTCTGTAGATCACCAGTGAAAACCTTCCAAACAATTGATGGGAGCGTCTTAGAGACCACTGTGATGGAAAGTAAAGGCGCCATGCTGGACCTTCATACAGCCGCTGGGTCACTACAAGGTCATATGCACTCAAATATCAACTTTATTTTCACATACAACGTTGCATAATGAGCCTTCAAATGTAATAAAAAAATCACAAGTCATGTTTTTTCATCAAATAGTGTCCAAACAAAAGAACGACCGAAACAAGGCTTTAAAAATGTTTCGACTGTGTCAAAAGGGTTAGATCTCAGTCAGACGAAAGACCTCAGTGATTTGGAGATGTATTGTAACTTCTTGCAATACGGAAATCGCGTCACTTATAATATTGCAATGACAACAATTTCTGCCACTGTTTCTTTCACACGTTGTCTCTCTTTAAGAATGCAGAGGTTGCGATGCTGGGAGAGACCACTCATTACAGGCCATTGTTGATGACCTTACCTTGTTGACTGAAGACCCACACAAACTGCCTCCTGCCAGTGAACAGGTAATCAGCCAACATAGCGTAATAACTAGGGCCGGGACTCGATTAAAAAAATTAATCTAATTAATTAGAGGCTTTGTAATTAATTAATCGAAATTAATCGCATATAAATATTTGACCTGAGAACAGTGAGAAGTAAGTTTTTTCATAAGGATTTTTAGTATACCATTGAATAATGACTGAATACATAAGCTTAAGCAACAAAATATTGTTTGTTTTTGTTCAACCAAGTCCAACAGACCAGTGCAATATTGCCATTAATTGTGCGTCTGCAGGAAAAAGGAAACTGAAGTGTGGAAAGCAAAGTGTGATTAATTTCGATTAATATTTTTAATCGCACTAAACCTCATGTAATTAATTAATTGCAATTAATCGAAAAAAGTCCCGGCCCTAGTAATAACTAATCAAATAGAGTTGAAGTATTTCGATTAGAACAGCACCGCACATTTCAGGATCAAATGAGCAATAGTATAATAACATAAGTAATTAACTTTTACTCATACTTATAAATATTGAATACAACATGTTTATAAATAGAAACTGCACACTGATTGGTAACAGTTTGTGCTTCATTAATGAAAACATTCTGTCTGTTGGCTACTTGTTCCTTCATGTTTACAGTGAATGAAGCAACACCTGGTCTTTGAAACCCTAGTACTATGTTTGTTTTTATGTTTTAGGTTATCCGTGACCTGAAAGGCTCAGATTATAGCTGGTCCTACCAGACTCCTCCTTCATCCCCGAGTAGCACAAGCTCCAGGAAAAGCAGCATGTGCAGGTAAATGTTTCAGTCATTTTCAGTCCATAATGAACTTTTGAAGCAAGTGGTTGGTAAATACGCACTGCTGCCCGTGACAGTCGAAAGGACTATCCTGGCAGGTTTCCTCAACTTACTTTTGGCAGATTTAGCAGTTTCAAGCCTCTTGGAGCCAGATTAGGTCCAAAGTTGTCGAACATGACAGCCCAAAAGTCATGAGCCAACGTGTGCACCAACACTGACTTATTCATAAGGCTAATAGTGATTTTACATTTTATCTACACATGTGGGTCAGGAGTTCAGTCTAGCTGCAGAGTCAGCAGGAGAACTTAAACCAAAGTGGCAACCAAGCAAGCCTTTATCACTAGTGCACACCTGGATGCAGCTTTCTAACTTTATTTGCTGTGCACAAATCACCTGAATTTATTTTACTACCTGTATATCCTATATTTCTGTAATCACCTCCTTCTATACCTACAGTTTATTTTTTTAATTCCTTTAGTCATAGTGAATTATTATAAAACAGAAAAAAGAAAAGTTGCACTTTTGTCTGTTGATTAATTTTTACATAATCCTCATCCTGGAGGACAAGGATTAAAACAAAAATGATAATGTCAGATTTATTCCACAGGGAGAGGGGGAAGAGCACATAACACGCTCAATGAAAGGAGAGCAAAACAAAGGGTTTTCAAATTGTCTATTTTTAAATGTGTGGGAAACAGACAGCACGAGTAAATGGAGATGACGAAAATTATGAGACATGAGGAGAACATTACACAAAGCAGCTGTTAGTATTCAGAGCAAAAGAAGATTCAAATAGTGGGTAATTTGTAATGCTCTTTGATGTACCAAATGGAAACAAGTGGCATCATCTCGGCTTCATGTTCACAGTGTTCTTGAAAAGCTTGTTTAATGCCTTGAGATATAACAATATACAAATCCATGTGTCTTTGGCGCAGCATTGTGACTTATGCTCTTGTGGACAGTCTTTTGCAGATGCCGTCTGCCGGAGCTCATCGACTCAGCAGCGTCTCCTCCCACGACTCAGGCTTCGTCTCACAGGACGCCAATACCCACTCGAAGCCTCCATCACCCATGCCCTCTGACATCGTCAGCCAGGTACCACACACAGCCCTCTGTATATCAATGATTAAGCAAGCAGTATATTACAAAATTGCACTCATCACGTCACTGGAGATGTTCTGAAGTGCTTTTGTATTCAGATGTACCTGTTAAACAGAACATTCATAGCATTTATGATACTAGTTTGTCTGAGTTATTTTAAGACAGAGTCGTTCAGTTTTGTATCGATGGCTGCCTGCAACAGAGTTTGATCAGTTGCGAAATGCACTTGGAGGATTTTGATCCCTCTGGACTCTCACGGTCTGAACAGTTTGCAGAGTACAGCGCACGCTCAGCAGTACACCGGCTGATGCAACGATTCTTTTCTGAATATATGATCTTAAAGGTTGCCTTATTTTTGATCCTTCCGTAGTCTGTAGATACCCTGGGAGAAAAAAACCCTTCGGTATTCAGTCTAAAACTCAAATCGACACTCCAAGTCACACCTTTTTCCAATCTCTTTCTCGTGTCTCTCTCACCTTCTGCTCACTGCCGTGTTTTCCCCTCCTCACACATTTCTTATTCCATCTTCCCCTCCCAGAAATCAACAAGCTCAGCCTCTTCGGAGGCCTCAGAAACCTACCCGTCTGTCAGCGAATGCAACTCTCCCACAGCGGTTAGTAATGCATGCATCAACTTAATAACTGGATATGCTGGGGATTCAGAAAGTATTCGTACCCCTTTGTTTATTCATGTCTATGTTATTATGCTAAAGCGGACATATCTTGCAAAATCTACCTTTTTGAACCAAGTTATAAAGCGGTTCCCTTGTCAAATACATACCTATTTCACTTCATTTGCGCAGTTTTGAGGAATCCTGTTTATTTGGTTGTTATTTTCTTCTACTGCTAAAGCTCTTCAATATTTCCTGAAATAGATTGCGTAAAGTGTCCATCACCTGAAATGTTCTGCTCCCAAACTGCGTTTATCACAGCACCATTGATTTTTTTGCATGCTATTAAATGGAGGTTCGTATCATTTACATTGTCTGACTATAGTCTGAATATTCTGAATACATTTCAGTTTAAATGCTGTATATTATTGTAGAATAATATTGTAGAATAATATTGTAGATATTTTACTAACAGAAATACAGTACATGGCATTGCTGTTGAGCTGCTACATAATAAAATTGAAACGTTGAAAAGAGGTCTGAAAACTTTCTGAACCTTGTGTGCACACATTTTGCTGTTATGGTTAAGTGGAAGTTGCCTGTGGGCTCCTCTCGACAGTGTTGTGTTGCCTATTCACAGATGTCGAGCACTCTGACTCACACTTATCTGTCCATTCCGCAGTTTGGCTCATGCTCATCCTTTGGTACCTTCCGCCCTGCTTTCTCTCACACTGGCACCATCAGGCCTCTGTCTGTCATGCTTCCTGCGTCCCCCACATTTAACCACTCCCCCGGATCCAACACCCCCTCACCCACATCAAAGGTTCCTAGCTGGAAGGTTTGTCTTCATTTGCCGTTTAACTTTTAATTTGCTCTTTTAATTCTGATTTGCTTCTTTGCATTTGTGCTTTGATTCCGCCATACATGTTAATCAGCGACTAATTTTATCACACACAGGAATGATTATACTACTGTCACTAGGGCTGCACAATAAAGGGACACATCATTATTGCAAGGTGACATGACGCAAAAGCCCTGAACTAAAACAATATCACTTCATTTTATAAAGAAAAACTCAAATTAATTGGATATGGAATAAAATAATGCAATAATATTGTTATCGAAATATTCAAGGGATTTATCTATATCACATTACAGCTTAGTCATTTTGCCATCCTTGTCATAAAGATGTTTTAAGTTAGCAATATCTTTAAGCAACACTCACACGCTTATTTACCTCACTTTTGCCTGCACTTTCTGTATCTAACATCATCATGTGCCAACTATAACAGCTTTATCCTTGCATGGATGGATAGATGAGGAGAGCTGTGTATATTATTGTCTCCTCTGCTTCCACTGGCACAGGACTGGGCCAAATCCGGTTCTTGTGAGCCACCGCTGGCCAGCACTCCACAGAGGAGGAGAGAGTCTCGGATAAGGCGAGAGAGTGTGAAGCACCACCTAGCTCACAGGGGTATTCTGGGCTGCAGTCAGATGATCTGCACAGAACACGAAATCTTAAGGTGAGGCAATTCATTGAAATAAAAGTGAAAATGCAAGAGGTATTCAATAAATGTAAACCTTATGCTCATTGGACCTGTTTTAGCATGGGGAACCTCTATCTCCTGCAGCCAGCACTCTGGCAATGGTTCTGACCCGAGGGTTGAGTATGGAACAGCAGAAAAGCAGCAGAGATTCACTGCAGTACTCCAGTGGCTACAGCACCCAAACCAACACCCCCTCCTGTTCTGAGGACACCATCCCCTCACAAGGTACATAGACAGACACAGCTACTGGCGTCGCTAGACTGTGCCGCTGTATATTTAGTGAGCTGAATTTTAATGTGGATGCTCTTGTTTTCCATGTAATTTTCATGTGCTTGTGTTATTTGGGAAGTGTAGCACTCTGCTGAGCAAAATGATTATGTAATTAAGATGAAGAGCGGCAAAAAAGACTCTTGAAAAACGCTCTGTTTTCAGTTTGGCTTTATTAGGTGGGAAAAAGTACATGCTTATGTGTGTCTCTCTCGGTAGGCTCTGATTACGAGTGTTACTCACTCAACGGAGATACTGATGGTGAAGGGCAGGCAGACTTCGACAAGTCCTCCACCATCCCACGCCACAGCAACATTGCCCAAAGCTACCGGCGTATGATTCAAACCAAGAGGCCCGCCAGCACAGCAGGTCTGCCTGCTGGTAAAACTCATAATGGCACAGCAGGACACAGCTCAGGAAGCATCGCCTCAGGGACAGCAACCATCCGCCGCACACCCTCATCCAAAACTGGAGTGAGAAGGACTCCATCAACATCCGGTCCTATTCCCATCAGGCCCCCCATTGTGCCAGTGAAAACCCCACAGTGCCAGACTCGCCGGGATATGCCAGTCCCTCTCACCTTCGCACTGGGAGTGAGGAGTTTTTGTATGGTGATGACCCAGACCAGTTTATGAGGAGCTCTCCAAAGAGAATGAGCCTCCCAGACACAACCTGGGGCAGCAGTGGGGGAGGAGGGGCAGACAGGATTGTTTATCATCAACAAGGAGCTGGCATGGTCCCCCATAGTGCCGAGGAAGACCCCTTTCTTGCTGCCAACCGTCACAGCCTTGTGGAGAAGATAGGGGAGTTGGCAGCTAGTGCACATGCCCTGGGTGAGGGTCAGTTCCCTTTTCCCAGCTCACTACCAGGGGAACAGGATGTCTCCTCCGCAGCCCAGGGGGATGTGGACATGCTAGTGTCTATCCGGCGAGGTGTCAGGCTCCGCAAAACAGTGACTGATGACAGGTCGGGCCCCATGATCCTGCGGTAGCCCAGGGAAGAGGCATTTCTGTAAAGCAACCAAAATTGGTGCATTAGAAACTTGGTTGGTTGTAAAAACAAGAGCACTCATGTAATACATGAACAAGGCACAAGGAATAAATACTTTAAAGAGGAGAACGAAGGCCAGTTTATAAAGCAATGAATGACCATGGACATTGTCAGTCATTTAATGTTGTGTATGTATTACGTACATACAGATTAATCCATATTTTGGTTGCATTCTCCTTTCTCTTTTATTTCTTTAATTTTTTGTCTGTGGGATATGCGTCTGTGCACCTCTGTTGACTGTGTGTCCTATTTGTTCTTTAAGATACAGTGATCATTTGTAGGTATTGAATTCTTTGTTCATATGTTGTTGCTCTTATGATTATTATTATAATATTGTGTATTTTACTTAACACAGTCACCTGGAAGTGAAATCAGAGGAAAAAGTGCTCTGTGAGCCTGTCGCTTGTATGTCTTTTTACTTATGACCATGTCCACGTACCATTACTGTTTTGGTTAAGCTAAGGGAGTGATGTATAGAAGCAATATGGCAGTGTTTTAATGCTGTGTGCTGTATTGTCAATATATTCTGCAATTAAATGCGTTTTCCAAGGACATCATTTTATTATGTTTATTGAGTCACCACAAAATCATGTTTGACAACAACTATCAGAAAATTATGCATGGTTTACAGAAAGGGATTTTCTTGCCCCTCAGCTCCCCTTAGCCAAAAAATGGCAGCAACTGCTGTCAGGAAAACAAGATTTACCAGACTAACCAGATTGAGAGTGAATGTTGTAATGAGTTTAGTTGATAATTGAGAAGAAAAAAGTTGGGAAAGTGATCAACTTTGACTTTTCAAACTTCACGTTTCCTTACCAGTCATATATTCATGAAAATGAAGGCGAGTTGGGAGTGTCCTGCTCCCAGCACAGCCACGAGTCAGGTCTAAGGAGAGGTGAGCCCGTTCCTTGAGTAACATTTCACAAATAACATTATTGTTATTTACATGATTGTATGTATTGGGTGGAATTCACAAACAGAATGGATTGTATTTTTCATCCATCAACGCACCTTTATTTTATTAGAAGAAACATATGGTGTGGCAATAAATCGCTGGTAACATTTGGAAAAAGAAACGCCACAGTGACTAAGGAGCAAAACAGTTAATGTCAGTTCCTCGGTACACCGCAGGTGTGTTCAGAAAAGTGCGTTATGCGCTCGCAACAAGGGGGCGACAAAGATCCACTGCAAGGCTCCAGTGACTCCGGGACGAAGCGGAACTCCACTGTTATGGAAAAGATGGCCTGATGGCTCATGCATTCATACATGTGGCAGGCTGTGGCCATGAATGATAAGTAGTCATAAGAAGATATCCGAGGAAGGACAAATTACAGGCTCCAGGACGGACACCAGAAAGTAAGATTAAAACGAGACGCAAGCATAAATAGCCGACTGGATTATTTTTCTTGATCTATACATTGAGATTGAGCTGCGAATAAAAGAAGAAGAAAAAAAGGCTATTGAAACAAACAGCTTCAGTCGCTTTTCTTGAAGATATTTTGTTTATGTTCAGCATGACCTCATAGTGAACAGTGAGCAGCATCATTTATTTATTTAACACTTTAGAGTAGCTATTAAATCGGGTATTGTTTTATAGCCCATGCTATAAAACAATAGCATGGGCATGGGAGAGGTAGAAGCCAAGTAGCCTAAACACCACTTCCAAGAACAGAATTAAATGTTTTGTTTAATTTATTATTATTGCCCCTGTAATTATTATTACAAGGACAATGTGCAAAACACATTAATACAAGATGCTTTGCAGATTTCAAAATGTACAATATAAATAATCACACTATATATTATAATATATAATAACAATAACAACATACACAAAGTAAATTTAAGCCATGTCAAGTCACTACAAAGTCAAAATACCAAGTCAAATACAACATATCAAAGATACAATACTGTATCTTTGTTAGTCCTACAGTGCATAATGTTGGACATGGATAATGTTGTGGATGAATCCAGAAGAGAATTGATTATTTAGGAAAAGATAGACACCTTGGTGCACCAGTGAGTGTGGTGCGGCCAAAACCTCAATTTCAGAACCCATACTCATCATCATCATCATCATCATCTCATCATCATCATCATCATCATCATCATCATCATCATCATCATCATCATCATCATCATCATCACTTACTGATTCCTCTTCTTGCACTGCTTTTATACAGTATAAAGGGAAACTTAACTTTAAACCTTTTCTTACTTGACTCTTTGACTCAGCAAGAAGCTATTATTTAAATCAAGATGGGATATGTCGGAATACAGTAGGCACGAGCTGTGGGACAGTAATGAGGAGCTAAAGACACACACATAAAATCTACCTGACACTGAATTGCTATTGACAATTACCACACATTTGAAAGGAAAACTATAATGATGAAAAAGCTGGACAAAAAAAACGTTTAATAAGCAGCAGTCTGTTGGATCTGCGGCTAACCGACAGCTATAAAAAAGTCTCGGTTTTGGGCCCAGTGTTTAAATCATTCAGGAGATTCTGCCGGACCACCATGTCTGAAGAAGTGATTATTAGGCTTGGAAAGCCTTCAGTACATTTCATATTCTCCCCAAAGGCGTCCCTTATAATCCTCTCAGCCTCATAAATAGCACATTATTGAATTTACTCTTCTCTCACAGCCTTGAACTGGTCGAGTAATGGAAACCTGCCTAATGGCTGGGTCTTGCTGGGATAATTAACTGAGAATGAAATGCAGACTCTCATTGTGCATCCGAGGTAATGTCCTCAGTCCTTAAACTGTGTCTTTTTTCCTCTAAGAACATCATTAAGTACAGCTTCTTTCAAAAACACCTCCCTTTAGTTTGGTCAGATGAAAGGAAGACTAGCCTGGGTTAATTTCCCTTTTCTTTAAGATTTCAATGAGTATCTTTGGTACTCTTTGTGAGAATAAGAATACTTGATTGTGCTAAAAGAGAGTTGTCATTGTTCTGGGTTCGAGTGAGATAGTGTTCAATTTAGTCATCAAGCGCTTTAATCACATTGAAGCCCCGGGCTGCTCTAATCACTTTGTAGATATAATAAAGTTTCTCCTCAGACAGAAAGTGGCCCCGAAGAACTTTGTGTTTCTATCACAACAACAAGCCTATGCATTAATAATAGGATTATTTTGGGCTTTCATGAAAAGCAGAGCTCTTGTTCTTTTGGACATTAGGAGTAAGTTCACAAGTTCACTAAAGCCTTGTCCCCTTTTTTGTGCATGAGTGGCATTTTGAAAAACCTGGTGGTTGCTGTATTGAACCTGTCTGCACACCATTCATAATTAATGTATCTATTAATATACGGACATGGTTTAAGTTCTACAGTAGGTGGTAGAAGCCCGGGGGGAGAAACAGATCACATCCAATTAGCCGCACCTAATACATGAGAGAAATGTCTTTATATTTATCTAACTCTTTTTGCCTTCAGGTTGGTGATGAGAGAATGTGTCCCGGGGGAGCTACAGACACTAGTACTCTACTGTGAACTGCATCACAGTGCTCTCCTTCCCTTCGGTGTCACAGCATTTCCAGAAAAGCCTCTTCTAAAGGAGCATCAGGGTACAGTCACCATAAATGTCTAACGTTCTTAGCTGAATAGCAACCACAGAGCAACGCATTGCTTAGTCATCCACTTTAATTGTCCTGCCATTCTGTATTAAAACCACCCTGTTTCAGCCAATTATTCAGGCAATTATTTCATTGACTTGTGCTGAATAGAGTATTTTCACGACCCTGGAAGAAATTGGCCATTAACCAATAGTTTGTGCAGAGAAACTTTCCATACCTTCTATCATTTCCTGTTACCTCCAAGTGCATTTGTCCAAGGGGGGAGGGTACATGAATGTTACATTAGAGGAATGTCACAAGGTCTTCTTCTTTTGTCTGGGTGCAATTATTGTAATGTTACAGGGCTGCAACCTTTGCTTTCAAGAGCTATGTGTGTTCCTGGTTGAGTGAAGGGATGGATTTGGTCAATTATTCATTATGTAAGCATGAAGCTTTCTAATGTTCTTTGGCTGCTTTCTTCACAGCTTGTTTTTTTCCCCCCTCTAATGCCCTGCAGCTCTCAGTTATCTGTTCCAGAAGAAGGATGATGAGAGCGTTTCATGATTTTCTTCCAAATTCATTAAAGCTTTGTTGTTATTATAGGGCATATGTCGGCCTTTCATCTCAACTGATAACCCTCAAGTAAACTCTCCCCTTGCACTCTGGCCCAACCCTGATTGAATTAGCCTTTGCTGCAGCTATCTCCCATGCTGACAGTCACGCTGAATTTGGCCATGTGAGACGACATGATAAAGGACAGGATTTGATTTGCATTCATGAAGCACTTAGGAAGTTCAAAGCCTAGTTACAGGGGAGAAAAGCGAGGGCCTCACTTCACACGCCCAGCTATTTTAGATGCTGCAGTTCACCTTAAGTGACAATACCAATGGAGTTACATGAGGTCCCTCTTGTATGCTGAGGGTTATTCGAGTTCGGGAGGTCTCTTTCCCAGGTCAGTGGATGTACAAGCGGGTGAACATTGAATGAAAGTGCATCCGTGTGGTGACATGCCCTGCAGCCAAGTAAAGGCACACAGCCATTTTCTATTACAAGCTTCGTGCTCCAGCTGCAGGCAGGGCTTCCAAATTGTCTAGGGGCTCACCGCCAGTTACCAGACTTATTGCCTGAACAGAACAGTTTACCGTTCCCAATAACCGAAGCTAAAATCGCAAGTGATGGATTATAGTTTCAGGTTGATGAGGAGGATCTCTGTGCGGGGAGTGCTGATGAATCTCCGAACTGAATACAGATGTGTGGGGGAATGAGCTTGAAGAGGGCCGTGTGACATTGAATTACATATCCGACATAGCATCGCTCTCTCTCTAAATGGTTATGAATATTGATCTAGGCACATCTTAAGTAAAGGTTGACGTGACATGAGAGACAGACTCAATAGGGCGTACGGGCGCGCTCTAAAGACCATTATTCCACTATCTTTCAAACAATTCAGAGGCCTCACTCGGTGTAATATTTAGTCACCTGAGACGACACGTACAGAGCGGTGAGGGGAATTGAAAGTGTGCAGTCTATGGGAATTAGCGGTAGCCACTTTCAGATTAGGTTCGCAGTGCTCTGGGTGACTAGCACGCCGAGAGAGTGGGATGGAAGCGGGAGAGCACTCAGGGTGACAATTTTCATACCGAACCATGTGCGAAGACTAACGCGGGCTGCAGCAGACATATGGAGATAGTGACTGTGGGATGTCTCAAATGATGTCGTTTACATAGCTCAAGTCTCGCAATTACGCAGAGAGAAGGTGATGCAAAAAGACATAGATGGGGTGCCAAATTTAGTTTTCTCTGTAGTTGCGCTGGGATAAACCATGATTGCCTAGTCTTAAAAGCATACGTTATACATTCATCCTGCATTGCTTATTGCTTTTTAGAGGTTGTTGGTGACTGGAGTCATTCTCATCTACTGTGGACACTGAAGATACACAACAATCATAGGTAAATAAATTATTTAAAAAGCTGACAGTGGCTTTGGCCTTCATTCAATTGGATGATGAATTTCAAAAAGGCAAGATTTCTAGGATGCGCTCTTACACTCCAGTGCACTACTTCACTACAACTACCACCAAACTTGGGTTGCCTTAAGCTGCACAAGTTTCAGTATCCACATTTGAATGCTAAGAACCTCATTATACTGGAGGAAGATTGCATTAATTAGGACTTGATTAGGGACAGTTGCTGGGTTTGTGGAAGGACAATAGATTCCCTTTATGTTCTTTTCCATACGATCTGGGGCTCACTCTGGTTTCTCAGTGAATAATTGTCCAACTTTATGCTTCAGAATTTTCAAATGTCAACATGTTTTTTTGTAATTCTGAACAAATCAACATTACAATCATTATCAGTATAACTGTGATACTTTGATGAGAAGGAGCTGAAGCACTCTGACTTTGCAAATAGAATATTTTATTTACAGCGCCACCAGCGCTTTTCGACTCATGGGAGTCTTCATCAGGGTCAGGTCCCTTGAGTCGAAATGTGTTGGTGATGCTGTAAATAAAATATTCTATTTGCAAATTCAGCGTGCCTCAGCTCCTTCTCATCCTCTACATGGTAGCCTGGCCCCACAAGTCTGAAGAACACCTGATTTGTTTAAGTTAGTTTTCTATACCACTTGCATTTACTCTGCTACTCCGGTGATTCATTGAGGACTCTTCCTCTCCTCCTCGAGTAGTATAATTTTATGTTTGCCTCTGATCTGTTGACAGTCTCAGTGTTTATGAAATATTGAGAAAAGAAATGTTACATGCCAGACCATTATGTCATACCTTTGGATGGTGGGAGGACAGAGGCCAGATATACAGTAATTAACTAAATATGATATTGTAGCTCGGTAAAACACTTTCTGACGTTATTTATTGAGTATCACATTTTGCCCCAAGTGACTAAAACAGAACATGCAAGAGAGCAATAAGAGGGAGAGATGACACAGGGCTAATGACCCAAGCCAAACTCCAAACCAGTCTGCTCCTTTGCTGCTTGCACAGCCAGGTGAGGCACAGCCACTCCACATTTATCATACACACTGTGGCTGGCTGCAGGAGTCGCACTGTTGAATAGCAGTACAAATGAATTGTGTGGCTCCGTTGGGCTTTACTATAATTTCACAGGGCACTTCTTTATGTGAGTCATATGCTGCATGATGAGCATTTATAGCTGTGAGTTCTGAAACACTGAGAAAAACTGCATGTGCTGCAGGCGATATGCTGTAAAAGGTAAGTATAACCATTCTGAAGTTCTGAGTGCTGTTTTACATACAAATAAAAACAATATATGTGAGTAGAATGCTATGTAACATGCTATTTTAGATTTAAACTCAAACATCCATGTTAATAGACTATAAGAAAGTGACACTGGGACTGCAGTTTATGAATTAGCCGACTCTTAATGCACATTGAAATTCATAAAATATAGATGGAAATAACCCTAAGATAAATATTAAAGAACATGTCAACCCTCTGACCGTCACTCAGGGTGGGGTTCACCGAGCAGCTTCATGCCGCGCACCGCCCCGCCCCCGCGCTTGGCGCTGTCCGGCGCTGTGGTTCTGAACGCTGGGTACGCACTGCCTGCAGCGCTGTGGACAGGCTGCACGCACCTAGCTGCATGCAGCCCGCTCCGTCTGCCAGGATGAGAGCGCAAAGTTCTGAGGATCTTCTCGGCGGAGTACGCCATGGACAACTATGACGGACCTATTTCTCAACTATTTATTTCCTCTTTTTTGAATGATTACGCGTTGCCTCCTCGAGTTGCTGGGGGTATTTAACTTGGCGCCAACATGATTTGGGGGCTTGTATTTTACTGTCTCCTCATGCGGGCTGCTGGATACCAGTCCTCGGAGCGGTTGCCTTTCTTTCACGGGCATGTTTTTGAGAACTCACCGACAGCATCAAAAGTAAACGGACTTAGCATTCCAGTGAAGCGCCTAAACGCGCAAAAATGGTGCCCAATCTCCGGGCTGCGTTTAAAACTGTTTGGAAATGGGAGTGAAGATTTTCGAGTTTTGACACACCATCACAGAGGAAATGTATTGCTGAAAACTTGTCGGGTTTTAGATAGGGAGACGCGCTCCGAGTACCTTCTGAACCTGGCTCTGCGCTGTCAGGGCTGTGGACTGGAGTGTGGTGGTGCTCATACTGTCGCTTCTATAAAAGTAGACGTTTTGGACACGAATGATCACGAACCGATTTTTCGCAGTGCAGACGCGGTGCACATAACTTTAGATGACACGACAGCTCTCCGTAGTGTAGTGTACAGGTTTGAAGCTGTCGATGCAGACAGCGGGAGGAACGCAGAGTTGACATACACGTCTTTGCCTCAAAATGGCAGTTTCTATGTTGTCCCAAAAACAGGAGAAGTTATGTTAGTAGATTCCATCCTGGGCCTGCCCTCTGAAGTTAGATTCAGTATTTTCGCTAGAGACCACGGCTGGCCCCCACTGAGCAGTAAACCGGTGATGGTCACTGTCTCTCCACAGCGTTGGGCCACTGCTGAATTGGCGGGGTCAGTGCGGTCAAGGCGTGGACCCAGAGCTTTACTTGACCCGGACACTCTCCTATCTCTCAACGTGTCTGAAGATGCCAACATCGGCTCTGTAATCACGAGCCTGAGTCCCAGCAGGTTTCAGTCAGCCGCCTACGAGCTGCTTCACCCGGAGCCCCAGAAGTCCCCGGTGAGCGTGGGGCGCGACAGTGGAGATATCATTATTACCACGCGCCTGGACAGAGAGAGTGAGCCTGTGGTGGAACTCACGGTTAAGATCCAGGACAAACGAGGTGTGTTTCCTTTGTATGCTAAGTTTATTTTTTGTCTATAACTGTAAAGATAAGACACAAATTACACTTGTTTATTTAAAGCAGGGCATATGTTACTCCCAGTTTGCAGTAATTGCCTATTTTGGTTATATAGTTGGCAGTAGACTGTCTATGTATAACAGGAACATACAGGTAAATGCTATATATGTGCTCCATCATGCATTAAAAGCAGTGAAGTTGGTGCAGAAGTAATGAGTTTGTTAAGGCCATCAGTTCCATGCATAACTCTAATGTGGCATTTTCTGTACATTTATGTTGGAGATAGTCTTGGGATAACAAAAAAGACAATGTCAGCGTTGGCTCTGCTAATGGGCCTCCACCCTCTATTCTCTGGGCATTATTTGCATTGTGGCCTATTTTAGAAATCTGCACATCTAGATGGTCTAAGAGTGGCGCCATCTGGACATCTCAGCCTTCATGAGTGAACGCCTGACACATCCATCTCATCTCTCTATCCGAGCTGCCAGTTTATTTGCACTGGCTCTACAGGTGTGCATCATTACTCCATGCCATATATCACTCATATGAGCCGCAACATGGCAGCACTAAGTCGGGAGCCATTTACATCTAATTTATTGTGATGTATTCAGATTGTTGAAGTGAGTGACTAAGAGGAGAAATGTGACTCTATGAGGACTTTGCAGACCGGTTGAATGGTGTCCTTGACTGACGCATTTTGCGACTGTGAAGTTGTTTTTAGAGCTAATCCTTGCAGAGTGGCAAACCACGGCGACCCTTTTCTCTCTCATCTACTGGCATTACCCCTCTAATCCTCCTCTCATTCACTTTTCAGGCCCAGGGATTTGAAGTGACACTGCCACACTCATGCAACCCCGTATTCTTTAGGAAAAGGTGAAACTCTATACGCGTCAGAGTAAAGTTAGACGTTTGGCAAACAAGAGGCGAAAAACAAATGTTTCCCTTTCTAATTGAGCAACATGGTGTGCAGGAAGCAGTGTGCGCTGTCTTCATTTGAGTTGCCTGCTGCTAATAATGCACTTTGTAATTGTATGCCTGAATGGCACATTATTTTGCACACAAAAAAGTGTCTGGAGGTTTTTTTTTGTATGTAAGTATATATTTTTCTAAAAGGCACCAAAAATAGTGAGTGATCTGACACCTTCTCACAGATGCTGAAGAGAAATAAGCCACACCTGTTTGACAGATATTCACGTAGCTTTTTCCACTTTAGCTCTCTCACCTATGAATGTCTCCTCCCTTGATCAAAGGCTTGGCATGTCCTTTATCTGGTGACTACAGCTTTCCAGACAGAATCTTGACGTGGCGGCTATGGCGAGACAGGTCTTTCTTCTGCTCGTCTCATTCCCAAAACTTGCTCCATGGCTATCTCACTAAAGGAGCGCTGCTTCAGCCTTTTTCAAGCCTGATTAGGGAGCTCATCACCATGCCACAGAGAAAATGATAATTAAGATTCTCTGGACGTGTACTTTTGTCCGTTTATGTCTTTGTTCACATGTGTAGACGCTGGTCATACCAACACTGAGGTCGTATTGCACCAGCTCTAATAGGTCCCTTTGTGTTGAATTTCTTTCTGGATGTGACGACTGTAACCCTTCTGTAGCACAGAGCTGTCCGTGGTGCTGACAGTCACCTGCTGAATGCCAAACAGAAAGCCCCGTCAGCCACTAGTCTACAGCGGTTCACTGTGTACTCAGGTCAGCTACATGTCCCACATGGCCCTCCACTAACACTGGATACATTATTCATTTTAAAGTGTAAAACAGGTTAACTGCAGAGGTGTCGGGCACATTCAAGATGGGGGTTAAAGCTGTCACAGTAAATATATGACAATAAACATCACATTAGGTTGTTATACGTAGCCTTTGTTAACTGAAGTTGTGTTTACATGTCATCAAAACGTCCTAAAGAAAAGGTTCTCAAACCTTCAGCTGTGCTAGGATGTTTTAGTGTTCACTATTGAAGAGGGAGACAGGCTTAACCTTTTAACTGCCAAAATCATCTTTAACATTTCTGAGCCTATATCCACTTAAACAAACAACACTTGCACAAAGTTTCATGTCTCCTCGGAAACTCAAGTGATCTAAGGTGATATTAGACCACTTTAGTAAGGGTGTGACATTCAAACACATGGGTGCGACTTAAGTTGTTGAAACTTTAACATTCTGTCATAAGATTAACATGTATAGAAATGTAGTTTATTAAAGCATTGCATTCTGTTACCACTCAACACAAGTGACACGATTCTCACATAAACATCTGTCTCTACTTTGGGTGTGTGGATTAACACCTCCCTTACCAGCAACGGCGCGTTAGTGTAGCGGTTAGCGTGCTTGCTTCACTACAAAGGTAGCTTACCACCACCGAGTATGGAGTAAATGTAAAATTGTGTCATGTAAAGCTCTTTGTGTCATGTAAAGCGCTTTGTAACCATACAAACAAAGCTCTTCTTCTTCTTCTTCTTCTTCTTCTTCTTCTTCTTCTTCTTCTTCTTCTTCTTCTTCTTCTTCTTCTTCTTCTTCTTCTTCTTCTTCTCTTCTTCTTCTTCTTCTTCTTCTTCTTCTTCTTCGCAAAAACCTACAATTTTTTTATCCATAAATTTAAAATGTACTAATACCTCTCCCACTCTTATTTCTCCCCATATGTATTAAAACCTTCATTAAAACACTTTGAAAAGGCCTTGACTCTAAACAGTGGAGGAGGTTGTGGAATGTAAATCGACTTCCCCAAAACTTCATCAAACTTTAGGGTTTTTACTTTTTTGTCAGACTCACGCGTTTTTTACTCAGGCGCTTTTTTGGGAACAAGATATCACAAACGCAACTTTTTCATCACTTGCACCTTCCTTGTCGGATCCCTGTTGGTTATCCTGCTAAGTTAGCTCCACTGGATAATTTTGAGGACACCAGATGTGACTGCCTGTGGTCTAGTGGTTTATGTAGTTGTTAATTGGTGAATACATATTTACTAATGCACATCGGCGAGTGCGTTCAGGGGCTCCTAATGTGGCCCTAAAATGCTAATCACCCATGCGCTTGGTCTTTCTTATGGTAATAAGTATGCAGAGGGTACTGTGGAAGGAGGAGAGCCATCAGTGGAGCAGCTATTTGTGGCGCTCAAATGCAGATTAAAAAGTGGAGTTTGACACTTGGATATTAGATAAATTATTCTGGCATGCTGGAGAGAAGGGCCAGGGGAGAACAGTGGATTTGTATTACTGTCAGTGTGTGGTACCATTCGTGTTGACTTACTTACCTGAAAGAAAAAGTGCTCACCATCCACCAAAAATAAAAAAACACCCCTCATCCTTCGTTCCCCCCCATGACTTCCCAGACGTGACATGTTTGAAAACTCTTTGGAGTCGGCGGTAGTAATCACAATAGTGTTAAGACACTTATTTGAATATGCTTAATTATAATTAGGCCAATGTTCCCACATCAAAGTGTTTTACAGTTAACATCAGAACACGTAGCACCGCCGTTTCATGCATTTCATTAATTTAGACACACAGACCTACTTTCCCCTGAATATATCATAAATGAGACTTGTCTGTTGGAGAATTTAATTGGAGTGACTGATAGTTGTTTGCGTGCTGCTGGAATATACAAGTAATGTTGAAAAAATGTGACAGCATTTTTTTTTTTTTTGGTGTTGCAGCAAAATGAATGTCACAAGAACTGCTTGTAATGCAATATTCAGGTTAACAGGCGACCTCTATAGAGCCGTGTTGTGCTGTTATGTGGTCAGTTGTATTATGCTATGGTTTTATGGTCTCACATTATCATAAATAGTTAATTTGAATATAGCAAATAAACCTAAAATAAAGTAATTTCCTAATCACATCAACATTCTACATAATTTTCCACAAATCATGTGGCTACTTTTAAAGGCTTATAATGCCCAATATTGCATAGGCACACTGGCGAATGATTACCTTCAGTTATGTGGCTGGTTGCTGCCAGAAACATACACATCTAAGAACATGCACAAATCTAAGAATGTGCAAGTGGAGCAAATTGTTACTGAATTGAAAATGAATAGTAAATTGTGACGATTGCGTTTTTTTTAGTTGAACCACTTTCTTTATTATGAACAGACTTGGTTAGACTTGGCCCTGCAGTGAAGACATTCTTCTATTGCTTTAGCAGTTCATATGTATTAGCCATCTCTTAAATGTTGATGCCCCAGAGCATGTTTAAAATGTGCACTGAGCATTCAATCCTGATTTGTGTGTGGTGTGTGTGTGTGTGTGTGTGTGTGTGTGTGTGTGTGTGTGTGTGTGTGGTGGTGTGTGAAAATCACTTATAGATAACTTTATAAAATGATGTAGCCTGATACCATGCACATAGATGTGTCTTTGTGTCTTAAACTTGTTCTCATTAGCTCATCCACAGTGTTAAGCGTAACTGTCAGCAGCTGTGAAGTGCATGACAGATGATGTAGGAAGAGGAATCCACTGTTGACAATTTGTACAGGACGACTTTGCCGTTACAGTGTCATACGAATTGGCTATGGTGAAATTTAAACCGTTAGTGAGTTGAATAATCTAATAAAAGCATGATCCGTGATATTTTTTTTGGTGTATATTTTTATTATAATACACACATTTGTGAGCTTAGACCTTGTCTAACCTTGAACTGCAGCAGCAGGATGCTCAGTTTGCGTAACATAGACTTGGCTTCAAAACAGCAACAGGAATTTAAATGGTGTTTACTCTGAGAAAGATTTTTCAAAGTTCAGATGAAAGCTCTAATTGGTAACATGTTTATTGTCTAAACTCTTTATTCTCTATTTCTCCTTCTCAAACAGTGCATCATTCTTGTTCTTTCATGTTTTTTACTCTATATTTCTAACCGGCAGCTATGAGTCATTAAAACTTGTTGTTTAATTACCCCCCGTAATGAAAAATAAAAACCATTAGCAGAAACAAAACATTTTTGCTTTGTGCACTTTCTTATTAAATTTGCCTTTTAGAGCGAATTACAAGATTAGCATTGTAACGCATCTCTTTGCACTTCTGCTGTCTTTTGCCCTTGCTGCCGAGAAATGCCCTTTACAACGCAAAGGCACGATACAGCACTTTTTCATTCAGCTTGCAATACCATGCTGTGACATCATCTTCATACCCTCTATTCTTATGTGAGTTCTGCCCCCTCTGCCTTCAAACTAGGTGTCATTTGTCGACTTTGCATGTGTGAATAAAGGTTTCCATTTATTTGTGGGTGTATGGTATTTTAGGCCCACAGTTGCATTGATTCCCTTTTATATATTGCTATGAACCTTTTTTTCCTTTCTTACCATACATAGTAAGGTCACATAGTTATGCAGCTTGGTAAACCTTATTTAAACTAACATTGTACCTCTTAACAAACGCCCTCTTTTTTTTGGGTGCTTTTTTGTCTTCTGTTTACACTTGGCACACAGCAAGAGGAGGACTAAACCTCCTGTCAGCCGCTCTCCCCGGTCCACCCACTCGGATGCATCACAGTAACATGAAGAACAGACCTTGTTTGTCTATAGATCCTTTTTGCTCCCTTCCAAACCCTCTTTTCTTTTACTCCGTTTCTCTCGCCAAGATCTCTCGCTATAATGTCAGAGATGTGTTTACCTTGCGAACTGTATTCTGCGCTCTCACACACACACACACACACACACCTCAGACAATCCCTGGAGGAAACAATCAAGATATATTTTTTGACATAGCCTCGCCGTATCAAACCGGCAGCGCTGGGAACGACGAGGTAAAAGCGGTGGAAGTAGGCCATGTCATGTGACTCACTAAAACTGGTGCGCTGTTGTCTTTGTAGAGCAGGAACTGTAGCGGGCCCCTCTTCAGCTCCTTCCTGTTAAAGGATTTGCAGGTCCACAGAGGACGTCATTTTAGATTTGTATTGGTTTGGATTTTTTTTCCTCTCTTTTTTTTTTTTTTTAGCTTTCACCTCCCCTTCGGAATCCTTTTGCAGCACCAGAGTGGCTAACTGTTAATGGTATTTGACGGCTAAGAAGGCGCCTGGAAAAAAAGTCCTGTGAGTCTAAGTATAGGGAGATACCGGAGTGGTTTCTTCTGTCTTCTGTAGGTGTCAATCGGCTGCACTCAAGCTACAACCTTCTCCTCTCTCCATCTCCCCTTCATGGCTTCACGCCGTCTTTAATCCGATTGCCAATTTCTCGACTCCCCTTTTCCACATAATATTCTCTCTCAAATGTGAGGTTAATTGCCAAGAGTTAAAATCCCGTTTTTTCTTTGT
The DNA here is from genome assembly GCA_007210695.1 of Neogobius melanostomus. NCBI lineage: Eukaryota > Metazoa > Chordata > Actinopteri > Gobiiformes > Gobiidae > Neogobius > Neogobius melanostomus. The sequence goes on along the minus strand of VHKM01000106.1, from coordinate 3,118,957 downwards.
AATTTCACCATTGCTGACCACGAGGAGTCCACATTGGCCCAGTGGTTCTCAACTGGTCAAACTTTGAGATCCACCGGGACAACTTGTAATAGAAACAACCTGGTTTTACTATTTTCTATCAATTTCAGAATATCATCTTTAAGTGATAAAAGAGATAGATTTAAACAGTAAACAATTGGGCCTGAAACTCCTAGTTTGCAAAATGAGGACAGGGAGTGTGTAAGAAATTTCAAAAGTAAAAAATGATCACGCTCTCTCTCCCTTCCTGACTGTGGGCATGACTGCGGGTTCTCAAAAAAGCTGTGTCATTGGTCAAAGTGATGGCAATCGGGATTCTGATTAGTTGCTGAGATCAGCAAAGGGAGGGACTTACAAAAAGTATTTATTTATGTTACTTACATTGCATGAGATTGCAGGCCCATGCGGTCAGTTATGCAATTTATTAACCTGGGCACATTTTCTCCAGTTCAGCCTCGCCCAAATCTGAAATCTTCTCGACTGGAGCGTCACTTTTTTGTTGCGTTTTCATCATATTTTTCATTGCTTTTTTGTCATATTTTTATGGCTCTTTTGTCACTTTTTCATTGATTTTTTTGGTCAGATTTTGGTCAGATTTTTGTTGCTGTTTTGATGCTTTTTTTCAACAAGCTTTTAGATTTAGGTAATGCCAAATTGAAGAAAATGTGATTGATTCAGGTGAGAGGGTTAAGAGGTTAAATTTGTAACACAGACTACTTACAGACTACCCGTTTAAAACAGTGGTTCTCACCTGGTTTGGCGCCTGGACCCACCATCACCCCAGGATGACAAGCTGCGACCCAAACATTTGTAATATATGAAGTTAAATACTGTTTACCATAAATTATTGTTGAATAAGCAGTCGTTTTAACAGATTCTGACATGTTTATACTTTTTCAGAAAGGCCCGTGACCCACTAAAACTGGTTCCGCGACCCACTTTTGGCTCCCGACCCACTAGTTGAGAACCAGGGCTTTAAAATATTCTGTTGATTCAAGCATTGATCAAAAAGTATAAAGAAACTTTTGACTTTTGGCAGATGCCCATTACCCATTGAAAATGAAAACCCACCATTTGAGAACAACTGCCCTAATCCAGTGTTTTTGGTGTACCACTTGAGGTTTTAGAGTTTATTCTTTTAACATTAGATAGATACAATTTTATTTATTTTGGCCTATTTTAGTCTCATCTCAGATTTAGTCTTGGTGTTGACCTGGTGGTCCTTGAAAAGCCAAACATTTTACGGGCGGTACAGTGGCGCAGCGATTAGCACACGTGCTTCCTAACTAGAAGGTCCGGATTCGATCCCCTGTTGGAGGGGGCCTTTCTGTGAGGGGTTTGCATGTTCTCCCCATGCTTGTGTAGGTTTCCTCTGGGTAGTCCAGTTTCCTCTACCACCAAAAACATAAACAATAGGCCAGAATGAATGACCATATATATGTATAATAGTAGTAGAGGTAGATGATTACCTAGTCAGCCCCATTCATAGTAAAGGTCCCAAGTCGTCTGTGAAACTTACATGGCTGCTCAATCTCCTACGCAGACTGTTCCTTAAAAGTAGAGGCCCCGTTTTGGGCCTTAGAGTGCTACAGTAAGTGTGATTTGTTTTTTATGAAAATCTGTCACAACAGAAAAAACCTGTAAAAAAATAATTTTACCACTAAACTTTGACCCATCCCAAGGCCTAATAAAAATAAAAACCTCATTCAATTTGGAATGCATTTTAAAATGTTTTCCTGTTTAGGTATCGCAAATACTTGCATGACAGTGAACTTTTGTGTGCATTTTGGCCAATAAAGGGTTAAAAATCATTTAAAAAATACAAATATTTGGTATGTATGTGTCAAGCAGAAGTAGTTCTATAATTCTCAGTTTTTAAAGTAGAAAAAATATGAAAGTACAAAAAATGTATGGATGTTGAAAGTAGAGGCCCCGTTTTGGGCCTTAGGGAGTTAAGTGTGATTTTTTTCGCACCAGCTCTGAGAAACTAATGTAAAAAAACTGAAATAGCCCAAATGAACTTCTCCAGAAATTATTATCCTCAGGCAAATTTGAGGAACATCCACTGAACAACAGGAGGGACAATGCGGTTTTCGTCCTGGTCGCGGCACACTGGACCAGCTCTATACCCTTCATCGGGTGCTCGAGGGTTTGTGGGAGTTCGCCCAACCAGTCCACATATGTTTTGTGGATCTGGAGAAAGCGTTCAACCGTGTCCCTCGTGGTGCCCTGTGGGGGTGCGCCGGGAGTATGGGGTCCGGGGCCCTCTGCTAAGGGCTGTCCGTTCCCTGTATGACCGCAGCAGGAGCTTGGTTCGCATTGCCGGCAGTAAGTCAGACTTGTTCCCGATGCGTGTTGGTCTCCGCCAGGGCTGCCCTTTGTCACCGGTTCTGTTCATTACCTTTATGGACAGAATTTCTAGGCGCAGCCAGGGGCCGGAGGTGTCCAGTTTGGGAACCTCAGGATCTCATCTCTGCTGTTTGCAGACGATGTTGTTCTTTTGGCTTCATCAAATCAGGACCTTCAGCGCGCACTGGGGCGGTTTGCAGCCGAGTGTCAGCGGCCGGGATGAGGATCAGCACCTCCAAATCCGAGGCCATGGTTCTCCACCGGAAAAAGGTGGCTTCCCCTCTTCAGGTCGGTGGGGAGTCCTTGCCTCAAGTGGAGGAGTTCAAGTATCTCGGGGTCTTGTTCACGAGTGAGGGACGGATGGAACGTGAGATCGATAGACGGATCAGTGCGGCATCAGCAGTGATGCGGTCGCTGTATCGGACTGTTGTGGTGAAGAGAGAGCTGAGTCGGCAAAGCTCTCGATTTACCGATCGATCTACGTTCCCACCCTCACCTACAGTATGGTCATGAGATTTGGGTAATGACCGAAAGGACAAGATCGCGGATACAAGCGGCCAAAATGAGCTTTCGTCGCAGAGTGGCTGGGCACACCCTTCAAGATCAGGTGAGGAGCTCAGTTACCCGGGAGGAGCTTGGAGTAGAGTTGCTGCTCCTTCACGTTGAAAGGAGCCAGCTGAGGTGGCTAAGGCATCTGTTTCAGATGCCTCCTGGTCGCCTCCCTCGGGAGGTGCTCCAGGCATGTCCTATTGGGAGGAGGCCTCGTGGAAGGCCCAGGACACGCTGGTGGGACTATGTCTCCGAGCTGGCCTCGTGTCGCCTCGGGGTCCCCCCAGAACAGCTATAGGAGCGTGGATCGGGAAGTCTGGACATCTTTGCTGAGACTGCTGCCCCGTAACAACATAGCTTCCGCTTTGTTCGAGGCCGACCCGGCCCCGGATAAAGCGGAAGAAAATGGATGGATGGATCCACTGAACACAGAAAAAATGCAATAAAACTGAAAATGTACACCAAAATCCCCTAGGGAGCCCAGAGGGTTAAAAGGGAAAAAGGCAGGAAGCCCTGCGGTTGTGGGGCGGGCCAAGCCTCCACAGAGCTCCAGAGCTTGATTGACAGGCTCTGGAACCAGTCAATGCACTGAAAATGCTTCCACTATTTCGGGCTGATGTACAAAAACCAGCGTTGTTAAAAATATTTCACACACCCCTGCGTTGTCACATGGGTCATAGCGACTTTTGGAAAAAGAAAAACTCTTTAGTCCCATTAGAATCCTGTCTACCAAGTGTCTTTTGGAGTCGCCCCTGGCTACAAGGTAGGGAGCTGACATTGCTGGTATTACAGCAATGTCAGCTCCCCACCATGAGGACCATAGAGAAGCACGTTTCTCGTCCATTGGTGATGGAGCAGATTGGCAGCCCCGCTTCCACCACCACTGAGTATGACATGAATAAGGAATGAATAATGACTACAGAATGCTTTGAAACTTGGTAATTGGCTTGTAAAGTGCATATTATTATTATTATTATTATTATTATTATTATTATTATTATCATTATTATTATTATTATTATTACTTAGGTCAGTAAAAAATAAAAAGATAACAAAAACAATGACAGTTATTCTGTAAAATAAGACCAAGGATATGGCTATTATGCCTAAACTTGCCTTCTTGCTGTGAAAAGTAAAGAAACAATGCTCTAACCAATTTGTTTATCCCTAACAACTTGTAACTTGTCCTTGAAATAAATTCCCCACTATTAACATCGTTCATTAGTGCGACTTTCTTGAGCAACCTCTAATTCTTACAATCACTGAAGATAAAATAGATACTAAAAACGTGGTGTTTTAGTGAACTGTTTTCGCTAATCATCACAATCAGTGTTGAACTTGCTCAGATCCTGGCATTGCCCCTTTTTCTTCTTCTTATACTTCTCCTTTAAGGGCAAAATGTTCACAGCTTCTTTTCCTCACATTTCTCATTATACAGTATTTGCATATTCCACTCGCAATGTGAAATGAATTGAGTTTCAATCTCATTTTTATTTGTAATTTCTGACTGTGGGGGCTGTTTGCTTAAGTGGAAAACAATTTTCACCCAAAGCTTATTCAATCTAGGGGGGAAAAAAATTGCCTTCCATCCTGTATTGTGCATATTCATGAGGTGTAGGATGATTCACATTTAATTGTGTAAATTTGTTCACGCGTGTGTGACACTGGTCCAAAGTAAATTTTCAACATTTCTTGGGATGAGTCTGTACTGTGCTTGCAGCGATCCTTTTAGGCAATGTTGTTTATATTGCATCAAATATACCCCTTTTGGTGGCTGTGAAATCACTGCCTATCAGCACAATAACCCTGGTGTTGATGAAGGCATGTGAGCTTTGAGTAAGGTATGAATCGTCAAAATGTTGTAAAATACTGCATTTTAACTAGGAATGAATATTAGTACTTGGCAACAGTAATATGCTTGTTTTGTGAATACTGATCTCTTTTCGGACACACAATTGATCTTTTTTATTATGATTATATAATGGCATACATTTGTATTTGTTGCAAGGATATAGCCATGACCAGGACTGTTTGTCACATTGCTTTTTATAGCCACACTAGGGGGCGCTGAGATGTGACATTGTTATTGAACATTAAGTTTTTACATCTTGATTTTTTTTTCTCTCTTTTTGGGGGTTTGTCCAATTTTCCAACTGTCTGATGTTTTTGTACTCAGAGTAGAGCCACTTGAACTCTCTCTCACACACGCCATAGGTGAGAGCTGAAACATAGATTGAGCACATTTTTAGAGATTTTTACCATTTCATGATGTTGTTCACTCATCAAAAAGATAGTTGGAGTTGTATTTTGAGCCATTTGTTCCTTTAAATCTTCCACGGGGATAACTGTTAGTGTTTGTAACCAACATAGTGTAGTGAGCAAGATGTATTAGAGAATATTACCATATGCTTATGACTACCATACCCCCTCTTTAAAAATCACTCCATAATATTATTTTCGAAGAAAAAAACAACAACCTGACTTTGCACAAAAATATATGACGCATTGCCTGCACCACACGTGGTGGTGATACTGTGTTTTTAATACGCACCATACAAGGAGGGGCACAGAAAGGTCAGGGCGTGCTGTACTGCTGGTGGTTTGGGCACAGAGTGCGACTCAAAGGTCACACAGGTTAAGCAAGCCAGAGGTGAGAAACCTGAGGAGAAATGACAAAGCAGTTGTGAGTGAGAAGAAAACAGAGATGAAAGTGTAGTTGAATGTGAGTCGGTCTGACAGGATGTGTGTGTTTTTCTGATAGATAGGTAAAGGGCAGCCAGATCAGAGGCACAAGAGTTGTATACTGCTGATGAGAAGGCTGTGTGCTGAAGTATAATTGCCTGATGGTTAGAGGGCATGAGGAGAAACTATTGGGGTGGCAGAAGGGGAATTAAGGTGACCATGTTCTTTTAGCCTGTGGTGCAAAGATGAGGGCTGTAGGGCTGATGGGGGCTGAGAGGAGCGGTAACGGCAGAGGAGAAAAGGCCAGCCTGTTCCCATGTTTGTTTGGAGGCAGTCGGGGGCAAATGGAGACAGGAGGAGGGGGGAGTTAGAGCTGCCCTTTCAGAAGAGAGATGGAGTGATTTTGACCAGTGCCCAACTGAGGTACGCCATTGTGTTTGTTATGTTTTTATTCAGGGTATATATTTATATATATTGGATGTTTTATATCCAGTCGAACCTCGGATTCAGGAGGAACAATGCGGTTTTCGTCCCGGTCGTGGCACACTGGACCAGCTCTATACCCTACATCGGGTGCTCGAGGGTTTGTGGGAGTTCGCCCAACCAGTCCACATGTGCTTTGTGGATTGGAGAAAGCGTTCGACCGTGTCCCTCGTGGTGCCCTGTGGGGGGTGCTCCGGGAGTATGGGGTCCGGGGCTCTCTGCTAAGGGCTGTCCGTTCCCTGTATGACCGCAGCAGGAGCTTGGTTCGCATTGCCGGCAGTAAGTCAGACTTGTTTCCGGTGCGTGTTGGTCTCCGCCAGGGCTGCCCTATGTCACCGGTTCTGTTCATTACCTTTATGGACAGAATTTCTAGGCGCAGCCAGGGGCCGGAGGGTGTCCGGTTTGGGAACCTCAGGATCTCATCTCTGCTGTTTGCAGATGATGTTGTTCTTTTGGCTTCATCAAATCAGGACCTCCAGCGCGCACTGGGGCGGTTTGCAGCCGAGTGTGAAGCGGCCGGGATGAGGATCAGCACCTCCAAATCTGAGGCCATGGTTCTCCACCGGAAAAAGGTGGCTTCCCCGCTTCAGGTCGGTGGGGAGTCCTTACCTCAAGTGGAGGAGTTCAAGTATCTCGGGGTCTTGTTCACGAGTGAGGGACGGATGGAGCGTGAGATCGATAGACGGATCGGTGCAGCGTCAGCAGTGATGCGGTCGCTGTATCGGACTGTTGTGGTGAAGAGAGAGCTGAGTCAGGGGGCAAAGCTCTCGATTTACCGATCGATCTACGTTCCCACCCTCACCTATGGTCATGAGATCTGGGTAATGACCGAAAGGACAAGATCGCGGATACAAGCGGCCGAAATGAGTTTCCTTCGCAGGGTGGCTGGGCGCACCCTCCGAGATCGGGTGAGGAGCTCAGTTACCCGGGAGGAGCTCGGGGTAGAGTCGCTGCTCCTTCACGTCGAAAGGAGCCAGCTGAGGTGGCTAGGGCATCTGTTCCGGATGCCTCCTGGTCGCCTCCCTCGGGAGGTGTTCCAGGCATGTCCTATTGGGAGGAGGCCTCGTGGAAGGCCCAGGACACGCTGGTGGGACTATGTCTCCGAGCTGGCCTGGTGTCGCCTCGGGGTCCCCCAGAACAGCTGGAGGAGGTGTGCGTGGATCGGGAAGTCTGGGCATCTCTGCTGAGACTGCTGCCTCCGCGACCCGGCCCCGGATAAAGCGGAAGAAAATGGATGGATGGATGGATGGATGGATTTTTTATATGATTTTATATATATATATATATATATATATATATATATATATATATAAGGCAACTTTATTTATACCGCGCATTTCGTACACAAGGCAACTCAGTGCGCCTATATGTATATATATATATATATTATATATATTTTATTTTATATATATATATATACACACACACCAGGGGCTCAGAGAAGAGCTAGAGAAGGCCTGGAGAGTGAAGGCATCAGTGGTGCCCGTGGTCGTTGGGGCACTCGGGGCAGTGACCCCCAAACTCGAGGAGTGGCTCCAGCAGATCCCAGGAAATACATCAGACATCTCGGTCCAGAAAAGTGCAGTTCTCAAGCTCCCAGGCCTCTGGTAGAGGACCCGAGCTTGGAGGAAAAAGAGACCGCCGGCCGAGGGTGAGGAAGAGTTTATATACTGTGTGTATATATATATATATATAAAATATAAAATATATGCATCAAATTATAAAACATTTGTATCAATTTTATGAACTTTCAGGCTATTTTTCTATACATTTTGTGAAAGTGACCCTGAACAGTGACCCTGCAAGTTGTGAAATGTGCTTTTAAACGGGTCCCTGTTAAGATTTTGGATGCTACAAATATATTAGGAAAGTTACGAATGGGTTTGGACCACAACTGACAGTTTAATTTAGTGGCTTCTTCTTTCATTGTTTGCAATAAAAAAAATCAGGTATAGGGCCTTTAAAGATTACTTGCTGTCATTAAACTGTGCATATCAATCAGACACTTTGACTAAATAGTATATCACCTGCTGATAATTTAACTTTTATTTAGTCCCACAGAATATCCATAAAATCGTTGTCTCTGTCAGGCGAGTCCTTGCCTTAGAGAGGACCGAATTATTTGTGGAAGCCTTGAGGAGACCAAAGCGCATGTAAACTCCGCCTCACCTGGTCCATAAATAATACTACCTTTTTGTTGTAAGACAAGAGGAACTGCTGTACCACGGTTGTTAATCTATTTATTTGACATTTGACATGGCACCTGCTGCCAACTACTGACACGTGCCATGAATAAGACAGCCATGTGTGATTCAGATCATTTGTCAGTGGTCAGAATGTTGTGCCTGATCACAGTCAGTACCTACTTAGGTATTGGCCTACATAATAGAAATGGATCATGTGGTCCACCCAAAAGGAGCTGACTGGACAGATTTGTTACTTCTGCAAATGGGGTCGGAACTAATATATTCTCAACCATATTTATTTATATTTATCAGAGCCACTGTTCCATATATTCACTTTTGTTGTCGAACAGTTATTAAAGTCTTGAACGGTGCACAAAGTCACCTGAGGACAAGTCATCAGTCATAAGCTTACAGTGGTTCTGCTTTAAAACAATTACTTTTATGCTTTTGTTTGTACTGTTGACTGCCATGTGAGCCACCTGAAGATCCCTAAAATCCAGTAAGACCCTATCCACACACATGTTGTCTTAGAGTTTTGTCGTTGCCCGTTTAGCATTTAAACCTAAACCTTAACTTTGAAAACTTGACAAGCTATGTTGTTACATACTGTTAGTGGCACTTGAACTTTTAACACCAACAAAACCAAATTTAGGAAATATTAGGGGGTTAAAGGTCAAAATGTGAGCTGAATCAGGTACAAACTGGGGCTAAAACAATGTTAAAATCAGACTAAACCACCATTTAAACCATTTCTAAAAACATTTTTTCTGGTTATCTGCTTGGGTTAGACAGCCTAAGAATATAAATTGCACCGACACCATGTTCTGCCAGTCAGACCTGAGTTGCGTCCTTATTAGCAGAGAGCCATCAATATTCACAGAGCCTAACTAAGGTTGTACTTCCTATACGTACGCTTGTGTAGTGCGGCTGTTGATGTAGCTTTCGCAGAGTAATCTAATTGAACATGGGCCTGTGCCGGCCTGTGTTTACTCAGAAAGGTAGGCTATATCTCGTTACCGCACAACATCATTATGCCCACGTAAAAAGTGCAGGTCTCGGCGGATTGCTGTGAGGACATTCGTGGCAACAGGGAGTTTTTATGTGGCCGGGGGTCTGCATTATTGATGCCCATTACCACAGACAGTGTCAACTCCAGAGTTTTCAGGGTGCCGGGTGATGTCAGGCAAATGCTGCGCTGACCTCCATCGGCACAGAATCCCACAATGCCTCGCTCCGACCCAGTGTGTCTACCGGTGTGATAAATGAGCATGGCTTCTACATTGTGCAAGGAGCTTATCACCAACTGAGAAGGTTTTGTTTTATTGAATCTAATCCTTGATGTGCTGACACTGGCTTAATGGAAGACAGGAGTTTGAGCTTGCAAGTTTTGTTGACAGTAATTTCATTTGTCTGCCATTGTGACTGTGACGATTACTTAAATTTTAGACTTTGTAATGAGCACTGTTGCAGATTTAGCGAGTGAGTGCGTCAGCTGCTCCACTGCAGGCATCTTCTCTCATTTATCTTAAACTTTTGTTCAGGCCCCACCTTTGTACAGCCCCTCTCTGGCATTTCCCAAGAGAGTGGAATTGATTTTGTGCTATTGATTAACCGGGAGCTGTTTTGCTCCCAGTCACAAAACATCACTTTAAACAACAATTTATATGTCGCAGAATAGGTTGTGACAGACTGTTGCTGATAGTTTACAAACTGGTACAAAGGTAGGTGTGTGATTGAGTCCAGGGCCTGATGGAACCGTCTCAAAGCACCCTAATGAATCAGCCTCTGAGTGCTGCCCGCATATAGACCAGAAGGAGCATGGAGAAATTGGAGCTTGGGCCGCATCATACTAGGGGAATACTCTTCTTGTGCTTATTTATCTATTTGGGCTTGAATTTCTCAACCTTTTGTACCCAAAGGTCCAATTAGCTGAGCATAACAATGGCTGTGGCTTCTTTGGCGGTGGCCAGAGGACGCACTGATAAACACACAGGACAGAGACAACTTTTAAAGCCTTTCCTGTAAACTGAAGAAGGAGCTTTAAAAGCACAAAAACAAAGATCACTTGGCTGGCCAAGTTGCCCACTGAGATGTTTTGACACCCACTGAACTATGCTTTAGAGGAAAATGCGCAGATTGCAGAAATTGTGGTAATTGCATGACATCATTTCGCACAGTGAGAGTGTGCCATTTGTTGAAAAGGAGACAACTGCTTCACACAAAGAAGTGACAGAAATGCACATTTTATTCTGACTTTAGTTATTAAACGACACATTTTGGACAGAATGCAGAATGTATTTGGAGATGACGCCCAGCATATGCTTGGATTTGTCACAACTGAATGAAGTAATTACCAATAAAAAATACACACAGACTCCAGAACATGCTGAGTGCTGGGAGAAGACAGAAGTCCATCAAAAATAACACAGAAAACATATTGTGTAGAAAAATCTGTTGCTTCACCAAAAAGTCCTCAAGAGGCATAATTTTTATCTCAATAATCTTATGTCTTTCACTGTCAAATAACTATCAATCAGTTGTTGCTGAATAAAAAAGAAGTGCACATTTCTGTTGCAGGTGCCCTTCAGTTGGATTGATTTTTATTTTACTTTTTATTAAATCAGACACAGAAATAGGCAAACAAGATTTGAACAAAAAGATGGACGTATAATGCATTATTATTTCCTCCCCTATAGTGTTTTTTCATCAGTGTTTACTTTTCTTTGTGCTCTTGTTCCCTGCCCCCATTTGTAATTTACAGTGATGTGTGCATGGTGGGCTTGCAGAAGAGAAGGTTTGGAGTGTTTATCCGGCGCTTCAGTCACCAATTTGTGGCAGCTCTGGATGGATGCCGTGAACTGAATCTTTGTGTCTGCCTCGACAGTAGGGCTTAATTTTGTGGACTAATCAGACCATATGGTCTACAGTCTTATGATGTGCTGAGAGCGATGGGATAAGGATGCTTGCTGTTAGCAGTGCCAGACTTTCTGTAGAAGACATGCACCACTGCCACACATTAAGGGTCAGGACCAGTGTCTGCCCCGTTAATGCTAAAACATATTAATGTTTGCTTGTTGTGCTCTGACTCTTATCTTGTGTTTAGAGTCTGGCCCCATAAGGCCAAGGGGAATACACCCAGGACCTGGCTGCACCACCCATTGATTGATATCTCCTATTGAAGAGAAATGACTTTAAAGAGGAGGTCATTCCTAAAGGTCTACTTACTATATGTGATTAAGCAACATAAAAATGAGTCTGTGCTTGTCATAATATTGGGTTTGGGTGTCAGATAATTCAGTTCCATCAAATCCATCTGCTTATGTTTAAAATATTAAAATGGGCTAATCCTGGTCCAGTGTGGAAAAGGGCAAAATGTCAGCATTATTCTAGATTTGTGAGTGAAAGGCATTTATGGCGCTCTTTAGCATATGTCAGATAAACAAATGGTGGTATTTGGTGGTTAACTGCTCTATGGGCAGTGCACATATTGTGATAAATCGTGATGAGGTAGGGGGAGTTTAACACTTGGGTTCACTCGCACACAGTGGGTGATAAACATTGATCTAGTTTAATCTTGCCGGCCTGCTGCTAATGATGGGAGATGATGGTCCACACAGGACAGACTGCTCACTGGATTAGATATCTAAATGAGGATTTTATTCTCAACCTCTTTCCTCTTTTCCATTACCCGTAAGCCATGCTCAAGTCACATGCTGCATTATAGTGAAATGCATGTGACTTCTCTGGTGTGTAGCATGTATGTACAATACAGACAATGAACAAACCATGTCCATGCATATTTTCTGCATTCATGCATGCCTCTACATTGGAGGAAGACCGTCACACAGTTATGCCAATGTACTAATGCTGTACCATATACAGTACATTTCCAATGTGCATCTCATTGAAAAAGCCATTGAGTGGCCATTGATGGTGTGCTCAGCATTGCTCCCTGTGTGTTGTGCTAAACAAACAGAGACGCTCAGGTCCTAGTTTCAGTGATAGATTAATGCTGTCTCACCCATACTATGTGCCTTGTTTTCCATTAAATCTTTGAAGCTCCGTCTGTTGCTTCTGCCTGGCCCTGAGCTCACTCCCACCAATTTCCCCCCCAACTACTTCATGAGCGTGCGCGAGACTGTGCATGTGTGTTTGTTTACCTACAGTATATACACTTTTGTATGGGCAGATATCTAGAGGGGTCTGAGGACAGCCCCATCCATCACGAACAGAGAGGGAAATGGAGAGTGGGACGGTGTGGAAGAGAGATGGGGGTCGCCACGGGAAGCGGCGTCTGAAAAGAGCCGAGCGAGACTGAGGCAAGCAGATGAATGGATGGAACAGTCCGGGCCGCTCTGATTGAGCTGGGTACTGTAGTTTATATCCTTTAGAGATAAGGCTGAGGAGCACTGCTCAGCAGCTTCCTCCCCCTGTAGCTTGAACTGAGCGTGATAATAAGAAAGCGTGAATGGGGCAAATTGAATTAATGCTGCGGCACACCATAAAAGGCCTAACTATAATGCATTTTAAAATCCTATAATGAGCAGAGAGCTAAAATAATTTCACACTCCAGTGAAGAAGATGGGCCTGTAACAGATTTTGGGCCTGGCTGACACTGCCTGCCTTTTGTCATTTAATGTGACTCTAGGTGCAATGTGGAAATGATACTTTCATTCTTTTGGGGCACAACATTTGACTAGTGACACTGAAACACTGAAATACAAGGTTTAATCAGCTCCTCCGTACCATACAGTATTTACAGTTGTGCTCAAAAGTTTACATACCCTGGCAGAATTTTTTTTTTATTTTCTTGAGAATTATATAGAGAATATAAATAATAACACAGCAAGTTTATTTTCACTCATAGTTAGTGGTTGTGTGAAGCCATTCATGGTCAAACAACTGAGTTTGCTCTTTTTAAATCATAATTAAATCATAATGAAAAAATAAACGACCAAAATGACCCTGATCAACAGTTTACATACCCTGGTGATCTTGGCCTGATAATATGCACACAAGTGGACACAAACGGGTTCGAATGGCTACTAAAGGTAAGCATCCTCAACTGTGACCTGTGTTTGTAATTATTGCGTGGTCATACCGCCTTTGCTATGCCCAATTCCGTCAGATCTTGGAAGCTAAGCAGGGAAGGGCCTGGTTAGTACTTGGATGGGAAACCGTTTGGTAACACCAGGAAGCCTAGCGAATGTAGTGAGTGAGTGAGTGGTTGGTGGTGGTCGAGGGGCCGATGGCGCAAACTGGTAGCCTCGCTTCTGTCAGTCTACCCCAGGGCAGCTGTGGCTACAATAGTAGCTTACCACCATCAAGTATGGAATGAATGAATAGTGCAATGTAAAGCGTCTTTGAGTGTCCAGAAAAGCGCTATATAAAACCGATGCATTATTATTATTATAAAGGGTCAGTGAGTTTTTGGGCTCCTGACAGGCCCTTGCATCTTTCATCCAGTGCGGCAGTGGCTTTTCTGGTTTCTGAGTCATGAGGAAAGCAAACGAATTGTGAAAGGATCTAGAAGAAAAGGTAGTTGAACTGTATAAAATGGGAAAGGGATATATAAAAGATATCCAAAGCACTTAGAATGCCAATCACCAGTGTTCAAACTCTAAGTAGAAAATGCAGGATTCTGTTGAAACCAAACCATAGTTAAGTCGACCAAGAAAAATGCCAGTTACAACTGGCAGGACAATTGTGGATGTAAAGATATAACTGAAATACAGGACTCTTGAAAAAAAGATGCACACAAAGGTGCTACTGTAGAAGAAAGCCATTACTTTGCAAATGCCACAATGTATCCACTTACAATATGCTAAACAGCACAGAGACAAGCCTCAACATTTCTGAAACAATGTCATTAGAATGATGAAACCAAAATGGAAGTTTTCAGCCTTAACCATAAATCTGAAGGTCTGTGATGAACGGCACACCATTCCTACAGTGAAACACGGAGGTGGATCACTGATGTTTTGGGGATGTGTGAGCTACAAAGGCACAGGGAGCTGAATCAAATTGGATGAATGCAGCTTGTTTTAAAAGAATACTGGAGGAAAAGTGTCATTCATCATAATGGAAGCTTCACATAGGATGTACTTGGATGTTCCAACATGACAACGATCCAAAGCACAAGGCCATGTCGACCTCTCATTGGCTACAGCAGAATAAAGTGAAGGTCACATTAGTGTCCATCTCAGCCTCCTGACCTCAATATCACTGAGCCACTCTGGGGAGATCTCAAACGTGCAGTTCATACAAGACAGCCCAGGAATTTACAGGAACTGGATGCTTTTTGCCAAAACCAATGGCCAGCTTTACCATCCGAGGAAATAAAGAGGCCCATCCACAACTACCACAAATAATCCAAGCTGTCATTGATGTTAAAGGGGGCAATACACAGTATTAAGAACTGGGGTATGTAAACTTTTGATCTGGATAATTTTGGCAGTTTCAATTATCATTATAATTTAAAAAGAGTAAACTCCATTTGACCACAAATGGCCTTGAACGACCACTAACTATGAGTGTCATCTTTCAGACTCTGTGTAAAATGGCCAAAAATCAATAAATCTGCCAGGGTATGTAAACCTTTGAGCACAACTGTACATGCCTTATTCAAGACTCTTTTACAGACAGAAGGTGAAAGGTAGTTCCACAGAGGGCACATCTGCCATAAAGAACTTCCTCATTACTCTCCATTAACAGTCCATTATGTGATCAGACCACAGTGAGAGTTCAACCCTATCCAGCATTTCCCCTCACAGTCACACACAGGATACACAGTAACACACGCAGAAATGTGAGGCAGTGCTCTTGTACCATCTCTACTCTTAAGGGAATGAGTATTTTCACCCCCATATGCTCTCAGCTCCCCTATCGTCATCATTACAGCTACACCAGTATAAAATTACCTCTCCATCATCAAGCCACGGGTAAAGAGAAAGATAGTGCTCTGACACATAGTAACACTAACAGACGGGCGCTGATAGAGACTAATGACCAAATGAAAGCTGCAGTCTGAACACTGCAGCTCCCTGGCGAGAAGGAAAAACACAACACGGTATTAACAGCCATTTCTCCCACTCTGCTCAAGCCTGCCCTGCACACCTTCCCTTTTTGTTGTTGATATTCAGAGGATTTCTTTGAGCTTTCTGCTTTTCCCACTTAACCCAATATAGCTGTTGCAAAAACATACACAATAGAAAAAACATCTGCAGACTACACAGTTTCACTCATAACAGACAACTTACATGGAGAAGGGACAGAACTCAAACACACACAAGTGTACATACAACGCACAAGCCAACTGCTCCACAATGCCAAGGCTCTGCAGGCACAGAGAAAACACATGGATACAGCACCAAAGACTCACAGAAAGTCACAAAGAAGACTGGGAAGGGCCAAACAATTCACATCTTATGTCCTTTTACTCTAGATTGCCCTAGAATATTCCATCTCGGAGTGTCGTTTAGATTAATTCTTGTTGTCACCTTTTCAATCTTTTCAAATGACTTTTGCCTTTTATAAACTCCGGCGCGCACAGTCATGTCATTTTCTGCATTGTGTGAGTCAGTGGATGGAGGTTGAGTGCACAATAGATTGCAATGTACGTATGCTTGACTGCTCATCATTTCTATACTGTCTGTTTGAATAGTAGCTGCCTTGTTTCATCGTATTGAGAAAAGAAAGTCTACATCAACTCATTGTAATTATGTATTATGTCAAACACCGCCGTGAAGAATGCTTCAAAGTCACTTTGTTGTTTATGTAAATATAATCCAGTACCAGAGCTAAACTAAAGTTTTCACATTTTCACATGAGCTGTTATTGCCTTTTTGCTAAGGAGCTTACTCTCAATGTCATGTTCTATCGACACTGGGCACATAACATTTAACACACAAAACACAACACAAAAGAAAAATATGAAGTAAGGCAAGGCAAGTTTATTTGTAGAGCACAATTCATACACAAGGCAGTTCAAAGTGCTTCACAGTTGCATAAAATTACAAGAAAACAGATCAAATCAATCAATAAAACATCAACATAAAATTAATCAATTACAGTAAAAGGCAAGAGCTCAGATAAAATACTTTCAGTTTTCATATGCACGGGTAAAAAGAGCTGTTTCAGCCTGGATTTGAACAGTAATTTAACTTTAACTGTATCGTTAAACTTAACAGATTATATGACTGGAAGTGACACTGCACAAACATACATCATAATGCTATGTACAATGTGTGCTGTCATTCTGCATTCATTTGAAAACTATTTACAGTATTATGATGGCTTCTCCACTAGAAGTCACACTATTGAGGCCATTTATCAAGACAAGCTGGAAAATTGTGTATACGTAGCTATTTGTGCTGCACCTAATTTACAATTTAAAATAGTGTGTGTTACTGTATTGGGAATCTGATTTGTAAATGAGTGACTGCTGCTGAGTAACATACTTGCACAGGAAAAATGCTTGCTAAATACCCGAAGTGTGTAAAATATGAAACGTAATAAGTTTAAGGACTTTTTAGCCACATGCAGAAATATGTACCACAGTATGATACACTTTACAATTCTGATAATAAGCAAATGTAGTACAGGAGACTTTTTCTCTTTCAATGTCAGACTGAATTCAAATTAAATATTGTTACACAAATTGCATATCTAACATCTCAGTGTGTAACAAGTTCAAACTCTGCGTACTCTTCCTTTGTCCCTGGGCAGAACACAACATTTCTTTATTTGATATAGACATAAAAATAGCATTGGACATGCATTATTTGCAGACAAATCCCGATCAGCTGGCATGTAAAACTTAAGTTCATGTCTACAATACAATACTGTATGTTTCACATAGCAGTGATCAGTTTGTTTTTTAAAATATTTTTATTTATTTATTTTTTATTAATTCACCACAGACACAGTCACAGTAAACATTAAGAAAGAAAAAACACGGCCAAAAATAACGAAACAATACAAAAAAACAAAACAAAAACACGATACATTCACAAAACGGTAACTCGAGACTAAAATTAGAACAAGACAGGACAAGACAGAGACAAGACTAACAGACAAGAAGACAAGACAGACAGACATGCATACATACAAGTCCTTGACATATGTTTTCTATTATTTTCTATTACTTTCAGTGGTTCTCAAAAATTCGATCTATTTGAAATGATTTAGGTTTTTTATCTTTACACACATTTTATCGTGTTTGGAGTGTTTATTTGATAATTAGAAGTGATCAGTTCACAGACCAGGGTTCAATTCCGTAAGCAAGTGTTCTCAATGTCATGTGTCTTTCTCTCATTCTGCTTTTTGCTCCACGAAAATTTACTGACTTTCATGGAATCAATATATTTTCTCAACAAAATACTTATGAAACATGCAATTATCTCAAGAGAAGACATTGCACAATCATTTCAGACACTTACTCTGACATATGTCACTGACATGTCCTGTTAAAGAGAAAAGTGGCTCTAAGCAGGTAACCAATGTGTGTCACTGATGTGTGCCGTGACGAAGGCCAACAAAGGCATACTGTAAACAAGAAAACTTGAGCCCACAGTGAAGGCCTTGCCTGTGCTGTCCATGTGACGTAAGAGTAACATTAAGCAATGTGTGTCAACTGAGTGCAGGGACTAAGTGTCATTAGGTGCGTGGGGAGATGGTCCATGGGCAGTGTGATTGATTGACTTCTATGTGCTGGGTGTGACTTCTGGTAACAGCCACTTTTGTGTTTTGTGCAAATCAAAGACGGTCTGCTTAAGTAGAGTTTAGGAAGTCATTCAAATTGCTGGCTTTCAGACACACAATCAGAGTTTGCCTTATATTGATTATATAGAGCCAAAGTCAAGAATCAATAGGCTGTCCTTTGTCTATCAAGGACTCAAGAGAGGAAAAAGAGTCTATCTCTGCTACATGTGGTTTTATTTTGCTCTGGAATAACATCATGGAAATGGTATAGGCTTATTTATTCCCCAAAAGTATTATATCTAAAAGAGAAATGCTATTTGAATGCTGTCTTCAAATGGATAGCCCTCTGTAAGAACAAAAGCGCTTATGTATCCTATTCTCTTTTGGAGAAGCCTATGATGAAAAGACGCACAACAGCATGACTCACATCTTTTTTCAGATGCAGCCAAACATTCGGGTTGGATGCAAATTTGAGCTGGCTACATTGACAGTTATCGGCTTGAAAATAATCATCCCGCTTCGTTTGAGTCTCATGTTAAATAAAAGATGCAATGTTGTCATTATCTTAAGCAGATTCCATAATTTACTACTGTATATGTCAACACTATAACAACAATATGCTTTTTCAAAAATATTTGGTCAGCCATTATATCTCGCAAGAAATCTCTCCCTGTCACATCGTAAAATCAGCGTCTCATAGTGGCTGAAGCTACAAAGTTAAAAGTATGACTGTGGTAATGTGTCACAGTGATAAGTTGGCTTAAAAATCGGCTTTGCTTACATGTGACGCTGTAATATAAACTGACGATAACACTTCAGTGCATTGGTGCATCCATAATAGAATCCTAGCCTAACACCCATAAATAATAATAACTATGTGATCTTCAGAAAGCCTGTGCGGATATCAACAGTTTTGACATGCTTGGATGTCTAGGAAGTCTCTTAAGAATTGTAGTTAATTTATTTTATAAACGACATAGACATAGTTTTCATGTGACATTCTTGGATGTACACTTGTTTGGAAGGTTATAGGTTAACGTTGCATTAATATATTGACCGCATATTCATCGCTTATTGTCACTGCTTCCCATGTACGTCATTATCATGGATTAGAGAAAGAATCTATGATGGCAGATCATTATACGTTTGTATGTCCTTATTAGCTTGTGCTGTCAATAGCATAGCACTAAACCATGTTGTGTGTTTTGACCCTCTTCTGTCTCCAAACCTGAAAAGTACAACTAGAACGATCCGCGCTGGAGACAAGACAATTACTTCCATTCTTTTTGTGTCGCTCTGAAAGTGAGTAATGTTCCCGTCATGCACAATTTTATTTTGTTTTTTTTATTTCTTTGCTGATTTGTGTCAAGATAAGGGCGCACATCTTGTTCCCAGTGCATTTGTTGATCTGAATGCCAGAAGCACAAACAGCTTCATACGTGATGGGCTTTGTTGCGTTTTTCCACTAATTTATTTTCAATATTTTTTATTGGCTATTTTCTTTTAAGAACGATTTATTGTGCCATTGAGCTACTGTGAACCATGTAATTTCCCCTGTGGATAAAGACAGTTTGTCTAAGTCTAAGCATGCATTTCATGTTTGCTCCGAAGAGAAAATTTGTCTTTTGGAAAAAAAGTTCCCTACATGTTCAAAGTTCATGGATTATGCTGGTCAGGCATTTTGCTTTTTAGTCTGAAATAACCTTTACAGAAGGTCAGTCTTAGTTTGCATTCCTAAGTCTCATATGCATTTTCACAGACTAATCGGTATAGAAAGTTCTAGGACTATACACTGACTTCCTTCCATCCACTCTTTCTTCAGCAGTGAGACTCTAATCGCATTGTGCAGATGTCTGGGCATCTGTAATGATGGTGTGAAAGTGGGCAGTGGTTACAGTTTAGTGTGACACGCCTCAGGCTCTGGGGCTTATGGACAGCTGCAGAGAGACTTGTGGAGATGCATATGGCCCTGTCACTTCCTCTGAACCAAGTGGCATACATGCAGTTTCAAATAGATGTTTTGCCTTTATGGGCAATTTGGCTAAAAATGTACAAAGTGGGACTGGGACAGTCCTCCAATATTAGTGGCCATATACTTTTATGAATGGGGAGGGGCTTAGATGGTACAGCAGGTTATCTTATGGTCGGAAGTGCAGACTGTCTTCTTAATGAAGGACACCCATCTTGCCTGTTGCCTGTGTGAATAGTGTGTGAGTGGCTGGTGGTCGTTTAAGGGACCGATGGCGCAGATTGGCTGCCTCACTTCTGCCAGTCTACCCCAGACCAGGTTACAATAGTTTACCACGACCAATATGGAGTGGTAAATGGTAAATGTTCCACTGGCTAACTGCCCTATTATACCCATTAAAATATAACGTAAAATATTGTATTTTCCTCGCATATTTTTGTTGAATAAGCATTAAATAAGCAACAAAACAAAAAAAAGCTGAAATTATGAAAACAACCCGTCGAACCGATAGCAGTGATCTTAACAGACTCAAGTAGTAATTATATACATTTTCTGTGCATTAGTATTAAAGGAAATGTTTTCTGGGAAAGGCTCGAGACCACTTTTATGTTCCGAACCACCAGTTGAGAACCGCTGTTCTACATTACATTTAAAGATACCTTTATTATGCACCAAATGATGGAAATATGAGCTACAAGTTGTACTCCGCTTAAGCACTTAAAAGCCCTGTACCTGATGTTTTTGTTTACAGTGTCACAATGAAAGTGGGACTCAAAATCATTCAGTATCCAAATGCATTTCTAAACAAGGATGAGTTTATAGGCATGTTTAACTTTCAGGGAGCAAAGTGGAGCTTCACTGTCACGGTAATGCTAACAATAACCACCCTGCTATGACATGTTCAATAAAAATAGATGTTTGCAAATGGCTGCTTTTAGACTTTACTCTCAAGAATGACAAAACTAATTCCATGCCTTTACAAGAAAAAAGTTGGGTGTATAAAGCCTGTTGGCATAAGTGACTTGCATACTGAAATATTTATTTTGTAAAAGTAGCTCATGTGGGATAAAACGGTTGGACACCCCTGTCGTAATTACACTACACTATGCAAACAAGATCGAAATCAGTCTTTGTTCTAACAGATGTTATTACAAACATCAATCACTGTCCTATTAAAAAGGCCTCATGTTGATTTTTACATTGAAAAACCTTGTTACCTGTCCAATCTGCATACTGGTGCCATGTACATGTTGCATTCATGTTCACGCCCAGGCTATTTGGCTGACTCTGCGTGACTAATTCATTATTTACATATGCAACAATTTCACGGTGTAATTTATTCCCAAATCCTGTTTATAATGCCTATATCGAATTACCTGGAGCTACCTTCAGCCTTTTAAATTGAACACTTTGTCACATCCATACCAGCGGGGTTGCAGTGCTACTGTTAAAAAATGTGCAGAATTTGACTCCTCTGCGTAATTACCATGGAGATTTGAAATGCCAGCTCAGGCGTTTACGTGGCTTGTGTGTCAGCCGTTCAGAAACACGTGGTCCGGCTAGAGGGTGTGAGCGAGGTGCCAGCCAGCATCCAGGAGTTAATAGATTCCTGTCCCTGGTGCTTTTAGTGCGCGCTGATCTCCTGCTGACGGCCTCGCACTCAGGCTTTGAGCGCGGGAGATGGCGTGGTGGGCGGCTTAGAATAGAGCCTCTTTAACACCGCAAACATTTGGTTAATGTACCTTATTACTCCCCCATTGAGCTGATATTCACTTTCCATTCAGCTCGGGTTGATGAAAAAGGCGCCCCTGAAAGTCCCGCGCGGTCTCACATGGGCCATTGATATTTATGCTGGTAGATGCGTTTCGTTTAATTCCGCCGCAGAAATGTTTGTTTTTTTAATAACCTCCCTCAATGGACGTTGGAGCAACAAGGGAACCATAATAAATCCCTGATATTAATTATACGACTATGTGTGCGTCTTAATTTTCTCCGCGCGCGGTCTTGCCTGCTAAACACGAAAGCCCCAAGAAGAAGCCACTGTTTGCTGTTCCCCGCTGCTTATGTCTGGCTGTAAAGTTATTTTTCATTTCGTGCAAGGAATCACACGGTGCTTTCAACACCATCCTCTTTTATCCCCCTTTTTCCCTTCCTCCTCCATAGATATTCTCCGCATCACCCTCTCAACCGCTACCCACACAAACATACCGTGTCCTTGCTCTGTTCCGGCTGCCTACTGTACTATATGCGCACAGAAGCACTTGAGACAACTTTTTTTTCTCCCCCCCTCCCAAGCCACTTAGCAGCTTTATATAGCGTCTACCCAAGGAGAGGATTAACAGCAGGAAACATCAACAGAATGGCCTGCTGCGATATAGAACTTCTGAACCAAACATACGCTCCATGTACTCCCTGTAGCCCTGTCATCCACCTTTTTATGATACATTTTGACGTTTTTATATGTATAGGAGAGGGGGGGGGGGGAGAGGGTATGGGCCATCCTTTCCTCTCGTAACACCGGAGAGTCTATTTACTTTGAAAAATCCGCTGGAGCCTCTAAGCCTAAGCACTTGCCCAGATATTTGATCAAATCTCTTCCACCACTTTTTCAAAGGCGTTGTTACTTTGGTGTCGTGGAGTGCCGCCAATCTCTGCCTCCCTGGACTTTTGTACCGGAGAAATAAAACGCGCTGTATGCGGCGTGAAACCTGTCCACGAAAAGCGCAGTGGTGCACAACAGTGGATCCTACATTATAATTCCAGAACTGATAGTGTCTCATTATCTGCCTTGGCTTTGATTAGTCTCTCTGTAACAAGCTAATTAGATGGAGCGTTGTAAAATCATCTCTGCCATTACCACTGAGACAGAGCTGGCAGAGGCAACCAACAAGCAGAAGGCCGGGATGTGTCTCGTGCACTTCCCTCACAAAGATTTGATAGTCAACTAAATGTTAAGTGCCCAGGCTCTGATTTCCTTTTGATTAAGTGCCTTTTAAACCTTCCCACTCTGCAACAGAATCTTTATCCATTCTCCTTATTCATCACGAAAGGATTGTTCTATCTTGAAGCGCAGGATCATCTGGCTTAAATTGCATAAACTGCTGCTGTCGACGTTCTAGGCGATAGCATCAGAACATTGATTGGTTTCTCTGCCCCCGCCATACAGTGGCTATTTATCCCAAACCAAGCTATCGTCAGATCAGAGTCAGAAGTTCTCCCTCGGCTGTGCAACTTTAAAGCTGTGAAGAAAGCTAGATTAATTCTATGCTCCAAGTTGCCCCAGCCTCTGTTATTATCCTTCTAACAATCCTTTTAAGAGCTGTCACACACTTTAGAGCTATTGTGTTTCACTAGTGAATGTTCCACAGCTAGTCCAGAGAGCAACACATAGCATTTTTCATCAAAATGCCTCTTAACTGTAAGCCGGTTAAAATAGAAATAGAGGCTGTGATGTCAGCTGGCTGTGTGCTTTCCAGTCGAGTGAAGCCAGTGCGGCTGTAGAATACGCCACAAAAGATAAATAGCTGCATTAAACTCTGTTAATGTTCATGCTATATATGTTTGTAGTTTTGAGAACGAATACTGAGATACAACTGAGATGAAGATTACATGAGATGTAGTCGCACAACTCTTAACCTTAATAATTGTACCAAAACAATTGCTCATTGGTGAAACCAATTTCAATGAGAGGGCAGGGAACTACGAAAGCTTTTGTCTTGGTTTGTAAAGTGCAGATATAGCCTTTGGTTACACACCAGAAACCTTTTACATAACAGGATTAGAAATCCACAGTTACTTTTAGTCTGCAGGTAGCTAACCTTTGTTCACTATGTGCATTGTTTGTTTGTGAAAGTGTCAGGGAGACATGCTCGTGTCAGTCTTGTCAGGTGTGTGCTGTGCAGGCGGAGTTTGTGCTGTCTGCCTCTATGTCAACTCTTTGTCTATGTGCTCTGTGTGCATGCATGCGTGGCTTTCTGTTTGTCCTGGCAGGGGTTGTCTCTCCAGGGTGAAGCAGATGGCCTCTGTGGAGCCCAGTCTGCTGAACTGGTTGGCAGCTCTTCTGACATGTCTTCATGCCACGTTGACACCAGATCACAGCCCATATTTGCGGAAACAGTGTCTTATAGTTGACTATTCAGTGATTCGCTCTATTTTGCAAGAATAGATTCGACAGTCAAATGTGCCCCAGATTTGGTATTCAGCAGTTTAGTAGGTTCTCGAAACATTGTGTCTAGATAGTGTCATTGCGTTATGCAGATTACACTGGCTATCATTCCTGGCATTAGGCAGCCTTCACTCCTGTCGTCCTGTTATGCACCTGTTTGTGGCTTGTCCTTAGGATCTACTGTGCTCCTGCTCTGTCTAGCAGGGCTCAGGGAAAGCGAGTAGGTAATTGGATTCCTGGAATCTTCTTATTCACTCCAGTGAGGCAGTGTGCAGGCGACAAAATGCCTGCAGCCACAAGGCATCACGGCCAGGCCCCCGTGGGAAGATCAAGGTAGCTTTACACAGACCAGCACGATGCGTCTGGAGCTAAGGCAGCCTGTCTTGGGAATTCAGGGTCTTAAGACTAAGATGGAATTCTTGATGGAGATGGTTTGGTGACGTCACAAGCTCTAGCCACTACCAATCCTGACATTCAGCGCCAGGACTGTCTGCGGCTCACAATTGTCAAACAAAAGGATTGGAAAAGACATTTAGTGACTGTGACCCAGACATTGTGTTGCAATTGTACCCCCTTCCGCTCCAGCTTTTTTGTACAGCTGTGACCATACTGTGTATTGTGTAGCCAACATCTCTTGAGGAGTTGAACATGAAAACAAAAAATCTCAACACACTCTGCAACTTGCTGCTATGCAACAGGAAGAAGAAGAAGAAAAAAAAAAATATTATTATTATTTTTTAACCTAACCTTATTTCACAATGTGTTATTCACTTGGCCAATACTTTCTCCACTTGGTCAACTGTTTATTTTGTATTTTATACCACAGTATACCATATTTACTATTTTCACATAAAATATACCTGGGTTTTAATGGAATTATGTTGAATCTAGATGTTAAAATGTTATTACAAAATGTGATCAATTCTATGAAACAAAAAGTATTAGTGTCAACTATTATTCTTTCTGTCTTTGGTTCTAAATGAAGAATCAATTTGGACAGTTTGTTTGGGACAATGTCTGTTATTTTCTATGACAACACCAAACAATTGTTTGACTCCAGAAAAAGGGACTTTTTTGACGGTGGCCAGATTTCTTGCAACAGTACCCTTGTGTTATTCTCCTCTACACATGCTGCAGATGTACAATTTATTCTAATCTCACTGCATTATGTTGTGCCAGCTGCTTTGGGGAGGATTTCTATTACATACCTTCCCCCCTTATTTGGTTGTGTCTTGAACATGCATTGGTTTCCTCTGGCTGCTTGTCTCCCTCAATACATGCACACGTACATGACAGCTGTCACTTTGAGTAACTGTGGCTCCGTTACTGTCTCCCACACTCCCCCAGGCCCAGACTGGTACCTGAACAAGGTTAAGCTGAAGATCGCCGACGTCAATGACAACGTTCCCGACTGGAGTATGAGGCCCTATCCCTACCTGGCTGTAGTGTCTCCGGACGCCCCCGTGGGAACCTTTGTCTACCAGCTCCAGGCTTATGACGGGGATGAAGGCAGGAGTGGAGAACTGGAATATTTTCTGTCTGACGGTACGTTTGAATGCAACCACTTCACTGGAAATGGTTTTAACACCCTAATAATACTGGCGCAGATTGGACAATTATGATTTTAGGTCATTATGTCCCAGTACGGTGAGTTCAGGTATGCAGCAAAGCCTCTAACCTGAACATTAAATGGTCTGATTTTTTGCTTTAACTGTCAGTTTATAGCCACGAATGGAACTGAATGAGTGGGCATAATTTTACTTTTTTTATGGTAATTTCTTGTATTGTTATGTCCAGGCAAAGAAAAATCAAGTGTGGCTAGCAGTATGAGTAGATGTCAAGGAGCAAAGCAGGGCCTTGTTCAGCTTGCATGCCTTCACTGGTGTGATGCTGATAGAAAGCAACACGACACTTTAGCCTCTGTCTAGACTTACTAAAGGGCTTTAGAATTTGATAGATTTTTATGCTTTTACTATTTGTCACTTAGTTTCATGAGAAAATGCCAGTAGTGAGTGTTATTCAAAGTTTAACGCCAGTGAAGCAATAAGCGTTTTACAGAGGGAGAAGAATAAAACTCTGTCAAGGCCCTTATGGAGTTAAGTATATGATTGCCTTGGACTTGGACTTTTTAATTTTGTTTCCCCCTTTACCATTTGCCAACGAGCTAGTTCTTCATGCTAACAATTACTGATCTGTTCAAAGAAGAAAACGGATGTTATTGTTTATTCAGACACTCAATTCATAACGTGAGGGGCTTGGTTAGAATGAACATTATGAGATCCTCCATGAACAGGGTATTTTCCTTTTGCCAAGGTAAAATAATGAATAACAAATGTCAAACCAGAAAAAAACAAGCTACAATTTCGAGCAAAATCTTCGGCCGTGACCTCCAAAACAACCATTCAACCACACTACAAAAAGTGAGAAAAGGTATACAATCTCAATCATAAACTATTGTCAATATATATTAATTTTATTGTGAAATCATCTTAGGACCCCCAGCTCAGTACCTCACAGCCCCAAAAGCCTCCGACCCCCACTTTGGGAACCGTGACCTTTCATGCACTTTACATTTGATGGAAGTTAATAGCAGCAGTACGAGTTCATTATTACAATTGAGTGCGTTTTAAACATTTTATCCTGTTTTTATCGATGCTTAAAACATTGCTTAAGTCATAAATTGTATACAGGCCATCCTCGCAATTGATTTTAACTAGACAATTGACCCGAACCTCTGTCTTTAATTCATCCTCTTTAACATCAGACAGGAAACACTACAATCTTTTAAGTAAACACATTTAGTCTGATACCATTGCAGTCACTCAAGACAGATAGCTACCGGCAATCACACATTCATTCATGCATTCATACAGTGTTTAGATGTCCATTAGCTTCTCTGTCTCTCTGTCAGCTTGTCTCCTCTGCAGCATCCCAAACTGCCACAGGCGACCGCACACATGTTTATGTAGCTCTCCCGCATCCTTGTCTATCAGGCTGCTTCACACAAACACACTGGTGTTCACGTAGTGGGCCTTTGGACGTTTGCCAGTGCACTGGACCCCCGGAGGTTTGGGGGATAGAGGTTTGTTTCTGTGTCAAAATGGGGGGCAGGGGGTGTACTAATCCTGCCAATGGGGGCTTTACAAAGCACTAGCGACTTCCCTCTGACTCGCATTAGTCCACCGCTCAGCTCCCTGATGGGACTTAAAGCGTAATTACTACAAGACACCCCTGGTCGACCATAAACTGTAGGAGCCAGAGAGATTCATCATGTGGAGTCTGTTCAAACACAATGCTGTCGCTTCAGAGTCATTTGTAGGCACTTTTGTAAATCCGAGTGGTAAATAAACCTTTTAACCCTCTTACTGTATGATGTGCTTAACAGTTAAGACTAAGGAGATGAGAGAGGCTGGCCTTTTGGGAAGGGGGTCTATCTGTCTGACCTATTTTTTTTATCTTCTTTGGATGTACTAAGATCTTGCAATGTAGAAGTGATCAAATGTATACTACACAAAGAAATATCAAGCACAGTGAAACCAGCTCAATTAGTAAACGTTGCCTTGTTTTTGTTTTTTAACTGTTATTTTTTTCTGTATGGTAGCATTATAAAATACAGCATTCTCGCAGGTTAATAGTCTTACTATATTTGCATTGTGATAAGCATATAGCCTTGAGGGTGCTATTTACTGCTGCGGTTTGTGTTTTTTTTTTTTTATGTCAGCAAAGCAACAGTTATACCAAATAAACATAATGTAGCTGTGCTTCATACAATTTATTTTGTAACAATATAGTTGTTTGCACCAGTAAACAATGAATATTTAAATAATGATGTACTTATTATTGACTTTGGCATTATCTACTTGCAAAATGTCTCATGTTAGTTATGAAAAACTGTCCATTAAGCCAATTCAATGAGAATTAAAGATAGAACAACACTGTAGTCAGTGAATTGCGACTAATATCTTACCTGTCATGCATATTTGTACGCTTGAGCTCAGTTGCCAGACTAGATTGCTGTGAATAAATGGGCTATGAATTGTTGCAGGTGCAAATAATGACGGAGAAAGCTGCCAACAGCTGTTGTTGAGTTCATAGCTAAAACAAGTAAAGTGATGCTGTTAACCAGGGAATCCAGTCACTGGCAATTTTCAGCAGATTGTCGTCGGTCTGTTGTGAAAATAAAGGGCATTCTGGTGAAGGGCACAGACAAGGCCTGGGTACCAACAAACCATTTGTTTCTGTTTTGTTTTTAGGTTCTGGAAAAGGCACAAAATACAGTTTATTGTCATTATGTTTATATTATACTGAACATCTATTAGGTCTATGTATTGATGTAGTTTTTCATCTGACTGAAATGACCATGTTGCTTTATCTTAGATTTGGTTTTATTTATTTGTCCCTTTGGCTTAAGGCAGTGACTCGTGTTGACTTTGTTGCACACTATGGGCCTCATGTACTAAGCCAGGTGCTAAATTGTGTGTTGTAGCACTTAAAATTAGCAAGTGCTATTTTGTGGCCGTCTTGCACCTGATTTACCATTAGAAACTGTGCATATTATTAGTGCCGTAAATCTGATATGCAAATGAGTTTACTGCGTGGGCATAGGCTGTGCTAAACTAGCCTGGTGGGACCAGAATTATTCCCCTCTGTATTTTTGTAACAAAGGGGCTACAGCGGTGAGTCTGGATTTTTCCAGGCTAGTGCTAAACTGCTTCCTGACTGAGCACGTAAGTTGATGGATAAATGACAGATGTCCACTATTTATAATTATTACTTCAATTAAAAAATAAAATTGTAATAAAAATATTACTTTAATATATATATATATATATATATATATATATATATATATATATATATATATATAATGTAAATTTTAGGCAAGCGGTTTGCATATGGACTTTAACGAGATGGGACAGATTGCTGAAGCCGTTTCATAGTCTGCTGTTGTGACTGTGAGTCGCTCCAGTTCAATGGAATAGGAACGAGAGTCAAGGAAAACAAATCTAAAGTAAAATACGTTTTCTGTAGGCCTATAACGCCGTAGGCTACACTATCAAAACTACGCAATCATTATTCTATCTTTGTAAATGAGCCTGATACAAACTTTTGAAAACGCTTTGAACGCCGCATTGGTGCGCAAACTGCATTATTCTGTCCTGTGCAAAAGTTCACACCTGCTTCTCCAATTTCTTGCCCAGTTTCAGTTCACAATATACTTCAAATATGACAGCATTTTCTCCGCCTCAGATTTTGTGCATATTCATTGGTCTCATTCACAAAATTCCCGGGGCTTTTTCTAAGAAACGCAAATATCAACTGCACTTTCTTTTTGCTCCACTTTTTTCACTCCACTGTTTCCAAACGCTTAGTAAATGACCCCCTTTGCTGGAAAACAAAAATGGGGGGGGGTCAAAGAAATTCATGTGCCATAATTAGCCGACTAGTTCCTTAAAAAGCTTTTAGGAGCAACATCGGCTCGCTAAGTGATAGTTACTGTGATACAACAACAAAAACGCCAAAATGACCAAATATTTGACAGTGAGTTGACAGTTTTGGCTCATTAATCAGTCCAACATTTTTCCAAGGTTCTCAACTAGCAAACATTGTATTTTGTTCCGTTTACTGAAATAGAAAGAAGTGGAAATATAATTGCTTTCAACAGCATCAGGCACACATTGATTTTTTGTGTGGACTAATTATCCTCTCGTTACTTCAGGCAACGCTAATGAGCATGGCTACATTGGAGCTTTCAGCATTGGGTTCATGAGAAAAGCTCTATTTACGCGCAAGCAAAATTACCTTTCTGAACTTTTTTTTTTTTTTCACAGATAAAGTCAAAGTTCACTTTATGGTGTATGTGTAAAACAGAATATTTACTGTAGCTATGTCCAGGATCTCTATTTTGTGTGCCATGATTAAACCCAGCATCTGTGACTTCTTTGAATGCATCCTAAACAGACCGGAGCACGTCCACCCCCTGCTTTCACTGCTAACTATCCCCAGTTCGTATTCACCACAGCGCCTGCAGAGTATTGAATTGGTCTGAATCCAGCACGGGAAAATAACACCATTGTCTTGCCCCTGTAGGCGGTGACGGCTGCTTTGTAGTGGACAAGAAGACAGGCCAGGTGGCGACCACGGGGCTGGTGCTTCAGAGGGACAGGGAGTACTTGTTAAGCGTGGTGGCTCTTGACGGCATGGGCAGCCGCAGTGCCCCCGCCATGCTCTCCGTGGTGGCAGGAGCCCGAGCGCCGCAGTTCACTAACACCAGCTATGTCATCTCCATACCCGAAAACACGCCGGAAGGACAACCGTGAGTCCCACACACAAGCATTCAAAAACAGGCAGACACGAATATTTCAGTACGCCTGTAGGTGTCCGAGCAGTATGATAGCGCTGACTCACAAACAAGAGTGGGGCGGAAAAAGGACGTTGTATTTATTGCGCTTTGAAGGATTTAGTTTTAATTAAATAGATATACTGTCTGTCCCGTGTGGTTGTGCTAAGAAACAATCTTTATTATAGCCTCCCTCAGCTGGTGCAATTATCTAACTTTGAAAATGCAGTGAAAGTGAAAAGAAGTCATAAGATATTGTATAAAAAATAAGTACCACTGTCAGAAGCATAACCGCTCATTTTCAAAGGCTTGACAGATGCACATGTGTAGGCTTACTGTTATCCTATAGTCATTATTCAGCCGGGGGAGTCGGATAGGCAGCTAATGTGTTTGCGACAATGAAACTCAGATGTATGCATATTTGTCTGAAAACAAGCCTGACAGTGACTAATGCAGACATACATGCTTGCGTCGTTTATTTAACAAACGCTATACCTGTTGTGTTGAATATTCATGTGGTCACAGCGCCACTTTCGAGCATACATTGACATATCATTATCGCGCTGAGGTCGAAGCACCCCGATTCTCTTTAAATGCAAAAAAAAAGCGAGCATTGGTATCTGCTTAATGGTATTACATTATCACACGGCAGTGACAAGTCCTGATTGACCGTGTTTATAGCGTGTGTCCAATGGGCCGTGGAGCAATTGATTTCATTACTGCAACTCTGCTGATGTAAGGAAAAGAAGAGTTCGATTTTAAATGAACATGTTTGCAACCAGAGTCAAATATTGAATCCATTTTTTCTCCCACTTGTTCTCAACAGTTTCCCTCTGCTTGCTTCCATAGGTTCATGGCGGTGGTCGCTGTTTCCTTCCAAAAACAGCCCATCAGCTACAGCCTCTTGATCAATCCCAGTAGTCTTTTCAGCATCAGGCAGGAGACAGGGGAGATCAGTCTGACAAGAGCCCTCGATTATGAAAGTGATCAGCGGAGATATCTTCTGATGGTGCGGGCAAGCGAGGAGCCGGGGAGCCTGAGCACAGCCACGGAGGTACTTGAGTCTCGGAGAATCCACCTAAGCTACTTAATACAGTCCACTTCACTTGAGTGTGGCCTTGTTTGATGTGGTCGCCCCCATGTCCAATCAAGAGACCGCTGCAGGTTTATCCAACCTTTTCCATGGCTTTCACAGAAGAGTGCGGCACAGATTTCAAAAGCCTCACGATTTATACTGGCTGCATAGATGACCCAGATTTGTTCCCTCCAGTGTAAGAAACACAAGCCATATCAGATCTGTATGGTTCCAATGCAGACAAATTGGACATTTTTTCAAAGCCATTGTACTGCCATCCGTATAGTATCTAGATTGCTGTATGGCACTTTGCGTGATGGTGTTGCTACTGGATAGTTTTTTTTTGTGTGTCCCTGGAGATTTTTTAACCCCATTGCCCACTCCAGTCACAAATAATATGATGTTTCTTTAGGAATGTGTTTTTTTGGGCCATTGCTCTAGCAGGTATGAATAATGGTTCAGCCAAGATTTGCCCTGATGAGAGCCTCAGAATTCGACCTTGCTTTGAGTCTGTGCTTGAAAGTGGAAGCTCTTTGGTGAAAGTGATCCTTTCACCAAAGAGCTCCAAAAATACATTTTAATTCCAGTGTAGCACTTGTAATGTCATGTTTGGAGTGAATCACTAGGATTTCAGCAATTGTCCATAAATACTTTTCATCTACAGCGTAAACAGAGCTTTTTGTGGCTAATACTGTCACGATTCGGCCTTTTGTCACCCCGTTTTGGTTTGCTTTGTGTTTGTATCTGTCCTTGGTGTTTTATTTTAACATGTCTTTTTGGTCTTTGTGATTTTCTGTTTGACTTCCCTCTTACTTGCCTGCCCCGCCCTGATGCGATTCACCTGTGGCCCGTTTTCTCATGTTTTTATACCCCTGTGTTTCCCTTGTCCTTTGTCGTGTCATTGTTTACGTCAGCCCCGTTTGTTTGAGTTTTGTCATCTCTGGAGTTTGTTATTTTGGTTTTCGTCATTCATTAAACATTACCAGTTTTGTTGCAGTCCTGCATTTTGGGTTTATTTTCCTCACTCCACCATCAGACCATGACAAATACAGCACAAGAAAGTGAACATTGAACGGGCTGACGTGATCTGTGTGCTGACCTATTGACACTGCATTACTAATAACCACAGAAGAGACGCAGAGTGTATGTCTGCAGAAATGGCACGGCTGAATGAGCCTGAAATGTTAACAAGCAAGCCGTGCTTCCCAGTGTGATTGTTTTCGCGGTTTGTTTCCCCCCCTTTGCTCCTGTTCCACTCTCAGCGCTTTTTGTCAAATGTGATCTAGAATTGATGTGCATAAAATGTGGAGCACAATCCTAAACCCTGAGACTTATCTGGATGCATCCAGTGGACTTTAAATGATTGATTCAAAGATTTTGATACTCAATTATCAAGCCAGACTCTTGTTTTACAATACATGTCTCACAGAGTTGAAAAATTCTCTTCCCCCGAATACTGCATTGGATAGAACGAAAAGCGGGAGAAACCTGTTTTAGCTATTTCAGGACTATTACTCAGCTGTCACTTCACACTTTACACACAGCGGTGACAGGGAGCTCGTAGGGTGGAGGGCGACTAAGGGCCTTTGTCGAACACACACACACACACACACACACACACACACACACACACACACACACACACACACACACACACATACACACACACACAGTGAGACACACATATGCTCAAACATTTCTATTTTGCGCCTCTGACGTGGGAGATAAACAGAATTTGGGCTACCAAGTGTTTTGTGTTTATAATGGTTGTCACTTGGATGGCAGAGTATTTCAAACCTTGTTAATTCTATATGCTTCTCTCTCGATATTTGCCCTCTCCTCTGTTTCCTGCTGCCGACTCTAATCAGGTTCAGGTGTTGATAACAGATGAAAACGACTGTGTCCCAGAGTTTCTCCAATCCATCTACAGTGTGGATGGAGTCCCCGAGACGGTAACCACGGCAACGTCTCTGCTACAGGGTAAGACTCCTCTGACCCCATATTTCAAACCCATCTGTTTCATTGTGAGGAGAAACTAGTTAAAAAGCCACAGATGCATTATGGCCCAGAGCCAGTGCAGTAACTCAGACATTCATTTTAACAACTCACTTTTTATACCGCTCCAGTTTGTGCATCCACTAATAGATCTTAAAGGAGGATAATAAAGCACTCAGTTTTAATGCGCTAAACTAGCTGCTGCGTTCATTTGTTTTAAGTTGTAATGAGCTCAGTGATTTGTGATATTGTATCCTGCTTGTTTATTATGCTATGTCCACACAATGAGAAAACCTTGTTAAATCCTTGGGTTCCAGGCTAACAGTTTGGATCAGTTACACCAGAGCTCTTACGTTTTTCATTTAGGTGACACTAGGACTGGGCTCTGGAAATGTCTGCAAAGCATCCTAAAAAAAAAGGTTCAATGACCATACTTTACATTCAATATGGAGTTTGCTATTACAATTCATCTTCTATAATCATACATTTTGCATTGTAATAAACAATACTGAATGACATATAACATATACAAAAAATAAGTATACAGGCCTGCATTATTATTTTAATAATATAACAACTACACTTAGCTATGCTACTTGACAAGGATCCAAGTGGTCACTGCTCAACCAAAGAAGCAATTTAGTCGTACCCAATAATTCTTTTGATGCACATGTTGCCCTTAGTGGTACCTTTACCCATGTAAGGATCCTTTAGGAGGAAGTAGAACCATGTCAGTATCTTAAAGAGCAACTAAACACCAAATCAAGTTTTTTTTTTACTGATAAACTGTCTCAATGGGTGTCTCATAGTGTTGTCTACTGGTCCCTGACATTATTCTGACATTATAGCGCAAACATGTGTTAAATCTTAACTTTGGCCTGGAAACGAATGGGTTGCGCCCCCTTCAGGGTAAACTCTGCTACTAAAGTAGAATTTCCTGATTGGCTGGAGACGTGTCCACGGCCTCCACAGAACGTCATAAGCCGCACCAGCTCCACACATCGTCATCAGGTGTTGCCCATTGTCCTGCCCATTGTCCTGCCCCTGTACCTGTGGTATATAACCAAGTCCCTCCCACGTAATCAGTCTGCTGTGATTGTGCCAATGCAAAGGCCCACACACTCACCCCCCGCATGTCACCCCCAAACTTCAGAGACCGCCTCTTTCACGGCAATTTTTTTTGAGACTTGAGTTGCTTTAGTACATCACAGATTTCTTTTCATTATTTCTCTCTTATCCAAGTCATGTGAAATTACCGCCAGATTCAAAAAAGAGTATTCACCCACATCCTTTGAATAGATCAGAATGTACTTCAACAGCATTTCACCATGATGTTTAATCCCAAATTATCTACAGCCACAGGCACAACCATGATACAAAGTACATGAAATGCAAATCGCTGGCAAAAAGACGCCGCAAGTTTTTGTTGAGTTCTTTTTCTCTCTCTCTCTTCTCTCTTTTTTTTTTAAATTCTTTTATATTTGTCAAATGTCCCTGCACCACTGAGACACCTATCCCCAGTGGCCTACCACAGGTGATCCATGTGTATCACTAGCTGGAATGTGGTGAGAAAAATGGAACAATTCTAATCGGAAAAACACTTTTGTCTACAAAGCCTGCAGCGGAAAAACAGTTGGCACAGTAGCACAAGCAGTGGGGGGAAAGACAACCAACATCAGTGTCTAAAAACAACACCAGAAATACAATGGAATGAGTGAGCAGGACATACAGTGGCTGATGAGTAGAGCTGTACAAATAATCACAAACCAATTTGAATGGTTGCAATTTGGAAAAGAGTGAAAGGATCTCGGCAGCACAATACATTTTGCAAAAAAACATATACAATTTCCTGTCTCCATAGGGCCTCCATAGCGCCACTGAGCTGGTAGTTTTAACTTTACCAGCGTGGTCTGTAATGCATGTGATGATTCTTTCAAAAGTTAATGCCTTGGTTGTGTTCAAAAGATAAGATAGGACTTATCGCTTCTATCTGCAGAAGCATCTAGCTCTTGTAGTCAGAAAGTGTGACCAACATCCTCAATTAAACTCAGTCCAGTCAACCATTTAAGCTTCACTACGATTAGTAGGGCTACACGGTTTTGGAAGAATTATATGAAATAGCATTTATTATTACAAGTACTATTGTAATTGCAAGATAAACATGTCAAATTTAAGGCTAGACTTTATTAATAATGACTGATGAGCTGAAAATGCTGTATATAAAATTGCACCTGGAATCTGTTAACAAAGCATGAAACATCTCACATTTAAACAGTATGTCAAAAATTAGAGCTGAAATATAAAATAGCGATAACACATCAATATCTATTTTGTGCTGCAGTTCATACCAAAGACACATGAGGATTTGCATTTTGTCTATTTTTTATTCTTAACAATTGTTGAATGGGTCACATTTCATGCTTTGTAGACAATACAGATTAAAGGAATTGCCAGGCTTTGTCTACATTACCAGATATGGAAAGAAAACGAACCATTGGGATTCATAGAATGATGTTTCTAAGACTAGACACAGAGAAAATAAATGCATCAAGTCTTATGAGCTAGAGGGCGTATGCATGAAGGGAAATTCACCACCACACACTTAAATTAGCTTTGCAACCAAGATTGTTAATATTTTGTGGCTTTGGTTGGGGATATAACAAACACATTCTATATTATGTTGAGTGTAATTACCATGGAATAAAAAGGATTACGAAAACACTCTCAGTGGGAATTTACAACTGGGCCGCTGCTTTGTTTCTTTTCTCTGCCTTTAAGCTCGTTCTACCAAATGACGGCAATAATTCTGGAGGGCACCGTGCGGTTTGTGTGCGTGTAATTGTAGCTGTCAAAGCTTATGATCTATGGAATATTTAGTGGAGCCATGAAGAGATAATGATCCACGCAGATGTCAACATATTCATCAGTGGCTGCCATCTCATCAGTTCATTTTGATTAAGTATTAATTGATGGCCCATGTGTGTGTTAACTCTCTTGGCAGTGCTGGCCACGGACTGCGACTCGGGGTTAAACGCAGAGCTCACCTACTACACCCTCAGCCCAGACTTTAGCATCTCGCCTCATGGGACAGTCTTTCCTGCGGCCAGGCTGGACTACGAGAGGCCCAACCATCTATATGAGTTTGTGGTGATGGCGGTGGACAGCGGGGACGAACCGCACTCTGGCACTGCCACGGTCCGAGTGAGGATGGCCAATGTCAATGATGAAGTGCCCGAGTTCTCCCAGCCAGTGTAAGCATCATGATCATTTATAATTCAGTATAACTGTCATATTAAACAGATCATTTCCATTAGACATAACTGTGACCAGTGGGTTAGGTATTGAAAACAGCTTGTATCAGTACATGCATGTGCTTCAAAGTGTCTTTTCTAAAGTTAAGGTCTAGTTAAAGCACAGATGGCCCAGTCAGAGCTCATTCGTACAGATTTTCCTCTTTGTGAGATGAGATACAGACCTCTAACATTCTGCTTAAGTTTTGTTCTACTTGCCAATGCTAACTTATTTGGGGTAGGAGCAGAATTGTCTGTACTAACCATACACGTTTGTCAATGTTTTATATGCCATGTGTGCATAAAGGAACTTGCATCACACATATAGGTATAGTTACATCACGTTGTAGACCTGCATTACTATGGGCAATTCATCACTACAGTATCTGATACTGGCAGTCCTGCCAGGAATAGAGGCCAACTTGCGTCAACACTGTTCTAGTAAAAGAACTATGGCTGAGAAAATGCAGTGTTCATTTGGAGGACTAATCAGAGCCATCTGGTATCAACCCATTTGTTAAAGACTTCACACCAGCAGTAATAATGTGACACTGTTACTTTGAGAGCATATTCTCTATGCTGTGGTTAGGATGTGTAATAAACATTCACAGCTTTCCTCTGGGTTTATTTTGGTCTTTGTGGCGGTATGCAGTGAAATGACACACGGATGCAATCCTGGGCCGCCTTTTTGGCAAAGCTTACGTGAATGGGTGGGCAGAAACTGTCACAATGACTCCACTGCATTTATTCTCCAAAATGAGTAACAGGCTTGTCCTGTCAGTCATGTTCCACTGACCTTCACATAAAAGCATTGCAGACCTCTCTGTGCAACTTGCTCTGGGAGTGTTGTCAGGTGTCAGTCTCAGTGGGTAGCTAGACAAAGAGCTAAACAAACGGGCGGACAGAGGTGCGGATGTGGTGAGACAAATGGTAAACTGCCAAAGAAAACATGGGTGCATGACACACGAGTGAAGAATACTAAAATAAGGCGCACAGACGGGAGACAGCCAGTCTGATATGCAGATACAGCAGGCCAGCTGTCAGCAGCTGGTCAAATACAGTTTCCAGGCCAGCAGAGAGCTATTTAGAAATGCAGACTACTGCCAGGTAAGATTTGTTGTTTGCATTGTCATGCTATGCCTTACAGAGTTTTAGATAAGGCATACAGTATGTGCGTGCACAAAGTTGGTAGACTAGTATGTGAGGGAGACTCACAATTTGGACAATTTAGACTCTAGTCTTTTTAGCTATCTAGCGAGACTAATTGAGACACTTGTACATGCGGAGGGGACAGGATGACTTTCATGGCATGTCCTCTCACATTTCAACAAGTGTTGCTGAGGCTATAAAGAGATTCAAGTGAGATGGGAAGTGGAGTTACAACAGAAATGCAAATTAGCAGACATACGGGACAGCATGCTGACACAGACTTTGAGTATAACTTCACAGTTCACTGGGATGTGGGGAGACACCAGAGGAGAAAAAACCCGGGGAGTCTACAGTATACGTCTCATCCCATGGAGCTGTGGAGAAGTGGCCTCTGAGCCGGGTGACAGATTACAGGTCACTCATGTTGCCACGGAGACTGTGGCGGCAGGCGGAGATGAATCACCCATCAGCGTTCTTCTGTAAACCATCAATCACCTCTGACTTCTCAGCACAGACACAGACTCCCTCCCTCCGGGCCTTCGCACCTCCCCTCGAAACACATTTACTCCCATATTAACACAGTCCAGTGTGGAATCGCACGGGGAATGGGTTCTGCTGACAAATCAAGTCAAGGTATTTCAAGGAAACGGTGCCCCTTTTTATCCTCGCTCTCCTCTCTGTCTGTCTATCGCTCTCCATTTGATCTCCCACATATCATTTAACCTGTCTCGTCGCTGTCTGCCGACTTTTTTGTCATCTGCTTCTCCCTGTCCTTTAGCTCTGTTTTCCATTTCTCTTCATCTCACTGTCCTCAAAGCCTTGCAGTCCATCACCACCCTTTTGCGCTTTGTACTACAGTGGCATATCAGTCCCATGAGTCTTGCCCGGGTATCTCGCTGCCCAGTGCCACAGAGCAAGCAAATCACTGTTGACATTTTAAAAGGCACTGGATCAAATGGGCCGCAGTGGGCCGGGAACATGGACGCACCATTTGTTCAATGGCTTCAACATCCCAGCAGACATTATCATTTGTCTCTGCACTGGACAGTTAAGCATATACGTTAAATCATATTGATGCGAAAAATCCTCAACTAAAAGAGTAATCAGCGTGGTTATGCCTGTCATGACCTCTTATGTTTTCTTGTTGTTGTTTTTTGGCAGATATCGAACGTTTGTGTCCGAGGATGCAGGGCCCAACACTCTTGTTGCAACCGTTCTGGCCAAAGACCCAGATGGCGATGGTATAATGTACTCCATAACAGCAGGCAATGAGGAGGGAAATTTCATCATCGACAGCCAGAAAGGTGATACTTCTTAATTTCAAGCCCTTAGTTCCATTTACACTTTACATTTCAGTCTGTGTAATTGACAGGCCTTCCATCAAATAAGACTTTCATTTTGCCCTAACACTTTTCTGCCACAGCGTTACACAATGGATGCCCTCTACTTTCAAAGTCAATGTGAAAAGATATTAAGGCTGGTATTAAAAGCCGTAATTTCAAAACGGACACTGCCCTTCTTTATTGAAGGTCATAAATATGAAGCATAATGTTATTTTGGAAATTTCCACTCAGGCTTTTCCTTTTACTTGCAGGTGCTAGGAAAAATACCTACTACAATGTTTCCTGGCTTTCAAGCTTTTGGGACTGCACAGTTTATCTTTTTTATTTACCCTTTGATCCGAAACCAGTGGCAATCGCTGTGACATTTGTCACCCAACCCTTTCAATTCAATTTCACAACAACTGCTCTATCATAGCTCACAATCTTCCGGTTGTGCTCTGCCAACTTCCCTTCCTTTTGTGTCATTTTTTTCATATTCCTTTATATTATTTCTCTGGATGCTGAGTGCAAGAAAATGATCAGGCTGATATCCTTAGGTGCAAAGCCTACAATATGGCTGCACTTTCTGTTTATGCAAAGGGTACATGCTGCAGTGGTCCAATGAATAGGTGCCAGTGTCCCATTTGTAAACAAGGCTGACATTTAAGCTTGGAGAATTACAATGTGCATACCAGGGTTCACTTATCTTAATGTAAGGGTACGGTGATGTCAACAACATGCTATGTCATTATGAACTACTCCCGCTTTTCTGCTTGATGAGCAGTAGGCCTGAATAAATTGGAACAGGAAGAAGTGAAGCAGTCACATACATGTTCCTGCACTTGCTGTAGAGTCTTTAATCAAGAGCAATGAAAGCAGTGAACAGCAAACACAAAAAACATCAACAACAACAACAACAACAACAAAATCTCCCCATGCTCCCACTTCAGTGAGCTCCCTCTTCATCACAAGCTGCTTACCAGACCTGCAACTTCTGATGTTTTTGTATTAGTGTTGATGGAAAAAGATGTTGACTCAGATACTCCGCTCTTTTATCTTGGCTGTTAACATGAAAGCAAACAAAGAGGACCAGAAAGAAGCAGCTAATAGGCATCTGCTGAGGCTGGTTAACCCCACTCTCTTATTACTTGTGTTTGCCTTCAAGTGGCTGAACTGGACAGGCACCTTTAAAAATAAAATAAACATGCAATTACAAGATTAAAGAAATGACAAAATCACCACTGTGAAATTGCTTTTTGG
This sequence comes from Neogobius melanostomus, assembly GCA_007210695.1. Classification (NCBI taxonomy): domain Eukaryota; kingdom Metazoa; phylum Chordata; class Actinopteri; order Gobiiformes; family Gobiidae; genus Neogobius; species Neogobius melanostomus. Next base: position 3,078,423 of record VHKM01000106.1, on the reverse strand, counting down.
ATTTGCAGCGAATATCAGATTTTTCTTTTACCTTTTTTGTTGACTTCTTTTTGAGTTTCCTCCACCTTCCATCACTCTCTCAACGGGCATTCGTATTTCTAGACCTTCTGCAACAAGCAAGGCCACAGTGCCAATAATATCATGCTTAATAGCGAATGAAATTGTGTTTTATTGTGCGTAGTTTAACGGTTGCTTGGTCTTGTAGGGTTGATTCGTCTCCGCTCCAGTCCCCTTCCAAAGCTTCAAGGCCTTGAATATGTGCTGAATGTAACTGCCACAGATGACAACGCGTCAGGCGGCCCACACTCGCTCTCCTCCACTGCGCGTGTCATTGTCGGCGTCGACGATGTCAACAACAACAAACCTGTTTTTGAAGAGGTGAGGGCTTTACAGGTGTAAGAGAATGCACTTTACTGTTGCACTATTATCTTCATTACAGTTTTTTGTTTGAAATAAACAGACATAGCATGGTTGGACAACCTGACATTTAATTTTAGTCATAACTAATGCACTTAATTAACCGTGTGAGTATTATTTTGCTCACCATGTATATTTGCAATATACAATGACTCATTGTACTCTATTCTGACTTTTATCTATCTATTTATGTCTCTCTCCCTGTCTCTTTCTCTCTTTTTTTCTCTCTCTCTCTTTTTTTCTCTTTCTCTCTTTCCTGACGGACTAAATAAAGGTCTGGTTAAAAATACAAAATACAATCTCTCTCTCTCCTTCTCTCTCTGTCTCTCTCTTTCTTTTTTCTCTCTCTCTGTCTCTCTCTCTGTCTCTCTTTCTCTCTCTTACTCTCGCTCTCTTCTTTTTCTCTCTCTGTCTCTCTCTTTCTCGCTCTCTCGTTCTCCCTTTTTTCCTCTCTCTGTCTTACTCTCTCTTTCTCTCGTTCTGTCTCTCTCTTTTTCTTTTTCTCTCTCTGTCCATCTTTCTTTTTCTCTCTCTCTCTCTCTTACTGTGTCTCTCTTTCTCTCTCTCTTTCTCGTTCTTTTTCTCTCTGTCTCTCTCTCTCTCTCTCACGCTGTCTCTCTCTTTCCATCCTTCACATAAATATTGTGTCAAATGTAATACTGAAATCTCAAAATTCACAAATGAAAGTGGGAAAGCGGCATGAAAGACATAATTATTGCCACTTAGTGAGACTGTGTGCAGAGGTAAAAAGAAGTAACATTAAACACTCTTAACTGCTACAGTAATTTACATGAAGTGTCACTCACAATCATATACTGTATAGAGGTCTGCTCTATTGGAGTGATTGCTTATGATTACTTGTCTTTGTATGGCTTGTTGAAACTCAGGACATGTAAATGAGCAAAGTTCATTTAAAGGTTTAACTAATAATGACAATAATCTTACAAGTTTGAATCCCGTTGATGATGGATTAGTAATTATACATCTCAGAATATTATTATTTAGTCCCATTTTGTCCCACATAAGAATCTGTGAATAAGCTTGCTCCTACCACCATAATACTTGATTGTACATTTCCCACTGTCTTGTCAAATAAGAGTGCTTCTTCAAAAACATGTATTTCTCAAAAAAAAAAAGAGAAAAGTTCTGCTTAGAGGCACATTTGTCAGATTTTCATAACGGAAATGGCAGCTGCAAGTTCGAGCAGAAAGACGACACTTATTTATATAGAAAAAAAAAGAAAACGACATGCATTACCATTCGATCAATTCCAATCCCAAGTTTATATTACTTTTTCGTTTTGTGTTGTTGATGTTTCCAATACAGACATGCTGATACATGACAGTTGTTTTGCCCCGGCCCATCCTTCCCCCTTCACCAAAAAAAAAAAACATGCACGCAAAATATTGTTACATTTTGTCTCCCTGTATGCCTGTCTGCACTCTGCACTTTTTCTTGTGTCTATCATTTTTCTCCCACATTCCCACTCGAACGTATTTTTGCCCCGATGTTCTCATTTCCCTGGCCTGCGTCTCTCCGCCTCTCTCTCTCGCTCTTTCTCTCCCTCTGCTGTTTTCCCATGAGTTCTGATTAGCCTGCACACCCACTCTATCTTTAGGCACTCCAGTGGGATTTCAATTAATTTCATCCGGAGAAAAAAAAGTGCCATATCATCACAATATACTATATACCTGTTTAATTAATTTCTGCTTTAATTAGACTTGGCCATGAGACTTACTTGTGTGGATTTGGTGCCTGTCAAGAATTTTGGCTGGGCTTGTTTGAGATGCTCTTGACCATATTTTTCAGATTATGATGAAATAAGTCAGCACTTTACTTTGCACCACAGTAGTAGCATGGTAATAGGTTGGAATTATATTATTAACAAGAACATTCAAGCCATGATCTTTTTACAGATAATTTTAGGCAAGGAGATGTTTTAAAACATACATTTAACATCAACATACAGTATTTCCTCACAAAGATCTGCTGATCCAACATCGATCAGGTGGATGGCTATCAAAGTGATTTTTATCCTGTGACCCACTGAACTTACCTGTTAAGAACCACTGAGCTGGACTACTTGCCCATTGTTTTCTTTTTTTTTTTCATATTCATGGTCATTCTGTTGCAAGAGTAGCGAGCATTTATATCTGATTACAAAAAGGCTGCACTCCAGAGACGAGCGGCTCATTTTCTGGGGCACATGTTCATTAGGGAGAAATGCATTGGGCTCCTGACTCAGACAAACCTACTCAGTTTGGGCTCTTCAAAGGGGTTCAGCCGAGTGTTTTATTTCTATAGATATTGTATGAATGATCATTTCTACACCTTGACATTGTGATTTATGCATCTGGCGTGCATTGACCTTCTTGTTAATGAGATTATTTTGTTTGATCCTCGTGTTCTCATTAGCGTTATTTCTCCTGATGTTTTTCTGTGTTACAGCCGTGCTTTTTTATATTGTCTTTTTCTGTCCCACTTCTCCCCTCCCCTCTCAAATTCTTTTCTCTTCTTTTTCCTCTATCTCAGTGCCAGCAATATCGCGAGCAGGCCTCTGTGCTAGAGAACCAGCCAACAGGGACTTTTGTGTTGCAAGTGCATGCCGTGGATGCAGATGAGGGAGCAAATGGAAAAGTCAAATACGGCTTAATGCACAGAGACAGTGCAATGGCTGCTTTCAGAATAAACCCAGAAACAGGTAGAGTGGTATTTTTAAATCCCTCTGTAGTTGCTTTGTTTTCTTTCTTTCTTTTTTTTCTTTAGATTGAGATAAAACTATACTGTAATAACTATTAACTATTATGACTATTTTATTGACTAGGACTATGAAGTTGATAACAGATTATCACAATTAACAAATCAAACATTTATGTAGGTAATGCCCAATCTAACCAGGGGCTCTGGGAAGAACCAGGATCTGAGACACAGTTAGCTTGGGTGAGGGATGTGAGTGTGAGGTTAGTGGTTAGTGGTGGTCGTATGGACAGATGGCGCAGATGTGCAGCCTCGCTCCAGTTCAATCTACTCCTGGGCAGCTGCGGCTACTTGCATGGCTTACACCCACCAAGTATGGGGAATGAATCAATAATGAAAATGCAAAGCGACTTTGAGCACTTAGAAAAGCGCTGTATCTAATGCATTATTATTGTTGTTATGCTAAGGTTGTTCGCAAACAACAAAAGTTCTGTCTTATTGGTCTTATTTCGTGTAAAACCGGCAAACCCTTTAGATTAGACTTTTACCAACATGTTAAGAAATGCATGTCAATAGTTTAGCGGATCTCATTTCGATCTTCTCTCAAGTGTTGATGCGCTTGAATGTGTTTAAAATATGCTCCGTGAACCGTATACAAAAATAAATCCAAATCCTAGTTTTATAATGTTTCAAACTTGTGCATAGACTGAATTATTTAACTGCATAGATGTAATTGGTGTTTCCTGAAAACTATGGCCTCCTTCTGGCATAGTCCATACTATTGTTACATTGACACATTTAATAGTAGAAGGGGCTATTGTCATTTATACTGACAAATATAAACGATGATTGTGGATATCCTTATACACTTCTCCATATCTGCAGTCATACAGAGACCGATATGCCATTTCTGCTCCCATACAGTGTCTATCAGTCATACACATTCAAGAGACATGCACAAACATGCTCCAACAATTTACACAACACAACAACAAATATGAAAACGAGTCTCGAAACATTTATTTCATATTCATTAACAGTTGAGGGAAAACATCAGCAATGATTGACTCAAAAATATGTTACCCTGTCAATAAAGGGCTTGAATCTATGTTTATCCAGTCTGTCTGTTGTGAGGTAGGAAGTAACCCACTGACTGATCATTCTTGTGTATTTACAGGGGAGATTGTGACAGCCAGACGTTTTGACAGGGAGCGCCAGAGAGAGTATTCAATTACAGTAACAGCCACAGACTGGGCCGAGGAGCCTCTCATCGGCATCTGCACGCTCACCATCCAAATACTGGACCAGAATGATAATAGCCCCAAGTTTGAGAATCTGCGCTATGAGTGTGAGTGCTGGACAGTCATTATGCATGCTGCTACAAGCTTCAAAATGAGTCATAAGACCACTCTAGCAAACAGGGTTCAGATTCATTTAAGGTTAAACAGCCCTTTAATTTTGGCCATTTAGCTTTATTGGGCATGTGTTGAGTCTGTGAACTCAGTAAATACGCCTTAATTATTTCTAGAGGAAAATATGTAGCAACAGCATATTAGATGATTATCATTTCCGTCTAAAAAATAACCCCGTGGTCAGAGGCTCTTTAATTGCAGTGTTTTTATGGGTATTGTAGAAGCAGGTTTATATTTGTATTCCTTAGATGCATACTTATTTGTTTAACAAAATGCTTTAATGCAACATAAACTATGCTTATCTTAAAGTCACCATGCATTTAAACATTAATCAGAGCACACATTGCATCACTCAAAAACATTTTGGAAAATGCAAGAAGCATAAGTAACAGCTACTGTATGTTACTTCATATCCTAATTAACAACTGCCCTTGGCCATAGACGGCCCTTTTTAAATATGAATTGTAACCCTTTTAGATTTCTTGAGAGAAGACACGCTGGTGGGGACTAGTTTCTTGCGTGTGGCTGCCCATGATGATGACTTTGGCACTAATGCAGCAATCACATACTCCATGTCGGCTGAGCAGCCGGAGTACCTGCAGGTCAACCCTGTAACTGGATGGGTGTACGTGAACCAGCCCATCTCCCAGGTCTGTGCCAACTTATTAACACACTCTTCACACATTTACACACATACACCTGTATCATATGTTCACCTGTGGGCCTGTGTCAACAAACTAATGAATGAGCCACCTTCGACTGTCTGCTCCTCCCAATCTGGGCTATTCATACTCCCAGAGGCTCTGCATGTGAAGAGAACACTGAGAGAGATGTAGCAAGCCTAATTCAGGCTAAAACAACGGATTAAAAATAGATCTTCACAGGATGGGATTCCAGTGCTTGTCTGCTGATGGCTGCCAACTTGGGTCTATATATAGAGTCTTGGATTGCTAATATATATAGAGAGAGCCATTTACTATTGTCTGTACTTAACTTGGCACAAAATTAATTCATAATATGCTGTATTAAAAGCATTAGACTGTATACACTGTATAAACCTTCTGTCACTTTGCCTCTGCCCAGGGACTACAGATGAAAATTAGCTTGTAGCTATCTCTGGTCTGTGCAACACATTTGTTGTGCAACGTCCCTGTCATAAATAAATAAATAAATAGATACTGAAGTAATATCAAATGACCCTATAGTGGATATGAATTACATAATAATAAGGCTAAACATTATAAGAAAACGTATTGTCTTAATGTCATACTACTGCATAATTAATGCTAATTTATCATAGGAAATCTGGACAAGAAGTGTTGTAATAAACATGTGCTGGAGTGTTTAAAAGTTGTGACTGGGAACTAAAGGTTTGCTTGATTTGAATTGTAAAATAGCACATGAACCCAAATAGCCTCATATACCTTTTTTCTCCCCATCTAACATTTCCCTGTTTGACTTAGTTAAAGGTTGATTGATAATTTATGTAATTGGCTTCAACCTTTTTGAAGGTGTGTATTTTCACTCGAGAGGCACTCTTCTCCACCTCATAGTCTCATGTAAAAAGAGAAAACGTGTTTTAGCTCTATAGTGAACTGTATAATTTATCACACTTCTTCACATCTTAGAGTCTCACCGTCTCATGCAATATTGAAAGCCGGATGACCAAAAAGTGTCTTAACAAAGCTAATGCATATTTTACTGCGGGATTCAGTAGTAACTAGAATCAAAGCTGAGCTACAATTATGTCACGCTCATGATTACCGTCTGTTTCCTATCAGGGGGAATCTTCACCCCTCAGCGAACCGTCAAGGGTGCGGTTAAGCTGGCAGTTGATTTTTCATTTGAACACTTTACAAGTTGAAATGGATTAATATTAATATAATGGTTTACGCTTGTATTGTACTTTACAAGTTTCTCAAAGCGTAACACATCATTCATCCACTCCATACTCAGTGGTGGTGAGCTGATGAAAGCAAGGCCCCTCCTACCACCACATTCATACAGGCAAAGCTGGTGAAGTGTCTTGCCCAAGGACACAACAACAGTCTGCACATACAGTATTCAAACTGCTCAGCTCCCGATCGTAAGACCCACCAGCTTAGCTACCCCAGTGTCGTTTCTCTGAAGCATGTACTCCATCGTTTCTGTCGTTGTCAAAAAGAATCTCTAAAGTGCAGCCTTTTAGTCCTACATCCACAAAGTCATTCTGCACTGTGATTTGAATCCATTCCGGGGCCATAGTCTGTGGTTTCAAGCTCTGGGGGTGTGCGGCACTTGCTCACAATTACTAATTTGATTGTCCTAAGAAGAGAAAATGTAATTCTAAAGTAAAGTGGGGATCCTTTTTATCTGACTGCTGCAGCACAATAACAGAGGGACTGCAATTTGCATTGATAGAATATAGTTCATGGGTGAAACCTTACAACTGAATTACTGTTTGGCTATAACAATAAGGTGCACACCGAGTGCCGTGGCAGGGAAATGCAATTACCTTCAGCGGGGCCAAAAGACACATTTATTTTTTTCTCTCACAATTTTACTCTTGATGTGGGCCTTATGATGATGTTGCGCATTGTCTAATTAAGATAAACAAAAACATACCCTAATGGCCTCTTAAGAAAATGTGTAGCTTCCCTGCAGTGTCCACTTTAATAATGTGAGATTTCTTGAGCACAGTTTATGTCAGTTCATTTTTCCAACAGAAACAACAATAAAAAGTTGCATGTTTTCTTTTCTGCATTTTGTGTCAAAACAATACAAAGACCAGAACAAGCGTAAAATGGAAGCAAATTAGAAAAATCCAGGCTAAAACGGAACTTTTGCGCATGTTATTGTACACCTGTTATTTCAGATATCTACGCTTAGCACTACTACAACCATACGACAAGTGGAGGCAACAGCCAGATATTAATAAGTTTTATATTGTTGACGTATGTTATTAGGATGCATAATTATTCTCATATGACAGGATGGATTCTATCTACGCATTTGCTTCATTAAAATATCTATTTGACAGTTTAAAGTCACATATCATGGCTACAGAAACATCCCTTCTGCTTTGCGCTCATCGCTATACTGGGCATATCTATATTCCACATTTGTATCTGTAGTCATCATTCTTCTAATTAGCGGTGATGAAATAATCCCTAGCCTTCAGCTTGTCGCCTCACTGACTGGACTAACGCTGTGCCTGCAGAGGACCTACATCACACGAGAAATCAGCGCCGCAGACGGGGGAAACCGGAGCACTTCTGTGGAGCTGGCTGTCACCATCACCAATGTAAAGAACCAGCCTCCTCAGTGGGAGCAGGACAGCTATTACGTGACCATACCAGAGAATACCGCCAGAGACACTTCTATAGTGGTAATGTTTCACATTCAACAGGAGAATACGTATCTCACTTTCATTATTACTTGTATCAGCCCCATTTTTGTTGGCTCTCCTCGTCAAAGCAAACCGTGTGCACAATACTCTGACAAGGTGTTTTCAGAGTAGTGCGTGCCTGAAGTCAGTAGCAGTGAGCTAATCTGCTCTAGCTCTAGGTGAAAAATGTGATTAGATTGCATGTCAAACACCACTTTTGCGACTTTGGCTAATTAAAACCTTTCAGAGTGTCTCCTTTGATGTGAAAAGTATATCCGTGTCAATCTGGAGATTACTTTTCATAAATATTTTTCTCCCAAGGTCTCTGCAAGGGGATTCGTGCAGCCAGACCAGTTACATTATTGGAGAGGAATCAGTCTGACAGTGGCTTTCAGCTTGTCAATTATATTCAAAAGATGCAGTGCAAAGACCTTACAAAACACCCATTTTCATTTTGTGACATAATCTCTAAACTCTTGCAGATACAGTGCAATCAGGTTTAGAGTTTACAGTACATGTGTTTAATGTAATCTTTGATATTGTTTTTTTTAGGCCAGAGCCGGACGCAATCCCCTGCAAGGGACTATTGTTTTTGGTTTTCTGCATTTTTTCTCCGTCAACGAGCGCATTTTTGACCCACTAAATGTCGCCGAAAACTCACCAAATTCAGCGGAGCCATTCGGGTGGCGTAAAAATTGATGGAAATGCACGTATTGGCCACACCCAAAACAATATGGCTCCACAGCGCCCCCTCAAAGTTGACCCCTATTCGAATTAAAACGCGCGTTTTTGGGCATAGGCCCAAACCCTTCAGTACAGTGAAAGGGGACATCAGGACAAACCAAAAACTGAATTGGAGCGCCCAGACGCACAGGGACTCGGCCATTTTGACTTTCAATTGGGAAACCGGCTGGACCTTATGTTTTAACGAACTAGTCCCTGGTTTTTCATCCAAATAAAATCATACTTGGCACAGTGCATCTAGACATCTTGATCTTCCAGAATCAATGACGGTTTGTAAAACATTTCAACGGTCTCCTCATAACACTGCGGCGAAGAATGCGTACATTTCGTGTATTTTTGAAGACAGCTCACGCTCACAGGCATTGGCCAACAGAGCTCATATTCTCTAATGCACCACCCGAAACTTAACAGAATGCAGCCATTAACATAATAGGCTGCTCCCAGGACAGTGCCCCCTAGCTATACCTTGAAAACTGCAGTTTTTATACAACTTTGCCAGTATGTTCTAAACAGACTCAAACAAAACAATACATTAGAGTCATATCATATTTCATAAGATGTGGGCGTGGCCAAAGAAAATGTCTCAAAAATGGCACATTAACCCTCATAATTCAAACATGCACTAAAACACTGAGCTCATACTTGTGTCACTAATGCACCACCCCAAGCTGAACAGAACACACTCATTTTTAGACCAACTTCACTACAGTATAACGCCACCTTTTCTATACCTTGAAAATTTTAGTTTGGACGATTTGTAGAAATGTTGCAGGCATATTCTACACAATAAAACAAACAAAAAATATATTACAGTCATGTCATATTTTATAAAATGTGGGCGTGGCCAAGGTCAATGTCTCAACAATGGCACGTTATTGTTTATAAATCGAACATCCATTGGATGAGCTCACACTGGTGTCACTAATGCACTAAACCAAGCTGCACAGAACAAATTCATTAAAAGACCAACTTCACCACAGTACCCCTATCTATACCTTGAAAATTTTAGTTTGTACGATTTATATGAAACGTTGCAGGTATATTCTACACATTAAAACAAACACAAAAATATATTACAACATGCCTCTATCTTGCTTTATTCTCTTTATATTTAGGCCTGAGCCGGACGCAGTCCCCGGCAAGGGACTATTGTTTTTTTGGTTTTCTAAAATTTTTCAAAGACAAACCAAAAACTGAATTAGAGCGCCACGCCCGGACGCACAGGGAGTCGGCCATTTTGACTTTCAAGTGGCTTGATAAGTGGCCCGCCCATCCTCCGTGAAATTAGCCAGAGTTCTTATTCTGGCAGCATGTTGGCCTCTGTCAGAGTTCGTCCTGAAATCGATTTTTCTTTATTCACAAAAGCCACAGTTTTAGACTCATACGTATTTATACTACCCCTCTGTTAGTATATGCTTCTCAGAAAGAAGCTTTAATTTGGACGTTTTTGGCTCCAAATTCAGCTTTTTTGGATTGTACAATCACAGGAAGTTGACTATGGTCCCACCCTCATGAAAACGGGGAAAGAACGGTTTCAAAATATGCAGAACTAAAGAGAAAGAAGTGGGGGGATAGTAGGGAAACAACTGAGGCAACACTGCGGAAAATGTTGAAAACAATCGAGAAAATGTATGGGGGGGACATGACCTGAAATGACCTCTCTCCCCAGTGGCATGAGTAGGAAGAACATAAATCAGCACCTATGGTCCCACCCTCATTAAAAACGGGGAAATGAACCTCCAGTGGGGTGCTGGGCCTTAATTTCGGCCTGGGAATTTTAATTTCTTATTTTTTGGACTTCAACTTTTTTACAGGAAGATGCAAGCTACAAACATCATGCGCATGTGCACTGTGCGGCTATCAGGCATGGTCTAGAATTCAGGTTGCTTTAGTGTAGGTGTTGCTTGTACCAGGATAGGGGCCTTTTACATGGGCCACTGCACACATTGTCCAAGCCTAAATTAGATGAGCGCGGGGAGTTTCATAAGATATTTATTATTTCTGCTGTGATAAATGTTGTGGATGTGTAGCTCCATAGGTAGAGCACTTTAATTATTATTATTTTTTTTTTAATGGGCCAAAGTTATTACATTTGGTGTTGCACCTATTTTCTATTGTGACCTACCTCTACAAATTAAAAACACTTACGAGCTATTTAGGATTTTAGGATACTGACAGTACACCGTGGACAGTTTGTTGCCAAGATGATATTTCAATAAGGCTGCACTATTTCAAACAAGAAAAGTATATCCGAGAGCTTTCCCTCATTATAACGTTTATTCAGTTCAGCATTCACCACATAACACATTTGTCTTTTCTTCTATGCTGCTTTATACTAAACCCCATCTGTTGCTTTCCTAGACCATCAAGGCAACCTCTCAGCTCGGCGACCCAAGGGTGACTTACAACCTAGAAGATGGGATGGTGCCAGAAACTAATATGCCAGTTCGTTTTTACCTTTCTCCAAACCGGGAAGACGGGTCAGCGTCCATTTTGGTGTCTGAACCACTGGATTATGAGACAACTCCATCTTTTTCGTTGAAAGTTCGAGCGCAGAATGTGGCTGCTGTCCCTCTTGCTGCTTTTACCACTGTTTATGTCAACGTCACAGGTACTTTATCAGTTCAAATCAATGCGTATTTCAGTGTACCAAGTGAAAATATTTAACACTCCAGGTTAGCATTTAACAGCAATTTAAAGAAAACAAGACACTACATTTTTAATATGCCCAATGCTTATCTCAATAACGTTTACCTCATGCGGTAATTCTCTTACTTTGTAGATGTCAATGACAATGTGCCATTTTTCACATCCTCCATCTATGAGGCTTCAGTGACAGAAGGTGCTCAGATTGGAATGTCTGTGCTGCAGGTGTCTGCCTTTGACAAAGACCTGGGTCTGAACGGAGAGGTCTGTACTCATATATTTCCATTTTATACTTGTTATTCAGACTATTCAATCGCACCTAAGCAATTTCTCTTTTTCTTCTGCTCTGCAATTATTGTAATGCTGCAAAGCGCAGCTGATTGTCAAACCATAACGCCTTCTTGGAAGCTTTTGTTCATAGTTGTCATGGTTGTTAAGGTAGCTGCTGCTGCTGCAGCTGACGGACTGACAATGGGGATGTTGGACTGAAAATTTATCAGTTCTACCAGCTAGAAACGGGACAGTTCTACCAGCTAGAAACGGGGCATTCTCCCATCTATTCAGAAGCTCTTCATTTAGTTTTGTTAATTTATTCGTCTAAATCTGTGTGCTCCACAGATCACTTACACTTTACTGAGTGACAGCAGTGGTGACCACACTCTGTTCCGTATAGACCCGATGCTTGGAATCATCTACACAGAGGCAGTATTTGACCGTGAGGCACGGAGCTCCTATCTGCTGGAGGTCCAGTCTGAGGATGGACAGGAGTCGGCACGACCTGGGAAAAACAGACAATCTAATTCAGGTTAGCTCCATTTTTAGAAAAGATAACCACTCAAACGTTGCTTATTACCAAATCATTTGGTTGCAAAGTAATGTAGTAAAAATTAACAAGTAAATTATAAAACATACAAAACCACTAACAAAAAGCTTAATGCAGGCTACCCAAAAACAAGTTTGTGACTTCCAAAGTTGTATTTTAAAGTACCGTGACTGAGCCATATTAAGTAACATTGTTCCTTGTCCATGAGAATATGATGCAATGCTCTTTTCACTCTGCACAAGCTTTCAATTACCACAGTCATGTACCCATTGAGGTTAATTTATAGAAATTATTAATTAATGTTGAGAAACAGCCATTTGATACCAACTATACTCCTGTTTATTTATTTTCCTATTTTCCTGGGTCAAGATTTAGCCCATATGATGATTGTTTCTTGTGTCCTCTCCATGGCACCCCAGAATTCACTAAGCCAATGTCTGTGTCCAGTGTGATGTAATTGATGCGTATTCCAGAGTGGCTCTTTGCAAATGTTTGTGATGGAGATATTAGGGGTAAAGGGTGATGTTCCGGAGCTTCAAAGCCGTCTCTCTGGGGCTGTCAAGGCTGCTTAGCATTTGCAATGAGCCTTAGCTGTGTCTTGCGTATCTGCACATCAGGAAGAGCTCATCTCGTCTGCAAACATTACTTGTCTCCCAGCCTTACCCTTGGGATTCACCTAGAAGTAAAGTGTTGGAACAAGCACAGAGAATAGCGGCACATTGCACCTCTTAACACAAAAGAATTAAATTAAGATGCCACCTCTGAGCTTTGTGACCAGATAACTTCTCTCCAACTAAAGAAATAAACAGTATTATGAGGGGGGCACAATAAGACACAAACACTAGTCATCTTATAAATATTTAACCTCCCTGTAGAAAGGCTCTCTATCTACTCACTGAAAAAATCCTCCTGTTGACGAGGTTCCACCTTTATCACTTCGGTGTGAACAGTCACTACACATTTGGCAAGATTAATAATTTATGTCACTTAAGGTTCATTCTCTGTGAATAATGCCTTGTCTGATTCTGTGGCGCGAAGCCACACTATTTCAAACCAGACACAAATAAATATAGTGAAATCAATGAACATATATATCGTCACCAGCAGAAATAGTGGGCGTGCTGTGACTGTGGGTGTTAACATGAGCTGTAACTTTGAAACTAATTTCATCTCTTCGTTCCTGCAGACACAGCATATGTGCGGGTTTTCATCAGCGACGTCAACGACAACAAGCCACTCTTCGCTCAGAGGCTGTACGAAGTTGACGTTGACGAGAACGCAGATGTGGGCCTGACTGTTGTCACCGTTAGTGCTAATGATGAGGATGAAGGTACGTACGTCTGAGCACACGGCAAACCAGAAAGGTCCCACAGAGAATTCGAGTTCAGCTGCTTCCTAAAGGTTATGAAATCCATCCAACCAGAACCAATAAGAAAGTTTTGTAAGCCTCTTTGAAACTCCCACAAAAGTTTCTGTACTGCATTGATTTTCATTTTACACCTGAATCCCTCTTTTTTTAATATTTTGGCAGCTTATCACTCATTCTTTCTCCCGTGAGTTCTTGCCAAGTCGGCACATTTTTTTGCAAGCATTTTTCTTTGTAGCAATATCATTAAGTGACCCTCCGAGCTGTGTTTCCCTATATGCGCCGCCGAAATCATGCAGTGTGCCGGATTTAGCAGCATTCATCAGCGTGCTCGGTAATGCAATGTAGCACATATGTTCCAAAAAGACTGACACGCTCCCACACAGTAGGTGGGTGGGATTTAACCAATAGAGCAGTTGCTCGTGCTTAGTGCAGCGCAGCCTCAGATCCTTTATCAAGCATGTTTGGGTCCGTTAATCAAGTATTTATGGAGAGCGGGGGTGCAGCTTAGACTGGGCTGCTGTACTAATGATGAATAGCTGTGGCACAACACCAGCCCCCAATATTAAACTTACAATACTACTGCGCTTGTGCCTAAGAGGCCACAATCAATCTGTCTTGTTTAAGAGCCTCCACCCAGGGCTTGACTGGTTAAGCCTGCCAGTTCACAGCGGGAGGCAATGAAACACTTTGTCAGCCAGGCTTGTGTTAATAGTGCAGATTAGTGTATTTACATGGGATTCGAGGTGTTTGAACCCAACAGGATGATTGAAAGTGCGGACTGTACAGAGCTGGAGATCATCTTATCCTCTGCCAGTGTTAGCAGCAGATTGGACGGTCCATAGAGAGGAGATAAGGTCATATTGACTTCCTCTTTAAACTATGTTCTCCACCTTCTCTCAGGCTTGAAAAATATTCCCTGGAGTACGCTACTGGTGTGCAGCGCGCTACTTTTTGCTCTTGTGCGCCCCGTCTACTTTTTCAGTACTTTTTTAATTAGTATCTGATTAAAGTGGAGTCGACGAGGTACAAAGTTTCGATTTAATTAAGCAATCAAAACAAGTGGGGAATACATGAAAACCTATAAGGCTTGGGCCTGGAGGAAATGAGGTGTAATACAGAGCCTTCTGTTACTGTTCCATTGTAGTAAGGGAGAAAAAACCCATCATTAATTTAAGTAGATTTACACAATACATTCTGCAGCTTTAAATACTGTAAATAGGCATTTATTCTTTTTTTTTTTAAAGATCCCCTATTGTGCTTTTACATTTTTTCCTCACTTTTGCTTTTGTGAGTTAGAAAACGTTTGTTCATATGAAAGGTCTCTAGTGTTACATAGCTCAAAGTCTCAGTCAAGCAGTGAATTTTTTACATTTCTCAGCGGCCTTGAAGCTCTGATACAATATGATGCAATAAAAGAAAACATAATAGTTCTATATTAAAGGCTTTGGGCTTTAATCATACTTTAGTTATCCTTTGAATAAGCTACAACATAACCAAACCTCTGTTAAACACTAAGAAACAACATGATGATTGTGTGAATGTTTGGGAATCGTACAAAATGTGTAATCCAATTAAACACACGCTATTATCCTCAAATGATTAATCAATGAATAAGCATGTGGAAACAATTACAGTGGAAAAAACCTAATCCGTCTCCTGTATTTCCCTCAAACCTGGCGCAGGGGCCAACGCCAAGCTGCGGTACCAGATAACGTCGGGAACAAAGGTGGCGTTTTTGACATCGAGCCAGAAGTGGGCACCATCTTTATCGCGCAGCCGCTGGACTATGAGCGGCAGAAGAGGTACAAGCTGCTGGTCCTGGCCTCTGACGGCAGGTGGGAGGACTACGCGGCCGTGGTGGTGACGGTGGTTAATAAGAATGATGAAGCCCCGGTGTTCTCGATGAACGAGTACTACGGCTCAGTCACGGAGGAGCTCGACGGGTCACCTGTGTTTGTGCTGCAGGTGAGAGGCTAAGATCATGCACTTACCTCCCACCGCTTCACCGTAATTACAGTAATCCATAGATGTGTCATTACCCCCATTGACTTCTGCTGCCTAAAATCTGAGTAGCTAAGTGGTAACATTTTTTATACATTTTGGCTACAAATTGGTCATATTTCATGCACGTTTCACGCTGGAAATATTAGGAGATTATTATTCCGGTTAGCTGGAGAGATTGTAGTGATTTATTTTCTGTTGGGAAATTTAGCGAGCGAGAACGTCAAAGCTGCTCCAGGCCAGATGCAAGAAAGCAACCTGATCAAAGCTCAATGCTTTGATTTAGGTGGTCAGGAAATAGAGCACTTAAATAGGGCTGTCGACAAAATACAGAGGCAGGGAAGACCCGGGTGACAGCTGAATAGAGATAAGAGGAAATTGCAATTTGGGTTTTGACTGTGCGAAAGAATATCCATTTTCTTAAGGTGCGTGTTTATCTGCGCAGGTGACGGCCTCAGACCCGGACAAAGACGCCGACCAGGGGCCATACGTTACTCTATTCACGGCCAAGGCGCTGAGTCACACTTCATGATCAATGACCTGACGGGGGAGATGTACGCCCAGCGCACCGTGGACCGTGAGGAGCGTGCTGTGTGGCGCTTCGTAGTCATGGCGACCGATGAGGAAGGCGAGGGTCTTACGGGCTTCACTGATGTTATAATCAATGTGTGGGACATCAATGACAATGCGCCCGCCTTCTCCTGCGCTCCGGATAATTGCCACAGTAGCGTGCCGGAGAATTCCCCTCCCGGGACATTTGTTGTGGAAATGACAGCTGAAGACCTCGACGACGCAGCTGTCGGACAAAACGCAATCTTGACATATCGGATTATTGAGAATGCTTATAACGCAAACAACGCACAACTTTTTGCTATGGATTCCAGCACTGGCACCATATCTGTTTCGGCAGAGGGTCTGGACCGGGAGACTGCCGAAAGCCACCGTTTGGTAGTAGAGGCCCGGGACGGTGGAGGTATGACGGGCACCGCTACCGCCACCGTGCTGGTCACTGACATCAACGATCACGTGCCAAAGTTCAGGGAAGAGTGGTGCGGCGCCAGGATACCCGAAAGTACCAGTGTTGACGCTTTGGTGCTGGATTTGAGCGCTGTGGACCCTGACGCTGGCACTTATGGGCAAGTCTCTTTCAGCATCGTGGCAGGGGACCCGGAGCAAAAGTTCTACATGGTCAGCCACAGGTTGGAGAAGATGGGCACGCTGAGGCTGAAGAAGAACGTGGACTTTGAGAAGGCAGCGGATCAGAGGTTCAATCTCACGATCAAAGTGGAGGATTCTGACTTTTCTAGCTTTATTCACTGCATGATCCGAGTTGAGGATGAGAATGATAACAGCCCAGTTTTTGACCCTGTGTCTCACCTGCTCTCTCCGATTCGGGAGGACATAGCTGTGGGCACCCGCATTGTCCAAGTTGTAGCCACCGATCTGGACTCAGGCTTGAATGGAGACATTTATTACACCATTCTTCCCCGGTCGGACCCATTTGGGCATTTTACAGTCAGCCGAGCCGGAGTGGTCACAGTGGGTAGGCCGCTGGACAGGGAGGCGGTGGCGGGTTACGATCTGGTTGTCATGGCAATGGACCGGGGCGCCCCAGGCCTGACTGGCAGCGCCACGGTCCACTTGCAGCTGCTGGACTTGAATGACAAGGGCCGGAGCTGGAGACAGACTACGCGCCGGTGCTGTGGGAGAACAGTCCCGTTCCTCAAGTGGTCTGGCTCAACAGCAGCAGCGACCTGCTCCGCGTGGTGGACCGGGATACGCCGGAACACGGGCCTCCCTTCTCCATACTCCTGCCGCCGCAATACTCCACTGACTTCCACCTGCAGGATCACGGGAACGGCTCCGCCTCGCTCACGGCCCTGCGGGGATTTGACAGGGAGCGGCAGAGGGAGTTTCATTTACCTGTCATTATGATTGACAGCGGCCGTCCTCCAATGACATCCACAAGCACCCTCACCATCACTATCGGAGACCTGAATGATAACGCACATCAGGCCGGGGAGAAAGATGTTTATGTGCATAGCCGCAAGGGTGAGTTTCCTGTTTTTCTTCATTTCATTTGACTTGCCACCTATATATTTTTTTTGCTACAAAGAATCTGTATACAGCGTTTCAAAATAGAGAAGAAACTACAGTATAAAGTTTCCTGTCTCATACCTTTGCAGCGCCGTCTGGAATACATAATTGCTCTCCTCCTTTTAGATTCTGAGAGTGTTTTGTTATGGTAATATCATTGTCAAATCCTCTCTCAAGCCCGCAGCATTCTCCTCTTGCCAGTCTTACGTGCCTAAAGCCCATTTGAACATCCTATTATGATAAGAATCACAAGTCCCTTTTATTTCTCTCCCTTCAGGTAAGTTAGTTAGGCTTGTTGACTTGCTAGTGTTTTGATCTCACACTCACGCTACATGACAGTTTTGGTAATTGTGGAAAACAGACGCTCAGTGATTCATCCAGGCTACCATTGTTTATCCAGCTGCAGTACTCTGGCACTGCAGGTCGATAATAACATAATCCATACTGAGATAGCCGTGCTTCCTTAAGCTCCCCGCTCTCTGAAGTGGAGCACTGGAGTCTATTCATTCCAGCAGTGGGGGCTCCACACAGTTATGAGCATAATAAGTAGAACAGAACACAAGAATGCAAGATAAGGAGAAGAGAGGGACCAGAAGATAACTACGGGCATCAGCAGATTCTGTCCAGACGTAATCAATGTGTGTGTGTGTTTACCTCAAACAGGGAAGAAGGCAAGCGCGGTGCTTGGGAGGGTATATGCCCCAGATCCTGATGACTGGGACAACAAGACCTACACACTGGAGGCAAGCGCAGCCAAGTAAGAGCTCCTTTGTTAAACACATAGCTGTTCTTTCCGGCAAACACGCTGATCTCCGAATGTGCCGCCCAAGTACAAAATGCAAAACGCTAAAGAAATACAGCAGCGGAAGAATTGCCAGCAGTGTAGAATGTGGAAAATAAAATTTAAAAAGCTTGTGAAGTCAGCATTTGGGCTGGATTTGTGTCGTAATAATGCCTTTTTCAGGGGTGTCACTTCTTCATGCTCATATTCCAAACAGGCGCTCCTTACCTAGATCCAATTCAGTGGCCTCACATCCACAGTCCATTGTCTAGCAGTGCCTTTAATCACCGGTGACTACTATGCTGGAAAATGTGATCAAAGTCAAACAAACCAAGTAATCAGACTCCATCTGTATAATGCTGTTCAACTGGAGCGGCTTCACAGATACAGCCCGACTCCAGCAGGGACCTTGTGCAACTGTTCTGTATTCACACCCTCTGGATCAGATTAGAAATGCCTATTGAATTTTTGTTTTATTCATCTAACAAATGTTGGCAGCTACTAAGAGAACGATCAAGTTTATTTAGCAGATTATTATTATTGTTTGGCCTTGAAGTGAAGTTAAAGGCCCTATACCTGATTTTTTTCATTTCAAACATGTCTGAGTTTATAATATGCTTAAGGAACACAAAACAAATTTCATTCCATAACTAGAAAAACAAAAAAATCAGGTATACTGTAGCTCCTTTAAATCATCGACTGGACTGGATTTGGTTGAGTTGAGTTGAGGACAATTCTGTGAATAGAAGCAACTCTCAACTCATCTAAACCCAGTCCCGTCGACGATTTATGCTTCACTACGTTGACTAATTCCTGGACAGATGAGAACCTTCACAAACATATTCTTTGGCTTATATATATATATCTAATGTCTCTTCCTGCACCCAAGTATCCATAATAAACATCACAAAACATGTCAAACTGGGGACAAGTTTTTAGCACAATCTTAATTTAAATTGTGTTAACTAAGTTTTTGTGAAGAGATGGTCTAATGTGTTATAGGCACTTCAAGTTCAGGTACAGCCCTTAAGTTCAATTCCTGTTCTGGTCTCTATTCCCCTGTCTGTAAAAGGGTCTTCTTGTCTTGTTCCCATCTCTCACTGTAGCTTTCCACTTCTACTTATCACTTTATGCTTTTCTCCTCTTCCCAGGTACTTCAGTCTGAACCGGAGCAGTGGAGAGCTGACCCTGCGACAGAACACTCCTGTTGGCAGCTATTGGCTCAAAGTCGGGGTGTCCGATGGGGTTTGGCCCGATGTGATGTCTGGGGTTAGAGTACACATCAGGGAGCTGGAGGAAAAGGCTGTGCAGTCATCCGCCTCACTGCAATTGACAGGTAATCACACATGGGCAGAAACCATTGAATTTATGTTAATATCATGAAATCAAATGTACAGTAATATGTAAAAACACTGACAGCTCTGTCATATAGAAACAAATTATTATTAGCACTCTGTTACTGAAACTGGGAACCTTCGTTACAAATTAATTTGCTCCTGAAGCAACCACACCGCCTTGTGAATGCACAGTCTCCACAGATCACGGAAGCTAAGGAGGGTAGGGCCTGGAGACCGCAGGGGAATACCGGGACGCTGGTGTTCGTGAGTGGTTGGTGTTGGTCAGAGGGTTCGTTGGCGCATCCGCGCTTCTCTCAGTCTACTCCTGGGGAAACTGGCAACATATGCAGCTTAACACCACAGGCTATGGAGTGAATGAAAGTCCCCTTCCCTTGTGTGAAGAACTTTGGGTCACTTATGTTATGTGTTATGTGAAAAGCACTTTTCAAAATAAGATTACGTTCCTCCCTTCCCTTAAGCTTTATGCAACAAATGTCGAAAGATAGAAATTACACACGACACATTTTGTAGTGTCTACGGACGAGTTAGATATTTTTCACGTATAGTTCAATTAACACCTTTTCACACTTTTGAAAGTGCGAAATTGTGACAATTGTCTCCCTTTCAGTACTTTATTTCTTATTTTGAGTGCATACTCTGCTATTCAACATGTTAATTATGCTATATTTCCTTAATCAATAGCAAGCAGTGATATTTTGACCTGGCAGTTTATAACACGTAATGGTTGTTTTTACAAAGTAATAGGATTTCCCTGTGCACTTGCTCAGCACAAGCGCTTCCTCGCTCTTTCTTTGTTGTCACTGTTGTTGTTAAATTCCTTTATGAAGCTAATTTTGAAAGAGCCAGCATCTGCCACAGGCATGGATAAATTGGTACTTTCTATTCAATGATTATCATCTTGTCAATCTAGTTAACACAAAAATAACAGGCTGTCACACATTGCTTTTTCTTCTTGCATTATTTAACATTACTAAGCATTGTTAAACGGGCAGTCCCACTAGATTGTGGTAATAGTTTTCTTATTCTTCAGATTTCTCCAGACTCTGAAATGTATGTTAAGGGTGTTCATTTTTCTGTCAGTCTCACTGAGCAAATTGGAGTTCTAAAGGTCAATTTGGAAGTGTCAGGTAAAGTCCTTGACATTTAAAAGCCATTTTGCGATCAGAGTCGAAGGCTATTATGAATGCCACTGTCTCAAAGTCATTATCATTTTTTGAGATTAAGGTTGACTACTGCATACATTCTCCTCTGCATATTATTGGTAGGTGGTAACAAAGTAGAATAAATAATTACAATAATTATAAAAATAGCAACAACGTTTTTCAGTGAAGAAATGTATTATGCCTCTTTACGTCATCAGTGTTCATTCAAAGACCGGATGATATGTTGTTAAAATGGATCAATATAGAAAGATGTTAAGTTTCCTCTGGCGTTAATGGAATGAAACTCTGCTGACTTTGATCAACGCTCTAGTTGTCATTGATAAGTCAGTCGGTCTTACTGCGTGTTCCTTTTCTCCCTTTGTCTCCTGAAGGCATTACAGCAAGAGATTTTATCGACTCTCGCATCGAGGGGAAGAGTCGGCTGGAGATGTTCTGGGACTTCCTGTCTGAAGCGCTGTCCGTCAGAACGGCAAGCATCAACATTTTCAGCATAGCAGACAGAGGGGAAAAAGTGGTGGACATTCATTTCTATGTGCTAACTGATCTGGGATATTTGCGCCCAGAGAAACTGCATGGAGTCCTCGCTGCGCATAAAAAGAAGGTACAAATCCCGTCCTGTCGGTTAGATAGAGATCAATGCTCATATATCAAGTGATACACTCAAGAGCTACAGGGGAAGAGATAACACTGCTTTTTATCTGCCCTCTTATTTTCTCACCAACTCTCGTTGTGTGAGCTGCCTCGCCCTGTCATATTTTCTTGTCTGTCTTGTTAATTTTGCCAAGTCTTAACTATCTCCTATTATGATTAACAAACATGTTGTAAAAAGGCACAGAGAACAATTTTGTATAGTTCAGCAGAACAGTCTTCAAATAGTTATTGTTCACATAGAGCACTGACTCTTACATCCTGTACTTTTGTGCTTTATTGTGTCATTAGATTTAGAAAATAGAACACATTTGTGTTTAATGCCAAAGTTAATAAAATGTCCTCCATGTGCTCCGGTTTCCCCTATCAACCCAAAACATGCACATTATGTGATTGTGATGATGATCCTTAGCCTGACTCAAGATAAGGAGATGGGTCCCTGGTCACTGCACACGGCAGCATCGCAGGATGGGTCAAATGTGGGGAACAACTTATGTTGTCCAATTGCATAATGACACACAATACCATTTCAGCACTTTACACAACATTACAAAGAACATCTACATTATAAAAGAATACAAAACACACTAAGCACTCACACACAGTGTTGTAAGAACAATACACAGAAGTACAATTAAATTTGCAACTATTGTACATGTGATGGTGTAATTGTTTTTGCTGTATGTAATGTGAGGCATTTTATTTTTATAGAATTGGAAGAAAAGTAATATATTCTGACACTGGTGCATTGGTTATTAGTTGTAATAATAATAGAATTGGTAGTGGTAGGTTGTATTACAGTTGTGTACAATAGTACTATGACACAGCAGTGGTTCTGAAACTGTGGTATGTGTGTGCACCTCAGGAGGTACTTGGGATCGGGTAGTGCTTTGGATCCTCTGCAGTTTTTAGACTTTACTCATTTTAATTATATATATATAATTTATGCTTGAGGAATGCATTTAAGTTGTGCTTTAGAATGTGGTTTAGACATAATTTAGGTTTTTTAGCCCTCTTTTTAGACCCTGTCTATTGTAGTAGATTTGATCTAAAAAAAAAAAAAAAAAAGATTTGATCTTGGCCAGGTGGTCAAATATTTATGAGGGGGTACTTGATGTGAAAAGTTTGAGAATCAGTAAGCTACAGCAATACATGATCATATGTTTGTCAAAACACTCTCTCCATAACTTTCCCCCTGTTTCTCTCCACTCTCCCGCAGCTTCAGTCTCTCCTCCGGGCAGGTGTGAAACAGGTGCAGGTGGATGAGTGCGTTCACGCGGACTGCAGAGCTTCCAGTGGCTGCTCCACCCAACTAACCATCAGTGATGCGCCCACCACGCTCGATTCAGGTGCTCTGTCACTCGTCTCAGTCACAGTGTCAACTGCAGCTGTTTGTGGTTGCGCTGGCAGGGAAATGACACACCGTGCCTGCTCCTCGTACCCCACCAACCCCTGCCTCAATGGGGGTACCTGCATTGACACCCAGAATGGATACAGGTGAGACGCATATCCACTCGAAATAATAACCTGGTGGATCGACCTTTCATGCTGCATTGCTCTTTTGAGGTCCTTTTAGAAACGATCCCTCACCTGTAATTTGATCTAACTTGCTCTACCTGCAATGTGTTATATAGTCGGCTGAATAAGAGGCGATATGACATAGCGAGATGAATGTTCAACTAAGCATACAAATATTAATATAATATTAACATTATCAATATTGTTAAAGCACATGCCCACCTTACTTAATAGTTAGAATAGTTGGAATCAGCTGCTAAATTTTATGGATCCTTATGTGTTGCTACCTCTTGGCCAGGTCACTCTTGTAAAAGATATTGTAAATCTCAATGAGTTTTTACCTGGTCAAATAAACTTTAAAATAAAAAATAAATTTAAAAAATGAAATAAAGTTTACTCAGTAGACCACTATTCACTCACAACCTCAAATGTATTCACTCACAACCTCAAATATAACATTATTCACCTTCATTATCTTGCTTGTTAAGTTATTTATTGTTAATTTGAGGTTAGTTTAGTTTGTTTATTTGTAAATTGCTCAAATAAACAAACTAAACTTACCTCAAATTAACAATAAATAACTTAACAAGCTGGCAAGATAATGAAGGCGAATAATGTTATATTGCCGTTCTGGGGCTTCATAGGAGAAAATGACAAGCTCTCGGGCTTTCATCCCCACTGACTAAAAGATGGATGAAAAGTAGTGAAATAAGGGTGAGAAGGAGGGGCATGTGAGCGGGAACGCTGAGGAGAGAATGAGGAGAGGGACCGGGAGGTAATGTATAGGTCGGAGACCGGAAATGGCGCATGTGAGGTGTGGTCCTGCTCCCGAACTTAGATAAGTACACTTAGTAGTTATTTTGATTTATAGTATTTGTGTTGACACTGTTATGTGAACGGCTGTAGTTGTTTAAAAAATACTATTAAAGGCTGTTTATGTAGTATAAATCGTACTACAGTCGCAACTTTGCCAATACTAAGCTGGGCACAAGTACAAATTTGTGGACACACATACCCTTCCTCAAGAGAGTTCAGTTCACTGAGAAGGAACTGCTGGTAGCTTGCACTAGCACTAATGAAGATTTGATTTTGACTTATTAGGATAGGTGCTGGAATTTGAGAGAGAGTCCCTTTTGCATGCTGGTTTTAGCCATGGTATCAGGCAACCCAATGGGCGCAAACATGCTGAAATGACACCAATTATACCAATAAAAAGGAATTGAAAGTTTAAAAAAATGAGGAGTGAGTGAACCAGCATAAATGTGTCTAGACTGTTGTTTTACTTTACTTCTCAGCCGTCTAGCTCTCCAAACAAGTTGGATTAGGAACCGTTTGAAGTCTGACATCAAATGTTAAAAATGTACAGCACTAAGTCTCACTCACGAACCATGTAAATATTGTATGGCGCTAGCACCTTGACTCACCTAAAATCGCAGAAATATCAATCATCAACACAACCCAAATCTTAAAAATGTTCCTTCCGTTGTGGTCGTCTATCACAGAGGAAGCAGCATGCAGTTCATTTTAGACACACACTAATGCCCAGATTAAATAAATATAGGGCAAGGGGATTAGCACAACTCTGGCCCCCCTCTATGTTCACAACTTCTCCAAAGCTCATTTAATGCCATTTACATGAACATGTCACTTTGTCAAAGGCGTTCTGTTCGTATAGGGCAAAGCGAGAGAAACACTGTTGGGTTTTTTCCTCCATTTGACTTTTATCTTTTAAATTGTCTTCTGCAGCGGCTCATGCTTCAGCGAGATCCCTTGTTGTATAAGAAGACTATCTTCCCCTCTATATGGGCTGTGTAGCGCTTGTCCTTATGTGAATTGCATTACAACAACAAAGAATCGTATATTTTGGCGGTCTCCTTTGTAGAGTAAGCTTAACAGGCAAACCCCGGTCTGCGGCTGATCAGATATTGTCAGTCAGAGTGCGAAAAACATGGCCCTGCGCTCCTTGATTTGGCTGCTTTCTCAAGAGCCACATGAAAGAGCCAACCAGACACCGAGGTATACAGTGTTCGACTAGCTGCATGCATAGGACTACACTCTGCCTTTAAACCCGTTTTGCTTTGTATAGATCAGTATTCCTGACATGTGTTGCCCCTCTGCAGAATAAACAGCAATGGGGAGAAACAGCCCCTAACAGCCTGGGTATACACTGCATTCTTCAGACACGGCATGAAAATAGATGGCTTTGACATTATCAGCGAAGCCAGCTTGTCTCACATGCCTGCAGTGGAGGGGACAGGATGAGATCAACCGGTGTTTTCCATACCCACCATCGCGGTGACTGAATGCCTTCCCTCTCATCACCGCACCTATCTCTTCCCCTTATGGCAATTTTTCCCCTGTAGCGATAGCATTAATATTTACCATCGGGGCGCATTCACAAACGCGTCACAGCGATGCACTGAAAACATTCATTTCCCGCTAATGTTTCTGCAAGAGCAACGATGCCTAATAATCAGACTCTAATCAAAGCTGATAAGTACAAGAAAAGGCAATTGCACAGATGTCAACCAGAGTGTGTAAAACCTCCAGAATGAGAATGGGCCGGGTTTGGCGGCGATGTGAAAAGAAAAGTCCAGTAAATCAGAGGTGGTTCGCTGCATAGAAAAGTGAAAGAAATTGAATTAATTATGTGCTAACAAAGGATGCGGTGTGCTGAGTAGGAACAAGTCTCTAGAGGGGTAGGTGCAGGCAGCTGTTACAGATAAAGAACAGACCAGAGCAATGCCGCGTGCAGAGTGAATTGATTTGATGAACAATTGAATATTCAAGGATTCATGGCTCATGCAAACAATCGATTGATAAAAATGCCCTTCTTTGCAGTTTCAGCGGCCTGTTCTATGGAGCGTGGTCAAAGGGCATGTATCATATAAATCAACATCCTCATGCTCCAAGAACTTTATTGTCCATAACAGGAGATCCAAAGTGGGGCCTGCGGGCCAAATCGACCTTTCAAGGGATTTGATTTGGCCTGTGAGAGGAGGTTGAGATACAGTTGTGCAAAAAAAGTTTACATACCCTGGCAGACTTTTTAATGTTTTTGACTATTTTTCAAAGAATATGACAGATAAGTTGTTTTTCACTCATAGTTAGTGGTTGTGTGAAATCATTTATTTGCTATTTTTAAATCATAATGAAAAAAGAAACTACCAAAATGACCATGATCAAAAGTTTACAGTACCTACCCCATTTCTTAATACTGTGTATTGCCCTCTTTAACATCAATGACTGCTTGGAGTCTTTTGTGGTAGTTGTGGATGAGGTTCTTTATTTTTTCTGATGGTAAAGCGGCCCATTCTTCTTGGCACAAAGCCTCCAGTTCCTGGGCTGTCTTGCATGAACAGCACGTTTGAGCTCCCCACAGTGGTTCAATGACACTGAGGTCAGGAGACTGCGATGGCCATTAACGGGACCTTCACTTTATTCTGCTGGAGCCAGTGGCTTCTGTGAACCACCTCCATATTTCACAGTGGGTATGGTGCACTTTTCGTCACAGGCCTTGTTGTCAACAAGGCCTTTGATGAAAAAACTTTTGATCAGGGTCATTTTGGTACTGTCTTTTTTCATTATGATTTAAAAATAGCAAACTCAGTTTTGTTTCACCAAGTGGCTTCACACAACCACTAACTATGAAATAAAACTGTTTGTGTTATCTTTCATATTCTTCGTAATATAGTAAAAAAAATCAAGAATCCTGCCAGGGTACAGTATGTAAACTTTTGAGCACAACTGTATCTGCTTTCTGATTGTATCTACTTTCTTCTAATTTGATGCAACTGTGAAGCACTTTGAATTGCTTTGTATATGAATGTGCTCTACAAATAAACTTGCCTTGCATTATATGTCATACATTACGACATTTACATAAATTAGTAATGATTTCCATAACTATCTCTATAGTAAGATAAGCAAATGTTTGAGTTCTTGTTTGCGTTATTTATCATTCTTATAATATATATTTCCTGCAAGGCCATTTAAAAATAGCAGAAGTACTGTAGCTCACAACAATTGTTTTTGTTATATATGTCAGCTGATTGGGCCAGGAGGAAAGGCATCTGGCACCATAAATCAGCCAAATTATTAGGCTTTACAGAACAGAGCAGTGTGGGTTAAAAAGTAAGTGCATTGGGCTGTGAAAAGACTGTATTTTTATGAGACTTAAAATGTAGCAAGACTGGAGCTGAGTCAAAGCCATTAAACTGCTAAACATAATTAACCAGTTTGAAAATACATGATGTAGTAGTGCGTTTCGTCGCCAAATGCCCAAAGTGTTTTCCAAACTTTTTTAAATAATGGTTAAGAACTGGTCAAACTAGGAAAAAAAAAAAAACAATTTCCTGTCTGTCAAGGAAGAGTCACCTCGTTGTCCGGAGATTGAGCGGTGGGAGCGTTTTCGCCGCAGAAACAAAAACAGCACTGCCAGTTTCTTTTACCTTTTTCTCCCCCTCCTCCCGCTACAGGTGCCTCTGCCCCTCACAGCTTGAGGGGCCTGACTGTCAGCAGACAAGACTTAGTTTCCTTGGCAACGGTTATGCCTGGTTTCCCCCTATAAGGCCATGCTTTGATAGCCATCTTGCATTGGAGTTCATGACAGAGGAGGATGACGGACTGCTGCTGTACGCCGGCCCGCTGGCGACGCTGATGCCCGGGGACGGCGAGGACTACATGGCCATAGGTAACGCAAAGCTTGGGGTTAATAAGGGGCGCTCCCCTGGCTTTCCAGCTCCCACACTCTAAAATGAATGTGAATTTTAATTAGCGAAGGGTAGATGACGAGATCTATGGAGGAAATAGCGTTTGCTTGTATGAGGTGTGTACTATCCATCGATACAATAGAAGGTCTAAGTAAAAGGGTGAATTTGAATGTTCTCTTGTTGAGCGGCAGATGCATTACACTACTACAGTACAAGCCAGTGAGGTTATGTATAATTCATACTTGTAATTCCCCGTTCAGCTAGCCAGGAACGCTATTATTCAAAATAGTCTACCTGTTTTTATTCACAGAGTAGAGTATGTCACAACTCTGAAAGCTAACGACTACAAACCATGTAAACCTGTGGGAAGAGCAGTACCATCCACAGCAATCGACTAGTAATAATAAAGCCTTAGTCTGATATGGCGCTATTCCAGACGCTCAGAGTCGCTTTACAATTATGCGTGTTATTCAATCACTCCATGCTCAGTGATGGTGAGTTAAACTGCCAATCTGACCACCTCCACTCACTCACACACTACATTCAGCCCGGCTTTCTGGTTGTCCTCGGCGATCTCTCCCATACCTGCAGGTACTACCCAGGCCCTACCCTGCTTAGCTTCCGAGATTTGACGGGATCGGGCGTACTATAAGTGGTATGGCCCAACTGCCTTTTAGACTGACACTTATTCTGCTTTTGAAGTCCTGGAGTCATGGCTTTGTTTTAATCCAGCCCAATTTATGACAAATGTCCATTAGAAGAAAAAACCTAAGCAAAACAGTAACTCCTCTTATTTCACATGGGGCAATCTAAAGCTTGACCGAAAAGGCAAGGTCTCGGGTACAAACTGTCAAATGAAGTTTCCTGTCCTGTCCAGTCACCCGGGGAAGAGTTTGGAGTAGAACTGCTGCTCCTACATGTTGAGGGGAGCAAACTGAGGTGGTACGGACGGTCCTCCTGGGCTTCTGGGGGAAGGCCCTGGGGAGCAAGATACAACCTATGTCTCCATGTCAGGAACACATTCTGCAGAAAACGGTTACATTAAGCAATGTCTAAAGTGTGGTTTGTGAACTGATGTGCTCGGGTAAGGACTTTGTGCCTGGATGCATTCATTCAATCTGCATGAACGTTTAAACGCAGCATAATTTTGATACATGTTATTCCATTAACTCCTAGCAGTGTTTATTTATCTCGTTTAAACATCTTTCAATTGGTTTGCTGAAACTGAAATATTAAAGGTGATTCTCTGTGGGGCCTACCTCATTTCCAAATAACAGCTTTCTCATTAGCACTAATTCACAGACCTTGCCGTAATTTGGTTGTTGTTTTTCAGAGCTGATTGCTGGGTCGCCCACCCTGAAAATCAATCACGGCTCTGGAACTGTGGTCCTCCAATTAACAAAAAACGTGGCTGACAGACGGTGGCACCGCCTCGATGTCAGGAGTAACAGCAAGGTTAGTAAATACCTGTGTTTTATGTGACATTTGTTATACAGTAGATGATGAAAGTGTTAGGCCTAGTTCCACACAAACATAGCCTAAAATGCCTTCTACTTTCCCTCCTCATTTTAAGGAAGTGCGCTTCACTCTTGATCGATGTTCCAGCGCTATTGTCATGGAGACGGAAGGTGTGGACTCCTGGGCCATGACAGAGGACCGTTCATCCTGTGAAATCCGAGGGGTGACGCCCAACAGGGACAAGTAAGATCAATAATTAAATAAAAGTTGTCTGAACGGAGCTTCACAATAACAAAGCGTCTGAATTCCAAAGGGAGCCAATAAACTCAAAAGCCCTCACAAATAAAGCCAATCCCGAGGATGTGTACAGTGTATTTAGGATTTATGAAACCATTAAAGATAGTTTGGACATTTTTCTGTGGTTACACTTTCAGATATTGAGTTTGCCCTAAGGCTGACTGCTACAGTAGTGGTAATGATTCTTTTGGAAGAAAATATGATGTTATGAAAAAAATTATTGTCATTCATTTGTGAAAACAGCACCCCGAAATGTTATTTTGTAGCTGTTTTATCAATGACAACAGTGCCCTATTGGCTGTGTCATCCCTACTCCTGTTAAATTTTATACAACATGTTTAAGTAAGATTGAAGCTTTGCTCATGCATCGAACTAGCAGTGGATGCAGACATTAAATGTGATTTTGCTATTGTTAAAACGACATTTAATTACTGTTAAAAATGAGTCACAGACAGTTCTAGTGTTGTTAGTTTGGCAATAAAAGAACTGTTTCATTTCTCGGCACGCTCACAGCCCTCAGTATTCAAACAGAACATCTCAAGAAATAATTACATCTACATGAACCCTTAACAGTTAGGCACTCTGCAGAAGCTACTAATTACATTTATTATATGTTGATTTTTTTAAGGGCTGATGTTTTCACACAGTGTTGCCATTTAATGCATTGTACTAGAGTCGACCTCAGGCTAATCTCCATCTGCAGAACTCATTAATGACACAAATACAAAAAACAATATGTGTTTCTGCTACAATGTTTACTACTATACTCTGGTTTGTTTAATTATGAATTCTTCATTTTACACGTCATATAGAAGCACAATGCTTCTCTAAGGGTTGTGTCAGTATCTTATTCTCCTCTTACTCATAAGTTAGCAGCATTGCTCTTACACAACAGCAATATTATATATGTCATGTTCAATAAATAGTATCTGCAATGGTGTTTATGTGCAGGCGCCATGAAATCACTCCTCTAAATCTTATTAGAGACTGACTCAGTCTGTTTTTTAACCCGGCTGTTCAATTTCTCAATGTACCTGCCTGTCGTATCTGGAGGGGAAAAACTGCTGATAAAATCCAGAGATATAATCCTTAAAATACAAACCAATCTTTCTGCTTGTGCTTCACACAGCTTTCTCGCCCAGCAGTTTGCCATTGCTAAGTTTGCTTTTCCTCACTGCTTAACACACCACTGTGCTTGCACAATAAGGCTGTTATGATAATAATTAATGTGCATATATCTTTAAAACCTCCACTACTACATGACTAAAAAGTCCAATAACAATCGGTTTTAATTGACCTACTCAAGTAAACATTACAAAATATAATTGTGTGTTTACCCGGTGAATATGGTATTTACATCTAATTTTCTGTGGCCATTGTTGAAGTCAAAGAGCAATGTGGAATTATTTGTAGCCTTTCCACAATATAATTTAGCTATCACGCCTAGCTACTTTTATTGAAAGGCAAATGGCACAAGAATAGGATGCCATATTGGTGTCAGGGAGAGGCATAGATTTGACAGCTTTTCTTGAAAAAGAAAATGAATGTGTGAATTTTAACCTTGACAGGTTATATGATGCACCAGAGTTCCATTCTTTTCCTTGCAACCAGCATCTCTTTTTATTGTGGTGCGTTTTGAATGGAAGCCTTGAAGAGTTGTCCTTGCTTTCCTTCTTCGCGCACTCTTTGCTTGCTCTCGTTGTTTACAGTGCACTGAGAATGGCTTTATTTATTTCACAGGTATCTGAATGGAAGTCATGTCCTACAGCTTGGAGGGGTCAACGAGAACATAACCTATGAATACCCGCAGCTACAGTATAAGCACTACAGTGGATGTATTCGAAACCTGCTCGTGGATAGCCAGGTATTGTGGCTCAATTGTCTCTCTCTCTCTCTCTATATATATATATATATATATATATATATATATATTAGGGCCGGGACTTTTTTCGATTAACTGCGATTAATTAATTACATGAGGTTTAGTGCGATTAAAAATATTAATCGAAATTAATCACACTTTGCTTTCCACACTTCTGTTTCCTTTTTTCCTGCAGACGCACAATTAATGGCAATATTGCACTGGTCTGTTGGACTTGACAAAACTGACAAAACTTACTTCTCACTGTTCTCAGGTCAAATATTTATATGTGATTAATTTCGATTAATTAATTACAAAGCCTCTAATTAATTAGATTAATTTTTTAATCGAGTCCCGGCCCTAATATATATATATATATATATATATATATATATATATGTAGCTGCAAGGCTTATCTCTAAACTCCTATTGAAAATGAATAACTTAGGAATATAGATCTCTTCTATAAAATCATGATCAGTTTGGGTATATGCGGATCCAGGAAACAAGGGCTTTAACTTAAGCTAGAGAGCCGGATGAAATCTGAAACAGCCTCTTGTGTACCACACTTTCACAATGCTTGTGTGGCAATAGGGCATTGCAGTATCTATTGGAGTCAAGCGGTTCATCAATAGTTTTGAAATGCACACAAACAAACTCAATTGGCTCTTTTCTTAGTGCTCATTGTATCAAATATCAGATTGACATAATACTCAGGTTTTTGTATTATATAGGCCCCACAATGGAGTATGTCATTAAAGAAATCAGTACCCACTGTCAGATAAGAGTTTATCGAGTCCAACCACAAGCAGGAATTGTGTTCTCACCCTGCAATCACTTTTCTCTTTACTCACCCTAGATGATTGCAAGGACAGAGAAATCCAATTCTTCACTTCTCTCCACTTCACAGAAATATTGTCCCTTTTATGTATTTCTTGCTTCTATTCTTCCTTCATTCCAGCTGTATGACCTTGGTTCTCCGGCTGATTCTACCAACACCATACCAGCCTGCTCTCTTGTCGATGACCATTGTGATGAAAAGGAGTCACTTTCCTCTTGTGGCAGCACGGGGCGCTGCAGTGGTGAACAGAGCTCGTTCAGCTGCCTTTGTGAGGCTGGATTCTCAGGGCCGCAATGTGACAAAGGTACTGTATGCTCAGAAAATTACGGTATATTTCCTTTTCAAAATACAAAGTTTTAGATTCCTGTGGAGACGGGAGCATTATATTTTGTAACCTATAGACATTGCTTTGCCGGTGTGGAAAGATAACCTCACTTTATATAAAGAGCCGAACAGTCAGCTCTCCTAGTGAGATACGTCCATTTATTTCCTATTTGACAGCTGAATTAATTGAACAAGCGTTTTGCTATGTGTGTGTACTGTATGTTTGATGGACAAGCAGCTCCAGAGTTCTCCTTTGATGGACGAAGCCACATTCAGTTCCAGTTTCTGTGGTCGCTCCCAGCAAGACAGACACATGTGCAAGTGGGAATCCGCACACGCGCCAACTCTGGAGTGATCCTCAGCCTACTCTCCCAGGAGCAGAATGAATACCTACGTTTAGAGGTTAGTCTCTGTCCGCCACCCCTTTGTAACCTGACAGCTCGAATTGTTTTGTTTGTGAGCCTTAAAATGATGAGGGCCCGGACAATGATTGTAGCAAATGCCTGTCAGACTGAGAGTGAGTAATATCAGGGCTGGGGACATATGGGCGGATACAGTGGAGGCTGGTGATTGACGCGTGCATGTACTTGAAAAGCTCTTTTCACAAAGTCCACAGAATGTTTCCAATGAGAGACTGTGATTAAAAAGGGCTGCTTTATTTCAAGGTTATTTATGTCTCCGGTTAATGTTTCCAGCCCTTTTCTGAAGTGGCAATACAGTACGTGCACTGTAATTTCAGTTCAGACAGTTCTTAAGTGAAGGTCAGATCTTGTGTTCTAAGCTTGAGGGTTTTGACACCGCGTGCTTCGAGAAGTCAGCCCAAAGCCATGTGTGCTCCATGCTGCCTGTCTTTGCTTGAACTTAGCGAGGATGCTACTCTCCTCAGCGGTTCTCCACCACACAGGTCCACTTCAGTTTGCCTAACCTCTCTAAAACCTCTTGTCTGGTGCAATGCTGAGTGGACTGTCTCAATAACTGACAGACCAAATACTATGAACAGCTCCTGGAAGCAAACGTTGTGTTAAAATGGTCATTTCACAAGTCCCAGGTCAGCTGTTTGCAGTGAACCTGCTGCTATTATGGCACATTCTGCTCCAGCGCTCTGTCTCATCATCTGTTTGTGAGACAGTGATGTCTAAACTGTTGGCCTTGTTGTCTTGTTCTTTGTCAGACTTTAATATTACATAAGAAAAAACAATGTTGTACCCTCCCTTAGAGTAACATCCCAGTGGCAGGGAGAGGAGAAGGATGTAGCCTCTGCTCTGGTGTGGAGCTTTAGTGTGGACCAAACTGGTGAGCTGTATAAAATATCTGAGGCCTATCTATGGCTCAAGTGTATTCAGCCCAGTTGTCTCAAATCTCTTAGAAACACTTCACTGCAAGTCTGGTGTGTTTGCTGACAACAAGGCCTAATTTAAAGGGCTCTGGTCTCTCCCCCCATTTTTCTAAAGGGTAGATATGGGTTTGAGTGCACACTGAATAAATATAAACCACACAAAAGGTTACCAGAGGCTAGCTGGGTATAAATATCATGCCACTCTCCCAGGAATTGGGTCTCTTTAAAGAAAGCCATTTTCTAATGCAACTCGTGAAAGACTTAACTGATAAACCTCTTCAATCAACATCATGCTGTTGTTGTTGTTTTTTATAGTGTTCTGCCTGAAATACTGTGTATGCTACAATGCTAAATGACGATTGCTCCCCTATGACCCTTACAAAGTTTACACGATCAGAACATTGTTGTTGTTTTTTTTATTTTATGGGCTGGATGAGGCAGCGAACAGAGAGCAGTATGTGTGTGCCCAGTTGGGTAGATGCATGCTGAGGGAACAATAGTTAATTCAGGCCAGGAATCTGAATTATCTTGCCCCACTGTTTCCAATTAAGCTTTGGACATGTACAAGGCACAGTTAAGGGAGGCCCTCATTGGTGTAGTCCATTGTGTTCACTCATCCTTAACTGCAGAAGATAATTGTTGTTTCGCGTATACCTTCCCTTCGGGGTGACTCCAGCTCCTGCCACACAGTGATACGGCATGTACAACAGCTCTAAAAAAAAAAAAGAAAAAAGGATTGTGACAACTGTTGAAATCATTTTTACTACTAAACTTTTCAGAACCAGCACTCTGAACTCAATTTTACCAGTGAGGCCAGATTTTGCCTCTTCCCTCTCACAAGGACATATACAAGAAAATTGGATTTTCGGTTTTCATAAGGTGTTATATGTCCAATCCCTGAATGACTTCCTATTCCTAGGTTGCATCGCTGTTGCCAATTTTAATTTTTTTTTCTAATAATGTCTATCTATTTTTATTAACTATGTAATTCTGTTTTTTTTTTGTTTTTTTTTTTTTTAGTTTGACTTGTACTGCAGTGATTATATTTTACTGTACAGGGGTGTTTTGAGCTTAAACAGATGCTCAGACTGTGCACATATGCTTGTTTTTATTTATTATAAAATTACTAACGTTATACAGTACATTATTGCCCGCAGGTCCAACCGATCGACATCATATTTAGTGAAAGTTCGCCGTGTGTCTTTTTTCTTCGCTTAAAAGCAAATGCCCTCTGCTGTGGATTTCAGGTTATCCAGGGTCTGCTAGCCGTTTTCTACAACCTCGGAGACGGAGACTACAACGTGACACTCCACTCCTACCGCCTTAATAATGGAGAGTGGCACGAGGCCGAGCTGGAGCGCTTCGGACGCGAGTTGACCCTACGAGTGGACGGCGGCGGGGCGCGACGAGAGGTCACTGCCTCTCCGGGACGCAGTCAGGAGATAATTATTGATCCGACGGTGGTGATGCTCGGCAACTCTTTTCCATCAGGACACAACCGCAGCTTTCTCGGTGCGTGGCAGCTGAGAGTTTAACAGAAAAAGACAGCTGAAATTGAAGTACAGATGAGCGACTAATTAACCGGGATCTTGAATGAAATTTCATTGTTACCCGTTCAGCTGGTAAATTAAAGAACACACGTTTGATTTAGTACATTCACTTGCAGAACTGTCAGCAGCGATTTAACCCCATAGTTTAAGATAAGTCGGATAAAGATGTGAGTGTTCCTGATCTGTATTTAAATCGTGTATCAGGCCCAGCGCTTCCCGCAGAGTGAGCAAACTGACTGAGAGAGAGACTATCGAGCAAAAAAGGTGCATGCTGACAGGTTGGCCTCTGGCTGTTTGTGTATGTGTTCAGCTTATGCGCTTCTCTGCCCGCCAACGTCAAAACGTGTCATTGGGGTGTGCCTTTGTTTTTTCAAGTCTACACGTTAGCTGAGAGTAAATGTGTGTCCATAAAAAGGTTAGCCTGAGGACTGGTGTTTGACTGTGTCGTTTAGTATTGTAATAACTTTCTCTCTTTCACTCTTTGTCTCTCTGTCTCTTTGTCTCGCTCTCTCTCTCTCTCTTGTATCTCTCTTCAGGCTGTTTACGGGACCTAAGGTTTAATGGCCGTTCTGTCCCACTGGATCTGGAGCGGCCTACAGAAGGACTTCAGGTGGTCACTTCTCAAGGTGTCTCACCAGGCTGCTCCTCCGACGCGTGCAGGAAACACCAGTGCTCTCTTCCCCTGGTCTGTGTGGATCTCTGGAGACATCACGAGTGCAGGTGCTGTAAACAGAAAGGATAAGCTTGGGATATTTAAAGAGCTTAAGCAGGCTCACTGGGCTCTCATTTGCATGTAGGTACCCGATGGCAGGTGCTGCATATCACCAGGGTTACTCATGATAAAATTAGTAACATTAGAAACATTGTTTCCAATTGAAATAGCTTATTGAAGATGCAAAAACATTCACACGTTCTCCAGAGGAAGCACCAAGGACACAGTAACAAATAATGCAAAATTAAATGCTTTGATCGTACACTGTGCAATTAAAACAACTGTTGTATATTTCAAACACAAGTTGTTATACAATTATATTTAATTTACTACGATAATGTAGAATTTGATTCACACTAAAGTTGAAGCTAAAAGTAGTGTGCAAGATTTAGCAACTGTTAACGTGACATAATGATGCAGTAAATAAATAAATAAACAAAAAGCGTAAATGATGAAAGTGTTTAACAAGTGATGCCTCAGCTGGCTTGTTGGAGCTGTACAGTGTGCCGCGTGAGAGCCTGAGAGAATAGCTGATAAGGGAGCCGGCTCTCTGTCCCTTTAAACTCGGCGGGGCCATTCCATCTGTGAGCGGTAGTTCTGGACACTCAGACTGTGAGACTTTTCACACGGATGGAATATCCATAGATGGTGATTGGAGCACAGCCTCAGGTTATAAAGCACCAGGAGAGGCAAAGGGTGGGCCAAGTGATATTCAGAAGATATTTTGGGCAAATACGTGCAAAGGAGTACCAGTGAAGAGGCGATCTCAGCTTCACAGTGCTTTTTCTGATATTTTTCTTCACATTCGTATTGTGGGCTTACATGTCTTTCAAATCGGACATAAGAGGCATTGCTCCTCAGGGGTTGTTTTTACACTAGCAGCTCAGATTCACATCTCTCTAGAGTCTAGAGTCTAGACTCTAAACTCTTCATTTTGTTCTGTGTGTCCCCAGATGTGCCCTGTCCTTCTTTCATTCAGACCTCTGTCTTTTTCCACAGATGCCCTCCAGGCCACCTAACCAAAGAGAGCGCAGTGGGTAAAGTGTGCGTCTACACTTTATGCGCCAGCCGCCCTTGTCGTCACGGCACCTGCGTTCCCCACTCGCCTTCTCGATACTCGTGCCACTGCAGCCAGGGCTACAGGGGGCGCCATTGCGAGGTGACCCTGGCCTTGTTTCACGATAAGGGCAACAGCCTCAGCGTGAGCTCCATGTTTGCAATCAGCATCTGCGTCATGGCATTTCTAGGTAGCTATGCCGACTATGTGCTCTTCTATTTGTGGTAATGCGCCACTCAACTTCCTCTCTGTCCAATACCATCTGATACATGTTTTTATTTGCCTTCACTGTCTTCCATCTTGTCTTATTTTATCTTTCTGTTGGTGTATACACTTGTATAATTTTTGTATGATGTTTGTTTTTATGTGCACCAGCCGCTGTATTTTTGTTTTCCATCTGTTTGTGAAGGCTGTTCATACACACATCTCGTCTCTGTATTGATCTCTTGGGTTGTGCCGGGTGTGATGGGAGGTTTGTGGAAACATGAAACAAATATCTGCAGCAGAAGGGAACAAGGGGGAAGAGAACACGGTGGGCCTTAATTTGAGACTCACGGGGAGGTTGTAAAAGTCCCCCGAGAATCTGTTGCTTTCTTTATATGTTTTTTTCTGTATTTCTCATCACTTCCACGTCCCATGTCTCTCCCAATGTTCAGTTGTAACATCACAAGTTGGTTTCACTGTTCCTCTGTTGAACTGTCCAACTTATTTGATATCTCATTGTCCATGACTCTATGTTTTCCAAATGTATTTTAGGATTTCCTCTCTCATTTCATTGTACATTTATTTCCCTTGACATTCTGAATCTGTCTATACGCTTGTGCACTTTAATGAAGTCTTGTAAGTTGCCAATCACAGAATAGAACTGAACCTTTGAAACCACAAGGTCTATACGGTCTATTTCTGTGGTTATCATATCCACATAATGAAAAATAATAGCTTCTCCTCTTCATACAATTTTTCTATTTTGTTTTAAGTCTCAAGGATTTATCGAATATTCAACATAACATGAAATAATCAGTCTGAAGGCAGCAAGACCCATATAAACAGTTCACAAGGTTATTAGAGCCTAATGAACACTGAATAGAAATGCTGTTCATGTTTTGGTTGAGGATTCTAATGCTTGCCCTGAGAGATTGGTGCAGACTTTAGAGGAGATATGGTGAACCTGGGGAAAAGCCGTGTGCCTTTGAAGACTGACTAGAGATGATCCTGATTCCTTAGAGGTCACAGGTTCACAAATGTATATTCTCCCGTTAGTTCATTGTAGAATGAGTGCACCTATATATTTTTGACGGTTTCTTCAGTCTGCTGTGCGCAGTGTAGAAATACAGTATTGCTCACAATTGTGGGATGAAGAAATCACTCAGCAGAAAGAGCATAACTCTATGTAATTAGGTGAAGTAATATACATTTTGTAAATTGCATTAGGAGTTGCTTTTGGGATCTAATATTAGCAGGGTACTGGAAGACAGTACTACTTATTTTTGTTCTTTGGCATAAACAAGTGATAATGTGAAAGACTTATTGTAATCACTAGAATGCAAGACTTAACCTTCAAGCAATAAGATGTTTGCCGTGCATTTTTTAAGAAGAAAAATAAATGTCACTTTTATAGCAACAAAAACACACAATGTAGACAAAATAATTATTTTGTAATTTCGTTTTTTAGTATCAGTCTTTATGCTACAAAGATATCAGTTTAAAATACAGCGGGACTGCTTCTTATAGCGTAAATTTTTTTTACGTAAATTTTTTTTTGCGTAAATGGTAATCTTAGTCTTTGGATTAAGTCTTGATTAGGTTCAGTTAATACATCTTTTGATATTTGTAAGTTTATATACACATTTTCAGTCCCAGTGGCACATATCTAATGGTAGCACACTGCAGTGTATGGGGAGCTGAATAAATCAATGCAATTTAGGTAGAATTCATCAGGATTGCTGATGTCAAACAGCGGTAGAACATGGCAGTGTTGCACAGTTGTACTGTGGTCTCTGCACAAACAGTGGCTCAGACATGTGTGTAAGTGACTTGCATGTTTCTGCTCACACTATCCTCCGTGGGGCCACATTGGTGTTTATGAGTCTTTCTGTCAGAGACGGGCTTATAAAACGCTTGGCCAATTCAATACATTGTCACTGCCTCTATAACTGACTCAATGCTCCCTTAGGCATGTGGCTAGTATTGGGACATCAGTTATTCTGACACTGCAGAGTGAAACATATGAAAGGCCCCGTCGATTCCCACCTGGACGGGGCCTTTCTGTGTGGAGTTTGCATGTTCTCCCCGTGTCTGCGTAGGTTTCCTCCGGGTACTCCGGTTTCCCCTACCACTAAAAACATGTACAATAGGCCGGGATTAATGAGAGTGTGTTGAGAGTGCGCATGGGGGACGACGGATTAGCCCAAGGCTTCAATCCGGTGTGGCTTGTTGCATGCATGAGACCCATGTACAGTATGTTCATTAACATGCACCCTAACGACCAAATAAACCGATAAACAAAAAATCTTCAATATTTGATAATGAATTAAAAGAAGATGAAGTGTGGCCTTGGCATCATTCATGAAAATTCATGCATTCTAAGTTAAAGTAGTCACACATGCTTGCAAGAGCCTTTTACAGCACACCCCAGAAGTTGAATTTAAAAAGTGAGTAAAGTCAAACTTATCTTGTACTTGCTCTTAGATTTTAGCGTTGCTTAGTGTTTATTGTAGTTTTTTGCTCCAAAAATCCTTATGACCGAGACTATAGATAGGTCCTGTGCAATGGTTCTGTAGTAATGAATATCTAGTTGTGCATTATGTTCCTGTTTAATGATGACCCAGATCACCACTGGAGCCACTAGGTCCTTTACACTTGCACACTATGCACACACACACACACACACACCCCACGCTAATCGGAGGCTGCTGGCTGGGCGCTAAATTAAAGGGGGACTCCTTCTCTGCCTCAACGTGCATTAAAAGTTAAAATGTTCATCTATTATTAAGTTTTACATAAGCCATCACAGAGAGCAGAGTGTGAGTTCAGTGCATGCTATTGACAAAGGCTGACGCACTCATGTCTGGCCATGCCTCATTAGCCCAGAATCAAATTCAGTTTTTTTATCTGAAGAGTGAGAGAAATTAGTTTCCTGTATGGATTATGATGCCAAGAGGCCATGTAAAGTGCCAAGCCTATACAGTATTCCCATAAAAGACTTATAAATAAATGATTTATTCACCTCATCCTATTTCACCTGTCTCATTTTCTTCCTTCTGCTTCTTCATCACATTTTTCATCTCTAACTGATCCTCCTCATTATATTTCCTTATTTACATCTCTGGCTTGGCAAAGAGAATGTGTTTGCGTTGTTGCAGGTTGTTTACATATGCACACTTCTATTATGTGCCGGCAAGTCTTGGCCAAGTTCATAACAGTCCTTCACAGTAACAGTGAGGGGCCAAAGAGGCAGCAGCATTATAGATTGATGAATGACTGTGATGTTTGTTCTCCACACTGAGTGATATTGATCTCAGCGGACGTACACACTCGTTGCTGAGGGTCTGGGCTCGGGGCACGCGGTCAAGGGTGCTCTAAAGCTCGCCCATGTATGTTTTGCCTGCGTGCGCTGCGTATTGAACCCCACCAGTGATGTGCTTCATACGAGCTAAGTGAGGCGGAGGGTCTGGGGAGCCAACTGGGGCCGGCCCGCTCATCGAAATTCTGCTGTTTTCTGCATCGAGCTTTCAATGCAGAGATGGTGCCATAGGGTCATTGCTGATCAATAGTACTCTCCCTATAAGCCCGTCGTGGGGATGACCGCTCAGGAATGAAAGGGGAAACTGCTAAGCCTGGTTTTGCTTTGGGATATGAGACCGGCATAGCAATGTAATACAGTGGCTGTCACAATAACAACATTTGAAAGTTGATGAGGCCACTTTGATTAAAGATCAAATGCAGCCGATAGTTTTGTGATTAAAGGAACACACCACCGTTTATCCATACTGAGATATGTTCTTACATGAGTTTAGACGAGTTGATAGTTGATCCGTACCTGTCTAGTCTTTACGCGTGCCCTCAGTCCCTCAAAAATACCAAAGATGTTGTTAGCATTTAGCCTCTCCTTCGCTCCTCTATGGGGCCAAACGGGGGTGAAGTTAGAAGCGACCAAACTCTTCCACCTTTTTCCATTTAAATATTGTCACATGAGTAGTTACACGATCTAAGTATAGTTACACAAAATTAAACATGTATATTTTCTCAGCGGATAAAAAGGGGTACTATATTGTAAGGCGTAATAACACCTTAGGAGCACTTCGACGTCCGCACAGTAATATCTTCACTTTACTGCGCGGACGTCGAAGTGCTCCTAAGGTGTTATTATTATTATTATCATCATTATTATTATTATTATTATTATAATAATAATAATAATAATAATAATAATAATAATATTATTATAGGGAAAACGTGGAAGAGCTTGGTCGCTTCTAACGACCAAGGAGGAGAGGCTAAATGCTAATAACATCTTTGGTCTTTTTGCATGACTGAGCACACTCACAAAGACCAGACAGGTACGCATCAACTCGTCTAAGCTCAGGTAAGAACATATCTCAGTCTGGAAAAACTGTGGCCTGTTCCTTTAAGGCTGTAGAACTCTGATCTGTCCTCATCATTGTGGGTTTGAGCCTCAGCTCCATAAAATTGCTGAATATCTCTCCATGCTTTCGACCCCCTTTCACCATGAATTGTTTGCGGGCCAAACATTAAAATAAATACTTGCATAATCTAATGCCCAATCGATGAAGCACAACACACAATTTCCTTCCCAACACCGTTGGGTTGAGGGTCCTGCTTTGAATGAACATGATGTCAGTGCGTACCCTCTTTGCTGTGAAGAGATCCGCTCATTAACAAAAAGCTCCCCACTCGTGCCTAGCTGAGCTGTTAAAGATATTTTTTTTTCTTTTTTAATTAAGACAACTTTATTTCCGTCCAGGCATTAAGGCAAAAGTTGTTCCATCTTTGTTCATGAGCCCTGTTAGTGTAGCCCCAAAGAGCTGTTGACAAGACTTCTTTCAAAGCAATTAATACGCACACTAATGCCCCACCTTTCTCCGAAGACTTCCAAGCAGACAGTGGGCATGTGAACAACTGAAAGAGCATAAGCATAGGGCATAGAGTAAATAAGCATAGAGTGAATTAGAGAGATAAAACGCAAGTGAGAACAAGTGAAAACAGATATTGAAGCAAAGGAAGGGAGTGAGAGGGACGGCAGATGGGAGGAAAATATTGGTTGAGATTAATGGACTTTAAAGGTCAGTGCAGCATGTTGTATAATTCAGCACACACAATAGCTGTGATTGATGCGTGTGCTTTATAGGACCTTTTCCCTGCTCGGCTTGTGCAGCGTTCCCCCTTCGTGTGGAGCCGAGCCACCGAAGGCTTTGCCGTTCAACTGGGAGGAGTACAAATTCACTTAATAGGCTTCCTAGGAACTGCGGCATTTGATAAGACCGAAAAACAGCAACTTCAAAGGCAATAGGTGGAAGGTGCTGCCTCCGATTCTGTGAACATTTCATTAGTATGTCTTTACTGTACATGCGAGGTGAACTATTAGATCTAACAGAACAAACCAGAGAGAGAGAGGGAGAGAGATGCCAAACCAATTTTAACTTGTAGTACTGGAGTGGCCCTATGCAATTCACAAGGACGTCACGTTATAGTAAGGTGTTATATTTCTTGTATTTCCAAGTCATTTTTTTCAACTCGATTTTCTTTTAGCCGTCACTTTCGTCTTCCATTGTAAACATCACTGACGCCCCCAAAGATAATGTTTTCTGTGCACACTCTATGGCTTTAATTATGTCCAAGTACTACTGCTGCGCCTCTAACCCGCTGCTCTCTGGCGCCCCCCAGTGTTGATGCTGGGACTGTTCCTGTTCTCATGCTGGAGGAGACACAAGGGTCTGAAGGAGGGAGTGTACCATGTGTCAGCGCACCATGGGGAGTGGGAGGACATCCGGGAA
The DNA here is from genome assembly GCA_007210695.1 of Neogobius melanostomus. Classification (NCBI taxonomy): domain Eukaryota; kingdom Metazoa; phylum Chordata; class Actinopteri; order Gobiiformes; family Gobiidae; genus Neogobius; species Neogobius melanostomus. Next base: position 3,035,220 of record VHKM01000106.1, on the reverse strand, counting down.
AACGTGCTCAACTACGACGAGGAAGGCGGTGGCGAGCAGGACCAGGTAAAGAGACGCGTTCATGGAGCAATCTTGGGTCGGCTACACTGGTTCTTAAACAAAACATAGTAAACAATGCCCTTTCAAGAAGTTTATACTTGGTTGGTAGAATTTGCATTTTTGTATTGGCATGGTAGTTTATATGTTTAAGTCCTCCCCCTAATGTTTTACTTTGATAATCCACTGCAAAAATAGCATTATCTGCATTTAGATGAGCATCGGAGCACATTTGTCATTGCTTGCCTACTTGTTTATGCATCCGTTCTCTGACTGTTTAGTTGCTCTTGTGATGTAGCAAGAATTTAATCAGGAATGTTCCGCAGAAAGGCTTTAATTTCCTTTACAGTACAGTAATTTGTGAGTATTCAGGTCACAGATGTGTCCACTGGAGAAATTGGGGTCACTGAGAGAAAAGACAAACCTCACCAGACCTTAGGAACATAATCATCCATTTAAATAAAAGGGGGGTAAAAATAGACTTCCTTAAACTTTTGATTATTGCAGTTTCTCTTGAATTAAACTAACTTATTTTCTAATGAATAAATAATAGCAGACAGGGATATACTGTATGATTGGTCCGCACTTCCTGATGAAAGAGGGTATAGGAAATTCAGATCACATCGAGAGTCGCAGAGAGTATCTTTTAAAAATCCATGAATGAAACAAAACAACTGTATGTTTTTGATGAAGGAACAACTTGATGTTGTTGTAGAAAGCTACAAACAACCAGTCCCATTGATTAGTGACATGGCACAATGAATTTTATATGGCACTATTTCCTCCATCTTATAAAATGAGGGGTAGAAACTATCCCGCTAAGTACAAGCACAGCGATCTCAGAAGAGTATTTTGAGTTCAAAGTTTGCACACTCTTTCCTTGATCCCATAAATGTGCTTAAATTCCCCCATAGTAACCCGCTCTGACAGTTTCAGGTTATATTGTTTTCTGGTTTGATGGGGCAGCATACTTAAATAGCTTTTTAGCCCAGCTCCACTCCCACTCTGGGGAATACTATTTATAGTATGTATTTGGCAAGTACATAGTAAATCATAAAGACTTCAAGTGTTTTGACTGACCGACCCCATTATTGCCTGAGAGACCTGTGGACCCTAAACCCCTTTGCCTGGATGAGCCCCTCATCCTTCCCCACTGTCCTGAAGCTCCAATAAGGGCTGGAAGGTTTCTCTGCTAACCTTTTAGTTTAAACTTCTACGACCCTATTCTAAAAATGTATGTGATCCATGTAATAGTTTGGCAGTTAAAAGCCTGATACGGAATTGTTTTGTTTAAAAACAATGAAAGAAGAAATGGGAACATTTTTAATGGTTAGTTGTGATCGAAACTCAGGTCTAACTTTCCAAAATGCATTTGTAGCGCCCAAATTCTTCACAGGGAACTCTTTATAATCACGAAAAAAAAAACTTTCAGGCAACAAAACTGTCACAGTAATGTTACAACAACAACTTGCCTGCTAGGTGCTATGCCCAATCCCGTCAGATCTTGGAAGCTAAGCAGGGTAGGGCCTGGTTAGTACTTGGATGGGAGACCGTTTGGTAACACCAGGAAGCCTAGCGAATGTGAGTGAGTGAGTGGTAGGTGGTGGTCGGAGGGGCCGATGGCGCAGACTGGTTGCCTCACTTCCGTCAGTCTACCCCAGGACAGCTGTGGCTACAACAGTACAGAGATTATTATTATATTATTAGGTCATGTTTTACAATTAGATGCACATGGCGCTCAAAGGTCTTTTTTCACCAATGTTTGCTTTTACAAAATACTGAGGAACAAAACAAATTTGATCCCACTAGTAAAAATATACCAGGTAGTAGGGCCCTTTAATATTTCAGTGTTTTCTCAAATCTTGCTCCTGGACATAGTTAAAAAGTGCACTGTGAACTGAATGTGGAATTTAAAAAATATGTTCAATTCTAATCGTGATCCTGCCAGTTTGCAATTCCTTTTAAGCTGTTATACCTGCCAACTTAGGGTTAGGTTAGGTTAGGGTTAGGGTTAGGGTTAGAGTTAGCAAATATGCATACCCAAATCTCAAAGCACATTGGCAGGAGAGCTTACAACCTATTATGCCATTGTGACACCTCATTTGAAAGCCAAGACCTTCTAGTCTCTAAAACTATGTGTAAGATTTCCTTGAGTGAAACACAACTTACATGACGTTTGCCGTTCCTAACCCTAATCATAACCTCATAATCCTGATCAAGGGGGATGGCAGGTAAAAGGTTTAAAAAAAAAAAAAATTAAATCATGCAGATCTACGCTGAACACAAGTCACCTTGATTTAAAATGCAGGGGCTTTAAAAGTGGAATCCAAATATACAGACTCGGGAGACGTGAGCGTGTGAGTTAATTAGTTGAAATAAAACAAGTGCGCACCAATAGCTGCTAATGTCTGTCTAGTAATTGTGCTGGTAATAGCATTTTTCCCAGCTTTGCAATCAGATAATTAATTACTTGAATAATCAATAGTCGTGCTGCTGTTGCCAACATGTCTGTGCTAACATGGATCTAGACTTCTAACAGGTTCGTTTGTAAGCAGAGGCATTAGGCTGACTGCATTGTTCCTACGGCACAGACTGTCAATGTCAATAGCTTTAGTGTGGAATTCATTTGAACTGAAACAGGACCGGAATGCATGTCTACGTGTTTGATTTTCATAATAATAATAGTTGGATTTTATTGTGCTTCACGGGCCTAACAAGTTTATCAAAGCAATGCATTTGACCATTGTTCATTCACTCCTAATACTGCTACTGTATGCAGTCACACCCGATCACTGACTGACACAACACTTTGCATTCATACATAGGCAAGGTGGGAGTGGCAGAGACCCATGTACAAATACTTTAACCTCACAGACACCCCATGATTATTTGCCATACCCTCTGTTCCAGAATGCCTTCAACATGGTGGAGCTCCAACGTTCCCTCCAGGCGAGCCCGGCACAGTCTCTACGCTACAGCTACCCGCAAAGCAGCATCTCCTATCCGAACCCCAAACAGTCCCAGGACACCAACAGCAAGAAGAGCCTACCGAACGGGAACGGAAACGCCGCCATTGCCTTGCGCCTGGCCATCCCCTCCTCGGAAACGGAGACGTTACCCTCGCCTCTGACTTTCCGGCGTTCCCCCAAAACTCTGTCCTTCTCCAGTCAGGATTTGGCCCGCTACCTGTGCGAGGTGATCAGGGACATGGATGACCCGGGGGAGTTGGGCACCATGACAACGCCGCGCCGTCCCAAGGGCAAGGAGCGGGGCCTGGCTGCGGTGCGCTCCCTCAGCTCCCTAAGCGCGTCTCAGGGCTCAGAAGCGAGGCAGCAGAGCGGACGGATGGACAGGTTCAAAACGCTCAAGGCTGTGGTGAGCGATTTCAGAGGAGGGGACTCTAGGACCGCGGAAGGCCAGAGGGACCGGGCGAAGGAGAGCAGAGGGCAGATCAACTGTGAGAAGAGCGGCTGAGGCTATACGTCAAATAAACAAAGTGCTAAATTGGATGACAGGAGCAACACTTTTCAGAGGGTGCTGGTGCTATTCCAAAGGGAGACAATTAAATGTGGAAAGACTGGAGTAGGAGGTTGTTGTGTGAAGTCTACGTATATGTACTGTATTGATGAAACTTTGAACAGTTACCCTCTTTGATATCAAAATGTTTACCAACGAATGAGAAATGTAATTTATTGTTTACTTGGCATTGCACTGTACAGTATTTATTCCACAGAAAGCACTTTTGGGAAGTGCCCCGTGTCAGAGCTTTTCATGTCATCATACTCATAAGAGTAATGTGCGCGAGTAAGAAGGCAAATGAGTTTCTCTCGAGACGCTGCCGCTTCCCTTTGGTTGTTAATGACTCATGAAATTGTTTATGTGACAAAATGATTTTGTTTCATTTGTATTATCTATTTCCTTTTAAATAAATGAGTATCTTTGATAATATTCGGAGCTTGATCATGTTCCAGCACGGGTTCAGATTAGCGTTCAAATGTTTCTTTGAAGCTCAAACTTACTTTTATCATCAAATGCTGGTCACGGTATGTCGCTATTTTTCTTTTCTCCCATCAAGATGTTCAACAGACACAGAATAAGATGTCGTTGTTATGACAGACACATCCTTATTGCTCCTAAGTACTTTCAATTTGCTTTCCGTAGCTTCACTCCTGACATTGATTTGGAGGACAAAATGTATCACTTAAGCATAACATCTGTTCTCATCAGCCTGCAAAGATCATCTCCAGAAACAAGTGGCTTTCCTGAGAACAAAGTCAAATTAATCATTCATGTTCAGCGCCCATTGACGTCTGACCTGAGCTTCTGGGAATCGCCAGTTTGAACTCAGGAACGGCAGGGGTCCCAGCAGGCTGCCCTACTCCACCATATTTAATTGGTTGGCAGTACTGCAGTTAAACAGCTGTGACACTGGAGCAAACCGCTGGGGGAAACCGTTCTGATGTGTCTGTATCCGGCCTGCACACCTTTCTATGCAACACGCTGAGGGAGCGCCCCTGTAGCGCGCACATATTTATCAGTTTTGTATTCATTTGTATCATTTTCATTTTAATCATTATATACATCTTCATGTGAGCCAGTCTTGTCATGTGTGGACACAGTGTCACCTACCGGCCATAGTCTGTCACTGCATTACTAAAAAGGCTGTTTTTCTCTGCTGAACACAAGAGGGATTTCTAAGAGAAGGATCTTAAGGCCCTTGAACCAGTTCATTATCTCTGGGAAGGCGAATTATAATTTTGATGTAATATGTTTCCACTTATTAGCTATTGTATGCATGATTAATGGCTGTGCCTCAGCTACTTGACAACACACTCGCGGCAGTTGTTCTTGTGTATACACAGGCCCCTTCAAGTTGAGAAACAAAGCATAAATTACCCTACACATTTGCACAGGACTGATCTGAGTTGGGGTGAATGCAAGACTTAAGTTCGTAACTCTTCCTCTACATCCTAGTCTTTGTTTTTCTTTCTTCCTCAACAAAATCCTGAAATGCTAAGATCCATAATTATGGTTCTATTGTACATGTACAATTCATGTACTAGTGGCAAACATCTTTATAACATAGAGTACAAGTGCCTTCACAAATACTGGCTCCCCTAATAAAATCTATGATGACGGAGGTGATTATGTTGTTTTGGAGAATACTTGTCTGACTGCAAGTCCCAATAACTTCTCAGTTCTCCAGCAGTGTTACATGGAATCGTTTGCCTGGCCTGCCAGACACTCCTCCTTTCTGTTCAAAAGAAGAACCGTCTGGGCAGCTGCTCGCAGCCAATCATTTCACGATTTGACCCACATCGGTCCAATCACGCACCAAGAGACGGAAGCCGTCACCTGTCACCACCACGCACTCTTCCAAAACATTAAAGATGGCGGCCGATACACTGTTTTCTTCGGCTCTTTCGTCTGTTTTAAATCATTTGGAAAATATGAAATCCCTAAAACCGGAGCAAGAAACAGCGTTCGAAGCGTTCCTCGTAAAAAAGGACGTTTTTGGAAAGGCTTTCTGCCGCTTGTTACTGCAACGTATCTAGCGTTGCTCTAATTGGTTGATGCCGTCTGTCAATCACGCCCACCGGGAAATTGTTGGGATCACGCTCGCTCCCAGACTATATGTCTTTGAAATATCTATGAAAAGGCATGTCGTTTGGCAGGCCAGGCAATGGAATCGTTTGGGCCTCTGGAACCATCAACCTATTGTGGATATGTCATTGACACACCTTTGTTTATTCTTCTGAAATGAAATAATGTTATTTATCAATTAATATCAGAATATACAAACAAAAAACAAAACAAATGTCGCAAAACTAAACCAAAGTTTTCCACAATAATGCACCAGAAGCAAAATTACATTTTTTCATTGGTTGTCAGGACTTCGATCAAATTGGTACAGATTTCTTGTGCTTCTTATTGAGTGTTTGAAAATATCTTACAATTCATAATCAGAATAAATGTATGAGGAGTGAACTTGCCTTAAAAGGTGGGGTGCGTGTGGCACCTTTTAAGGCCACACACACCCTCATTTTGTTTTTCATCCTGAAAGAGCACCTGATTTTTAGCACTTTAGCAAAATATTTTAAAGAACGTTTCTCGGACCCAGTGCAGCAATCCCGACCACCTTCCTTTCAGAATAAATGTATGTTGGCTGGAGAGACCACACACAAAAAGAAACAAGGGAGCCATCGGATTTCTTAACTTCTTTGTGATGAGATCAAAAATATCAGCCAATGTGAACCAATATAAAATGTGTCCTCATGCACAAAAACACCTCTTTCTGAAGTAAAAATTGTGTAATTTAGTGGCTGAAAAGTACTTCAAACTCAGAGAGTAAAGTCTCTGAGGCTTAATACACTTAAATTACTACTGTAGGCTACTTAGCCTACTTACTAAGTGAAAGTACTACTATTACTACAACTACAGTATCTACAGTAGTAGAGAAAAAGGCCACTTTCTTGTAATATATTTTTCAAACAGTAGAGGGCACCAAAACTCTTTGAAGAGTGGAGCAGTAAAGGCAGGTAGCCCAAAAAAGATTGTGTGAATATCCATTTCAACAGGCATTCAAACGTTAAACAGCCAGAATATTATGAATGGCCCGCAAAAACCGATGGGAATAACTCAGTGTCTGAGTGGTGTATTACCATGGAATTGTCCTAATTTCTTATAACTTGAGTTAAAACCCACACTGGATATTAGGGCTGGGATGATACAATAGAAATCACAATAGAGGGTCCGATTCAATACATAAAGTATGTTGCAAATTATTATGCAAATGATATTTCCATGTCATAAAGGTAACAAAAACATGTTTTTCAATGAAACTCATGGATGGTATTGTGTCTCAGGGCTCTTTGAATCACTGACATCAATCTCAGACACCTGTGATAATTAGTTTGTCAGGTAAGCGAAAAACTCCTGAAGAAGGACGTTCCACATTATTAAGCAGGCCACCATTTTCAAGCAATATGGGATAAAAGGACTAGGTATGAAAACCTTCGATTCGATAGTTCATGAAAGATCAAGCGTAATCATCATACTGTTAAGAGATTTGAGGCTGATTCAGAGCACACAGGGGTTTGTGCAGATAAAGGCACAATGAGGACGGTTTCTGCCAGACAAATACATCAGATTAGGAGAACAGCTGCAACAAAGTAGCAAAAAGGTTTGAAGCTGCTGGTGCCTCTGGAATCTCCCGAACATCAAGGTGTAGGACCCTCCAGAGGCTTGCAGTTGTGCATAAACCGTCTATCCGGCCTCCCTAAACTGTTAATGAATGTTGACGAGCAGAAACGGCTGCAGTGGGCCAGAAATACATGAAGACTCATTTTCAAACAATCTTATGAGTGCGTGTAACCCTGGATGGTCAGATGGATGGAGTAGTGGATGGTTGGTGAAGGCCACCATGTCCCAGAGAGGTTGTGACATCAGCAAGGAGGTAACGGAGTCATGTTTCGGGCCAGAAGGAGAGAGCTGGTCGGACCCTTTAGGCTCCCTGAAGGGGTGAGCTGTGCTTTCCCTAACAAAATCATCTTCATGCATGACAACCCACCATGTCATGCTGTAAAGAATACCTCTGCATCATTAGCTGCGATGGGCATAAAAGGAGAGAAACTCATGATGTGGACCCCATCCTCCCCTGACCTCAACCCTATTGAGAACCTTTGGAACATACTCAAGCAAAACATCTATGAGGGTGAGAGGCAGTTTTCATCCAAACAGCAGCTCTGGGAGGCTATTCTGACATCCTGCAAAGAAATCAATCAATCCAAGCAGAAACTCTCCAAAAACTCACAAGTTTAATGGATGCAAGAATGTTGAAGCTATATGGGTCCTATATTAAAATGTAACTTGACCTGTTTTTGATTGAAATAGCTTTTGATTTCTGCAAATATGGCCTCCTAATGTTGCAAATTCAATAAATGCAATTTTCAGTTTGTTACAACCTATAAAATGTATTGAAACACTGTTGTGCATGATAATTTGCAATAGTACATTTCAAGTTGTTTTTTATATTTATTTTTGAAAACTGGGAGGTTTTTATAATCACATTCAAATGATCCTCTAACAGTTAAAGACTTGAAATTATGCTGACTGTCATTTGAGTTGATAATTTAGAAAATCAGAGAAAAATGTAATTTGCATAATAATTTGTAACATACTTTATTGCTTTACAATATTCAAATACGTAAGCGAGAAACTATTATGATTTGTAATTAATTTGAACTGCAAGACTTTACCCTGAATTAATTTAATAAGAAAGCTCAAGTTCAGTTTCCAAAAGTTAAAAATTAAATATCCATTTCTCAGACATCGTGTTAAACATTTTGAAAAATGCAAATGGGGAAAGGGATTTTAAAAGCCTGATCTGTTGTTTAAACCGATCAGCATCAATTAACAATATGTTAATGAGTTATTAAGTATCAAAGTATTGTGATGCATGGTATCCGATATACACAAAAATCATGCATTGCGATATATATCGCAAAACGATATTTTGTTCTATAGCCCAACGGGATATGCATCTTATATTTGTTGATCATTGTTTGTATTCAATGCACGCACTTTTGTATAGCCCAAAGGGATAGCAGATACTGTTTAAAAGGTGCCTGGGGCTTTTCTGTAGTGCACTGATCTTTATTGATTTTAAACAGACTCAAGTCAAAGCGATGTAACAGTAGAAGAGCAAAGAGCTTCTGTTTTACTTCAGCCAGTCAGTGTTTTAAAGTTATTAACAAACAATCACAAATCGTCCCGTTCAATTCCCCTCCTTAAACACAGCTAAACCTTTCTCAGACTGAACTTGGATGCAGTCAAAGTAGAGTCTCACATCTTGAGACTGCCCGAGATGCAATGCAGCCTTACCGTGTTTAGTTTTGACTCTCTGAGGTTCTCAGAGCCTGAAATGTTACATAATCACAAACATATCAGAGATGTACTTTGGTTCTATATCACGAGATAGAGAGAGAGAGTAAAACAGAGACTAAACTACCAGCCTGGACATATTTTACAGTCTTGTTGCAGAAGCACAGACTCATCCACACCCTTGCAAGCTTTTCGTAGACTCAATAAACAAGTATTTCATAAAGATGAAGTCCGAAACTACCTCAAGACATAACATGTTACGTTCTTTAAGAAAAGTAAGTGGAGAGTTTTCTGATGAATTTACCCGCACCATGTTCTGCCTGATCCTGGTGCTGAAGGCCTGCCTGGAGGAGCCAGTGCCGAGGCGGAGCATACACCCTGAGCAGCGTTTGATGTGACAGCTGCAGATCGTAAGAATGAGGACTGACACAGAACCGCAGCGGCCGGTTGTCCAGTCATCCTGTCACTCAGCCCACTCACATATTGCAGCTCTGTTTACTCTGCTGTTATTAACGTGCATAACCGCGTGTGTGTGTATGTGTGTCCCGGGGCCATGGATCCCGGCAGAAGTGACAGTGCGTCGTGGCCCTCTGTCAGTCGGCCCGTTAAAGTGGCATGCGTGTCAGTTCACCCGACAGACGCGCTCATCCTGCCGGCCAACGACGGCGGCTGCAAATGTGGGACATGTCTCGTGACAGCGCAACACAGCTTACACGACAAGTGGGCGCCGCACATGGACAGGGCTCAAGCAGTCGAATTTGACGCACGGGGGTCAACTCTGATGGAGAGTGTGCATGAGTGAAGGGTGCTCTGAACCAACGCTGGCTGTTGTTTTACAATGAGGAACCTGGTCCACGCAGTCCAAAGTGGCGTGTTGTTCTTCAATCTGAAGGTCAATAAACGTCAATAAATCTCTGGACCCTGCCATAGCAATCCCAGAGACATGCTTTTGCTTAAAAATCACTGGTGGACAAGCGGTGACCTCTGAACCCGGTAGTTTAATTGTGTTAATCAGTAATGATCGAGTACAACATCTGCTTAATGCTCACAAGGGCAAGAACCAGAGAGTAAAAGGGAAGAGTAATAGGCCTGAGACTCGTGCCACAAGATTTAACCCCCCAGACCATCGACCAGACGATGACAACACATTCACAGCTCTTTCACATGCCAAGACCCACTGAATAGCCAAGAAAGAAACACTGGGAGAGACTATGTTGCTCCCCACTGGTAAACAAACAAAGCTAGAATTATGGGCCCAACTGTGGCTTCTCTTCATCCTGCCTACAACGCCAAATGTGACATATTGAGGGGAACACCCGCCACTTAGGGAATAGACCTCAAAACAGCTGCAAATTTATATTATGATACACGCATCATATACTAACATAGATATCAAAGTGTCAGTCATTTAACAAGCTGGAATATGTCTTACTTTCACAAACAGAGAGTCCTCGCATGAGCATGATTACGAGCACCCAGAACTTTGTTTTGTTTCTGTTTTACCCTCGATATCAGGAAAAGAATAGCTCAACAACTCATACTACCAATAATAGACTATGGAGATATTGTTTATCAAAACACCACAGATGTTGTCCTCAAACCACCGACAACACTCACAAGCAGATTTGTGCTTCGATGTAATTATTTGACTCATCACTGTACTATGTATAACACACTTGACTGGTTACAACCCAGAGACAGAAGACGGCTCCACTGGATTATTTTAATTTATAAATGTATTCGATATGATTACCTACATACTTAACACAACATATGGTTTCTTTTAGGTCATCATATGCACTTAGAAAATTGGACCATCCATTTTACCGAGTGCCATATGTAAAAAAGGAGGTAGGAAAGAAAGCCTTTCATTATAAAGCTCCATTTGATTGGAATAATCTACCAATAGAACTTAGATCAATTACATCTTTACATACTGTATATTTAAAACATCCATGTATCATCATTTAAAATGTCAATGTCAATGTTACTAGTATTTTTCTAATGTACAAGCAATGTTGTAATTTTTTATTGTATTACTATTATTATTATTATTATTATTATTATTATTATTATTATTATTATTATTATTATTATTATCTATTTATTTGTATTTATTTATTTCTTCTCTGTACTTATTGTTAATATTGTATTGTATTAAAAGTGAGGGCAGTTTGGGGGAGGGCGGGGACGGACAGTGCAAGACATGAGACAACGTGATTGTTATGTGTTTATGTGATTTTTGTATGTATGTGATAATACTTGCTATGTATTGTTATTATGTGTTCAGGACCCCCTTGAAAAAGAGATGGTTCATCTCAACGGGGCTATCCTTGAAATAAATCAAATCAAATAGTTTTAAGGCGAATGTTTCAGGCAGCTGTGTGTCCACTGCCAGCTCCTGTACTACGTCACCAGCCCTTTGTGGAGCCCAGACTTGTTTGTTGTGGGCGACATGGTGTAGTTTGGAGATACAAGTGTGGATCTATTTGAACTACTTAGATTAAACTTTAAATTTGTTTATTTTGTTTCTCCTCATTTTGGCATTTTAACGCTTTATAATTACTCCAGAGTGTCTTTTGCCACTGTTTCATTTTGACCAGCACCTGTATGTGCCCTTGGTACTGTGAAATTAGAAAGCATTCTGTGAAATTCAACTCCCTCCATCGGTAACACATAGTATTCATGTCACAAAATAAAACCAAAATCAAACTTCAGCCAACAATTCATTAACAATTGGAATTCCATCAGGGAGGAAAGAGCACTAAAAGCTTTCAAAAAGAGAAGAAGAAAAAAGTGGCTTTGTAATCCAGTTATTTGCGATCTTTAGAAGGGAAGTTCACAACTGAAAAGTCCAGTCTGTGTCAGAGGACTCAGTTTAGTCTGCACTGGCAATATTGATAATTGTAGTGGACATGTGTTTTTCCTTTTCAGTGCCATCTTTACGTAGGCTTAAGATCCTTAATTGTGAAAAGGAGTAACAAATAAACAAATGAGACTCTATCATTCTCATGCTGTTGCGGTTCCTCTGTGACACAAGCCGTCCCTTATGCATAATACGCTACATTCTCCCATCATGCAACTTCCCTTGCCGACCCGCAGATGGCACACTTCGCCACCCCCTGACTGCTCTGCCTATTGAGTTCCTACAGGTCGGGTACCACAGTTCTGCCCTCCTGTGTGCTGGTCTTAGATGCACAGCAGCACCTCTCTCTCTCACTGCGCTGCGGCTACACTTTATCATTGACTGTATTGGGAGCATTTAATGGCACAATCGTGATGGATTCGGCGAGCGCTTGATTTATTGATCAGCGTCCCCGGCTTAAGCTGTGAATACTCAAATAGTTACCAATCACCTCTAGAAATCACCTTCCCTCCGCGCCTGCTACTTTCACAAACTTCTAAATGGCTTTTTGTTGTGCGCCACAGGTGACTTTGAGACAATCATTGATTAGAAAAATGTGGGCCATTACATAACGGAGAATGAAGCTGTGCTGAATGTTGCTATCCGGGGCCGTCCATCCATCAGGGAGGAAGAGGAGCAGAGGAGGAAGAGGCGAGCTGACAGATGGGCTTAGTGAGTGAATCATTGACAGGGGCCTGCTAACGGATGCGGTTCCCATCAATAGCTCAAAGCCGCCGTGATGAATTACTGCAGACAAACAATGCTGATGCTGCAAATGTGTTTTTAACAAAGCCAGGTGCAAATATTATGGCCGCACTTTAGAGCGCCTGATGGGGGAGTCACATGCTGGGAGGGAGCTCGGGGCTCTATCAAACTTGCTTCAGGAAAGGTTATTTTATGATTTTGGCAGGCATAACAATGGACAGAGACATAATACCATCAAGGTGGTGCATAAAAAGGGGCATGTTAATATAAAAGATTGCTGACTAAGCTACTTAAAAATAATGACTAGTTGCAGCCCTCAATAATCTAGAATAGGAAAATTGTGTGTAATACATTTTGAATAAATCTGGGCTCATAAGTCCTAGTCCTTATACTCAAGTTAGATAAGATACAAATGTCTTTTTACATGTGGCAGTCATTCTTACTCTGGCCTGTTTGCCTGTTGATAATTAAATAAGCTTATGTTTCACTTCCCTCTATGAATTTGATCTGTAGCAGATGATATTTAAAGTGCTGCAAGTGTCAGAAACGATGTACATTTACTTAAGAACAGGCTTTGAAGATATTGTACTTTTCTTGAGTAGTGTTTTTGTTGAGAACCTCTTACTTTTACTGCATTTGAAATATTACTATAGTAAATCATACTTTCTATACCTCTACATTTCACAGAAAAAGAAAAAAGCCTCCAAGTACAAAGTATAATACTGACAACATTTTGTCACATTTAACGTCTTAACCCCGCATTAACTAAGCACATTTTCTCCAGTTCGGTTTTACCCAAATCTAAAAGCTTCTTGGAAAAAGTGTCAAAATAGCATCAAAAAAGCATCATAAATTGATGAAAAAGCGACAAAAAGCGCACCTAAAAACGTAACAAAAAACCAACAAAAACGTACGTAAATGAGGGTAAAAACGGCACAAAAAAGCATCAAATAAGCAACAAAACCCAACTAATAACGAGTGAGAAAAAGCAGAGAAAAATCATCAAAAATACGACCAAAAAAAGGACGAAAACGCAGCAACAACGTGAGGATAAATGTTAGATCAGTTTTGTAGGCCTTAGCTTTCAAATGAGGCTGTGAGCTTCAGAAGCTTTAGATTTGAGTAAAACTGAACTGTAGAAAATGCTCGGTTAAGGCGGGGCTAAGAGGTTAAAAGCGTTGATGTTTTTGAAGCTGCAAAGTCATTTATTTAATTAAGAGTATTAATATTAAAGTAATTTGTACTTTTTACTTTGAGTAAGTAAGTGCTTTATTGTCATTGTACAACTGTACAACGAAATAGTGTTGAGGTGTTAGTCCTGAGCTGCTGCGGCTGAGCCGTGCTGCCACTGTGAGTCAACCTGACCCGCATTACCTTGGAGGTCGGGGAAACTGTAGCACTCGGAAGAAACCTGGCTGGCTGCCCTCTGTCTCCTCTGATCCTCTGAGACGGTGCACCACCTCCTGGGTTTGTCCCTGTTTCAGAGCGTGGTGTCCTGCACTGGTCAGCTCCTCCTCCTCCTCCTTCCTCTTCCTCCTGCAGCTCCCTACTCCAGTCTTTCACCATCTCCTCATTTGGTGCCTCTTCAGTGTCTCAGAAGAAGACATTTGTAGGTCTCAAATGAGTTTAGCTGAAAAGCTAGCATTTTGTGGGGTCAGCCCTATGTTCCCGGTACCTATGTTCCCCCACTTCTATTGACTAAGATTAGGCACCAGCCCACTATCCTTAAGGTTAGTGGCTAGGGCAGGGTCAGGGTTAAGCTGCTTGATATATGTATGACGTTTCACTCTCATGACTTGTGATTGGTTGAAGTACCAACTCACCTACAGAAAAAAAAATGCACCCGGGGAACATAGGACCCGGGGAACATAGGTACGCACCCATTTTGTTTACCTTTAAAAAGCTGCTTTCTTCAGGACCATATTGGACTCTCAAAATAAACAAATCCACCAAACCTCCACAAAAACCCGGCAAAGACGTACAAAAGTATCCAGAAAAACAATTTGGAACACAGAAACCATAAATGCAGGTCACAGAAAAAGTGAAAAATTAAGTTGTACCAGGAGAGAGGGAGGTTTCTTGAATAGCTACTTAAGTATTTTTGATTGAAAATATGTCAGTACTTTGATTTAGGTGATAGTTTGACTGAGCAACTTTTACTTTTATATTTGACTACTATTGTCTATAAGTTTACTTTGGCTCAAGAAATTAAATGAAATAGTCTGACCATTATAAACACTGAGGGGTCTACTGTGAAAAAATATGGTAACATACTCTATGTATCTGTGACCCAAATGATTTTGATGACACCCCATAAAACAGATTTAGTTTTCAAGTAAAATCTATTTGAATTAAAAGTGACAGATTGACAGATGTAACATCTCTGCTTTCATGCTTAGATGTCTCTAAAGTGCACTTTTATTTGTGTATATTCCACTAAGATGGTACTCAATCATTGTCTTGCCACTGTGTCATTTATCATGCACACAGACCTAAGCATCGCCTTTCTGGAGATGGCGCCAAACCCACTTAGAGCGCGGGCTAAAACTGAAAACAAAATGTGATATCAAAATCCAAGCTTCACTTTCGCTGCCAGTTTCCGCCAACTTTACAGGAGTTTGACTATCAAATGTTTCCGCCCCCCTGTGACCCGCTCCCCTACCCCATTACGGCAGATTCCACCACGTGCTGCAGCGAACAATGGCTGGCCCGTACGGGGATCAATGCCAGGCCACTGAAGGCTTCTCATTCCTTCAGCAGCAGACGTGATAAATGACATGGCCCATATGTTAGAGCAGGCCAGACTCCAGCCCCAGCCTCCTTTGTCTCCACATCTAAAGGGAGCTGTTCAGTGAAAAATGTTACTCACACTAAACAAAGAGCACTTACACTAACGCGTCTCTCGTCAGACGGCAGGATGTTCACGATTTACAAAAAGTGTTGACAAACTTTGTAATTAAAGTTAAATGACTATTGTGTGTCTACATGTAAGTCTGGTCAGAACAATTACTTCAAAAATGGGAATCTTCACATGTTGGGGAACCATGAAAAATAGAACGGAGGAATCCCAAAGGTCACTGTCGAGAGATCAAACCTAACCTTATTTGTATATCAAGTCCAAACCTTGTATTTCAGGCCGAGGTTGTCCTATCATTTTGTGTTATTAATATTGTGAACTTATCTAATCTCATCTTAATTGTGTCTAATGCATTTAAGAAGTATCGTACACAAATTGAAACACGTGTAATTTTATCCTCATGTTTACCAAGCCAAAACCAGTCTATGATATGATTGATGATGATGTATTGGCTTTTGAACATCCACTACTTCATGGCTACTTTCAGGGACTTCTCTTCCATGGCTTTTGCAACATACAGTGGGTGGGGAAATATGAGTACACCGTGTGGAATTTCTTACATTTTGGCCTAAATTGGTCATAAAATGTGGTCCGATCTTTATTAAAATCACAGGAATGATTAAACAGTGTCTGCTTGAACTAATACCACCCAAACATTTACATTTGATCATATTTTTTATTCGCCATAACATATAAACATTCACAGGACAGCGTGGAATAAGTAAGTACAGCACCTGAATCTCGCTGAACTGCAGCAGTTTTGTAAAGAGGAATGTTCCAAGATAATACAAGGGATCACTTACTTAATGTAATCTGATATACAGTACCTCAATATCCAGTTTGCACATACAGTATTTTGAAACAGAACCCTCAGTTTTCCACAGTGTCGAAACAAAAGGCACATTTTAAAACTTAAACATTGGCACTTTTTTGGTTTCTCTAACATCATCTGCATAACCTCTTTTAAACTATGGGCTTTGGAATGTGTTGATGCCACGTGAACACAAACTATCAACATCTTCATCAAATGAATATACAGTACAATGTTCTTAATTCCATTTTGCTATCGCTCTCACACTTTACGCTCCTCTCTTCCTGTCTGCAGTAAATGCTCATGTCTCTACCTGTACCTCCGCTCTGGCCCTCTATGCTGACGTGTCCCAGGTGTCTTGTCAGCTGTCAGGGACGTCGGGCGGTAGACAGGGATGGCATGACCGCGGGTCGGCAGCGTGTGCGGCGGGTCAGGCGTCAGGCAGGGCAGCGCGCCGGACAGACAGGCATGTGGCAGTGACGTCCCGGTGACAGGCTGTGACAGGAGAGCTGCGGCCCCTGTCACCCACCTGCCTTGTACGCGCTCCTCGGATTGGCACGCGGGCGAACCTCTGTTACTGCTGCCACTGCCGAGACTGTGTAAGGGGACTGATAAAGCTAAAACTAATACACATACCAAGGGCGGGACGGTGGGATTGATGGGGATGTGTTTTATGGTAGGTGAAAGACAAAGGAAGCTCATTGAGATCCCTGTCTCCTGCTCTTTCATTATGTCCGATCTAATTATCAGCTAATTTAACATTTAAGATGTGAGCGCTCTGTCCAGATGTGTTCAGTCTGCAGAAATTATACTTTTCAATTAATCTTGTTTCATGGGCAGTGGTTACACATTTGAGCCTAATAATACAAGGACAAGCAGACATTTTGTACTCATTACAATGTTAAAATGGTATTTCTTGCAAAAGAACAACAACAGAAGACAAATGGCCTGGATCACACATAAACAATGTTGCTATTCAAGGTCTATTTAGCCAGGTCGCATTTTTCCATAGATTTATATAGATTTTTTCTTCTTCACGGTTTTACATTTAAACCTCAAAGTATTCTGGAAACACATCGGCTGATACTACATTTATACTATTGCACTTGCACCTAATATGGATTCAACTAAATATTTCACACTTTGAACCGGATCCAGGTCATATCAGTCGTCTATGAAAGCTACAGTCATTGTTTATAATGCAATTCTATTTGTTTCAATGGAGACAAATTGTTCAAAATGACTGTAAAGAATTCTTATTTTCTTTGTTGAATTATTTTCATGATTATGTAAAGTGTATGGTTATAGAGGAAAGATAAATATTTTGAATGTGGTGCACCTAAATTAGGTACTTGAGTGCACTCAGTCAACCAAAGAAGTAGGCGTGGGGCCCATCCCACTTATGTTTATAATACATAACCATAATTGTACTATGTTGTTTGAGATTGTAGTAATAGCTGTTGTAGTACAAATATCTTGGTGACCATCTTTGACCTTCTCCTCTTTGATATTCCACTCAACCCCTAGTCTGTATTTACACTCCTGGTCCAGACCTTAAACCTCCCGTGTTATTTACAAAGTGCCATTCACCGTGTAATGTCCCACTGTCAGTCAGAAGCCCTCATTCTCCACTGCGAGAGAAAACTGTCTTAACTGGAATGCCGTCAGATGACATAATTGCCATTTTATAACAAGAGACACGTCTATGGCTTGGAATGCTTGAGTGTGTGTTTACCCTAACCCTTCACGTGGCCCCATTGTGCGTGACAGGTGACATTTGGAGTGGTGCAGTAGATATATGTGCCATTTGTATCTGTGGCAGGGTCAGAGCGTGTTACATGACCCGCAGGACGCCAGGATGGAGAAAGATACTAATCTGGCTCAGGGGATCAATACAGTTCTGAGAGAGCTGCTGATAATTGTCTGCTGTCAATCAATCAGCGCCATGTTTGTGCAGCCATTATGAGTCTCTTTGGCGGAGTGGGAGGAGCGGTGAGGACAAAGGGGAGGGAGACGGAGGACTGGTCAATACGTAAAGTGAAAACATTTGTCCCAATCAAAGAAATGTCATTATTTGAGGAATATTGGCTTGAATACCATTACTCTGGTTCTAAATTTTAAACTTCTTTCAAACCATTATTTTGGGTCACTAGCTGATAGTACCTAGTATATAACTAATAACACATTACTAGCAATACAAAAGAAGATTAACCAAAGGCAGAACACTGTCACTAGGTTCATAGATTACTGGCTATACAGTGGGAAGAAAAAGTAAGTACACTGTTTGGAATTTTTCACATTAAATGTGCCTGAATCGGTCACTAAATATGGTCTGATCTTCCAAACGGTGAACTAACTTTTTCTTCCCACTGTAGTTACATTCTACAAACCCACATTGTGCGTATTAAGAAAATACATTATGAACTTAGAAAAAAATAAAATGGGAAAATATAAACTAAAACTGATGCTATACCAAATATTACATTTAAAAAGTGTATGTTTGATGTGCGTACACCTTTTGAATGGACAGTGTGGACACAGTAACATTGTGTAGGACGAGGACTCAATGGGGGTTGCATCATAATTCCCTGCTGCATTCCTGCTCCAATCACGAGAGCATTACTTACATGAGGTGAACTATTTCCATAAACATGTCTGTGAGCAGAATGATTAAACAGCAGTCAGCTCAGCCCAGTTGGACTGTGTTAATGGCCAGTGTGTACCATGTGGATCGTCCGCACAAACACACAGCAGTGTGAGGTGACATCAGAATATGCAAAAAAGACTTTGCCGCAGGCCAGAGATTTTTAATGATGAATCCATTCATTATAGAATAAGGTCATTATGCTTTTGTTGTCATCAAATGTACACATTCATCATGCCTCCACCCAGGACTCCAGTCCATTGTCCCTATTTTCCTTCGACCTTGGACGGAAAACGTATAAAGTGAGCAAACAGCAAACACAAATACAAGTACATGCTGCTGGAAACATGAAAACGAACACGTCCCCAAGGACCGCAAACATACACTATCAAATATTATACTTCTGCCATAATAGAACAAGATCATCTCTGCAGCATTTACAAAGGAAACACAGCCAAATGAGGTTCCACCTCCTCAGTCTGTGGCAGTAGCACTAACAGATATATGAGCCAGTAATGAAACATTTAATGCTAATTGTATTTGTTTATGAGCAAATTAATGGCAGCCGTGCAAAACGGATGACAATGTGAGCACGCACACAACATGATCGGATTCCTGAGGAATTCATTAGCTGTTTGCAGGTAATTAGAGGAAATAATGAAGGTGATTAGAGTGCGTCATGTACACTGACACACACATGAACACCCCACAGTATACCAACAGGAGAAGATCTCCCCAGCAGCTTCTCTGGTTCGTTGTATAACTCCTGAAGAAAGTGCTGACACTGCTGTCTGAATAACCCAATCACTGTGTATGCAGAGATTTTGATGCACTTTCCTTCACTCATCTTCACCTCTGTTTGTGCGGCTCCCCTCCAGTCACAAATCCCTCATCTCCAGCCCATGCACAATCTGACACATGCAGAGGTGGCATATCACTGTGCCTGAGATACAATCGAGTGAAGAGGTGCACAATGCAGGAGTGATAAATCAACAAGCTCGAGCCGCTCTGTGAGACAACAGGGCATCAAAGACAATAGCCTCCCGTCAATCTTAATAGTAACATCTGTAACACGCAGTATCAGGGTCATACTGCGTGTTTACCTGCTAATGCAGCTGTATGTGCAGAGGAAGATGCTGGGCGTTCTGCAGAGCACTAACACAGAGGGTAAAAAGGTAGTGATTATGTGAGTGTAATAAGCCAGCAGCCTCTTTGTGCTGTAATTGGTCTGCAGTGGCTCTGCAGCCGAAGCTCGTTAGTGTCACAGCAGAAATAATCACGCAGTAAAAACCCCTCCTGTGACTGATCACCATACATCACACACACACACACACACATCAATACACATGCACTGGGAGGGGCTTAGTATGCACATATGAGCAAAAGGAATGCTTGAGTTTGTGAACTATTGTACAAAAAACCATTGTACCACTCACGCACTAGTATGAGTATCTGACTTAATTCTTAAATATCTGGACTAAATCAATATAACCTTTTATCTGTTTTCTTGATCAGTATATTTTACTTGAATTCAGATATTCCTGAATACACAAAAGTAAATGTATCTTATAGTTCACGCAACACATATATTTATTCTTACTTTAGTCAAACTCCCATTTATTAATAAAAGCACTAATACAATTTCATACCTTTAGTTTTATAATTATACATTTTTGGTAATTTAAATTTACACTGGAGTTTAGGGAGCTGCATTGACTTCAGTTCTATTAAGCCTATAGCAATGTTCGAAAACATGTACTGATATTAACCTTGCTTTATGTTTTGTTACTCTTTTGTGTCTTAATATTTTATGCTATTTTCTGGCAGATTCGAGAAATTTGATCAAATGGTTTATTTTTTCTTCAAATCCAGATGTTTGCTTTTTGTGTGAATGTGGTGAAGTGCCGGGATATGCACAGTTCGTTCCTACGAGAGCGCATAGCGGTGGGCCTATTACCGCTAAAGCACTGTTTCATTGTTACAGATAAAGGTGAAGGGCTGTGTGAGAGCGAGTGGGTGGTGACGGATGAGTCCTGGTCAGGAAAGGGACCTACACCGCCACAACGGAATCTGAGGACCCGGTACACCCCACCTGCACCAAAGCCATTTAAATGTCCTCCTGGGCCACCGTACCAGCAGCAAAACTCGATCACCCTGTCTGCCATCGGAGGGGGACGGCGCTCCCAGAGATTACTTGCAAAGAAACTTAATAGCTAAGAGCATTAAACGCTGGTTGTTGCTGGCGCGGCTGCCAATAGTGAATAAATGATTTTGGCAGTGCGCACAGACAGGGAAATCAATAGCAGAGGGTTTTCTGTGCTGTTGGGCCTCTGTATTCATGTAAACATGGGAAGTGGTTTTCTTCACACCTCGGAGCCAGATTAAATCTCTCCACTGGAGGCCTGCCCGAGTGCACAGGAACACGGCGCTTGAGTCTGTACCGGCATCACATTTGTATATCACATATTCAGCGCAATAGCAATATGCCCAATGCAAATAGAAGGCAATCTCTCCAGGTGCTAAGAAGAAGAAAAAAATACAAATCTGTGCTTTTGAGCATTCAGGCAGATGAAGTGTCGCACATTTGGGGACAGCTGCTCTGAAACGTGTGTGTGATCAGCTTTAAGCCACACTTAAATGGGAATAGTATTTTGTCTTTTGGTTTTAAGAAGGCAAGGCAAAGTTTATTTGTAGGGCACAATTCATACGCAAGGCAATTCAAAGTGCTTCACAGTTGCATAAAATTACAAGAAAACAGATCAAATCAATCAATAAAACATCAACATAAAATTATTCAATTACAGTAAAAGGCAAGAGTGCAGATAAAATACTTTCAGTTTTCATATGCACAGGTATAAAGAGCTGTTTTCAGCCTGGATTTGAACATTGTCAGAGTTGAAGCCTGTCTCATGAAGACTGTTCGTGTTTATTATTGACTCTGGGAACCACCAGGAGACCCCTCCCTGAAGTTCTCAGGACCCGAGATGGTTCATACGGCTCTAACATGTCAGAGATGTACTTTGGTGCTAAACCATGAAAAGACTTGTACACAAGCAGAGCTGTTTTAAATTCTATTCTCTGAGTGACAGGAAGCCAGTGCAGAGACCGGAGCACTGGACTAATATGGTCGTATTTCCTGGTTCTTGTCAGGACTCGAGCAGCAGCGTTCTGGATGTAGAAGAACCCTGTGAAATCATCTCATACTAAAGTTACAAGAGGATTTAATCTGTGGGCTGCAGTTGGCTGGTGATTTATTTATTTTTTCGCTATATCTAGAAAAGGAAAACAATTGCACATGAAAAATACCATGCCATGTACAGTATACACAATGAGATTTTCAGGTGATCTGAAATTATACCTTATAAATGGTCAAATATCCCTGACAGAAAGTCACGTGAAACCAAAGAACATTTGTAACTATTTGTAATTTAATTCGATGTGTTTTCTGACCCATCTCTTCTCTCCTCTCCTCGGTCCAAACAGCACGACGCACCCACAAGCTGAAGGCAGGATAAGGAGTAGAGAAGAGGGGGGGGGGGGGGGAGGGCCGGGGCACTGCTCAGCCGTAGTGACCGGGTGAAAAGGCAGTGCAGATGTAATTTGTCCTCAATGGCTGTTTGGGAAGAGTAATTGTGGTGACATTGGCGGGTCGATACTATGGATTTTTTGTTTGGAGTGCCCTGTGCGTGTGGTGCTAAGGGGAGGCCAGGAAATATAACACTGCTGCTCAAATACAATAAAAATGGATCGAGGGTGTGGTGGTTGTTTGCAGAGCTGGTAGCCATCGTTTGGCCGTGGATGTCATACTGTAGCCGCTGTAGCTGGTTATCAAATACACCCCGCCGTTCTGCCCTATTAACAGCCACAGTGCGAGGGCTGCAAACGGGGCATTCAAACGCTCCAAATGGAGGCGGGCATCATTTAGCATTATACTTCAACAGAGCCAGTGTGCGGTGGGATAACAAAAGCCAAAAAACGATTTATACTGAGGAGTAATGTTGTAAATCAATAATGAATGATTAGTGACAGAAAGGAATACCACTATAACAATCATAAACAAACAGCTATGCATTTAAAATTTGAAAAGAAACAAAAAACAGAACAAAAGGTGTGTATGGCTGTGTACCCTGCAGCAATTCTATGTTACCTTACCTTACCTTACCATCACAAGACAAAAACAAATTCTCTAGTAGATTTAATTTTTGTGTTTGCTTCATAGGCCAAAGAGAAATTAACAATAACAGGGAACCAAGCTTTTATCAGTTTTCTAATTAAAAGACAAAAGACCAATAATAAATAATGATGAAAAAACCCTCCGCCCCTTTCTATTCTGTTTTTCAGAAGCAGTGGGTGACACCTTGACGCTGTACTTTGCTGTGTTGACCATTGCTTTATTAATTATACCGGCTTTTTTTTTTGTTCTTCTGCTGATTAACACCCAAACACTTACAGAAAGGAATTAGAATGGCCGCGCTTTACTCAGATGAAACGGGTAAGGGTATTATGTAAATTATGCAGTTTAATTCAGAAAGTATTATCGTCACATTTCACTATTACGATCACTGATGTATAAAGAAGATTGAATGCCTAGTGGTCGGCCTGGTCCTGTATAGAGTACAGTAGCAGCAGGAGGGGGGGGTTAGGAGCCGCCCCAGGGGAAGTCCTCTATAGCATCCCGGTGTCCCACTCAGGCCTAACATGATCAGGCAATGAGCTGTGAGCACAATGTGTTTGGTCCCGCCTTAGAAATGTAATGAGGGAGAAGAAAAGAGGTTATGACACTGTGGGCAGCACACACCGTCTGTCCCAGAACAGTGAGGTCAGCAAATCTGACGTAAAAAAAAAAAAAGCACTTTATATAGGGGCTGCTGTAATGTCCACCTTTGTCTTTCCTCTTTAGAGAAACCAATGAGGAAGCATCAGAAAGGATCTGTTCACTGCCTTGGATTCTTGTCTGTGGCTTTATAATAAACAATGAAAGTGGGCGAACCTTGTAGACCAAAGTCAGGCCGGGCCAGCTCTGTCTCTGCTGTCACCTCCCATCAGAACTTGTTTGGCTCCACAGCAGTGCACTTTGGGTACGATCATTAACAGAGTCAACAGACAGGAGTTGCAGCACATTTTGACACGGAGCCCTGTCCTGACGTAAGCCAGCGCGACACCTGACGTGGAGAAAAGGTCAGTCCACTCGTCAGACAGACAGGGCGCCTCAGATGGAGAACGCCACGGCTCAAACATGGCTGCCTCCGACGGCGATGACGGACACATGGCTGAAGCATGGCCTTCTGAGAGCGGTGGGAGGAGTGGACGTCCTGCCAGGAACTGTCCCTTCCACTTCCTCCGGTCAGCTGACGAGTGGTGTCCTCGCTCATCGCACATGACGAGGCGCACGCTAAGTAGACAAATCACATGCGGTTAAGTGTTTGCACATAATCAACGTGACCGATGTCGGAGCCAGCAGAACTTTGGGGATTTTCCAAACGGAGAAGAACTCGCTTGTGACGGTGCGCACATTACCGTATGTACAAAGTAATGAGAATAACAAAATATGATTTAGCAAGTGCAATTCTGAAGTTTTGTCAAATGTACTTAAAAGTCTTTTGAGAGGCCTGGCGGCGGAGCAGTTAGGTATAGGTTCAATTTCCGAGTTTGTTTGTGTAGATTCCATCCAGGTGCTTCGGTTTCACCAAACAAGTACAATAAAGACCCTACGGTACAAGAGCCAGGACTCCCCGAAAAATATATTCTAAAGTTCATTATCAGAGCTTATTATACGGCCCTTCACAATGCAAGTAGAACGCTCCATTGATTTGAATGTGATTTCCCAACGTTCTACCGGTCATTATTTTTTGATAGAAGACCTCTGAAAAAAATAATGACCGCTGCCAATGGCAACGGAGTTCGTGCTTGTAATACAGGTCTTTCATATCACTCCGCGAGTAGTAGTAGCGGACAGGCGGACACTATCTCTGTCCCCGTCCCTGCGAGAGAAGTTGAGGGAATCACTCGTGAAGTTAACGGGAGTCCGACGTTCAACTTACCCAGAGATTCACCACCATTCCTCCTCTCCAACTGCACCTTCAACTAAGTAGCTAGGCTAGCAATAAGTAGCTAGCCGTGCTGCTACTAGCCTCGCCACACTGCCTGGAATCAACAAACGTTGCCTAGCGCGTCGGGATCCAGTTCGCCCTGTCGGTACTTATTTTACCGATAATGACCGGCGTTCTATAAATTATCCCTTACATGGATGGTGTGTGTATAATCAAACAATAGCTTTTGTATACATTATAGACCTTGCTGTGTACGCAGAGCGGTCCGAGGTGTGGCTGCTCCTCTGTCAATCTGTCTTAGCGCAGATGTGGCCACAAAATCAGTTCACCGCTGAATGTGTAATGACGAACAAATGTATACAAATGATCAAGTGTGTCTGACAGTAATTTTATTTTTATTTTTCCTAATTTACTACAGCTATGGAGGTTGCTTGTCGTCTCAGTCCAATTTGAAATTTAAAAAAAAAGGGTTCTATGTATATTTTGACTGTGATTGTTACTGCGATTTATTGTTGAACGTTGGACACAAGACTTTACTGCATTATCTCATTTTGCTAGTTGCTTGCACAGTCTTAATAGTCGGTGCCCTACACAGAGAGGCAGAGAGGCTGAAGAAAGTCCCAGAAAAAGAAGATGAGGGTGAAGCTCACATCAGTCCCCAGGGCCCCATTAGACTCTGTTCTGAGGCCTGTGACATCTGACTGGATCAGTGTTCTTCAGTCTTATCCACTCCTCTACTGGAGTCAATAAACACATCACCTCCGCGCACACACGAACACGCTGCCTCTGGGGTAACTCCAGATTAGTTCATTTAGAGAGCCTTTGATTCTTTCTCCTTCGAGGTACACAGCTTACCACGCTTTAATGAGAACGCCTGGGCCGTTGCATATGTGTAACATTTTCAGCTGGACAATTTGAAGCAGCTCTGTTCAAAGTAACGGGTAAAGCAGGCTTGTGTTTTTAAGGACAGTTATTATGTGGGAAACAGAAGAGCGCCACTAATGCGACTGAAAACCAACTTAGGAGCAATAAACACTTTCCCGTGTGTTCTGACACGCCGGTGGCACCAAGCGGGGCCAAACTTTGAAAGTCAAGCGGTCCTTTATCCATCCCTGCTCTGACCTTTCTGCGCGGCTGCCCTGTATTCACTGGCTGTCAGTGCGAGTTTGTCAGGAGTCATCCGTCTCTGTCCACCTCCCCAAATCCCTGCCGACCCATTAGGCAATAGGATCCGGGGAGCGGCGTCCCGGCACAGGCCTATGGGGGCCCTCCTCTCTCTATCTGCCTCTCCTTCTTCTTCTTCTGCACTGGTCTCCACGCAGCGCAGCGCTCATCCAGGTACCCCAGAGAGACACCTCGAGCTGCTGCTGCTGCTGCCTATATATATATACACACCATCCAGTATGTGGAGAAAGCATCAACACAGCACTCCTGTCTGACGCCGGGCCCAGGGGAGCCGCACTGCCTCAGAGCTGCTGGGTCACAGAGAGAGAGCTGGTGGCATCACTGCAAGTCTCATGTTCACCTAGATTGACTCTGGGTCTTCTACTCACAACACTTTATCTAATTTTACTCCATTTAAATTGTACCTCAACAGGGTGTGTGTATACATCTGATAAATGCTACACCTGAACTGGAAAATATATATGAGATTTGCCAGTGACGGTGAAACAGAAGCTTAGCGTGAAAATAAGGAAGAAGATCACGTTAGTTTCATAAAACAACACAAAGAGGACAAGTGATTTGGGGAGGTAATTGTGTGCAGATAGACGTATGGATAGAGAGATGCAGGAGGAGAGGAGAGGAGGAGAGATAGACAGAGGGAGGAGAGCAGTAACATGTGATTAATGGACGGGTGCTAGTGGGGAGGTTGAGGCAGACTGGGAGAGAGCAGAGTGACAGTAATAAAGTGAACCTGCCTCCCATTCATCTCCCTCAGCCCATCTCCGTCTGACTGCTGGGGCTGTACACGCTCCTGACTAATGCCACGCTCCACATGCGGGCACCAGACGCCAGCGCCACACACAGGGCTTTTGGACGCCGTATAACCGTAAATGAAGGCACGCTTGCTCATGGCCTCCCATCGCCGCCTCCATCAGCTCAATCACTCATCTGCAATGATGGCTGTCTGAGAGATCAACACTACCTCATCGTCTTTTATGGCTCCTAAATCATGCTGTGTATCTGACTCATCTGGCGTAAAACAATCGCCGTTGTGCTTTAACAACAGGTCAGGCATGTCACAGATAGTGGTGGAGGGATACACACATGACCTCTGACCATGAAAAGACATGTTTTAAAGTCGAACCTGCACCTTTAATCCTCTAGTGATTCTCAACTGAAGGGTTGCAACCTAAACGTGGGTCGCAGGGCTTTGCCTTGCCGATAAAGGTTTCAATGAATTTAACAGAAAAGCTCTGCCTGTCCGTACAGTGGCTAACCTTTTTAATGTGTACCCAGAGAAGAATGCAATCTGGAACAGGCCCGATCTTATAGACACGGCATATCCATGTGTCAATAAGTTGAACTATTTAGTGAAAGAAATTCTCATTGTAGAAATCTTATAAAAAGAGTAAATGCAGCAAGGAGTCACAGTCCTTGTCATGTTGGCAAAGAGCCACAGTCAAGGAAACCGGTGGTTTTAAATGGCCAAAGAGGATGCTGTCTTTCTCTTCTGTGCCCTGAAGACATCGCTGATACATGCAACCCATGTGGTCATGTAGAGTATGGGCTGCAGCTTCACCCCCGTAACTGCGACGCTACATTTTCAAAGGACTGTGTGATCCCTGTTTGATCAACCTGATCAAGATTCTGCACTTCCAGGGAATATCAGTGGGTGAACTGTTGAAAAAGCCACTGTACATAAGTACTTTGTTCAGTCCTGTAGAGACTAAAAGAAAGTGAACAATGATAGAGTCCTTGATGCTTAACCAGTGTTCAGCGACACAGGATGGGCTATCAGGATCTGAACAGGAAAATATTTGAGTCTAAGCTAGACATTCCTGGGTTTGATTGCTGAATTGTTGTGTAGCATTTCTGTGTGCAGTTCACCCACAAATGTCTAGGGAGTTCCCCATATCCTAAAACAATAGTTGTACTGTAGACTCTCAAAGACCATTTAACTTAAGCAGGAGTGAAAATTGGGCAGTAAAGTCAATATCATATGTATATCAAAAGTGTGTTGCTTGTGTGATTTTAGTTAACATTTAGGGCCTGCATAAAGAATATTCAATTCAATTCAACTTTATTACAGACTCGAGGTCCAAAGAGAAAGAGGGACACAAATAACAAACACCAACAAAAGTAAATAAAATAACAATTACCTTATAAACCAGTTACCCAATTACTGTATTCACGGATTTATTCAAACGTCATATAAAACTGTATAAGCGTCCACAGTGTGTTTATTCCAGTGACAAACATCTCACTGGCACTGGACCATCCCGGCCTCGTGAGAAGCACAAGCAGAGTGTCATTGTAGGCCACCTGCAACCTTTGCAAAGTTCCTTTTTTTTATAGTTCAACCAAAGGTGTGCTGTGTACAGAGATGTGCAATAAAACTTGAGCAACATTATTTTCACTTTGTCCGTACCTGATGAAGGTCTCAGGACCGAAACGTTGACCATATCCTAATAAACTATTTTTGCTAGGTTGGCAGTGTGCGGAAGTAATATTTTTTATCAATGCACTTTGTCCGTTCAATATCCAAATTTACGCGCTGGCGTGTGTTCGCCTGGGCAGACAACGTTCTACATTGTCTGTTTACAATACAAAGTGAAAGTTTAAGAATAAGATAAAAGACAAACAATGACTGTGTGTCACTATATGATCCCTTAATGAGGACTAGTGCAGCAGCTTTTTTTTAATCCATAGTGAGGTGGAACCAGGTACGACCTTCCCCTGGCTGCCTAATGACACGCACATCTCCACAGCGGGCTCATTAACCTGTCCAGAGCAGCTCCGTGTACTACACCAGCTCCGAAACATCACCTCAGTAACACTATGCACCAGGGCTCACAAACAACACTCACTTTGTGTAATTAGAATACATTAATTATGACTGCAGTAGATGAGATGAACCTAAATATTCTCCCTTCTGGCACTATGAGCTGCATTTAAAGCAAACCTGTGGTGACCTTGCCGTTGAGTCAGAACCCTCGCCTTCCTGGTCCCCCAGACCGCTCTCCAATTCAAAATGAATGTGTTATTAGAGGCAGCCTTACGTATGTGACTCCAGTGTTGAAATAACATGTAGATGAGCCATCAGTCATATCGTTGCGGTGGAAAGCACAAAGCCTCTAGTCAAAGTAAAATGTACGACTAAATTGCCTTAAATTACTTTGGCACTGACTTGATAAAGGGCACGCCATGTTATTTCAATCATTAGTGGCTTTAATTGCTCCGTGCTATAATGAACACATTACTAATTGATAAGGAAACCGGTAACAGTAAAAATCCCCCGAATGGGCCCCACCTGCATGGGGTAAATCTGTCTTCATATCAGCCTCACGACTTTTGCCCAAGCAGACAATAGATTAAACAATGAATGAATGATTTATTAGCTGTCGTTGTCATGCTATTTAGATGGATGGGTGTACACGCGGCGTGACCTCACTTCCTTGTTACGTGCCTTGTATCGGACGGTATGAGCAGAGGAGGGGTTGGCCCGAGAGATGTTAGTGGAGCGGGGTGGGTCAGGCACACCACTGGCCACTGACAGGACCAGCCACTTGATCAATGATCCCTGCTTGGATATTGTGCCGCGGTGTGAGGCTGTGTGAACTTCAAACATAGAGAGGGACAAAGGTGTGTCAGGAAACTGCGAGTGCAAGTGTGCGCACTGGAGTCCGCAAGCAGAAAAGTAACTACCTTCACTCTCCAGCCTTGCCTCCCTTCCTCTTCCCGCTCTCAAATGGGTTATTCTGGCGATGGCCCTGACAGCCCATGGTTTGGATTTTGATTTATGTTCCTGTGAAGCTCAAATCAAAGATTCCATCTACTGCTGCTTTATGGCAGCTGGGATGATGAATGGTGCAGTCTCTCGGTCAAACCAAGCCTCTGTGTCTTTGCCCCACATTTTAATTGCTAAAGTAGCCAGTCATCGCTCAGCCCTCCTACCCTCTGCTGCCTCCCCACCTCATCCTTTCTCTGTTTTCAGCCCATTGTCTCTCACCTCCCTCTAATTCAGACTCAATAATCTACCTTTATCTGCGCAAATGTCTGGACGCGGCAAGTTTCTCTGATGAAACTTCAGATTGTCACCTAAAGGGTAGCCATGTGAAAAAACTGTAATCACTCTGCGCTTACCCAGATATTTAAGAAGTGAAGTCTAACAGACAGCACGTAATATTGAGAAACAGTGTCTGTCTGCACCTCCTGCGTTTGTACATGATCTACAAGCAAACAAGTCTGATGAGGGGGAAAATTCATTCCAGCATCAACATAAAAAGCCACTTTATTTGGAGGAAGAATGCGTAGATGTCAAGCTCTGATAGAGTTTATGTTTTCTCACTATTTTTCAAAAGTAAACACATTCAGCGGTACATGACATTACTAAGTAGGTTAAGTATAGCTGCGGGCTATCATCCATCAGCGCAGAATGAAGCGAGCATATTCGACTCGATGAGAGGTGAAAGTTTTCCACTGTGCCGCCATGACATTTAATTTTTCACATCTCCTGCGTGTTTCTGGGATGAATTTGGGCAGACCTGGTGCAATTTAGCTGCTTGGCACTTTGAAATTGGGCGATGAATCACGGCGTGGATTCAATGGGAGCCAGTCAGTGTACAATATTTTCTGTGTGTCAGAATGGAAAGAGCGAGTGAGATAGAAAGAGGGGGTACAGAGAGGGAGAAGAGAGCTGCTGAGGCTCTTAGATAGTGTTCTCCAGTCATCCTCCTCTCACCCCGCCTTCTCAGAAACGGTGTCCCGTTATGAGAGGAGCGGCGTGTGTGGCTGCAGATGTCGAGCGGTGGCGGAGGTCTTTAAGGTCTGCTCTTGGATATTTTGACAAAGAGCACTGGAGAAAGAAATCAATAAAGTCAGGACTTTGCCAGTCAGTGAGCAGAGCAGCGGGAATGCAAAGCCGCTCGCTCCAAGCCCTAGACAAACTCAAATGAGCAACCAATAGACTGACACCGACGCTGACACAAGCTATTTATTATTGGGCTGGGAGTGGAGTATGGCGGATCGCAGTTGATGGTGTGTGTCTGGGAGACCACACCTGAAGAGAGGGCTGTTGCGTGGTATGGCCTCATCAATGCGCACCCTTTATCAATCATGGGCTCCGAAATGTGCCCCTTGCCCGCATCGGCACAGCTCAACAGTGAAAAATGACCACCAATACAAAATGGCCGCTGCTTGGCCTTTGAACTTGGCATGAAAAGGCCTGCCTCCTCCAATGAGCTCTGAGTGCAGTGGGAGTTGAGTATTAGAAGAGTTGATTTTGTGATCCAAATTTCAAAATGTTTCATCAGAAAAATGATACACAAATGTTCCTATTTTATTAATTTTATAAACGCATGTAACACTTTGGCAGTTTTGGTTAAGTCATAAAGACACCGTGCATTTCTGTTTAATGCCACATTTGTCCCGGTTTTACAGGCCTATATTGATGATCAGTTTTATAACAATATGTACAACTTCTACAGCGGTCAATGATAATGTATTATATAAAACCACATAATCCTGAAGATGCAACTATAGACCTTGGCTACTCAACAACGCACAGAAAATGTATTTCCAGCAATGTACCCACTATTGGACTAAAATTGACAAACATGTTTGCAGCCTTACTAACAATGTGACCCCTGGTAGATGCGTAGTTTAACGGACATTATGGGCTGCGATGTGGGGTGTGTATAGATGTTGGTGAATGTGATAGGAGCAGGGATGATTCAAAGTGCCATTTGGTGGCGAGGGGACAGCCTTTACCAATGCGCTCGTCGGGCAGAAGATGTTGTCACAAGGCACCTTATTGTTTGTGTAAGTGATGTGTCCAATCTGCATCAAGCACATGGGGGGCTGACCCGTCCTCTGTCACTCTGAGCAGAGTCTATATGAAGATTGTCTCGGTGTCCTTCCACCTCTGCAGACACCTCCTCTGACTGTGGCTCACTTATCAATCGCTAACACGTGTGGTGAGATAAACAGGTCCAGATGTGCAGTAAGGCCGACCTACTGCTTTCCCAGAATAATTTGTAAAGAAAAAAAAGAAAAAACAGCTATTGTACATTTACAGAACGGTGTAAAGAGTTTTTAAAACAATTCAATATAACAATTATTTCCCTCAGTAATAAAATAAAATAAAATGAGTCACTCGTTCACATCGTCGATGTGTGTGGAGCTCTTCTTTGCTTAGAGCAATCATAAAAAACAGCTGCAGTGAAGCTCATGCTGAATCCTTAGTTTTTTTTTGTAAACTCCCTAAGCATGGCAGGTTGGCACGCTGACGTCACACACAGGCACATATGCTGCTGATGTCACTGAGCCCTTGTACTTTTGCTTTTTTTCAGTGCAAACATGAGGAGGGGGATAGAAGTAACTGAATGGGGGCTGGGGGGTAACAGGTACTGTCCCTATTAACTGTTTGGTATGAAAACACCTATGGCTTCATTTTCTTGAGTATGCACAGCAAAACTTGACAGAAGAATTTGCAGCAGATAATTTGTTTTAATTGGAATTTTCAGCAAAAATAATTATAATGATGATACTGACGCAACATACTGTAAAATGTGCAATTCAGGTCACAGTAAAATTAACATAGGATCACAATACTAGAGTTTGGTACCTCAATAGTCTAAGCAGAAAACACATGTACAAGACTATGGGGCAGTGAGCTGTTTCTGGAGGCAAACACAGCATCAAACAACATCTGATCAAATACAGCTACTAAGATAAATAAGATAAAACATTCAGGTAGGATTGAAAGTCTAAACCAGATTTTTAACAGAAAGTTTGTGGGACACAGTCACCAACCCAGCCTTGAAGAACCGACATAGCTTGTGACAAAACTTCGCTTCATGTCTAGAAAATTCAATTGGCTGAATTGATTGGATTAAGGGTAAGGGTGTAGGTTTGGTGTCATTGTTGTTACAACAAACTACAAAGCTAATGGTCTCGTCATAATGGTGGACTCTGCATCAATTTACAGTACACAGGGTGTTTAAGAGGCCTCATCTCAGTACATGTTGTTTACTGAAGTGGTTGACATTTGTCACCTAACTTTCTACCAATGCCTTGTAGCTATTTTGGATTTGTGTGTTCAAAGGTGAGTACTCCATTAGTGCTGTCTCTGTTGGTTATAATGGACCCAGTGAAAGCTTTTGGCAGGCCCATTACTGCGCCCGTCCACACGGGCACACATCCACCACCAAATATCGCTTCTCATTACCTGATCCACTTGTTAGCATTGGTTACCAAAAGCTGTGCGCACTCCCCGCTGAGTACTCCACATAGATTTCCCATTTCAGATCAGGCTAAAGTGGAGTCAGCTTCGATTGCAGCCGACATCCGAGGAGTTCTTCAGGGCAAACCAGCTGTGACTGGCCTGATGCGGAGCTGTCACACTGTCATGACATGATATAATATGAAAAGATATTGAACAACCACGGTTTGGCACTAAATTGTTAGCGGGCTTCAGGTCTGACAGCAGCCAGTTTATGCCTTTAATCCCAAGGTCCTTTAAAGCTTGTTTGACATAAATTGAGTTTGGCTTGTGGAAGGGGAAAAAGAGCAATGACAGTGAAAACACTTTCCTCGCCGCTGTCTTGTTTAGTTTGAATGGAAAGTTTGAGCTGTCACTAAAGTTTCAGTTACTCTTCGGCTGCAGCAGATCAACATGTAAATGTCACAGATGTCAATTTAAACACAAATACTTCAGAATCACAAACAAAGTACCGCTGAAGTACTAGCACACAGACACAATGTGGGCTGTAGGCATCCCAAAACTAACTGTCACTGTTCATTCAAGACCAATCATCTGGCTTGGAACGTTCAATTCACAAAATACTTCTTTGTTTACACCACTGACAATCAATAATAAAACGGTATTTCTACTGCTGCAGAAACATATTTTGACACGAGCTCCGTGGGGTATTTCTATTGTAGGTCTGGTTTCACTGTTTAAATTACAGAACGGAGGGAAAACAGCTTGGTGTGGTCATCCCATCTCATTGTTACAGGACATCCACAAGAGCAGTGATGTGTGATAAATCTGCAACGTAAAGCCACTGAAGAGCCCCAACCCAGGTCTGAGGAACCGTTACCATGACGGATGCCCCGACTGACAGCCAAAGATAAGAGTCATCCTTCACCCGGGACGAGCCCATTTCTCCGCAATAATCTTCATAATGGAGTGCTGCAGTGTCGTTATTGTGTGAATAATTTAAATAGTGATTTAGCTTATTGGCTGCTCAAACACAACAGCTGAAACTGGTAACACAAGATTTCAAATCCTTTTAGACATTTTGGACTAAAAGTGGTTCAAATATTTTACTATCAACATGAATAGATGATCCAACTATGCGTAACTTTACAATTGTTCAACCAACATACAGACATTTTCTTTTCTTTTGCTGTTAAAAAAGTATTATTCATGGTAATACCAAAATGTATAAGGGGAGCTTGAAACAGAGCTGCTGCTCCTCTATTAAGAAGAGCTAACTGATGCTGATGAGGCACCTGTGATGCCTCTACCCTCTTGTCTGAGAAGGTGTTTCTCATGTACTGAAAGCACTTTGCTGGCCTTGAAATAGGTCTTAAGTCCAGTCATTTTTTTGTTGCCATTGCAATCTTGTTGGAGGTAAAGTGTTAAAATTCCACCAGCCCAATAAATATGTTGTTTATATCTACTTTAGACTTTGCTGGATGCTTTTGTACATCTTTGCCATGTTTATTCCTGAAGGAAACAGCTTTTTAAAAGTTAACTAGCTGATGAGCTAAAGACATTTGAGACCTACAAATGTTCTCCATCTGAAACATTGTGTGTTGTGTCTCTGGGAAGGTTGGTGGGGAGAGTGTGAATACAACAATTTGTGGGAGGAGGTGGGTGTGAGAGAATGTTTTTAAATCTGTAAAGCACTTTCATACATGAAATGTATGAAAAGTGCTATATAAATAAAGATTGATTGATTGATTGATTGAAGAGGCACCAAGAGCCCCCCACACCTGCAACACATTGGAGGCTCCACAAGAGGCAGGAAACAAAAAAGGACAAACGAGGAGAAGATGGTGAAAGACTGTTGTTGAGGAAGAGGAAGGAGGAGGTGGAGGTGCTGACCAGTGCAGGACACCACGCTCTGAAACAGCGACAAACCCAAAAGGCGGTGCACCGTTCGAGAGGATCAGAGGAGCACTGAAGGCAGCCAGCCATGTTTCCTCTGGGTACTATAGTTTCCCCACCTCCAATAAACATGCTGGTTAGGTTGGCCCACAATGGCAGCGTGCTCAGTTGCAGTGGCTAAGGACACCTGAACGCAATTTTGTTGTACGTACAATGACAAAAAATAAAGCACTTATTAACTTTACTTACTTATTGTAGGATATGTAGTAAGTGAGATAAGGAACCAAGATATGTCAAAACATGTATTTGGCCACTTTTGCCTACAGTATAAGCGCAGCCCCACACAGACTTCTGCTGACAGTGCAACTCCAAGATGGCTGAGATGACCGAGAGGCAATGATTCGGTGTGTTGCTTAATTAGATGTTCCGGCGACATCTGTTTTTAAGGGGAAACTGCAACTCTGGCACATTAATCCACTTTGTAATGAATGACTGAATGTCAGCACAGGCCGTGAAATCTCCGAGAGGACGGCGTATGTGTGCATCCTGTTTGTGGCGTGTGTGTGCACCACAGTGAGGCCTTTCCATCTGTCTGGAAAAAACAATCCCCAGATCCAACATTGGCACAATCGCAGTTCCGTCGCTAGAACAAGGAGGGCCTCAAGATGGCCTGATACTGATTGGAATGCGTTTTGAATGGGAAAAAATGAAACAAAGATGGAGTGGACATTATGCTGCTGAATCTTAGTTAAGGACGCTTCACAAGTGTGTGACAGTATCATTAATCTTGAGGAATTACAGACACAGCGGCCAATACAATGGATCAGGCTGCAAAGAGAGAAGGATTCAGTATAGCAGCCAAATCATTATGACCACCTACCTAATGGTTATGTTTGAACAATACCCCTCCTCGAACCACCACCTTAACGTGGTGGAGGGGTTTGAGCACCCGAATGATCCTGGGAGCTATGTTGTTGGGGGCCCCTGGTAGGGTCTCCCATGGCAGTTCAGAAGCCCCTTATGAGAGACCAACAGGCCCGGTTAGAATCGTGAGGCCATCCTTCCGTGAACCCACCACCTGCGGGGGGAGCCATAAGGGGCAGGTGCAATGTGATTATGGAAGCTCGTACGGCTGCCCCCACGACCCGGCAACGGACAAGTGGAAGAAGATGGATGGATGGATGGATGGATGGATGTATGTTTGAACAATAAAAAAATAGTTATTGTGACTTTCTATCTTGTAGTTAATTCTTTACTTACCAAAACAATCTGGCAAGATATGGTCAAAGCATTATACTTGCCCACAGCCTCTAACACAGTAGACAAAATGTTCACTTACTTGATGCCTTATACCTTTCAATCTATAGTGGGCTCAGGAAGGAGCCATGCCTCTCTTGTTTGTTTCCATTATGCTCAAGTCTGATACTGAAAACGTTGGGATTATGTTTTAATGAAATACACTTGTTATAGCGTTATATGTAGAGGCTTACGAGGATGAGATTTGTAACAAACCAACACACGCACAACTAAGATTGAGAGCAATGCAAACAGTCTGCAGTTGTTGTACGGCTTCAATACTCACATCTATCCAAAACTCAGTTTAATTTTTACCAAGAGAAAAGATGACGAACATGATGGTGCCCAGACGCTGCCACTGTTTGATACGGCGCCTGCACTAGTAGGAACCTCCGGTGCACAGTGAGATCATGTGAGATGATCATCCCTTCCATTCAGGACATTGACTACACCTGTTTCACCCAAAAAGCCCTCAGCATCACAGGTGATCCCACACGCAGTTTCTTCACTGTGCTATCTTTGTGGAGACTATGGAGTCTCTGGGCCAGGTTCAGCCGACTGAACGACAGCTTCATCCTCCAGGCTGTCAGGAAGCTGAATTTGATTTAACTTTCTCTATTCCTGTCCTGTGCTTCCACCAGGGTTTTAGATTGTCTGTATGTGCACTGCGTGTGGTGGGATTGACTGGCTTTGACTTTATTCTTTTATTTTTTATTATTATTTTAGTATCACACTGTGACATAATTAAACAGAAATCATTTAAAGTTGTCTGAAAACTTTCTGAACCCATATATGTCAAAATGTAGATATGACAGCAAACGAATACAGCAATTAACATTTTCCCAACGCCGTAAAAGTAGACAAACACTGTGTTAGAATTTCAACTCGGCTTCTCCGCGCTTTGAGTGACAGGATGCCATCCGAGGAGACCGTTTGCCACCTGGAGTGACAGGCTGCCATCAGCGTATAAAGAGGCTAATATGAATTCCGATCACTGGCTCCTATAGGCTGGGGAATTACTGCCCATCACTGTGACTCTTTACACACATGGTAAAGTCAAGGGGTGCAGTGTGGATAAAAAAATCTTGCAAATGGAGGTTGGCACGATGGTCAAAGGCAGATTGCGCTTGACACTTTGGCTCCGCCGGCGATTGTGCCACAAGATGTACTCCATAATGTCATAAATTGGAAGCTGCGTTCCTCAAGATTTGCAACGGATGAGGAATTTGCGAGCAGGAATCTATCTCTTAAACTATCTCTGTCCTTCAATCTCTTCACACCCATGTGAGCCCAGGGAGGTCAGGGGCTAATTACCAAACGGGATAAGAGGCAGAGGAGTGAGATTCTTTCAGAAAAAAAAGGTGCAAATTTATGCAGATTAATTCTCAGATATGGGTGTCTTTCAAATGTGATTCCAAAGCAATAAGTATGCACCAAAGAGATTAGATGCAAAGTTATAGAGAACATCAAAACTGGCGCCTATTGTAGTTGGGAAAAAATATCTAAATGGACAATTAGTTTAGGTAGGTCTTTCAAAAATTAATGAACAATTGTGAATGCGACATTTAGGAGCCTATAGATTCTAAAGCCTCCTTCTGTGCGTCATTGCAAATTAAATAACTTTGCTCAATGCCACAGTAGCAGGGGTAGACTTTGAGCTAAAATTGCTTTACAAAAGCTCTCTGTTGCCTGTCAATCAAAATTAGTCTATTCTGAACATGCCCACTCAATCAACAGGACCTAGGACATTTTTGTTTCTTTATATAAAAAGAAAAGTCTTACATGAATTATCTGAGGGTAACATTGTAGGTTTATTTAACAGTCTTTTATTAACATTTGTAATAGATAACTTTGTTGGAGGGTGACGAATTATACTGTTAACTATCCTTCTTCAAATAATAAAACATGTATTTATTCTTAAATTCAAACCAGGGCCTTGTAGGTCCTTTCAGGTCCTTTCCTGCGTAGGTTTTCTCAAGGTGTTACCGTCTCCCCTACTACTAAATATGTATGTACAGTATATAGTCTTTGGAAACCTCAAAGGGACTTAGCTTAATTAAAGGTTGTCTGTTGTATCCATTTCATACAAAAGCACTGTGTTTACCGCGGTGCAAAAAGAGGACTATCAAACACCAAGACACTCTTTATCTAACCTTTATTTAACCTGGAATGTCCTCTTGGCCAGGACCCAAAGGGAGTCCTGGCCAAGAGGCAGCAAAAGCCACACACAGCTACATTTCAATTTCAAGAACAAAAACATGAACCTCTTACACAGGTATAATTTCAAATTGCCATGCAAACAGACAAACATTTGACAGAAATGTCACCTGGACTCGGATTTTCGGATTGTAAAGTTTAAGACAATATAGTTCTTGATCTGGACGATGATTTCAAACTAATAGGATGTAATTTGACCAGATTGTGTCGTAATTGGCAAAACAAAAAGTCCAGCTGACCTCTTTCAAGCCTTTTTGTTGGAATCCAACTTGACTTATTGGAACCTAATGCATGCATTTAGTAAGTTTCACGCGGTGGTGCATCTCTAGATTCTAAAACAAAAACTTAAGCACTCGAGTTTTCCGCATTCTACCCCTAAACCATTAATTAAACAACAAAAAGCCCATCCTTGCAACAGTATATTGAGACCACAAAGTCTCCTCTCTCCGCCTCCTCCCAGCTCCGTCAGTGGAGAGTGATGATCCTGTCGGCTCCGTTAAGACTCCCCGTGCCTGACACGCCGACACGCTGAGAAGGATGTTCCTGTCTGTCTTGTCACATCACAGCGGTCCTGATTCGGATCCCCTCCCCTCACTCACCCTCACTCACCCTCTGATGCCGCTCTCTTTAAAAAGCTGCCTGTCCATCATAAACGCACGCGCTCTTTTATGTGTCCCGCCCGAGAAGGAAGGCATCAGGCCTCCCTCAAATGTGAGCTGACAGAGGATAGGCAGAGTGAGTGACATCAGAGGAGCAGAAGGAGCTTTGAGTTTCTCTAACAAGGTAACACCGCAATTATTAGTCGCTCAGGCACACTAACTGCTGTATGGATAAAAGTATGAGGGGATAGGATATTGTTCTGAACGTCACTTTGGGGTTGAATGGGATGATTTAGCTTATAATGAAACACATATGAATAATGACTTCTACTTTGTATGGTTACTATTAGGGCGCGGTGCAAAAATCTGACAATATGCATCGTACTAAAGTGATGGTGCAAGTCTTGGTCTATATTTCTTAATATTTAAGCTCCTCGGTGTATGTCATGCATGTATGTGTGCATCCAAACAGAGCCCATGTGTGTCATTATCATTTACCATTAAACTGAAGACTGTAGACACTTAAGGCCTGTATAGTTTACCCCTATTGGGGTTTACCTGCAACTGGACACATGCGTTTCAGTTATGTATATTCTTAGTGTTATGATGGGCCTTTTCTTTTGGAAGGACTTTCATTTATGTTTTGTATTTCTTGAGTTAATCTGAAATGCATGAAAGTAAAGTAAGTACTTTGAATGGGGGGTAGGCATTTATAAGCTTTCTTGCTTCGGCCTACTCCTTTTGAGTTTTTATTACTGTGCAATGATGCAACCATGCAATCTATGTTTGTAAATTGCTCAAATAAACAAACAAGCAAACAGACAGACAGACAGACAGACAAACAGTTACATCCTCCAAAACACATGGAATCTGCCTTTGTAAAGGTTTCTCTGAGTCCTGCTGATGACCAGGGCAGGCTCAGATTGCGATAAATGATAGATCCAGAGTGCCAGACAAATGCATAAAATTGCATCTTGGTCATGCAGGACCAAGATTCTTGTGTGTTTGTAAATTTACAAATACCACAAGAATTCAGCTTACTGGCAAGGTAAAAGTATCTGGTCATTTAAAACTGAATTGAAGGCAGAGGACACAAAGGGCACCATCTTGTTTGTGTTGAATAAGCGATCTTGGCCTGTTGGCCCGAGTGATGTACCACACAAACGTGCTGATGAACAAACATGAGTGCACAGGGCGGGGTGATCAGACTAAGGAATAAGGTCCTCTCATTTGGCTCTACTACTATAAACAAGAACGCTCATGAGCTATATACCACATTTAGAAGCCAGACAAGCTTCTCAAGCTTTTGAAGGTACTACAGCATTATTCTGTCATCTTACACACTCAGAAGAGGTGTCTGCCATTTTGTGGCAGCAGCTTTGCAAACCACCAATCACTGCCAAGACACTAAGGAACATGTTTACAAGTTGCTTCTAATTATTTGCAATGCTTTATAACAAAATATCAATGTTGACATTTCAAAGGTCATTCGTTCCATTTTATGGGTATCCATTTCAAAATCGGGAAATTTTGCAATGGTTGAAAACAGTGTTTTTCCCATTTGTACTAACTTTCAGTCCCTCAGTATATACCCCACATCACAAAGTGTAGACTTTAGTTTTCTGACAAAGTGGAGCCAACAGGAGAAAAAGAATGAGCATAAACATTTTCAATGTTCTCACGTTATGAAACAATAACATCTGTAGCTAAAGATTTGTATTGTATTGTATGTATTTTTGTGAAGCACTTTGTGACTTCTGTCTGTGAAAGGTGCTATATAAATAAATATTATTTACTTACTTGTAATAACTGAGGGCTGTTTGCCTTTTAACAGAGAACCATAAAACATGTAGCTGAGCAGTACAGTCATATAAATCACTGTTCCTTAATCAGTCTTTCTCTAAGTATTCTGAGCAAGAGTCTTAAATTAAAACCTTCACCTTGACTCTGTATAAATGTAATACTGTCAATAAAAGAGATATAAA
Organism: Neogobius melanostomus; assembly: GCA_007210695.1. Classification (NCBI taxonomy): domain Eukaryota; kingdom Metazoa; phylum Chordata; class Actinopteri; order Gobiiformes; family Gobiidae; genus Neogobius; species Neogobius melanostomus. Next base: position 2,993,950 of record VHKM01000106.1, on the reverse strand, counting down.
TAGTTGAGGGTGTAACCATTCATTTTCTACCTGAATATTTTAACAGGGTCTTTTGGGCAATGAGGCTCGGGAAGAAAGAGGAGAGACTTGATCAATCGTCTGAGTTCTGCCTCTCCAATCAGAAGTGCGCTAATTGAAATGGCCGTGGAAGGAGAGCTGCCCTCGAGGATAGAATGATCAAATACGTTAGTTTACAGCTAAACCATACAAACTTAATGAAATCATTATGTCAAACATTGATTGTTTACAGGGCCCTATTGGATATGTTTGTTTTTAGTTTTGTTTGTTTTCTCTCTTTGTAATTTTCATTTTACCAAAACGTATATACTTTATAATAACAGTCCACTAAATCAAAATCAAGTAGTCATACAAAAAAATTGTGGTCCATTTTTGATGCAAGTCCATCCGTCCATCCATCCATCCATCCATCCATTTTCTTCCGCTTTATCCGGGGCCGGGTCGCGGAGGCAGCAGTCTCAGCAGAGATGCCCAGACTTCCCGATCCACGCACACCTCCTCCAGCTGTTCTGGGGGACCCCGAGGCGACACCAGGCCAGCTCGGAGACATAGTCCCACCAGCGTGTCCTGGGCCTTCCACGAGGCCTCCTCCCAATAGGACATGCCTGGAGCACCTCCCGAGGGAGGCGACCAGGAGGCATCCGGAACAGATGCCCTAGCCACCTCAGCTGGCTCCTTTCGACGTGAAGGAGCAGCGGCTCTACTCCGAGCTCCTCCCAGGTAACTGAGCTCCACAACCCGATCTCGAAGGGTGCGCCCAGCCACTCTGCGAAGAAAGCTCATTTCAGCCGCTTGTATTCGATTGTATTTGATGCAAATATTGCACATGATAAAGGGGGGTGGGGATGTGTGCAGTTTCAGCTTTGTGTCACCGGTTCTTTTCCAGTTTAAGACACATGAAATGAAATGCTTCAGTTACTTTATTCCAACAAAAAATGCATAATTTTTAATATTAAAATATATACATTAAATGTATATTTGAATGCATAGAAAAATTTGTATTTTAATGTTGCTCAATAAATTTCAAACAAACTAGATTTTTTCCCCCACTATAACACCGCTTTTCTATTCATGTGGAAAGGCCTGAAAGTGTCTATGGACACACACTGATAAATGTTAAGGAGACCTTTTGCTCGTGTGGCTGGTGCAGTTTGTGAATGTTCATGTTTCTTAATGAAGATGCAGGATAAAAACTGAACTACACAACTTGATACTCAGAATGACAACTGCTATTTTTTTTCCCACTGAGAGCCTGTAATGCTTTAGGCCCGGGAGCTGAGAAAACGCATTGTGTCAGGGGCTTAAAGAAAGATCATAAGAGTTTAAGGCGGATCGGTGGACATATTTTAAAGGTGGTTACTTTGAGAACCTTGTCCAGCAGTTTTTTCAATTTTCTATTTTCAGAGTGAAGCTAATGAATTGGGATGTGGGAAAGGTTTTTCTGCAGGGTTGGAATGAAGAATGAAAAGAGATTATTTTAGAATGAAGATCAATGGTATGAGGTAGTAGTAGCAGCAGATGTGTGAGCTGGTATAATGCACAGTCCAAGGCCAAAGGCAAAAGCTCCATCTCTTCAGTATCCCTCTACAGCAGTGGAAATGACTGTGCCGTGCGTAGCATGATTTATACAATGAAGAGCTCTGGTTATTAATAGGGGAGGAGGCGTATATTAACCACTATGAGTAAAGGTACTTTTAATTATGCATCCTTTATAAAACCTGTTTGACTCTGGCGTCTTGAAGGTGTATTTTTAAGATTAATGTTATGAGGAATAAAGGGAATAAAGTATCATTTTCCGCCAATGTTTTCCTTTGAGTTTTACCCATTAAAAAAATAATAAAACCTTCGTTTTAACACTATAGCTTTGTGACTCATGTGAATGCAGAATTTAGTAGCATGTTCCTTCTTTCAAAGTTTGAAATATTGAATATTGAAAATTAAAACGTAGCGGCCAGCAGACTGGCAAAGTAAAATGGTGTTTAGCACGCATGGAAAGAGCTCAATACTCTTGTGTTCAATGAAGAATACTTTTATTTCCTTATTTCGACACCAACACGACCGTGGTCAAAACCTCGACTTTGCAGCTCTGAGGCGACTCACTTACCCCACTTGTGGAAAAGAGCCACACAAAAGGCCCACCTGGACACACATACAGGAAGTGTAGTGCCACGCAGCTGGTGGCCTCTAGAATGACCCTTACATATAAGATCCTCTTTATTTGGTTATGACTGGAATGTTAGCAGGCAAATATGGATTCCAACAAAGATGGTTAGGCAGGGCAGTCTCTAGCTGTGTTGACACACTCGACAAAATTTTTAGATTTCGCTTTTCCAATGCTCTGATGTTGTTGTACTTTGGTAAGACTCTTCACCCACCAGCCCCTGTGAAAGTAGCGTGGGAGTCCAAGAGGCAGTTGGTGAAGACGAGCAGCCACATCTCTGCAATCCATTCATTACTGTGTGAAATACATTGCACGTGAACAATCAGCTCACTTTTGTTTTCTGATAACTCCCAAAGTAAGAGAGCAATTGATGTCAAATAACTGTCCAAAGGCTGTAGATTGTGGAACATTTTTAACCTGAAACCTGTGTTCTTGATTTTCTTTTCTATTGACATCACTCATATTGCTGTGAACAGAGACAGCAACAGACATCAATGTTTTTACTTAGCATTGCCTGTACTGCATTTCACAATGCATTATGCATTAATGAAATGAAAACACTGAGTTGTGCTTTGTTGTAAGTTTGAATGACCTGTATTTATACATAACATAAAGTGCACATAAAGTGCACTCTTATCCACGAATACCACTCAATGTAGGCGATGTTTTGTTGAATGTCCAGTTCTATGGGATAAATGTACTATTAGCATGTTTTGCTTTCTCGAGTTCAGATGTAGCCTATAGCTCTTCCGCTCCAAATGCGGCACAACGCCATATGTTCTACCTGCCCCTGTGATTTTATTAGTGCTTGATTCTAATCCTCCTTTAAAATCCAAGAAACTTCCCACAAAACCAATTCCTCCATGGAGGAATGAGGAAATTAAACAACTCAAAAGACAATGCAGGGTGGCAGAGAGAAAATGGAGAAAGAACAAAATCACCATAAACTACCAAATATTTTGTGAACAACAAAAAAATTACAATAACACAGTAAGAAACACAAGAAACAAGTATTTCTAAAAATGATCAACAATAATAAAAAACAATCCAAGGTACTCTTCTTTACAATAGAACATCTAATCAATCCTGATTTTAACAAGACCAACTTTACTCCAAGTGACTCCCTTTGTGAGGCGTTTGCAGACCACTTCAGGGGAAAGATAGACACCATCAGATGTAATATTTTATCTACTCAAAATAACACGGTTTTAAATGCATCTGGTTGTCTATTTGTTCCAGAGGAAACACTGCACAGTTTTGTCCAGGTTAATGCTGAGATGCTTGATAACGTTTCTCCTCAGTGAGGCCCACCACATGTCTTTTGGACCTGGACCTGGACCCAACCCCGTTTTTGAAAACATTTTATGGATCTTTTAGAGATGAGCTTTTAAACATGATGAATTGCTCTCTTCAGACGGGGGTCTTCCCTGCTGCCTTTAAAGGGGTGGTGGTGAAGCCCCTGTTGAAAAAGAGCAATTTGGACTGTAATGATTTAAACAATTTTAGACCGGTATCCAACTTACCATTTTTAAGAAAAAATGTACGAAAACTTGTTTTTACCCAACTGGGTACCAGTCTGGGTTTAGGATGAACCACAGCACCGAGACGGCCCTTTAAACAGTTTTTAAACGATTTTAGATTAAATTATGATTCTAAAAAGTTGACAGTGTTGGTTCTACTGGATCTGAGCGCTGCCTTTGATACAGTCGACCACACTATTCTTTTAACTCGTTTAAAACACATCGGCCTCTCTGGTGCTGTCCACAAATGGTTTACATCCTACCTCACAGACAGGACATTCATGGTAAGTGTGGATACCTGCTCCTCTAAGCTCCATAAAATTACATGTAGAGTACCCCAGGGTTCCATTTTAGGGCCAGTGCTTTTTTTAACTTGTGCTCCCTCTTGGTGATGTCATCAGGTGACATGGAGTCAACTTTCATAGTTACGCTGATGATACACAGTTGTACATCTCCATGTCTCCTGATGACACCAGGCCAATGGATGCGCTTTTTAGATATCAAATCCTGGATGGCCGACAACTTTCTCCAGTTTAACCAGGACAAAACTGAAGTTTTAGTCATCGGTCCTGAGGCCCAGAGAGAGAAACTTTTACCCAAACTACAGTCACTGTCTTTTAATGAAGAACCTGGGCGTGATCTTTGACTCTGAGCTGACTTTTATTCCACACATTAAGAATATCACAAAGATAGGTTTTTTACCATCTAAAGAACATAGCCAGAGTCCGCCCCATTCTCTCTCGGGCCAACACGGAGACGCTAATGCATGCTTTAATCACCAGTCGTATCGACTACTGTAATGCCCTGCTTTCTGGTCGTCCCAAAAAGAGTATCTCAGGTTTACAACTTTTACAAAATTCAGCAGCTCGTGTCCTGACGAAGACCAGGAGGCGGGACCACATTACACTGGTTTTAGAGTCGCTGCATTGGCTCCCCGTGTGTTCCATGGATTTTAAAGTTATTTTAATAGTTTTTAAATGTCTTAATGGCCTTGGTCCTTCTTATCTTTTAGAACTGCTTTTACCATATGAGCCTGCGCTCCTCTGGCAGGGGTCTCCTAGTTATTCCTAAAGTCAACAGAAAGACTTACGGCGAGGCGTCTTTCCAGTATTACAGCCCTCGTCTCTGGAACGGAGACGAGGGCTGGAGGAGCCGGAGGAGCTTACGGCCGCAGAGAACGTTCATGTTTTTAAAGTAGGCTCAAGACCCACCTTTTTAGCTTAGCTTTTAACTAAAATTTATTTATATTAACTTTATTTATCTGTTTTAGATCTATACAATTATTTCTTTAGTTTCACTCTTTTTTATCTTGTGCTATTTTACATTTTTAGCCAAGTTTTAGCTGTTTTTAATTTATCTTTTTTTTTTTTAATGTTCTCCCAGTAGTTCCTCTGAGGGAGCCCTCTGCCCCGGGAGTGCTGGTGGGCGCTCTCCTGTGGGTACCTGGATGAAGGTTGGACGTCTCTCCTACTGTACACCTCCTCCGGGCGCCCTGTGTTGGTGCTCTGTGGCTGTGGCCGATGGGCTGCTCTCGGTGCAGACGGCTCCTTGGATGGTGTTTCCTCTTTCGGTCCATCTGTACTCAGCCTTATGTCCCCCACTTTATGTCCATTTTTATTTAAGACTTTTAACTGCTGAGCTGTCTGTATGTGTGTCTGTGTGTGCAGGTGGGGTGGGGGGAGGTGGGGGTTGTTGTTATTTACGTATATTTGCTGGTGGGGACAATTTTAATGATTTTTAAGCACTGTAAAGCACTTTGTGTTACATTCTGTATGAAAAGCGCTTTATAAATAAAGTTTGATTTGATTTGATTTGGTGTGCCCAAGCACATGGTAACAGGCACATGATGAAAATAATGCAGCAGCATGAGGAAGGGAAGAGCTAAAACAACAAGGACGCAACTTCTTACAAACCTGAGGAGAGCAGTTTCGTAGCGTCAGGTCAGGTTGCTCCATAGTTCCAAAGAGTTGTCCATGACGTGGGAAAAGTAAAGCCTCGGGGAAGTTTCTGCTCCTCGTTTCCTGATAAGTCTGTAAGCGATTTCAAAGCTCTCATCAGTGGTAGTAGCAAAACAACGCATAAAGTGCTATTTTTCCTATAAACTCGCAGTCACGTGATGCGCTCCCGTTTGAGAGACAGCCAGCAGCAGAGCGGCTCATGCGGCAACTTTTTAATGTGTGTCGGCAAACTGAGACTAATTATCGCGCGATAAAAAATTGTACGTAATTAAAATGTATGTGCATTAACACGTTAATGGACAGCACTAATATATGAACTGAAAAGGGAGCATGCAAAGCACACACGTAAAACACACACAGTGGCCACCAGACTCCAGAGCCTGACCACTTTGGCCCTTATGTTGTCCAAAGGGAGCGCCGCCTCTGACAATGGTGTCACGTCTCCCCGGGGGGCAACGTCGGCCAGTGATTTGTTGTTGGGGAAGACTGATGAAGTGCTATTGCCACCCTGTTTCTTTGCCAGATCAATTCTACATGTAGGAGTAGTGCTTTATGAATGATGGAGACCTCCTCAAGCCATCCATACAGCTGCCCAAAGACACTGAGGCCAGCCCCCATGCACCTACGGGCAGGAATAAAGCAATCAGTCTTTGTGCAGGCCCATGCATTATGGACCCACACATGCATACACAGATAGGCACACAAACACACACGCAAAAGGCTATACTGTCTTGTCCTTCCTGTGCTAACACTGTGACTTGTAAGTGGCAATAAGGGCAAGATATTAAATACACAAAGTAGGGGATTCTTTTTAAGATTTTGCATCATTGCTCTCCTTCAACTTTTTGGCAATTATGGAATTTGTTTATTTTAGCAGAAACTATAGCATAGCCTATAAATCATGGCCAAAACCAAGCTATTGAAACGGTCTGATTACAGATTTTCAAGTCACTTACTAAAGAATTAAAGGGCTATACGAAACTAGTGGAATGGATTTTGTATTGTCCTTCAGTATAATGTAAAGGCACATATTTTTGGGGGAATAAGACCTTTGCCTTTAATTAGAACGTATTTTTATTGATGTTGCTGGATGTTTTTTAGCCAGACAGTATTGCTCCCTGAAAGTTGTGAATTGGGAAAGGGAAAAATAAATCTGGCATAGCTAGGTGGCACAGCGGAAACCTCACCCGCAAGAAAGTCCCGAGTTCGGTTGGCTTGGTGAAGCCTTTCTGTTTGGAGTTTGAATGTTCTTCCCTTGTCAAGTTTGTTCCAGGTGCTCTGGTTTCCCCGCCGAGGCCAGAAGTGAAAGAAATGACTCAGAAATCAGTGTTTTTCCCCTGGTTAAATGAAGTTTAAAATAGATTACTGGGGAGACTTTGAAGGCCTGTTCAACGGCATACAGGTAATGTGTGTTTAACCGTTATATCGCACACAAAAGAATACATCACTATCTGTGGTTTTCAGCTAAAATATTCTAGTCACCTCAATAGTGAGCTGGCGAGTGCTTCTCTGGACAAGCCCATTAAGAGAGTGCGTGCCAATAAGCGTGATCTGATGGTATTGAGAGATCAGATTGCAGCACACTTCTGAAGCCTGAATAGCGTGGTGAATAGAGGCGTACATAGATGTCATGCCTCCCGCCGAGAGGTTGAAAGCAAAAAGTAGAGCGCAATGAATACTTGAGTGTTCTTCTGCAGGCTATAAAATTGAAAGGCCTCTCTCATGTTTTTTCTTTCTTTTTTTTTTCTTTTTTTTTACACAACAAAAGATTTCAGTGGAGAGATACAGAAGAGCCTCGCACCCTTTAATCACAATTTTGAGATTGATCAGACAAACTCAAATCAATGCATCCCCTGACAGATGTTTAAAAAAAAAGAAGATAATCCTGATTTTAGGATGACTGTTGGAGAATACTGGCAGAAATACCTGACTGAGAATCCCTCACTCCTCTCCCCAATTGACTAAAATCAGTGGAAGAGTACAAATGCAATATCAACCAAGCTGATTCTCATGTTGAATAAAGTGCATATATGGCCCTGGGTACTGCTTGAAGAAGCCCTAGTACCACACAGTGTGAGAACCATGGCTCACAGTGAACGGGTGATGTGCAAGATGGAGTTGGAGATGGTTAAGTAAATTCAACGACAATTTACACATGTCCGTAAACAAGTAAGTAATGAATAAAGAGTAAAACATGTATTGTGTCACTGTGCGTTAGCGTTCAGCTCTGATAGATTCCTCTTGTCTCCTTTGTTATAGAAATAATAAATGGGATCACAAGCACCCCAAGCAACACATTAAAAAAAAGTGAAATAAAATAAATCAAACTGCATTTCACTAAACAAAGTCCGTTTTTTTAATATCCTTCGATGATAAATGAACACACGGTTTGGATCGCGATTATGTTTTAACTCAGAGTGAGACAGATGTGGGGCTGAGATAACTTCCATTTACAATGTAAGCCTTGGAGAAGCACTGCGCCCGGGCCGTATAGTATTTATGGGTTAATCGATACAGTAGCTGGATGACACCATGTCCCCACAATGTTCTGTCATCATGATGGTTCACTAATTTTAGGAAGGGCCTGCTTTCTCTTGCTGCCTTCGAGCCCAGCTCCGAGACACTTTAATTTGGCCGTAAAAGCGCCAATCACCAGGTTACTTCTTGTTCCTGGGGGAGGTCACCATGGGGCCAAGTCCATAGGAGGAAATATATTCACGTAGTTCTTGTGGAGACACTGCTAACCCCTGACATCCCATTTGGGTTGTAATTTCATGTTGTTAAAGTGACAGGGACCCAGGCTATGTTCTTTTAAAGGCAGGAGATGGGAGGGGCTCCTCTTCTCAAGGGAGTTAAGTGTTTGGTTATTTTTATTACTTATCACAGGGTTGTATGAAACTCACAAAAACTAACATTGTTGCATATGGTTTTAAAAAAGGGAGAAAAAAATCCTTGCCATCAGAAAGGGCAGCTTTTATGTCCTGTTAAAAGGCTAGACCTCTGTAATCACATTTTAAACCACATTATACACTTTACCCAAGTGCATAACATACCTGAAGTTGTGTTTTGTTTCATTCATGTTGTAAGTTTGATTAAGTTCAGTCAGTCCACCTCTTTGAAGAGCTCAAACACTTGCCACTGAAATCAAGAAAAGGAGATCCTCCATGTTTTAAAGGAATAGGCAACCGTTTTTCCATACTGAGATATGTTCTTACCTTAGCTTAGACGAGTTGATGTGCACCCGTTTGGTCTTTGTGCGTGCGCTCAGTCACACAGATGTTGTTAGCATTTAGCCGCTCCCAGCATAGGTATAGTGCCAAACTGGGGTGAAGTTAGAAGCTCCCAAGCTGTTCCACATTTTCCCTATTTGAATACAGTTACGTGAAAAGTTACACGATCCAAGTCTGAAATTAAACATGACGATTTTCTAAACGGATAAAAAGAGGTACTATATTGTGAGGCGTAATAACACCTGGAGTACTTCGACGTCCGCACAGTAACATCGTCGAAGTACTCCAGCTGTTATTACGCCTCACAATATAGTACCTCTTTTTATCCGTTTAGAAAATCGTCATGTTTAATTTCAGACTTTTGCGTGACTGAGCACACGCACAAAGACCAGACAGGACACATCAACTCATGTAAGCTAAGGTAAGAACATTATCTCAGTATGGAAAAACGGTGGCCTATTCCTTTAAAAGACCATACACATTTCCCAATCTAAAGAAAGAAGGTCCGAGGCACTTCTGACTTATTAAAAGTCCTTTATTATAACAAATGGGATATTGCACCAATGCATTTGGACCTTCCTCTGGTCTTCAAAATTCACCAATATTTTCTGACAATTTCAGCACTCAATTGGCCTCCACTGTGAATTATTTAATAGCTGGGCAGCAGTGGATCTTTTAAGTATATGGATGCTCAAAAAAGTTCACCTGAATTAGGCTACTTTGACCTGTATTTTAACAAGCAAACAAAACATACTTACTTACCAGTCAGTGCACATTAATGAACAATTATACAAATTCATACAAATCAAAATCATGTAGAGAAATTGTAAATGTGCCAGATTACAGCAAAACCGCAGTTTACCTCCTCTTACAGACAGTACAGTAAATTAAAGAAAATATCAAAACACATCTCCTTAGGAGGAGGCTCTGGTGCCGAGACCCCTTGCTGGTTTAGGTGAAATGTAAGAGAGTGGAATCTGGGCAAGACCATGAAGTGTTTCGTATATTAGCAGTTTTTGAAATTAATTAAACTTTTTTTTTTCAAGGATATTGCAATGACGTTATGATCAAAGCCTTTGATCCAGAATGTATTATCAGTGAGTCTAATGTGATTTTAAAGGAGAGTGCTGGATATTGACCCCGACACATTGAACTCCTGAATAAGGTCAGGCTGTGTCTCCAAGGAACACATTGGACACATCCAGTTTAATGTTTGTGTTTGTCTTTTGTAAGCATAATTTATTTTTGTTTATAGTAACGATGAGTTGTTGAGCCACTGTTGTATGTCTACGGACCTTTAACGAGTGCTTACATTAGCCATGCTGCATCTACAAAGAAAGATTCTCGAGCCTTTGTGCCTGATCTCTGTGACATATTTGGCAACAGCGTTTTATTGTTGCCTTTTTTAAATCCAGCCTGCGCTGTGTGTGTGAAACTTTTACCACTTTTTAACAAAAGGTAAGGCTTACTGCTAAAGTGAGTGAGGATGCCCCTGCTGCTACGAGTGCGTAATAACGCACTAATAGCCTCTCCTCCTCAGGCTGATTCCTGTAAAGGCAGCGGTGGGAGGACTCTAGCTCGTAGTGTCCGCCTCCTCTGACAACTAAAGAGTTAACCTCGTGGTGGGTTTGCCCATTCTCCCGCTGTGAGTGACGCGATCATCTCTCTTATCCCTCAACTTTGCCTGTTGCCAGAGCAGGCAGTAGCGGTGGACTCGTGCAATCACCGGTCGATTTTCACGCGATCTCACGCCGCAGAGCCCGCTGTTTACTCTCCACCTTTACGATTACATATTCCCGCGGACTTTGCCAGCTCCGTGTTTACCGTCACCATGATTTTTAGTTTTCTGACTATCGGACTCCCCGATGTCTTGCAGTTTACTAAACGAAGGCGTGAATCATATTGAAGAGAGGTGGATCTTCCTGGATACCGCGAGGCTTTATTCACCACTAAAACAAGAGTTTGACGAAGATCATCCGGATCAAAATGCCAAGGAGGAAACAAGAAGCGCCTAAACGCGCACCAGGTAAGCTTTTTAACGTGCGTCAAAGAATGTTGGCCAGTATATATCCGCTGATGTTTTGTTTTGTGAAGAAAAAACTAGTCTATTGTATTGCATTTCCGTTTATACTTATTGCTCTCGAAGGTAGGCTACTCTACGACGGTGACAGTCGGGTTTACGCGATTCGGAGCTCCTATCTCGTTTACTCGGTGCATCTCAACTTTCACTCACTACTCCTCGAAACTTGTTCCTAGTTTAGATCATGACAACATTGTAGCTATGTCGATCGAACTCATCTCGACCAAAAGTAGTTTTGTTGTTCGAGAGCCTGAGGCTCAGGACTAGGTCCACAGGGTCCTTTTACTCGGACTAAGCGCATTCCCCTTTGGGGAGCGAAAGAAAGGAGCTTTACCTCTTTTTGTCCTTTCTTCTCTCCCAAGTAAAAGATAAACAATTTGTGGACAGACAATGGAGTTTTGTGAGCTGGAAGGAGCCATAATCGACAGTTGCCATGTTGGATTTGACGGTTGATTGATTGGCTGTCATGCGGCTTTGATCTGATCTTCCCCGATTTGCATCAGAAAATCACTTCCCACCATGTGCTGCAGGCCCCTGACGTCACACTGAAAGGCCTGTGTACTTTTAGTGCACGCAGACACAGTCAGACTGTTGATGGTCAAGTGACTCAGAAAAGAGTGAGAGATGGGGGACAAAGTGGTTTCACAGTGAGACATCAGGCACACAAACAGACGCGCAGTCTTCCAGCAGAGAACATCACACTCCCATGTGCACACTTGTTTCAGTGGGAGAGCGGTGAGAGGGAGGGAGCAGTGGGTTAGGGGTTGTAAAAGGAGCCGTGTGCTATGTAATGGAGGGGAGGAATGGGTTTGCTCTGTCAGACTGGGCCGTCACAACGGCTTTGTTTCATGTTTGATTTAATTGTCTCTCCCCTGACAGGCCCATTCATCAATGGCTTTAATGGTCAATCAGAGACAGGCTGAGTGAGTGCTCCCATTCTGTTTAGCCATAAGCTGGCCTGGGCTTTTATTTCATCAAAATGCCCCAGCCTAATGTACATGCTCACTGGCTCAGAGTGGCCGCGGGGAGCACATAAAGAATGACTGAAAGCTTTCTGATTTCAGATCAGTGAGAGGGATGTTTTTTCTCCATCTCCTCCTCTCTCCTCCCTTACTGCACGGCTGCGTCTCTGTTGTCGAAGAAGAATAAAAGGCTGTAATATGGATCGTTTTGTGTTTTTAGAAAACAACTTTTCTCCCTGAAACCATGCCGCATTGTTCATTCATTCATCTATTCATTTCTTCATTTTTTCATGCTCCCCTTCCACCCCTGTCAGTCAGCCTGTGCAGCTGCAAGTTATAAAGTTGTCAACTGTTCAGTGGCACACAAAGGCTGATGATGAATTGATTGCAGCACAGAGCATGGTGATAGAGAGAGCAAAGAAAAGGATGACAGATGATGGGCCTTGATTAGGGACTTAGGGGGAGAGTCGGCCCACTGCAACCTTGAGACTTGCATGAAAAATTTCCCCCCCTCCACCAGCCCATTGCTTTCTCATTGTCTCCCTAACATAAACTCTCTCCCAGCCTCCCCTGCTTCCTCCACTAAGCGGGCTTTCTCTCTGCACTACAAAACTTGTTTTGCCTGCTTCATTAGCGTTAGTCCAATTAGCTATGAGGCTGATGGAGTCCTGACAGCCCCTGTGATTGGAGATGACAAGCTCGGGGTGCCCAACCCAATGAGGTTTGCCACCGCTTTGATGTAATCAACGTGATATTACACAGAGCCCTCGCCTTTGGTTGTGTTGTAACTCAATTTTCCGCTGCAGGTGACAAATGGGCCTGCGTACCTGGGTCAGGTTTGAGAGCTCTTAACAACTGAGGGCAGTGGGCCACATAAACAGCCGGACAAACAAACACTTCCTCCACGGTCCGATGGTTAGCTTCACTGTGTAGCCTTCATCGGGATCTGTTGAAGTGCCAACACTTTAAAATACCTAAAAATTCAGGCTCAGCTCAACAGCTATGATACTGCTATTTAAGGGGAATGTCTAACATGTACTGTATGCAGCAGCATGGTGTTAGTGCATTAACAGTCAGCACAGGTCAATGGCTCCACTGAGACACACATACATGACATAATAGAGTAGGCTGCTGTTATAAAACTAGATCCATCACTGTGACAGAGTTGTTTGGTTTGGGCCTGTCTCCACAGCAGTCTCGTCTTTCTGCAGGGTCAGGACTGCAGCTGCCAGACTGGCAGCCATCACTCATGTGTGTGTGTGAGAGAAAGAGAGCTAAAGTGAGCCGCCTTCCTCTCTGATTTGTTAGCTTTGAGCTCAGTGTGTGTTTGTGCGTTGGCTTGTAATAGTGATGAAAGGAATTGTAACTGCAGACCACCTGCAGAGGTCAGACCATAATTCTAAGAAGCCGTTAAGCCCTTCTTCCAGTTTCTCTCTGCTGTCTTAACTGATGCAGCACATTATGTTTAAAAAGAACGATACAAGTGTTTGTGGCTCACATTGTAGACACATGGACACTGGCAGTAAAGTGAAATTAAGTGAGCTGTTGTTATCTCTGCTCTGCCTTCCTGTTGTTTATGTGTGATGTCCTCACAGAGCCAGCAGGGAAGAGTGTAATAGTTAAACTGACATACGGGCCCAGTGTTTAGCCTTCTTTAACTACCACACACCCCTCCCTCTCCAGTTTGTTTGCAGGTGTGAGCAAAGAAACTGTTTTGGCCCCGTTGCTAATGAAAGTCCTAGATGCCGGTGTGCTTGAGTCATGTCTGTGATCTATGTGTCTGATAAGTGCATAGCTAATGAGTGGTGTGTAAGACGGCTGGTGGAGCGTTTCCCACAGGTATTGACAGATGCCTTTTTGTTTTTGCCATAGGCCCTGACTCCATAAATCCTGGCTGTGCAATGATAACAGTGCCACCCTGGCAGTGAGTGAGAGGGGGGGGGGGTGATGAGGTGTGGAGGCTGCGAAATGGGCCTTCTATCCTTTTTAACACTCACTTGGCAGATGTCAAGCCATAGGGAAAGGCCATTGAAGAGCCAGAAAAAGCAGTGTAAGTGCAGTAGTGTTGTCACAAATAGAAAAGCGTTAGCTATACACTCTTTTAGTGGCCTTTCACTTGTGCTTTTTCAGACATACTTTTGTCTGGGTCTTTGTAAAAATAGTCCCAGCGTTGTTGTTATAGATGCAGCTGCACTGTGGTGACAATCGGGACGGCCCGGATCCCCCTCCTGGTCCCAGAGCCAGGCGGGATGTGTGTGCTCTTATTCGGGGGAAGCTGAGCCACTCCGGTCTTCAGGGGTCCTGAAACCCAATCCGGGAGGAGAATAGACCGGCCAAGCCAGAGAGCCGATTTCCTTTTCAACACGCTCATTTATCACTGACCCACCCTTCGCTCCTGACACGCTGACGTGTGTCATTTATCAAGCAGGCTTTAGCAGACACACAGGAGAGGGAGGCAGCAGGGGCACCGCGGAGAGAGAGCACAAAACAAGACAGAGACTGGACTCAGAGCAACAAAGAGCAGGACAGGAATGGAGAATGAGGTGCAGTCAGTGGAGACACTGTCACTGCTGTCTGCCTGTCTGTGTCTGCCAGCTTTTCCAGGCTAGAATGAGCCTCCTCAAACCCGTGAGGAGAGGAGTTTGGGAGGGGAGATGCTTTGGAGATGACAGGGCAGATTGAGTTACACTGAGTTGTGTTTTGATGAGTGACAGAATGTTCTTCCGTGACATGTCTGTATGTAGCGCAGAAATGTTTTGTAACTTTAATAAGTATGATCCTGTTTGTTTGTGTGCTGCGAATATATGCACAGTGCCCTCAGAACCGAGTGTGCGCTCGACCATATGGCGTCAGTGTTTAATGTGTGCCTCTCCCTGATGAGCTGAGCTGACAGGTATCACTCATGCAGCTGCCTGGCCTTTAAATGAACCCGGCTGCTCTGCTCTCCCGTGGCCCTAACAGGCTCTCTCCAAGATGGATGCTTCTTTAAAAATCAGATTAATGATGGATACCCGGCTTATAGTGCCATTTATCATGAAGAATATTATTTAGGCCGGCCGTGTATGGCTGTAACTGGAGAGCCAGGACGAGGAGAAGCAGGGTGGAAAGCCTACGACAGACACTCACTGTTTGATGGATGGCTGAGCGCTCTCTCTGAGTGTTACTAGACACCAGTGCTGCAGCAGTAGGCCATAATCAGATAGCCCAGGGATGTTTATCCCGCAACTAC
This sequence comes from Neogobius melanostomus, assembly GCA_007210695.1. Lineage (NCBI taxonomy): Eukaryota > Metazoa > Chordata > Actinopteri > Gobiiformes > Gobiidae > Neogobius > Neogobius melanostomus. Next base: position 2,978,792 of record VHKM01000106.1, on the reverse strand, counting down.
ACTACCCAGATTGCTTTGCCTGGAGGGTTGTTTTTATGAAAGGTATAGTCGATCATTATTATCGTCTTCAGAAAGTGAGTGGAGCCATAAAAGGGAGTTGATACGGGCAGAAGTGTTTTTGGAAATTATTAGTATGTGTGTTTGAATGTCTTAAGATGATCTAGGGAGACTGATTGTAATGACTACCTTGGTGTGTCCCTTTGCCCTCCAGAATCAACCCCACTATCATGAATAAAAGAGTACAGTGAGAGGTCAGGCCAGGGCCAGCTCTGCCGTTGCAGTGAAAAAACGCAGTTGTTTTGTTTTTTCATCCTCTTGTTCCTCTGTGGCTCCTGCCTCCTACACACTCTGTGATTTATGGTGGCCATCCATCTTAAGGCTGCGTCCATCAGCTCCTCGTTGCTAGGCAATCATGGAGCAGCTGTGTGCGAGGGTTTTTGGGGTCTCTTTCCTTACCCTAATTCTCACTCACGTCATCTAAACATTTTACATAAGATGGATCAAAAGATTGACAGATCATAGGTTTATATCCCCACATTTTAGTTATGAACAACTTTGATACCACAGTAGATGTTGCCTTCAGTATAGTAGTAGTATTATTTTATTTTATATTAGCAGTACTTTCCGCAAAACATGTTGTTCATATAACTCAATACCATCAATAAACAGAATACTGGGGTCACAGGTCAGATTTGGAGTGGGTTACACTAGGGCTCTGATCACTCCACTACAATTACAAAAATAGCGTAATTGATGAAACATTTATTAAGAACGCCGTCAGTTGTCCATTGGCGCGCATAACGTCTCTATAGCACAGTTTCTATGCATTTAGCACAGCTACAAGCACAGCATGGACGCGGCTGTGTTTGTGGGCATAAACATTTTAAGAATTCGCCCCTGATCCATGCTCAGCTTCTACTGAAGCTTCTTGTATCCTTTGCTCTGGCTGCTCCGTGTGTGTCGATTATTCCAAAACTCAACAAAGGAGCATCTCACCAACGCGGCTCAAAGAAAACCCACATTATTCCATGCCGCGAGGATTATTGTTTCTATTTCATCGCATTTAATGCGCGACAACAAACAGCGCGGGCGCGCCATGATGATGCAATCATCCTGCGACTTGTGTTCGTGTAGGCCAGCAGGGGGCAGGTGTGACACCTCCCAATCAAGGATTTGTTTACAAAATGGACATACTTGAAATAGTTTGCACTTTTCAAATTGTCCAAATAATATATTATTTGGACAATTTATTTATAATAATATATAAAAAATTAATTAATAAAAATAAATAAGCCAACTAATAATTGTTTTAAATAATAATGATTTTTTTTTTCTATAGTTAAGCAGCCCTCGCTTCCACCAGGTTTTGGTCAAATAAATGTTAAAACGTGGGGAAAAAGGTAAAGGAATTTGGGGGTCTGACTATTGAGAGATGTACTGTTCAATCTTTCACTGCTCATAAAATAATCTCTTTATTGTTTTATACCTAACACCTAATCTTCTCTGCATATGATTTTGGCACTGGGTAAAAAGGATCACAAATAGATTGAAAGGTTTTGGGTCCTTAGATAGTGCTATAGAAAGTTACTTTGAAGTTGAAGCAGACATAAACAATAAAAACACTGCGTTATCTCGGAGCTTGTAATTTTGCTAAAATGTCTAAAATGGTCTTTTATATATTAAAGAAGAGTGTAATTTTTAAGTACTAATATTGAAAAAATCTTAGTGGCCCAGCCCTATAACATGTACTTCTGCATTTTACATCAAACAGTACTTCTACGTGAGCATTTTCTTATTTTTTAGGAATAGATACAGTTTATGATTTAAAATGAAGTAGTAGAATTTACTAGTTGCATACACATGCATAAACTTGTAGATAGTATTATCATTGCAAGGCTTGTGAAACCCAAGTACTGTGATATTTATAAACAACAAAAAGTGACTGAAGAACAAGCTGTGTGTGAATCTCAATAGAGCCAGTGACTGCATAAAACACATGAGATAATTTTTCAGCAGGAACAAGCATCCACAACAGTAGACCCTATAAAATCTGTTGTCATAGAGCTGCACTATCTTATCAAGATCAAATAAGAATAGCAAAGGCGGCAATTATTAAGGGAATAATGCAAATATCTACTCGAATGCATGTGGTTCTTGCAGTTCATATTTCAGTCTTCTCTAAAATATTTTTGCTTCCAGACATGTTGAAGTGAATATATTATGAAATGTAATTTTAAATCATAATAGTAAAAAAAAGAAAGGTAACACCCCTCAAAATTGTGCCACCCAATGTTGGAGAGTATTTTGATGAGAGGAGAGGAGTAACGCACACCAAAAGTGGCATCAGAGGTGCAGATGTTGAGGACAATCTTAAAAAATTAATTTAAAAAAACAGCATCGCACACTACAGTAGCCGATGTCCAAAAGTGTATTTATTCAAGATTACGTTTCAGCATTTGCCTTCTTCAGATCATTTCTTTTTTTTTCTTTTGTGAACCAAAAGAAAAAGGAAAAAAGAGAAAAAGAAATGATCTGAAGAAAGCAAATGCTGAAACGTAATCTTGAATAAATACACTTTTGGAGTATTAATATATGAAATATGGAGTTTGGGTCTGCAAACCATTTTGCTGTTTTTAAGGCACTGTATATACAAATATTTGATTGATAGATTTCATTTTATATTTTTTATTTTACTAATTATTACATTATTTATTTATTTATTAATTAGTAAAACTTATAAAACGCCTACCTTAATAATGGTATTACCAAAAAGCAAGCAGACAATTGAATTAATTTTCTCTTAAATCGTCTCCCTCTCCTTTCTCGTGCACCTCTCATGCACTCCGCATTGACAAGGTTCAGCCCAAAGCATCGCCCGAGGGCAGAGCGATCTCTCTGTTTTTCCCATCTCCCTCATCTCCACACATCCTGCACTACAATCGACGGACACCGTGTATTCACAGAAGCACCAGGGGGTCTGGAACACACACAAATAAACACTGAAAAAGACATCTATGATAGCTTTAATCTCCATCGCTGCTAAAATACGCTTTGGGAATGTCGGTGCAAGGGGGCTGGACGTATTTGGTCAAAAAGGACTTAATGTCAGAGTTTGTTAGTCGTGCTAAAGGGCCACCATGGATCACCTGGTTCATATTTTCTCATGGGACTTTTAGGGGATCAAAGCAGGACCATGTTTGATTGATACTTTGACAAATGTGTACAACAGGAAGGCATTTTAGCTATGGCTGCAGTTTTGACAGAATGGGGGCTGCTTTTTGGACTTAATTATTCTTATCTATTTCCTGAGTTTAAAAAAAAAAAATATTATTGGGAGTGGGGGTGCTTCTGGGAAAGCTGAGAGGGAGAGTGAGTGGAAGGTAGTGGGTGAGACCTGTGGGATGCAGGCAGGCTGATTGAGGTGACTTCCTGTCCTAAAGTTTGTTGTTGAAGCCGTTTCCTGTCAGGAGGAACCCCCCGCTGAGACGCCATGTTGGTTTAAGGACAGCGAGGGCTGTGAAAATGTAGTACATAAGTCAAAGAACAGGCAAGGGGAGAGAGGTCAAAAATAACTGCAAAGTATCGTAGGGCTGTGCAATTAATCAAAATTCAAGTACAATTACAATTATTACAAACACTATGTAAGTTTTTGCTTAAAGTGTTGGGGATAAAAAATAGAAACGGACAATCTAGTGGTAATTGATTTGTTAATTGTAATACACTTTTGGTCATAGCATATTTGTTATATACAGACCAAAAAGTTGGAGCTGTAACAAAAATGGATAATTAACATATAGATTTATAGATTAAAGTATTACTTTACATTCTAACCCGTGTATTTGAGTGAGTCGTCAAAAAGAAACTATGCAGAATTGTATTGCAGTATATGTAAAAAGGTCCTCCATACCACTGACCCAGTGTAACTAACCCAGAGTGCTTCAAAGACAAGTGGGATATTTAGGCCAACATGTGATCCTAATGTCCTCCCCGTCTTCATCTCCCCATAATCAAACATGACAGGCTTCATTTACACTGCATTTTTGAGGAAGTCTGGGCTTTTTTTCTATAACATTCAGTGACCAATACCCGCACCACTTTTGGGCCTTGTAGAGTTTAATATTTTGTCTCAGTTGTACAAATATTGTTAATCAATTACTGAAGACTTTGCAACATATAATATTAAATATGTGTTATTCTTAATTGCACTGTATTACAATACTAAATGCTTTTTATGCGATTTTGCACAGGGGGCTGGATGACAGTATTACATGATGATGATGATGATGATGATGATGATGATAATGATTATTATTAATCTATTATCATGACTCTTTTGGTCCCCCGTAAGCATGCAGTGTATTTAGCACAACATGTTTACTCGGCTGCAGTCAGATGTGTTTGCCCGTCTGAATGTCTTATACCCTATTACTTTAGAACTGTTGTTGTTATTTTTGATAGTGTGTATTCTTTTTTTCTTTATTATTACTATCCCCAATTATGTTAAACAATACCTGTCAAGTACTCAACAAAATACTAATAATAAGGTCCATTGCTTTTACAATGTCCTGGGTAAGGCACACAGACCTCATTGTTAGGTCATTCATGATGTACAACACATTTGTTGAAAGCTGTATATATATATTACACACACACATATACTAATATCTTGTCTCTTAGTTGAAATATAATTCTAGATGTACACATAAGGTTGTATCTATTGTTTATTCTCTGAGTTTGGCCCTCTTTTACAAAAATGCAGGTTCCATGTAATCATCGTTTATACTATGTGTGCAGAGATAACCCCTGGGACTAATATAGGACGTGTGTGTTAGAGACAGAGATTTCCTGCTTAATCAGCCTGTGTCCCTTCCCTGTCCCTGTTGTTCTGACGGCCACAGCAGCACTTCAGTATTTCTTTCAGATCATCTGCACTCTCGTCTGCGGCCCTTGTGTTTATGAAAATGATCTCTACACAGGAATGCCTCCTGCATGCCAACGTGTCACTGTCTTTCCTCATCGCTTGCATCTACCGAGCGTGTGTTTGTTAAAATGGAAAATTTGCTGTCATCAGTGAATGTGTGTGTAGTATTATTTATAATTACATCCTGGGATTAAGGTAACATGAGAGTGTAGCTTTACTTCTTCAGTTTGGCTGAATCTATTTTCACCGTTGCAAAGCAAGTGATAGGGTGAAAGTGCATATAAGAATTCTTCATAGAAGCTAATGATTCTTGTCTCATCTCATGGAGATGAGACAAGAAGCTCACTTCATCATCAGAAGAACACACTCACTAGGAGAACTCATACATTGGCCCTGCACCATATGCTGCGATATTAGTTAAGACTGCATTCAAGAGAATTGTGTTCATAATCGCTATCTTTTTGATTCTAAGTGAGCCTCTTTGCTGCCATCACCTTTTATTAGCTTGATAAATCACCTCTGTTGTCAGTCAAGCCAGGGAGAATAATTGGATGTGGTTGTCGCCCTGTGTGATGGATTATCAGTCATTGGGGATTAAATTAACAGATAGTGCTCAGACATAATGGTTTTTGTTTTGCATTTTAAATTGCCTGGGAGCCTAGGAAGACTTAGTATGTTTTTATAGCAGGCGTGTTCGGACCTTTCTGGGTGACAAATGAAGAAAAACCCATAGGGCAGCCAGTTTATTCATATGAATTGTAAAACATTTATGACCGCACACTGAGGCAGGGCCATGAATCTGCTAACATGACATGAAATTGGGAATGGCAATTTTTGATGAAAAAGGCAGACAATGTGAGGAAATGTGTCGAATATTTTTGGGATGAAAACGAGAAAGGTGACCTGACAAGTTGGTCAAGCGATGTGGCTGCAGCCTGATGCGACTTGACATCTGTGACCAGCTACTCAGGACACAAACGCATTAGGCACCTCATCTTGGCTGCATTTCCTCTTTTGAATGAGAACCCGACACAAATACCCTCCACCGGAGAACAGCAGAGTAAAGTGAAGGGGGACAGGGCTGGAGCTCTATAGCACACATTTCTGTGCGGCGTGTTTGCCCGAGCGTGAGAGATTTACCTCCTCGCCTTTTCTCCATTCTGCAGACCCCTCCTGCACCTCCCGCTCACATTATCATAATTGTGTCCAGAACATGAGGGGCCAGGGAAGTGATCATGTCATTTTATTTACACCCTGCTTGGCCCTTTTTACAAACGACATGCCACTAACTGCCAAGCGGACTGGGGCCCGACGACATCTTTTGATCAGGCCTGTCGGGGCCTATCAGCGGAGAATGGCAGGTAATGGATATCCAGTGACAAACCAAATCTCCGGGAGGATGGAGAGTGGGGCGCACCTGCCAGGTCTCCATTAGGCCGGCCTCTTGCTGGGCTGCGACTGACTCTGCCCCTAGGGCCCAAATCAGAGCTGCGCCAGCCGCATGGCTGCCTACAGATTGGCTGTTAGCACTGGAAATGAGGGTTATTTCAGCTATGACATTTTTGTTTAGACTGGACGCGTGTGCATGGGGCATTTTGGGGAATGAAGGATTTAGTCACAGTATGTGTGGCTCTCCCCAAACAGAAGTAATATTCAGAGAGTTTGGAACTCTGAGCCCTTCCCTGTGGATGTTGTGTGCGCCCTGGTATTTTCATTTATTTTTAGAGAGAAATTGTTAATCTCAATGAGTTTTAAACAGGTTAAAAACTGATAGAGATTAACTGTTTCTTTTACAAGAATGTCCTGGCCAACCAACCTCTGAGTACTAAGTACTAAACATAATGTGTTTGTCCTTAACCTGAGTGGCTTAATGACAGGCAGGATGTAAGAGAGACCAGAGGATTAGTGGTGAGTGAGCTGTACTGGGTGGTCACTGCCATAAGATGAAGAGTTTCAGGAATGTGATGGATGCTACTGCCCACAAATCCTTCTCATGAGCTGAGCAGTCATTCTCCAGCACATGTAGCATCTTCATTGTTGTCTTTAAACCTTAGTGACAGTCTGCTTATGTTTCAGTCCCACCTCTTTTATTGCATCATGTATGTATTCGTGTTTGGTATATAGTAATAGGTGTAAAGAATAGTCTATTGCTTTTTTGTAAGAAATATTGACTTTTAATTGTTACTGATTCATGGTAACATTTCTTCTGTGTTTTTTTTTTTTTTATTATTATTATTATTTGTATCTATATACACTTTTCAGCTTTAGGAATTTGCTAAAATCTTGTAAACCTACTCGAGTGAGGATGACCCTGTTGGACATCATTCCACCGTGTCAAAATCTCATCATCAAAATTCTGACATCTCTTTCTGAGTACTAAAGATCTGCTGATTGTGTGTGTATGTGTGTCTGTAATCAGAGAAGAGGCAGATGAAGAGGCGTCAGACATATTAACTGACAGATGGAGGTTGATCCAACTCATTTATTACCCCAGAGGAGAATGCCACAGTGAGATTGGGCTTCATTAATTTCAGATTTAGTTTTCATTTCAAGCTGTTGCGCCCTGAGATAAATAAAATGGCGCATTATGTTTTTGCCAAGATATTTCTTTTTTGTTTTCTTCCAATAAAAGGAGTGAAAAGAAGGGAGGCATAAGTTCCGTGTGGCTGGGGTAGTATATAAATACAGGCTCGCCTAGAGGAAAATAACACCTCAACGGTTGATGAGGTGAAATGGGATGACTGTAATTTCTCAGCTCAGCTTTAAAGGCTCCCACACAGATGGCTCATTTATCCCAGGGAGTCCTCGGGCACACATAGCAGGAAAACTTTTTCTCCACTTATTCTAACATAGCGTGTTTACTCCCTGCAATTTAACTCATCTCTTTTTTCTGTCTTCACGTTGCAGCCTATTCTCCTGAGGATGCGACAGAGCACAGTGTGGACACAGAGGAGGCCCATGCTGATGACCAGTCCCCTGCCCCACAGGATGACCTTTCCATGAAAGAAGAGTTTGACGAGCAGTATGAAGGGCCTGCCAAAGACCAAGCAAGTGACCGTGAATCCGCTGGAGGCACAGAGCTCTCCGGACAGGATATGGACAGTGAATCACATGTGAGTGAGACCAGTGATCGTCTCTCAGACTTTGAGAGTCCCATCCGAAAACCTGACCAAGTTACCCCACTTCTTAATGGGGGCACTAAGACTCCCCCCATAGGTATGGACACACTGGAACAAATGAAGGCTATCTACTCCAGCTTTTTGGGCACCTCCTTCTGGTCACCCCTGAACTTGAATTCTACACAGTCGCCTGCACAGCCATCCCCAGCTCCCACTGAAAAGCCCGCTCGCAGCAACAGCACTAGCAGCAGCAGTAGCAGCAGCAGTAGCTATGACTGGCACCAGTCAGCAGTGGCAAAGACACTACAGCAGCAGCCTCCCCAAAGCCGCCACAGCGCTCAGGCCGAGCCCAGTCTTTTTAGTACAGTCCAGCTTCACAGGCAGAACCCAAAGCTGTTTGGCTCCTTATTTACTGGAGCCAGTAAATTCCGCTGTAAGGGCTGCAGTGCGGCTTATGACACTCTAGTGGAACTGACAGTGCACATGAATGAGACAGGTCATTACAGAGATGATAACCATGACAAGGCAGAAGCTGGGTCCAAGCGTTGGTCCAAGCCCCGGAAACGCTCTCTGTTGGAAATGGAAGGGAAGGAAGATGCAGAGAAAGTCCTCAAGTGCATGTACTGTGGTCACTCATTTGAGTCTCTTCAGGACTTAAGTGTCCATATGATAAAGACCAAACATTACCAGAAAGTGCCCTTAAAGGAGCCAATGGCTCCTGTGGCAGCCAAAATCATGTCGCACAAGAAAAGGGGGTTAGTTGGTTTGGATCTTACTTCCTCTTCTCGAGCAAAAGAAGAAACCTCCAAATCTATAACAGAGCAGAGTGAATCATCACTAAAATCCTCTTCTGCCTATCCTCCTTCAAGTAACCGTTATGGTCATCAGAATGGTGCGAGCTATGCCTGGCAGTTTGAATCTAATAAATTACAAATTCTTAAATGTATGGAGTGTGGAAGTTCTCATAACACACTGCAGGAATTAAGAAGTCACATGATGGTGACTGGACATTTTCTAAGGGTGACTAGCTCGGTAGGAAAGAAAGTGAAAACACTCCCAGAAGCAACCTCTCCCAATCCTGCAAGAGTCACAAGTCCAACTGAACATAGGGTACAATCTGTCCCACTTGCCCCAACCTCCTTCTCGCCCACTCCCATTCAAACGCCCCCTGCTACTTCTCCTCCTCTCAAAGAGGTAAAAAAGAGGAGGTTGAGGAGGAATGCACTAAACTAGAAACAAACACAATGGATACACTAGTTCCAGTTTCCAATGGAAAAGAAGAGTCCGTAGAGAAAGAGGAAAAATATGACATTTCAAAATACAGCTACCTAACAGAAGAAGACTTAAAAGAGACCCCAAAAGGGGGGTTGATATTCTTAAATCATTAGAAAACACCGTGACCTCAGCTATCAACAAAGCCCAGAGTGGAAATCCTAGCTGGGGTGGCTACCCAAGTATTCACGCGGCCTACCAATTCCCCAGTGGCCTTAAACTTCAACATAATAGTCTGGAAAAGAATTCCCCTATAAAGTTTTTGTTTAATGGAAGTACCACATTACCCTCCATCTCCAAGAACCAGCCCCTAATTTCTCCGCCCCTTCCTCAGTCCTCTCCCTTCCCTAACAATAACTTTCAAGCAATGGAGGACCTAGTGAAAAAAGTATCTGAGAAGGTAGCAAAGGTAGAGCAGAGGGTGAAGCAGTTGTCACCTAAGCTAGAAAACAACCACTCTCCCTGTAGTAGTGAAACAGGAGACTCGCACAAGGGAGGGGAGTCTCCAGGGGACTGGAGGGCAGTCACTCCAGCCAATAGTGACAAGGGAAGTCATAAAGACAGAACATCCCCAGTAACAGAAGTCAAGAGAGAGGTAGAAGCCATGTCTCCGCTGACTTCTACTCTCAAAAGTAGCACAGCAATTATCACCGGCCACGCTCCTCCAGAACAGCCTTTCATTAATCCTTTAAGTGCTCTTCAGTCCGTCATGAACATTCATTTAGGAAAGGCGGCCAAACCCTCATTGCCAAACCAAGATCCCTTGAGTCTCCTCTCTAGGCTTAGCCAGAGCATGACTGAAAAGGCTGCTGTGGCCACGCCCCCTGCCCAAGCCAAAAACCTGAATGCATTGCAGACAATGGCAATGCACAACCTTGTGATGACCAACCTATGGACCTCACTAAAGGTAGGGTGATCGAAGCACTTCCGCATGTCCGGCCCCATCAACCCCCTCTTCAACTGATTCTTCGATCTCACCGACTTCCCTCGTTACACCAGCCAAGTTAACAGTAGTTTCTCCATACACTTCTGGCAGTCCCTTGCATGAAAATGCACTGTCGGATATCTCAGACATGTTAAGAAATCTAACACAATCTCACCATGTCACAAAACCAACCTCACGTTTGCGAATCCCTGAAAAAGTTGAGCTTGTAGGATCTATCCCAGATGATGACGATTCATCTCTACACGGCCACAAACGTAAAGGGCGACACTCCAATTGGAACCCCCAGCACTTACTTCTACTGCAAGCTCAGTTTGCTTCATGTCTTCGACAAACATCTGATGGAAAGTATATCATCAATGACCTAAGCCCCCAAGAAAGGATGCACATCTCTCGCTTCACTGGCCTGTCAATGACCACAATTAGTCACTGGCTGGCCAATGTCAAATACCAACTTAGGCGAACTGGACGGACCAAGTTCCTCAAGAATTTGGAATCTGGTCAGCCTATATTTTTCTGTAGCGACTGCGCTTCACAAATTCGAACCCCGGGAGCATATGTCTGCCACCTGGAAGCTCACTTGGGGTTTAAAATCAGGGACTTGGCCAAGCTGTCCCCCAAACAGACTGTAAGGGACTCTCATGCTCTCACTGACAAACTGGTGCCCCTGGAATCCTTCCTCTCACCACAATCACTCGATGACTGCAGTAGCAACGGGGCAGTGTACCGCTGCCAGCTCTGCGTCCGTAAATTTGCCACTAAGCACGCCATCAAGCTTCACCTCAGCAAGAGCCATGGGAAGTCTCCGGAGGACCATCTGCTGTATGTGTGCGAGCTAGACAAACACTAAAGTACTTCAGAAACAGAAAATACAAAGCCTCTAAAGACGCTTAAGACACTATTTAAGGTTATATATAGTGTGATAATGCACAAAGATGCCACAAGCTGCTGTTCAGCTGTCAGCACAATGTGTTTACATGTGTCAAGCATATTAACATTTCGAAATTCCATGTATTTCAAAAAAACATTGTCACTGTCAAATATATTGTAGGTGAGAGATATTCAGTTAGGTGTCAGTTATGTTGTTTTGTCACTATACCTAACAATCTAAGGCTGAACCTATTGAATCTCTCATTAAGAAGGCCAGCTAATAACTTGAAGTATATTTACTTTATTTATTTTTTAAGTTTGTGATTCTGATTTGCTGGAGGACTGCATGTTCTAATACTGTATTTGTACAGTCTGTCAAGTCTAGATCTCAAAACCTTTTCAAAAGCCCAAAAATATCCAAACACCTGGAAGAGCTCCTTGAAAAGTATTTGCCAAACAAAACTTTTTTGCCTGGTTTTATAGTTTCTCTGTACAGTCTTTTGGTTCTGCTGATTGTAAAAGCTGCCTTGTTCTTTATCAGTAAGGGTTGCTCCCTATCCAGGTCCATGTAAAAATGTACATAGTGTATAAGCTTACAACTTAATGTTTAAATTATGCATACTTGTTATATTTCCTAATTTAAAGGGATGACTATCCACTGGTGCAGAGCCTTTCAAGAAGATGAAAAAGGACATTGTTTTGCACAATAGTTTTATAAATGTTATTTGATAAAAATACAAATATGTTATTAATGCCTTGTGCTTCTATGATTAAATTGAATTAACTGCTCCAAAAAAGTTTGTTGGATCATTATTTATGAATTTAAAAAGAACAATATAAAATTTAAAAACAAATGTCATATCTACTATGTTATCAAACACTTAATTAAAGGTTAAAATGTCCTAGCCTTTTTATGCACTTGTCGCCACTATCAGAATTTATCTGAATTTTCTGCTGCTTCTGTGTCATTGTGTGGAGAGGACTCGAGAGGTGCGAGCCGTGCCACTGCCTGCAAGGCGTCTGGCAGGTGGTGTGTGCTGCATGTAAACCACCAGATGTTTCTGAAACGACCCACTGGAGGAGGAGGAGGCAGGCGGGCGGCAACAGCAGGCTGAGTGGGCTGATTACCACGGGGGCTTGGATGCCATCAGGAGCCCTGGGCACAGGCAGCAGATCTGGCACACACCTGGACTCCAAGACTGTCCCTTGGAAAAAATAAAGGGGATCCTATATATGCGCACAGAGACGAGCTGACAGTGGTGCAGAATGTACCGACAGGTGCTATTCCCTCAAAGCAGACTTTTGGATCTAACAATATTACTGGCAGGTGTTGATGCTGTCTGAGTAGTCACAATTCAGGCGTGGTGCCATGTAATGAGAAAGTTTTTATACTCTTCGGTGAACATTATGAGAGTATGTGTGCACACAGACGCACTTCTCAAATATTCTCCACTTTAACTTATTCTTATTTAAGGCTGCCTTAGGACACCATGTTCTTTTTGTTTGATGTTCCCAGGCTTCGCTTGTCATGACTGACTGACTGAGTGACTTAGGCCAGGGGAAGTTATCTGGTTTCCATGGTGACGGCCATTTGGCCAGCCTCTAACCCATGCTCGCTCACTCAACAGAGGACAGCTCGAGTGCAGCACACCCATTTACTCTCTTAAATCTCATCATCTCGCTTCAGTTCCTCCCACCCGGGAACAGATTAATTAACACACACACACTGTGTCCTGACCCCGTCTTCTCACACAAACTCATTACCGCCTCAGACTGCTTGCGGCCCGCCGACGTTTAGGATACATCGGCCTAACGTTCTGGGAGAGTCCAATGATGACTCACGCCTGACAAGCCGAATAAAGCCCTTAACAATAGATGATAATTGAAAGATGGGATTCAGACCGGTAGCCATTGATAATGCAAATGAAAAAGGCTTCGCCGCCTTATTGAATCTCTGGTGAGCTTTTTGAGCTCTCTCTACTAACCCATCTGAAACCCAGATCCTCACACGTGATCATCATTCAACACTGCACTGTAGTGTTGATGAACGCTGTGGGCCCAGTGATGGACTCGGGGTGAGGAGGGTTTGGGGCGTTAATGAGATAGTTGACACTTTGGGGGTTAATGAGGGGCTGCAGGGAGAGGGCTAAATGATTGGACTTCTGCTTGGATGAGCATTATAGTGGCTGTTTTAGGAGCGATGAGGAGAAGCTTGCGATCTGCTGCAGCCAATTATTTAGCATGAAAAACACAAAAGTCCTCAGAGTTGTATTTTTCTCTGGTAATAAAGTGCAGATTAGATGTGTTGTCTATTGTTCTTTTGTCTCCGCTCTCCTTGAGGGCTGCGTAGTCATAGACGCTGCTGCGCCTCAGTGCTCCTAAAACAAAGTCAGCAGTGAAAGGGGTAAGGGAGGCGGACAGGACAGGGATAGAGTCGCCCTCTCCTCCACCGCGCGGCACAGATCTCCCATCAGCTCTTGTCATCCCTCTAATGAATATCAGTTAAATTGCTCTGTGGATCTGAGGAGTTTGGATGTCAGTGTGATTTGTGTGAGTGTGGCGGATGGAGGGGCCCAGACTAATGAAAGGCGAGTCGAGGCTGACAGAGTGATGAGCATCAAGCCCATCAGACCAATCACACCAGAGCAGTTGACAGCACGGACAGACAGACAGCCCAGCCGCAGAGGCTATGTATTTAGGAAAACAAAATGGCTGCCAAAATAGTGGTAGATGTTGTTAGAGAATATTGACATATATCGCTCCTGTCTCTGTGGGTCCCAGCGGTTGGTTAAAGTGATATAGGCTTTTGCGAAGGGTAGAAGTGTGTTTTCAGAAAACTAAATGTCCAAAGAAGATCCAGTGCTTGTTGGACCTCCTTTTGGCCTGGAAGTTTTATGATTTGGAAAGCCCCTTTTACAGTTGGCAGGGGGTAAAAGTTCCCTTTGGACAAGATGATCTTGGAATGCATCCACTTAATAACATATTTTCGTTTCACATGGAACCGCAACACACAAAATCCCAGCCTGATACATCTCCACAGCTATCAGCATAGACATCACAGATATGCCTCTATCGTAGCCTGTTCCTACAAATGCACATATTTTGTTGCTATTGAATCCCGGACCCGATTTAAATTGAACGCTCTATCTCATACATATTAATAGGGAGGACAGGCACAATACTAACATATGGGGGAGTATGTTTTGTCCTTTTCATGGCATTTATAATTTCTTATCTTATAAGATAAAGTTTAGTGGCCACTGGATATGTATCCGACTTCACAAAAAGCATTTAGCATTGTTGGCGTGCTCATTTGTTGGAAAAGAGGACAATAAACAATTAGATAAATAGGACCCGAGATTTATTCCTTACTCAATTACAATTCTAATACAGCGCGCTGAGTACTATGACTTACCCTGACAGCCTACGTACGCGGGTCTCACAACAGGCGGTCTGAGCTGCCCGTACTTTCCCTGCACTCAGTATATGAAACATACAATCATGAATATTAATGAATGGGAGCGTTCTTCTGGCCAGTTCTTCACAATCTCCTTTTCTTGTCTCGTGCGCCGGGTCAGAAACTGCCAGTTTGTCCAACGTCCTTGATGATAGATGTTTTGCAACTGTTATCAGGAAACGACATAGAGCAAGAATGTGGTGTGTCAGTGTGTGCGTGCAGGATTAAAACGCTCCCATGTCTGCCAACTCAACTGTAACATAAGCCCAAACATACATAGCTAATAATAAAATAATCATTATAAATCATAAAATAAATTAATGAATCCCTTCAGCATTTAGAGGACACTTTTATGCGATAATTTGTTTCTAAAGTAAAATCTGACAAAGTCTGTACTCTGTACATTCATTAATGATTTCTAACTCATTGACCTCACCTGTGGGTCGACAACAACTGAAAACATCTGGATCGTACATAATTTGCAATGATTGATGGCTAATGCTAACAGCTATAGGAGAAATACATTGAGCAGGCTAACGGACTCTGAAAAGTCTCCCGGACTAGCCTACTTGCTAACTGTCCGCATACATTAGGATCGAACACATCTCCTTTTTATTTCTATGGTTATCAGACCGTGTTACTTTCAATTCAAATTAAACATCTTATTTATCTACTTTTTACACGAGTCACCAATGCCTTTTTTCATCCCCATCTGCCCTTTGTCAATTTATATATATTTTTTCCCTGGTGACCCAAAAATGCTGTGGTTAACCAGGAACCCTCCCAAATCTGGTAAAAGGTAGCCTATATCGACAGGTTAATGAGGCAGCATTAACTTAGCAACAAGCTTTAATTTGACTCTGTTTTACCTTACAGAAAATGTGCATGCGGAATACAGTATCACTTTAACCTAAAATCTTTTCTTTAGAAGTACACCACTCTATTGTTTCAACTTCTGCGACTGGATGATCTGATGTCCCCTGACAGCAATGGAGTCATGTAGAGTCAAGTTAGCCTCACCACGGACCTTTGATCTCCTGCATAAATGGGAGGAGCCATACATCTCTGGCTCATTACCAAGGTCGAGGGCCCGCTTTGGTGCATCAGAAAATGTCATCTAAATGCAGCTGGACAGAAGATAAACGTATAGGCAACAAACAGATGGAGAGGCGGGGAGATTTCAGGTGGCCTGTGCTAATGTACTGTCACTGGGGAATGCTGTGTTTCGTGCCTCCTTGTTGTAGAGCGCTCCCATCTCAAATAGCTGTCAGAGGTGTTTTGGTGTGATACCTGACAGATTTGCTAAAGACACTCGTCTCAGGGCAACTCCTCTATATATCGTTAGTTTAATGCACAATGACATGACCAATTATAGCCAGCTCCATGCTCAAATAGCATGTCAAAACCTGTGTATCAATCCATTAGATCCTGTCCCCCATCACATTAAGTGGTACCTTTAGCTATCTGTTCGGCACGAAAGAGGAAAAAAAAAAATGCTGACAGAATAGGAATGCCGCTCTCCACGCTCCACGTTTCCCGAGCTGATGTCTATTGGAGACTAGCTCCCCTCTCATCTTTTTCTTCTTTGTCACTCTGGGCCTCTTCTGCTCGCAGCTCCAAGTGCATAAACAATACATCTCGATAATGGCCTGCATTGTTTACTTAGCTCTGAAAATGTATTTGCGCAAAACTCTAAAATGCATTTAGCACGAATCACTCACTGGGTGTAGAGCCTTGTTGACACTGGGGTTCTCTCCAAACGGGAAGAAGTGTCATAACAACATCATACATCACCGTATCAATTGGAATAAAAGGATGTGATGCTGGATAGGTGGGGTAGGCCGGTGTTTTGAGTATACTATAGGGGACCTCTATGGACCCTGACAATGGGAGCAAGGAGGAGCTCGGTGATTTACTGCAATTGCCCCTTACGACCTGTCTGTCCTTGTAGTGAGGACATGCAACCCTCAGGCGCTGGCATGGAGGATGGAGCTCGCCCTGGCATCTCGCCTGGCACCGTGACTGGCAACACGTCCACCGTGATGGATTCTCTTGTTGTCACCTTCATGAAATCATTTTTTGATTTGTTGACATGTTTTTCTCTCTTTTGTTTTTGGGTCGAACAGGTAAGAACAGCCTCTGGCCAGGAACTACAAAACTGATTACAATATCAGTCAGTAAATCAACACAACAGAGCGTTACCTGAGATGAAATATGGAGGTCAGTGTCTTATGTCCGTCCGTGGCCACCGCGTGAAGTGCAAATGCCCCATGGCTGGACTTGCTCTTTGCGATGGTGCCGTTTTGCAGGAAACACATCAATAAGGCGCGATTACAAGCCTGACAAAATTAATCTCAACTGTCATTTCACACGCTCCGATTTGAGAGTGCTCTGATCAAGTTACATTAGCGGGAAGCCATTGAATGATTTGGAGAGGAATCAAAATCTATTTGACTTCCCTTCTGTTTGGAAGAGGCTTATTACTATCAAGAAGCAGTACGGACACAAATGACATTTTATGAGGGCATTTCAGTCGAAGTTTCTGAGTGTAGATAGCACTAGTACCTCTAAAAGGACTAGACCAGCATTGTCTTAACTCGCGCAACAATTGGACAAAAACATGACTCAAGTATATTTCTGAACAAGGTATTACCCAAAGGACAAAATCATAAATGGACTTGAGTCTGAATTACATGTACCACAGTTTGAGACACGTTGACTATTATGCTTCACATTGTAAGTTTTGGTAATGATTCATTTACAGATGAGACGTTTTACAGAAAGAAAAGAAGGCAAAGTCCATTCCAGATTTGGAACATTTCAAGATAAAGATGAGCAGTCAGTTTACAAAAACAGTGCATTTTCATGTCATGGGGGAAAGAACGATTACACTTTTTTTCCTTTGCATTTCCTTTTTTTTTTTTTCCTGATGAAGCACTCAGTCTTTCCATATTAAGATCTTTTGATTCTCGAAAAATGTATGAAATCCCTCAAAGACTAACTGTTACATAAATACCCAACAACTGTACATAGCTCCGTATACAAAGTTTCAAACAGACATATTGGAAAACACAAATGTGGATAAAGGATCTTTGCTGAATATAATTGTGATTTTATTTTTATTTTTTTAGTTTGTAAAAAGCTTTTCCATCGCATGCTGTATTGCAGGTGTTTCTGATGCACTTCAAAAAGGTTATTCAATGTTTACAATTTCAAACTCTTCATCTTTTTCGTCATGCAGAACCCAGAGTTTCCATGTGGTTTCCAAGTGTCCTTTATAAGACACTTTTGCTTTGTCCATATGAGAAATGGGCAAACTCCTGACATCTGCTCCACTGCTCTTCACCCAGACATGGCGGCTTATTTGACGCTGGTCATCAGAGTAATGTGAAAAGACAAGGCCTCATGTTTTAGTGGAGTGTTTTGGAAAAAAATAAAAACTGTGCCTCCGTCGCTGTGGCTTGTGTCTGGCAAACATCATTCTGTCTCCTTCTTGAGTGTCGTGCACGGCGTAGGTGGCGTGGTAGTAGGCACAGTCTTATAAAATCAAGGGGAGGAGAGAGGCAGGGAAAATAGGAGTCAAACCCGTGACCTCTTTGGACACACGACGTGTCTGGAGTTGGCAGGGGACGCAATTGAGAGTGACACTCCTGGTTGGAGCTGCCAAACTGCCACTTCCTGTCCTCTTTATTCACACATTGCAGGAGCTGGGCCTGATGGTTGAAGAGTGTGGAACAGACATGTGTCTCCTTGTTGTCATTATGGCGGTACATGACTGCTCCGTCAAAATCCTGGCATCATAGAAGCATCTGTCCGACCAGAAACACAGGAAAATATGATTTTGAAAAGAATGAAAAGGAAAAAATACTAAGGACTGTCATTTCACATATAATAGATGTCCTCAGATTTCATTAGAACGTTATACACAATACCTTACACTCAATATTCTTGACGTGGCAACACTTTACATCCACAAATACTTTTCAAAATAATCTTCTACTACAACACTGAAACCATATTCTGATGCTAACACGGAAACCTTTGTCATCAACAAAAAATAAATGCCTTCACATAGTATTTAGACATGTGAAAAGTAGAATACGTTTTCCAAATAAATGCAGTCAAAACATTTTTTTTAGAAAAACATGAAATCTTAAAGCCACACCGCGTAGAATTTTACCCACTAAATAAAATTGAAATACAAGCATTTATTTTATGACAGATGTTTTCGTCATTGAAAAATACCTCAGGAATGTACAAACATGAGCTTTTGCTGTGAGCACCTCTCCTAAGACATGACTGTAACTTTACTGAGAGTGGGTAATATGTCTCCTGCTCGTCTCCATGGAGATGTTGAAAGTCAGCGGAATTTGAGATTTTAATATAGTTTGTCATCCAAATCCATTCTTTGATTACTCACTGCAGTAATAGCATTTTGTGTGTTGAGCCAGTCATAGGAGCATGTTTTGTACTGATGGCAACAGTAGTGTAGTGTCCCTATAATAAATCAAAGCTAAATTGTAGATAATAGACAAACTATGTATATATTATTAGGTGACAATATCATAAATTACATTTATTGGTTGAATTTCACAGCATATAATAGGATGGTAACTAGAGATAACAAGGGCTAATGCAGTTTGTAGCCCTTTTTTGATATTATTACCAAGAAAATAGTAACACTGTTTCCTTGAAATAGAAGTTTTTTTTAATTATGTTTAAATTATGTCTGTGTCTTGTCCGCATGCAATTACAATAATTACCATGCTATTTCATTTTTTAGAACCTTACCATTTCCATCCTATCCCATCCATTAGGTTACAATATTAACAGCCACAATGTAACCATCTGTAAATGTTTGAGACAGTCACTACATTTATTGTGCTACTTTTACTTACCGTGTCTGCCCCATTGATTGGATTTGGGAAACCTCGGCGGCCTTGTGCAATCAAACGTCTGTACAACCAGTGAAATTGCACTCATAATTTCCCCCATTTCTGCTTTATCCCCATTTAACTTTGTTAGAATCAACTTTGTCACTGGTCTTCCCCTCCTCTCCCGCTTAATGGCTTTGTTTTTCTGCTCCTGGCCTCGCCCTAATCACACTTCTCTGCTGCCACGGCTCTCTTTCACCAATACAAATAGGATTTAAAGTCATATGTCCAATACAGGTTCATGTCCCCTCCGGTCCGGTTTGTTTGATTTCTCTGATAGTTTGTGTCTTTGTTCTTGCTTTTTTTTTTTTTCTTTAACACAGACCCACACGCACACACATTATCTTTGGGCTATTACCGGATAAGTCGATTTGATCCGAGGCACTGAGATGTCCTTTTATTCATACATTTTCAAGCTGGGTGACTTTATTAAAGGCTACTGCTTCAATCTCTCCTGTATGGATGAATGCACCCACTGATGAAGCACTGGGGAGAGGAATTGAAGCCCACACACGTCCAAGAATGACCAATGCCCATCAGCTCGTCATTGCAAAATAAACAAACATGCCGCTCCTTTTTCGCTAAAACCCACAATGTATTGCAAAATGAGGTGTGCTGTAACCTATGCACAGAAATATCACTCTGGCTCTACTTTAGTCTTGTTTTGATCCTGATTTCATATTTTTTCAGTCTTGTTTTGACATCATTTGATGAATATATTACTTATGGAAAGTACTGTGTTGAAAGGGTTTAGTGAAATGTCACAATATCCCAGACAGTTTTTTCGTTCACAGCCCCACACGTCACAATATAAAGAAAGAAAACTGTTGACCCACAAAGATAACGCAACACATGAGCGTTTCTTACCAAAATTTGTCTTAAAAAGAAAAAAACTGTGTCCAAAAACCTCATGGCAATTCTGACGCATTTTGGCACAATGTTTGCTATTCATGTGTATACGTCTGCGGAGACAGAGAGCTGCCCGCCTGCCTTTCCAATGACAAGAGGATGACTGTGGAGACTCTGGGCTTGGGGGGGAAAAAGGAGATGTTACAGTCAGTGGAGGAGCACAGTGGAGGGGAGTTGGAGACGAGACAAAATGTGTCTATTCATGCCAACTGGTGTGGTGACCCTCCTGCAGGCTGCCGTCGCCTTCTGTCAGAGCAGGGAATTAAAGGGCCATTCTGGACGCATGGGCACGTCCACGTCCTCTGTCCTGGTACACTCCTATTGAGTTTGAGTTTGAGTTTGAATATTTTATTTCGAGCTAAAGAAGAAAAGAAAAACAGAAATATATATATACATAATAAAGAAAAAGAAAAGAAAAAAAAGAAAAAATAATTTACATTACAGCTCGAAAAGGAGTGGGAAGAAGACAAGCTTATTGACTCCCACCCCTGTTCATAAACTTAAATAACAATAACTAACTAACAACAGTGCATATTTCTTACCATTTTACAAAACAACTATCAACCGAGTTGGTTACATATTAACAAATGTGACACTGCATTATACCAGGTCAACATTCACAGTATCTCACACGCTACAACCAGTGTATTATTTCTGTCTCCCATACAGAATTCATTACCATGTTGGCATTACCGTTATTCACCATCACCATTACAACCCATATAACATTACTCTGTGTCAAAGTGTTTGAATGATACATAAAATACTCCACATTTATTCATGAAAGGTACAGTAATCGCAGACTGATTGATGTTCATGATAACAAGAATAGTCTTAATGATATGTGTTAAAAGGGATTCGGGGCTTTTCTTTCTTTTTCTTCTTTTCTGTGACTGGACCTGCTGCCAGGGAGCAGCCCCGAGCAACCAGACCATCGTTTGTTAAGTGTCCTATACTATGTGTAGCAGAGTGGAGTGATACTAAATAGTTGGCTTTAAAATAAATAAGGTTGCCACAACGCCACCCAGTATAACTGGGAAAAGAACTTGTGCAAGGTTCTAACTTAAGGCACACAGGTTCATTAAAGGACCGGGCAGAGGCAAATGATTTACAAGAATATGTTTTGCTTTTATTATATAAGTTAAGTTTGGTTTCTTCAAAAGTTCATTTCATGTTTCACTTGAGTCCTTCATTTAAAAGTCGAGTCCAGCGCCTATTTACAGGTAGAGAAGCGCATTTAGGGCGACAGCTTACAAACAGACAGGGAAAACACGTTTGACAACAGTGAACAGGGAGGCATGATGGTGCTGCAGGACCCTGTGAACACATTATAAACATAAATACAATTGAAATGCATTTAACAGACACAAACAAAACAAGATCCTACCAGTTGGCGAAAGAAAGCACGACACCCTACGAGCCCGCAGACCCCGGACCGCGTCCAGCTATACGGCACCACTCGGACCGGCATCAGCGCTGTCTGAACAGTAGGAGCTTAACGAAATGTACCAACATTGATACTACAAAAACTGTAGGACGACGCGCTACCATCAAGGCATGGAAGTTGCATTTAAAGCTGCTGGCCTTAAGCCTCACGTTGCCGGCTTGACGCTCCCGACACAACGAACAACTAGACAACCCCAGACTAGCCGCTAGCCACGCTGTGTCCTGCAGCTGGTGTGACGTCAGAGAGGTGAGAGGGCAGGTGATACAGAAAGGCCCTTTTATAGCGCGCCCCTACATTAATTGTCTAAACGCAGGGACACCTACCCCACCTCACTACATATGCATTAAAAGAGACAAATTTTAGGAGTCTGCTGCCAGAAGAGGGTTTCCTCGAGCTGCCGGCCCCCACATGTCTGCCCTATACTATGGGTTATGTTGAATGCGGAGTACATAGATATGTGCATGATTTACTTCTAAGAATTTAGTTCCTTTATATTACCATCAGCATCAATAGCAGTACTGCTGTCTGAATTGATTGAGTTTGATTCTAAGAATAATCCACAGATTGTTAAGTATTAATCCTAGACTGTTACATTTAAAGTTTAAAGTTAAAATAGTGATGATAACAACACAACAGCAATAGCAATAACAATGGCAATAACAACTGCAATAGTATAATAGTAACAACCACAATATACTTCATTGCTACTATTGCTTCAGACTTTTAG
This sequence comes from Neogobius melanostomus, assembly GCA_007210695.1. Classification (NCBI taxonomy): domain Eukaryota; kingdom Metazoa; phylum Chordata; class Actinopteri; order Gobiiformes; family Gobiidae; genus Neogobius; species Neogobius melanostomus. The sequence continues at coordinate 2,956,193 of VHKM01000106.1, read as the reverse complement.
ACAATCAACTCCTTCTAAAAGAAAATACCATCAGAAAAAGTAGGGCAGGACATAAAGAAACATGCCAGCGATGCCAAACATACACTCGATGATCAACTAAACGCAGACGATGCTATTTTTGGATTACAATTCCAAGGCTAACAATAAAGGCCCTTTAGCCATTTATTTTGAGGGCCTCAGTTTTGTATCTTTGATACCGTAGTAAAAGCAAAGCAGCAACAGACAAGCTGGTGCTGTCTTGCTCCCAGCGAAGTTCCGAGTCTGGTCTGAGGAGATGAGCCCACAGTCTTTGTGGTCTTTTTAGGGGTTGCAGTGTGAAATTTACACACTGTGGCTTGAACAAACAACAGGAATAAGCAACATTGTGAAAAATATAGTATTTTTTAATTTTTTGGAACCCTCATCACAATTTTGAGGTTATACGCAACACAATTTCCAGTACTTTTTGGGGATCATTTATCAAAGCATGTGCTAAATATCGAGTGCAAGCTAGCATATAGCTATTTGTGGGCCATATGCACCTAACTTATTATTTGAAATGGTCTGTATTAACACTTTAGGGCCCAAAATATGCTAACTGAAGAATGCTGTGCGAGTAAAAATGGGGAAATGTGTGCTTTTATGCACTTAAACTTGAGCAAATTTGAGCAAACACTTGGTAGTTGATATTCTCTACAGACAACGTCTGGTTCTTCTGAGAATTCACACTTCTCTGTGATTGGTTAACAGAGGTAGAATATGGTTGTGTGATCAGACTTCATGTGTGTAACCCATTCCATTGTTTACATGTACTTGCAATTCATATGCTCCCTCCTGTAAAACACTCTTGTCACTCACTCAGAGCATGATGGTGGCTAAATAGGAGGTGTTGTTGGAATAAATGGTATGGCAGGTATGTTTGAGCAGCTGAAACAAACAGAAATGTGTGGAATCAGCATATGGCGATGTCTCCAAATTGGCAGATTGTTATGACTTTTGTTCCTACAGTACCTGACTGAGAGGGTGCACTGTCTCTTTAAGGTGATTGTGCCTGAGCAGCGGTGTTCGGGGCAGAGGGGGAAGGTCATGTGGAGTTCAGAGGGAGAGCGATGACTGATGGCTGGGCTGGGACTGCACTGTCTGCTTCTGCTACCGCGACATCCCACTGAAGACACTCAAGCACAAGACTACACAATGCATTCAGATTACTGTAACTTTAACATCACGCACCATCTCTTGAGTTGCAAGGTGGTATCAAAAAGTTTTCAGATGTTTTCGATATTTTGTTTCTATCCTAAATTGGTGTGCCCAGATAGTCTATAGTCTCAGCATTGTGGGTGCAAGTCTTACCTCCAGCAGTTTGATCAAAGCCTCTCCTCACTCTTCACCCCCTTTCACCCTGTACTGTTGAAATTAAAAACTAAAACAGTGTGTCTTGTTATAATTGTTAGTTGTCACCAGTGCAACAACAACAAAAACTAAAATCACCAAAATAACAAAATCTACACAGAGGATCCTAAAATATTACATTAGATTAAAAAAAAAAAAAAAAAGAAGAATTTTCATATTTGTATTGTAAACTTTCTGGACGACAGAGAGCCCAGAAACATATTAAGCTATGACATCAGACCAAATGCAAAAACTGTAAATCCATTCCATTTCTCTCTTTATTTGTGCTGTTTTTGAACATTATTGAAACATTCGATTCATTTTTTTTATTTTTATTTATTTATAAAAAACAATAAATGTACCATTTCTAGCATCAGGTTTTAACATAACAGGGAAAACGAGTCATATGATATATTTTACAAAGATTTCAAATTACAATGAGAACAACATTGGTTTTAAAGTGTGTACAGAGTGAGGGAACAGTCACGAGTATTATTGTACTATCAGAGATTATTAGACATTTTTACTGCAACAAATGGAGGCTGCACAAATAAATATTCATAAATCATGTTTACACATTTTATAAAATATAACAAATTCACCATTTTGATTGTAAAAGCGCTTGAGTCTATAAATGTATGAGGAGAGAAAAGTTACACAAAATCAGATGAAGAGAAGGTTAAAAAAAAAGCAATGTACTGTGACAATACAACATACAACATCGCTCTCCACCAAACTTAACCACACCGTGCACGAGCAGTCTCCTCCTGCGGCGGACATTTTGGAGAGCATGTGACAGCTCCACAATCTAAATTCACCCGTTTGTCTCGGAAAGCCCCCCCGCAGCCCCTCACCTCTCTCTTCCCTCCTCCCCAACTATCAGAGCTGTATCGTTGTGCAAACCTCTGCGGTGATGTTGTCAGGCTCCTCTCTGTGAAGTGGCCCCAGCCATAAAACAGCAGTGACGTGAGTGATTGATCCAGCAATGAGGATGGCAATACTCCTCTGCATCAATATGAAGGCAGCCTGCGGGACTGGAGCCCTTTCAGACAGCTCTCTGTTTCTCCTCACAGGGAAAATCCATACACAATTGATGGCAGTTCAAAGGGAGGCTTTATTGTGGGATATCAAATAAAACATCAGAGAACACAGAGGACGGACGAGAGAGATAGAATTAAAAAGAGCACATGAGGGGGGAGAGAGAGAAGGGTGGGAGATGCAACAAAAAGAGCGATCTGCATTTCACTTTATCTCCTTTTTGCACCTGAATGGTAATGAACAGGCAAAACCGAAATGGAGAGACTTCATCGTTTTCCGCAAGACTCCCAAACAGCGTGTGCTTGTCAGCGCTATCTGCTGCTCTATTACACTGTCTGATGGCACACGGCCGCGCAGAGCAGGTGATAGTGAGGACGATCTGGAGGTACGTATAGCTGCTTTAAGTATTTATAGGGTTATCTGAGGTGGAACACGGGCCTGAATGTAGTAGTTGAGATATCAGTATGTTCTCTGCAGCGCGGCCTCGGGCGAATCCCCGTTATGATTTCATCAGCTCTGCTTCTAATCCACTTACTTAATGAAATACATAATTAACACGCTTTAATTGTGGCAGGGACACTTTTGACTGAAATCATTTCCTGTGGCCGCTGTTGCTGTAATTGAATGTATTTTTCACGGCCGGTCGAGACCTTTGGGTCGAAACCCAGGTTTGCTTCCTCTTGTAAAATAGTTGGCAATTTTTCAAGGCCATAAAAAACTATGTCCTGTTGTTAAACTGCTTGCATTTAGTAATTACAGATAAATGCACACTTGATAGCCTTACAAATGATACAATTCATTCAGAATTCCTTAATTTACTTACAATATTATGCAGCAGATAAAAGAAAGATGAGGCTAATTAGTTCATAAAGGACAAGTTTGAGTAGTTGGTGAAGCCTCTTCCTTCATATCTAACTATAATGATTGGATTTGATTGACAGGAGTAATCATGTCTGAGAACTCATTGTCAGTGCCTTCTCCCTGCTCATTTAGCTCCTTGCCTCTGATTGATTGATGTGTCAGGTATGATGGGACATCATGGCGTTAAAGCACATTCACGCTGCACTCACGTGACCACGGCAGATGGCACAGCTGAGTATTAGAGTGGGTTCACCTGCTGTTTCCTCTCCTGCCGCCTGCTTCACCGCCATCAAATACCACCAAGGGAGAACCACGGAGGAGTGGAGGCAAGGCAAAAGAAAGGCAGTGTAATGAAAGAGAACGGGCCCAATACAGTGCAGTGGGAGAATATCCGCTCTGAACCGTAAGTCCAATCATAAGCTCATAATGACTGGATTCAGCGTGGATCCATTTAGCGCGGTTCCAGACCAGCGCATGAGAACAGATAGAGACAGGGCTTTAGAGACACATAAAGTAACTATGACTGATGGCTGAGTGCAGTGACTCCAAGGGACATCCTCTGTGTAATTCTCTTAGTGTAGCATAATATCATTTATCCTACAAATAGACGTGTGACCCCGCAGCACCGAGTCACCGGGAGTTCATCACACAAGTGCAGGGGAAGGACACACACACATCCATAATTACACACATGTAGCAGAGGGCCATAAACATTACATTAGGCGTAGTCAGCTCTGAAGAGAAACACACAGATAAGGAGAGCAGCAGTCACACATTACACACATTAGGCATGCATAGCATGTACATAGTGTTGAGGGCACTGCTGACTAATAGGGGCGCAGTGGAAATATAAGCGTCTTATCAGTGATGGATTCCACCACACCTTCCCACCTTGACAGGCGTCCAGGCGGCAGGGCTCGTCGCTGCTATCTGGCCTCTCCAGCCGCGGTGCTGGCTGTTGGGGGATGAGTGGCAGGTGTGTGTAAACGCCAGGCCGATATGTCACATGCACCAATCTGCAGTCCCAGAGGGATCCTACCGGGAGTTCAGCCTGAGTATCAAGCGGCGGAGGAAAAACAATTTCTGCTGCCAATACTCCCGCGCCGATGAGAAATGTTTTAATATTTGCTGCTGCTTTATGGCCTGTGCGCCTCTGACAGTGATGGAGAAAATGTCAGCTTTTTCCACCCTTAAATGCCACTCTTTGTCTCAGTCTGTTTCTTTTCATTGATCTCTGCCTCTGCCCAAGAATCAATAAGGTCCAATGAACAGTCTCTTGTCTGAGAATGCATTTCCCTCTCCCAGCTCTCACTGATGCAGGATTTTGCACTTTACTTTCTTTGCTTAATTAGTTATCCAATACTCGGCTGGCTCGTTTGAGGCAACATGTACAAAGGGAGAAGTACCGTTGTAATTCCACAGCTGATTTAGCTGTCAGTCAGTGCCCAGTGTACAAGCACCAGAGCAATCACTAATGATGACATGAGCCAATCTCACACAAGCTTGTCACATTAAAGTGGACTGAGATTCAATAAATGATACAAACTGTTTCAAAATGTACAACCTTTGTTGCACATTGCATGTTCTTTCTCAACGATGTGCAGATCAATATTTCTCTTATGGCATATTTACAAGTATTAATGTATAAGCAAAATGGAGATACTGATACATTGAATACAATGGAGGAGAATTAACAGCTGAGAAAAAAAAACATGTCCTCACAACTGGACCTTTTAATTTCTTCTCATTAGAAACGGAATATTTTTTTTAGTTATATGAGCACACTTTACCTTCTTTCCTCTTTCTCAGCAATAAAAGTACCACAGAAGACCATCGCTGTCCTTTCCCCTCTAGCCACCAGACTTGTCACGAGTAACTGACCCAAACTTGCACCCTGTCGGCATGAGGGGTACTTCAGTCACCAGCACAAGCTTCTTCCCTCTGGTGCGAAGAATGCAGGAGATGAAGCACCAACATTTTAGGGCTGGACTGGTGTACGGTCTATGGTGAATGTTTTCCATCGACACAAGACCCTCGGGAGATTATAGTCGCTGGGGCTATGTCGATGCCACTCATTTGAACAGACACATGAAGCGATCTAAAAGGTATGTGCTGACTTTTTCGTTATTCCTGCATATTCATTCCATCGCCAGAGCTCATCCACCTGTCGTGTGTTTTCGAAGCAATAACACCTTCACAGGACTCACTCTGATCATTTCAGCGCACAAACTGCCTCCAGTACAAAATTATTTTTGCTGATATGGGAACTTGTATTTTTAGATGTATTTAAACTCTTCACTCCCCTCCCTGTCGGGCCTTTTATGAATCGCTTTATCTATGTTTGAAGTTACTATAATATGGTTGCAAAGGATGAAAAAACTTTGCATTGTGATGGTGATATTATTTCTATATTTCCTATGATCTCTATGCAAGCTCGCCCTAAGATTCATTGCGTCTCTTCCATAAAGCCTCACAGATCTGTCGTCGGGTGACTGAGAGGTTCCGATTAAAATGTGGGCAACAATGGCTCCATTTAGCTGAATGGTTGATTCGGGGGTCACTGCGGGGACGTCAGGGAGACTGATGATATAATATAACGCATCGCTTCCCTTACATGTCCACGGCGCAGGACAATTAAAGGTTTGTTCTCTCTAGAAAATGTCTTCCATTCCTACGGCTTAGAGGAGGAAGAGAGGGGAGGGGGCAGAGACATGAAACTGATCCCTCCTGGGGTTTACCGGACAATGTATTTTGTTTATGGACATGTGTCGATACACGCACAATTCATGAGCTCATAAAAAGCAACAATAGATGCAGTGTCATTAATCTTGGTGAGGGCAGGAAACAGATGGACAATACATGGAAGCTGAACACTCCGGCTCTGGGCAGCTGCAGGTTAGATTTGGAAAAGAAAAACGTTTCACTTACGGCACACTTTAACTATTTACATGTTTTTCCTGGTGTCCATTTGAGCTCAGTCAAACTTACCACACCACCAGATGTCTCTAAACCCGCCTCTGACCTCTCCATAATAATCTGTCTTCGAAGCTTCTCCTCCTGGTCTTCACTTACCTTGAGGACTAGTAAACTGTTTCCTTCATATCTTTTACTTTATGTATAGGTCAATAAGTAATATCACACTCCATCCCCAACCAAAGGTAAAAAAAGTAGCTTGAAATGTGAAAGGATGAGAATATTGCACCGGGGGGAAAAAAGTTGTGAAATCCTTTTTTACAGCACTTAAGTTAGACTAATGTCGTCACGTTTTGCAGTTAAACAAATGCCGAAGATGAACGTTTATCGGTTCTCATTCTCAGTTAAACTGGTCCAGAATGCGTTTTTCCTTTCATTTTGAATAAATCAAAGCCTAAATGTTTAATCTGATTGAGCATTGAGCGAACATGTCTTTTGAAGAGTGGCTGATGAGAATCATTTGAATGCTAGTATTGTCCGAGAGTATTTTCATCCCCACAGTGTTCAGACTAATCCTCTTCTCCACACTGTCTTTTCAAAGAGGCTATTAGTCCAGCCTTGGGACAGGAGCGATCATTGATACTGAGAAAGTTTCATAAACTTTCTGTTTTAGACCAGAACATCACGCAGTGTGTTGAGTGTTGGCTCACTGACTGGGGTTCACATGATCTGAAACTTTCAAAGGACATTGTGCCGTAGTGTACCTGAGCTGCTTTACTCTTGACCTTACAGGAGCGTGTAGTGCCATTCAGTTATGCCAGGGTGGCACCAGGACTCGCCCAAGTCCTGAAGGCTAAAACAACACTCTTAGATGTTTGTTTTTATGACCATATCTCCACATTTTCCATTGTTTGGTGACATGAGTAATATGAGTAATGAGACATGAATATACTTCCTCAAGCCCTCTGAGTGTGGGGGACCCTGGGTGGCCAGTTCCCCAACACGTACCCCTGTCCTCCACTAAGAACATCGCACGTTGAAGTAGTAAGAAAACAATCAAATGATCACACTATGCGATTGGTTCACAAAGAAGACCAGGCAGCAAAAAAACTCTTCACTGTTATCGGAACATAAGAAACGAGCATATATGTGGGTGTTTTGTGGGTGGTGTCTTGATTAACGAACACATTTATAGCTAAAAGCACATAAGAGGACTCTGAGATTAAGTATTGGCAAACAAAGAACCCTATCTGGTTTTAAGGGAGCCGTGAGTGGGATAAGGTGAGAGAGATTCACATTCACACATTTAGATAAAACAGAAAATATGGGAAAAGATATTAGCACAAAGCTAATTTTCAGATGAAGTTAGACCTTGTAGCTTGTGGGGCCGGTGTCCATGTGCTAACATAAAATGGAACAGATCATTTTTAAGACCTGGTATTTGCACTTCAGATTATGAAGTGAGTAACATTTGACCAAAAAGCCAACAATAGCTTGGGATATAACCTTTTGTCCCTCCCTAAGTGGCAGCATCCTGGTATAGATTCTGAGACGATGAAGCATGAATAGTAATTGTTTACCTGCAGTTGGTACAATGTCAACAGATTAATCCATCACACGGACCCTGTCTACTTATTTATAGACGGGGGAATAAATCAGGCCACTGGATGAAAGTTAAAAAGACAAATACAAGGACACAAATAGGAGCCCCATAGATAATCCTTTAAGCATTTTAATCAACATGTCAGGCCAGGGAGAGATGAATGAAGCATCCGTCTATGTGTAATTAAACCTGTGCGCTGTCATAATGCCAATATAATGTAATAAGAAGGCAGACTGATATACGGATACAAACAGTGCCGTGAGTGATTGGAGATTGTTGATCATTTGAAGTGTACATTGTAATAGGGTGTAAATAATGTGATATTTTCAACACAATATAAAGCCGGGTGCTGGGGTGTGTAATTTACTGCGGCGGAGTTGGTGATTTTATTGTCGTTACAAAATTAACTTCCTGATAAAAAGTGAAGCCGTAGGAATCTGCTTCGCAAAATCTTGCTGAATATTTATGGTTGTTATACATTGAAATGGATGATAATTGATACATTGATACAATAACAATAGCTAAATCTCGCTGGTTTTGGCTTGTCATAGTGGCTGAGTGATTAATGTCATGTCGCACAGCAAGAAGGTCCTGTGCCACCACAACTGTGTCCACTGCCACATGGGCAAACCTGGCCCTGTTTTTAGTGCTATATAAATAAAACATATACATAAAAGCACTTGGAGAAACCTACAAAGACACAGAGCATGACAACTCCTTACAGAAAGGCACTATCTTGCCAAACCCAGAACCTTCTTACCATGTTATAATCCTCTTTGATTCTTGCCCCACATCATGTGCATTTATTGTTTTGGTGCCATCGCTTCCCGAGAGTTGTCAGTGAAAGTCTCGGCAGCAACTCAATTTGCTGCGACACGGAGCATTTCTTTGTAGATTCCAGATGAGTGTTACATGGGAAACCACTGAGGCATGCTTTCCTCATAAATGTGTTCCTTTTCCAATCGGTGATGCATAAGGGAATTTCCCGGGACTTGATGGATTGCTGTCTGGTTTGCGTAAGCAGAAAAGGCAAATTCTTTGATTCCCACTGATCACAAGATAAACATGTTGCTGACAGAATGTCGGTCTCCTGGTCGGGTATGTTGACACTGATTGCAGAGAATTAACAAAGATCAAACAGATCACCAGTAAAGAACAAGCCTTACATTTCTTTGGATATTGGATAGTCTGGCATATAAAAAGGGGGAAAACATGTGTTATAAAGGTTTAGAGTTTGACCAAATTGACTAATTCACTTTAGTTATCATCAGTTTGTTTCTTTGCTGGCCACTTGTGGCTGGAGGTGGCATCATTGCCTTTATTCCACAATGGTTCATGGCAACTCTAAAAACTCATGATATTGGCTACAGATGGTACAGATCCACATAAAAGTATTGATTCCTTCCGTGGCCAGAAACCAATCTTTCCTTGCTTTAGTCACAATTCAAGTATTATTACTAAATTAGCCTTTTGATAGTTTAACAAATCATCCAACTACAATGACACACTTATTGATTAATGATAAACTATTCAAACATAAATGTTTGCAAGCAAGGAGTTATTGATAGTTTCAATCTTCTGTAGCCAAAACGTGTGACAATAACAAAAGGTTTACAAATGACATAAAGCTAACTCTATATCCGTCTATGTCGGTAGGCTCTCAGTCGTACAGGAGTTGTTCATCTTCAGTGAACGTTCTTGAGTCATCCTCTGTAGTCCACAGGGCTTCATCAGCAACACTAAAGTTTAAGCTCAGCCCGCAGACTATATACAGAGCTAAACTCCTCCCAGTGGTCAATATGTAGTCTGCGGGCTGAGCTCAAACTTTAGTGTTGCTGACGAAGCCTTTTGGATGAGAGGCGAGTACAGAAGATGGCTCAAGAACCTTAAGATTAACACTGTATCATTAACCCCTTGCTTGTTAACTTTTCATGACTGGTTCTTATACAGTTCTTAATTCTGTGGTTGTAAATTCTTTATACTGTAGGTGTGTACCTTTTATCAAGCATTGCCATCATTGTGCAAATATATACAGTACAAACATCAACTAAATTTGAGTGCACTGTCAGGACGCAGACTCCTAACATAAATAAAATCAGTTATACCCAAAATAGACTCTTGAAGCTTTCTTGGGGCTTGTGGAAGATTTTTGCACTAGCTGCACAATATCAATGTCGGCGGATCTGTCTTGATACAGTGCGAAGTGGGCGTGGCCGCCAGATTACAGTTGAATGTCACCTACAGGGCCTTCTCTCAATCATCCTCTTTCAATCCATCGCCATGCCGGGGGTCCTCCAGACACGGCGGCGATGATGCCAGTAAAATGGGATCAATCGCATAGGGAAAAACGCAGCAGACAATCTCTTAGCCCCTTGAACCTGCGCATAGCCGTGATTGATTTGTCCCCTGCCAGGAGTAGAGGAGACATTAAGAGACAAGAAACATGTGTGCGCTGTACGTGTATGCATGTGTGTTGCGAGCCATGTTTTTCGTAAAGTCTGGTGTTGCGTTGTGCGTGCGGGAGTGTCTCCGCGTGTGTGTGATTGATGACCTGCAGAACGCACACATCATCAGCAAGGCATTTGCGAGGTGTGTGAGTCAGGAGCTGTCATCCCCCTCAGTCTCCCCAAGCAGAGGCCGTGCCGCTGATTTATAGTAAATCATTAAAATCTGCTTATTATTGCAGCAGCTCATCACCCCCTCCCCTTCTCCTCCCTCCTCGGACCCTATAGTGTCCCAGACCCTCCCCCATGTAACACACAGCAACCTTTTTTTTCCCTGACGCCCAGACTTGTGGTCAGCAGGTTTAGACACTTGAAATCTTACTATAAATGTCATAGTGATGTTGAGCATTTTTGAATGCCATTTTACACTGTTTTATTGATTTTTTTTTAAAGGTAACATTATTATTTTTTCTCTCCAAGCTATGTACATAATTTGACCAAATAATTATGAATGGAGAAAACTACTATCTCAGAAGGGGGATTTAAAGTGTTATGTTGTTGTGGGGCTTGACAATCAGTGCTTTGTTTTGTTTTTTTATGCCATGATTATGCAACCTGTTATTTGCCATCCCCTGGTCTATGAAATAGGGTCAGGGTTATGATTAGGGTTAGAGACAGCAAATGTCATGTAAGTTGTGTTTCACTCACACAGATCTAACACATATTTGTAGAAACTAGAAGGTGTTGGCTTTCAAATGAGGTGTCACACTGGCATATAAACGGCTGTAAGCTCTCCAGTCAATAAGCTTTGAGATTTGGATATTCATAAGTGGAAAAAATAACTCTAACCCTAAGATGCCAGACAATAGGTTAAAGGTCCTATATCATGCAAAATCGACTTTTTGGAGCTTTTAGCCATGTTGTTATGCTATTTCCTTATCAAAAACACCCCAGAGCGGTTTTGGCTTCATTCACGCAGTTCTAAGTAATCCTCCTGAATCCTGCTCTCTGAGCAGCTGCTCCACCCTCTCCTGGTAAACGACTGAGCTGTTCAGTTGTGTCGTCACAGCGGAACGGAAGTGCTCTACGTCTGTAATGCCTGATTTTTAGTTATAAAACAGCTTTTTTTTTGAAAAAAAAAAAAAAAAAAAAAAAAAAAAAACAGCAACTCTCCGACGCGTCTGTGCTGTCCCACGACGCTAATCAAGCGCACCCACGGCTGGAGGAGCCATGGATCCGAGCATAAGTGTTGTTTTTGAAGACTGAGCTCTTTCTAACCTACTCTGGACACCGCCTGCTCTTTTTTCTTACCGATAATGCCACGGATGCGCGTTTGGCTACGAGAGGAACAGGACGATTCAACCTTCCTAAAGAAGAGTGCACTCGCCAGAAGTTGGAATTTCTTTCCGGGATTAAGCTAGCTACTATATCAACCAACCTGATGGATGCTTGGTGAACCTTGGCCAGAATCAAAGTGGATTAACTTTTATAACTTTTATAACCAACGCGATCTCATGGGAGTCCAAACTGAGCGGTGAGTCAATCAAAACGCATGTTAGCGTGTGTGTTAGCATGTGTGTTAGCCATTTATGAAACTGCTTTGCACATGTCAACTCCTTATAACTGCATTATGTGAAGTAACTTCACTTTTTGCAGCGATATTTATATTTATAATACTGCAAATGTGGAATGAGCAGAGAGAGGGCGGAGTTAACTGAATCGAAGCGTCTTATCTTCCGGGTAGGGAAAATACCCCCAAAAATACTTATATTTCTCTCAAAAATGAGTACTCCATAGTGATAGAGGTACAATATATCATATATATGCCTATACTTTACTTTGGAATGGCTAAAATAGCATGATACAGATCCTTTAACAACTTTCCTGAAGCCTTGTTGTGAGTTCCTATTTCTGACATTGGAGAGTTGTCACTTCAATCATATTTGATCATTCGGAAAGAGATATTTGCTGTCTTTACTGTAGTGCACAGCCTGGTCAGCCAGACGCGACTCCTCTGTATACGCCACAGTGTTAATGTCTGTCAGTAGAGGTGTTCGGAGGGTTTGTAGGATTCAGAGCCTAAAGTGGAGGTTATACTGTAATGTCAAATATGTGAAATTTGTCAATCAATCAATCAATGTTTGAGCACTTGGGAGACCAAAGTGCTTTACATTAATAAAAAACACAAGTGAAAACATCAACATTGTCCCCTGCATTTGACTAATCCTTTGATGGTTTTGAGGAATCTTGTCCTCATCCCCAAATCGTCAGCAAGGTTTGGTCCGGATTGGCCTATTGTGCATGTTTTAATGTAGTTGATGGGATAAACAAACTAGAGCACCTATTATGGGCAGAACAAACAAACTCCACCCTTTGTTAAGTCCCGGAACTTAACAAAGAACCTTCTTGGCCAATCTCACCTATTCCATCTTCCAGCACTATAGTCAAGAAGAGTGATTAGAGTTTAGAAGCGCCTTATGTGACACATTTATTTCCTGTATTTTATTTTGACCAGGGAAACCATGGGACGCGTGGAGCAATAGAGAAGATGAAGGGAATAAAAAAAAAGTTTCTCATGGGCACTGAAGCTCACATGTGCATAAAGAGGCGGCGCACACACCTGCCTGCACACCTCCAGCGCCTCCATCCTGGAAACTGAAAATGTGATGTGACTCCAACAATGACAGGTGTGTTTGTCAAGGATGTGCCTGTCACTTCACATCAACGGACGGCAGCGTCTTCCACTGGGACGCCTTCCGCTTCTGAGGGCTCCAGCGCGCTTCACTGCAGGTTTGGGAACAGTAAGTTGTCAAAGTGGCATTTAAGGGAGTCCTGCTTAGCTGTCAACGCATCAAGAGGAAATCAAAACGGTCGCCTCTTTCACATTTTCCATTAGGCGCGCATAGGTTCCAGTGGCCATTATATACCAGCTAATGTAGTGAAAAGAAAATCATTATCGTTGTGTCTATCCATCTGAAGATCGTTAACCGTGAAAAAAAATCTGTTTTAGGCCACACACTATTCAATCCGGGGGCGGGAAAAAATAAATAAATAAATAAAAAACTGACAATAATCATTTCCACTGAATAACAGAAAGTGCGAATCACAGCTTGTCCATTGTCTCTTTGCGGTGCGTGGTTTGTCAAATGCTTTCCAATTACAGCCTTTAACTTGAGGCACTATCACGTCCCCATGAAGTGATTTTAATGGAGTTTGGTGCAATTGTTTGTTATGCGAAACAGGTCTTTTCGGCAGGAGTGGGGAGTGGGGGGGGGGGGTGAAATGAACTTTTAGCAATAACGCGACACAAGCCACTGAGCAAGGGAGTAGCAGTAGTCCTAAATCTAGTCGCTTCCTGTCGCTGGTAATTAACTGAACATGTGTAGAGAGCAGCAAGACAGCGGTTTCTATAGTATTTGCACGAACATGGACATGGACATGGCATCACAAAATGACACGTGCGACGTGCCACAATCAATCTGTCCAGTCCTTATCTCTTCTATGTAGAGTATATAGAACCCCTCGGTGAGGAAGTACAAAACATTTGACAGAAGGAGTGTGAGTGTCATCCGTAAGCAGTGCTTGGATTTGCTGGTCTGATTACTGTTTGTCCCAGTGGCCTGTTTGTATTGTGCTACTGGACAATACTTCCCTCGTTCTCTTTCAATTCAGTAACTTTGTGAAAGGTGCTATAGTAGCAAGGGTGTAAAACCTCACAGTGTTAATATGAGGTCCTTTAACGATACTTGGTTTTCGATAACGATACCGGAACGATTTTTCCAATACCTATACTAAAATATTTGTCGTATGTGTGTTGAGACGAGTGTCGCAGCGCCACCCTTCCCCCTATTCACTTATTCCGAAGTTCGCGTGGGTGCCGCCGTAGGACTGGAAAAGTCAGTTCAGAGAATCAGTTCTACCCGGACACAAAGCCGTTCCTAGGCCGCACAGAGAAACAGTGCAGTATTGACTTGTTGGTGCAAATTGGACATTTTACGCAAATCAATCTATACTGTACATCAAATTTTAGCGGCAAACATCTCCCTCATTCTCCACTCAATGAATGGACTTCGCGCTCTACCGAAAGTGTCAATAAAATGGAAGTGGCGATCTGTGGCAAAAAGAGGCAGAAGAGGGTGGGGCAGAATAACCTGAAAGCAGAACAATAATGTTATTTTATTCCATAACATTTTTTATTTATTTGAGTTGAAACAACCAAGTCACTTCCACAACAGGCATCAAAACTCGTCTCTAAAGATATTATATTCTTTTCGGTACCGACTTTTGAATTTTTCAATACCAGTGTACCTAAACTTTTGTTTTTCGATACCATACTATGCTGTTTCCTCAAGTGAGGGGGGGCTCAGAGGCACTACAGGGAGGCCCGCAAAACTTGTCTTCAACACAAATACATTAAACACAGTATTTGCTAAAATGTACTACTTTTTAAACAGTCTCTAGCTGTCGGTCATTGCTAATTGATATTTGATATGTTGTTTTAGCTGTAAAATAATGACAAATTCCCTCAAATGGAGTAATTATTATTATTGGTAGGTCCAGAGCAATTTTCAGATTGAAATGGCTGCAATGTCCCAGACTTTGGGAATGGCTGCCATACTGGTATCATTTTAATGGTACCCAGCCCTAGTGACGATCAGCGCAAATAGTGCGCTAATCAATTTTGGCAAACATATAAAAATAGAATTTGAAGATAAAATTAATAATATAAAATATGTAATATTATAATCATAATATGTAACAACTGGTTCGGAAATATCCATGGGGAAATACAAATTCACTTCTCTTTGCATTGGACTAGTTCAGAGTGTGTCATCTCTCACAAGCCAAAAAAGCATTCTTACCCAACGTTCACATTGGCATTGACTTCATAACAAGAACAATACAATACAATACAATACACTACTATAGTCTATAATATCCTCTGTCCCACTTTCCTCCCTCACTCCCCCCTCTTGCCTGTCTCTATAGCTCCTGGATCTTTGGAGCAGGTGCTATAGACTGCAGGAATATGGACCTACACTGCACGAGATGTTGAAACACACGAGAGGCCACGCACAAATTACTCACCCCTTCTATTTCTCACACTGACATAATCCCCGTGTTTTATTTGTCCCCTTGTAATTTTTTATATATCTCGGGCTTATGTTCTTTGGCACTGGTTCAATCTCAGCCCCGGGACACAGGCTGCAGCTCGCCAGCCCATATGTGTGCCTTGCTGCAGTTAACGCGTATTAGTTCCTTTGTAAGTGTGACTAAACCGGCACGTCTCAGCTGGGGGATGTTGCCGGCTTTGACTGACAGGCCATGTCTGGATCCTGTACTCGGAGTCTCGCGCAGCCTTGTCAAACACAGGCCCTGTCAAAGCATCGCTCACTCCACTGTCGAGAAGCAAAGAGAGGTGTGGAGAGGCACCCCTGCCCAGACCACATGTCTCCCAACTTACCATGAACGTGCTGAAGGGAATGATCTACGTCTTTCAGAATATGTTTGTAAGCTCTCAGTCACACAGGAATTTTTCATCTGGAACTAAATTTCTTCAGCTCTATTTAACAGTGCAACTAATGATCTTCTGAATAACAACAGGCTGGATATATACACCAATCCACTGGCTCGCTATTGAATTAGGTTGAAAGCTGCTTTTTAGAATAAATATTGAGGGTTCGGTTAACAGGGTAAACACCTTCTTACTGGATCAGTATATTCAGCCTGCCGCTATAAGCAGCACTGACAAAGCTTCAAACACCTGACCCAGAGATGACAGCTTAAGAACTTTTGTCTACAAAGTGTGTCATTAAATTGCTTGAATTCACATCATGATCTAAACCAGGACTAAATCTGTCTTAAACTCTGTGAAAACCCGGGGGCACCGTTGGCTCAGGCAGAGGTCATTTCATAAATGTTACGTTGGGGATTCGATCCCAGCTCCCACCAGTACCCACTTGTTGTGTCCTGAGGCAATATCCTGTACTTCCCCACCCGGCCTAAAGAGGATTGTGATGCATGAGTAATTGGTGGGTCACAAAGGCCATTGGTGCAGATTGGCAGCCACTCGCCTCACACTCTGCCCCAGAAACCGAGTATGAATAATTATGTGTTACATCTATTGGTGTATGTTATCTTTGTTGTATTATTACATGCATAGATTTGATACTCTCAAACCATTGGTGCAAAAATAATATTGAAAATGAATGTACACAATAGGCAGCAGAGGAGAGGGGAGAGATCATCTTCCCCGACAGCCTGGAAGATGGAGCTGTTCTGAGGTCAGTTAGACCTGGCACGGATTGAGACTGTGTGTGTGCATTTTCTCCTTAGTTAACCCTGCCCACACTGCCGCAGGGAAGACAGTCAAACAGGCTAAGTCAGGGTTATTCAGCCTCTCCGTTTATTCATATGTCATCCAGTTTGATATCCAAATGTGCGCTGGCCTCAACTAGATGGACTGTCTGCGTAGACTAGTTAGTGTTATATCTAATATTTGAGAAGTCCCTTGGAGGCAATTGACAGCGATAGTGATATTGGGCTAAACACGAAAAAAATTGATTAGATTTGATTTTGCTCATATAATGCATAATTATTGAGCTCAAAAGTCTACACTGCGTTCCAAATTATTATGAAAATTGTATTTTGGTGTCATAAAGGTAAAAAAAAAATCTCAATCTCAGACACCTGGGATGATTAGTTGTCAGAAAAGCCCAAGAGAAACACCGAAAAAGAACCTTCCACATTATTAAGCAGACCACCATTTTCAAGCAATATGGGAAAGAAAAAGGAAAAGCGTGAAATAGTTGAATGCCTTGGACTAGGTATGAAAACCTTCGATATTTCATGAAAGACTAAGCGTAATCATCGTACTGTTAAGAAAATTGTGGCTGATTCAGAGCACACAGGGGTTTGTGCAGATAAAGGCACAATGAGGACGGTTTCTGCCAGACAAATACATCAGATTAAGAGAACAGCTGCTACAAAGCAAAGGTATTTGAAGCTGCTGGTGCCTCTAGAGTCTCCCGAACATCAAGATGTAGGACCCTCCAGAGGCTTGCAGTTGTGCATAAACCGTCTATCCGGCCTCCCCTAAACTGTTAATTGAATGCTGACGAGCAGAAACGGCTGCAGTGGGCCCAGAAATACATGAAGACTCATTTTCAAACAATCTTGTTCAGTGATGAGTGCTGTGTAACCCTGGATGGTCAGATGGATGGAGTAGTGGATGGTTGGTGAATGGCCACCATATCCCAACAAGGCTGTGACGTCAGCAAGGAGGTGGTGGAGTCATGTTTTGGCCTGGAATCATGGGGAGAGAGCTGGTCGGACCCTTTAGGCTCCCTGAAGGTTTGGAAATGACCTCTGAAAAATATGTGGAGTTTCTGACTGCTGAATGCTTGCCATAACAAAATCATTTTCATGCATGACAACGCACCATGTCATGCTGTAATGAATACCTCTGCATCATTAGCTGCTATGGGCAAAAGGAGAGAAACTCATGATGTGGACCCCATCCTCCCCTGACCTCAACCCTATTGAGAACCTTTGGAGCCTCAAGCAAAACATCTATGAGGGTGGGAGGCAGTTTTCTGGGAGGCTATTCTAACATCCTGCAAAGAAACCCAAGCAGAAACTCTCCAAAAACTCACAAGCTTAATGGATTTAAGAATTTTGAAGCTGCTATCAAATAAGGGTCCTATATGTAACTTGACTCTTTAAGATGTTTTTGATTTAAATTGCTTTTGATTTCAGTAAATATGACCTCCTAATGCTGCAGATTCAACAAATGACCATTTTCAGTTAATTACAACCTTTACAACACAAATAGCAACCCTGCCACCAGCTAGACACCTTGAGCTGACACATTTCACACTTGTTACTGACAAAACAATCGAAGAGGTCATCTCTGGTCTGAGTTCATGTACATGCTGCCTTGATGAATTACCCACTAGATTTCTGAAGTCTGTGTTGACCAGCTTGTTACCACAACTTGTTCAGTTAGTTAACATCTCATTTGAGACTGGAGCATTTCCAAAGGCCTTGAAAATCGCGGTCATTAAGCCTCTTCTAAAGAAGAGCAGCCTTGATCCCAAGGTACTGAACAACTACCGGCCCATATCAAACCTACCATTCTTAGGAAAAGTCCTAGAGAAAGTAATATATCAACAGCTCACTTACTTTCTCCTATCTAACAATGTGTTTGATACTTTCCAGTCAGGATTTAGGCCCGACCACAGCACTGAGACAGCTCTGATCAAGGTGACAAATGATATCGTATGAACACCAACGCAGGTAAGGTCTCAGTTTTAGTTCTGCTGGACCTGAGCGCTGCCTTTGACACAGTGGACCACGGGATCTTACTTCACAGGTTAGAAAACTGGGTGGGAATCTCTGGTACTGCTCTAAACTGGTTCAAGTCTTATCTCGAGGATAGGACGTACTTTGTCAAAATTGGCAACTGTGTCTCGACAAAATTTCCATGACCTGTGGAGTCCCCCAGGGGTCAATCTTGGGACCCTCTTATTCAACTTGTACATGCTTCCATTGGGTCAGCTAATAAACAGCAACAATGTGTCGTACCACAACTACGCAGATGACACTCAGATCTACGTGTCACTGACGGCAGGTGAACAGGGGCCTGTAGATACACTCTGTCACTGCATCCAACAGATCAGTTTGTGGATCAAAACAACTTTCTCCAACTAAACTCAGAAAAAAATGAGATCATTGTCTTTGGCCCACAGACACAAAGACAAAGTGTTATCAGTCACCTTGAGTCTCTCTCTCTAAAACCAAAAAATCAGGTTAGAAATCTAGGAGTAATCATGGACTCAGACCTGAACTTAAACAGCCACATCAAAGCAATAACATCATCAGCTTTTTACCATCTGAAAAACATTGCTAAGATCAGAGGAATAGTGTCAAAACCAGACTTAGAGACTCATCCATGCATTTGTCTCCAGCAGGTTAGACTACTGTAACGGCCTGCTCACTGGCCTTTCTAAACGAGCTGTTAGAGCTGCAGAACATCCAGAACGCTGCTGCTCGAGTCCTGACAAGAACAAGGAAATACGACCACATTAGTCCAGTGCCTCCCGTCTCTGCACTGGCTTCCTGTCACTCAGAGAATAGAATTTAAAACAGCTCTGCTTGTGTACAAGTCTTTTCATGGTTTAGCACCAAAGTACATCTTTGACATGTTAGAGCCGTATGAACCATCTCGGGCCCTGAGAACTTCAGGGAGGGGTCTCCTGGTGGTTCCCAGAGTCAATAATAAACACGGTGAGGCTGCGTTTCAGTTTCATGCAGCTAAAATCTGGAACAGTCTTCATGAAGATGTGAGACAGGCCTCAACTCTGACAATGTTCAAATCCAGGCTGAAAACAGCTCTTTTTACCCGTGCATATGAAAACTGAAAGTATTTTATCTGCACTCTTGCCTTTTACTGTAACTGATTAACTTTATGTTGATGTTTTATTGATTGATTTTATCTGTTTTCTTGTAATTTTCTGCAACTGTGAAGCACTTTGAATTGCCTTGTGTATTGTGCTCTACAAATAAACTTGCCTTGCCTTGCCTTGCCTTTAAAATGTATTAAAACTACGAGTTGCATAATAATTTGGAACAGTAGATTTTGAGTTGTTTATTATATTTATTTTTGAATAAAATGCTGTTATCACCGGGAGTTTTTTTCAATCACATTCATATTATCCTCTAACAGTTAAAGGCTTGAAAATTATGCTGACTGTCATTTGAGTTGATCATTTAGAAAATCTTAGAAAAAAATAATTGTCATAATAATTGGAACGCAGTAAGTGGTCCACATGAATCACCTGGATGACATCTCTAGAAAACAAGACCAAAAATGCAAAACTAAAGGAGCGCCAACCAATACCCGTGACAGCAGGGACAAAGAAATCAAGGCGCCAGCGCTCCACTCAGATATGTATGCTGAATGTGTGTTTCCATAGAGAGACTGAGACCAAAAGATAAAAAACAAGCACAATTGCATTGTCTTGAAGCCCGCATCCAACCACATCCACACCCAAATTGAGAGGGGCTTTCTTTTTCCTCAGGTTCCCCAGACTGAGTTCCTGGCATGTTCCTTCATTTTCTCACCAGCCAAAGTCATAAAGGAAAGTGAAACATATTTCATTGTCACATTTTTGCCAAGATTGCCTTTGAGAGAAAAAAGAGGTGACTTGTGTATACCCCGATCAGATCAGTCACTAAAATTACACAGAGAAAGCGTTCCCAATAACAGCTTGATATTAGGTCTTCAGCGTGCCGTTGATGTATGTTGTCGCCGCACAAAATCGGTTAAGTCGTTGCCGTGTGATGCCAACAGTCTTAAATATTGTTTTCACAACTGTGCAAGCTAATTACCTTTAATTTTTCATCTGTGCTTCAAGGGTTGTAAGAGAGTGTGATTAGTGATTCATTACTTCTCATTACCTGGCCTGTCAAACTGTTTCCTTTACTTATTCAAGCTGATTAGCTGTACAGGGCCCGCCTCTCTCAATGAGACTGAATGAGACCTCAGAGGTGCTCTGCGGATTAGAGAGGCCTATTGCTGATAATGATGCAAATGACCTCTTTGGACAGATTTATAATAATTTAAAAAAAAAAGAAGTATAATTTTGATGGCAGGAGCAAGAATAAAAGCATTGGTTTTCTAGGCTTGAAAAAGTTTCACAAATTACTGCACAGTTTAAATTCAATATTTTTTGTTTCTTTCTTGTTTCGGCAACAGAAAAATTGAGTTTGAATGAAAGTCAGTACCATAATAGGATGCCGCAAGACTTTTGGATGGCTATTGTGTACCATGGGGGGGGAAAAAGAAAAGTGTATACAATTGCTATGGGTGAGTAAAAGCAATTTCTGTCTCATGGAAACAGCCGCGATCAATGCTTTTAATGAAGAATTTTCTTCTGCTCTTGAAAAAAACACAACAAACAGATGACTGAACAAATGTCATGCTCTTTTATCTCACAGCAGGGTCAGGATTGTATACAAGGCAGTGTTTTTGAAAGTGTGAGGTATAAAACGTGTGTAAAAAAAATCTTTTCTAAAAATTAATATGTTGTTTTAAGGTAGCTCAGTCTGTGGCACGCCTGTCTTTACTCCGAGGCGGGTTATTTATAGGTGTCAGAGAACGAGGATTGATTTACTGCAGGTAAACAGGATGTCACTCTCCACCAAAGGTCAAGGTGAGGCAGAGCCTGGATGAATAAAAGGCAGGAATGTGACATCTCTAATTCTTTTGTCTGTCAGGCCAATCAGGCGGCGACACTGCAGGTCTTTGGGTTCAAAAGTGGAGCGGCGTTGTAAATTAAAGCACTCGGACACGCAAAGGGGACATGTGCACAGATAGAATGACATTGGTTGGTGCGACGATGACTAAAGCATTCATCACCATTAGAAGTAATTAACAAACTTCCCCTGCATTAATTAAAGGGCGCCACTTTAAAGGGAAGTGCGCTTAATTAGGAGCTTTGACACGATAAGGCCTCAGGGATGATCCATATCCAGAGGGCTGTTCAAGGGCTACGAGTGACAGAATTACGGCTCAAAGATACGGGACATTTTGGGAACATTTCCCTCTCATCCGTGCACAAACTCAATGCCCTTGGTCCACCCCGGCTCAGGAAGACTATTGACAGGTATGACAGGTGTCCGATTAGGCAGTCAGCTGGAGGGCCAGGCCTTGTCACCTGTCAGGTAGAGATATGAAGGCTGAGCGAGCAGAGCCGGGCACACAGACACATGCACAAAGTTGGGCGAAGAAGTAAAAGTGCTGAGAAAAAGGTTTGGTGACAGTGGTGTTTAGTGCTGACAGGGTACACGCAAATGCAGGCAGTGATAAAAACAGCATGTATATCAGGCCACGAGTCACCTGCGAGCGCCACTGTTTGGAAAGCACTCCATTGTAAAAAGCCGAGGCTCTGAGAATGACAAATGTGTACCCAAAGATTCTGTGATTGGATCTGGGATTAAGGGGCTGTGGCGTCTCTGAAGAGGAAGACAGACAGACAGACAGAGGTACACAAGGACAGTAGACGCTGCCCAGGCTGAAAACAGAGTGGCAAAGTGGGTGGGCTTTGACAGACACATCTCACACAGGCTGACAGCTCCGTCAATAGCCCCAGGACGGCCGGCTGATTGACAGCTAGCAGGTGGCGCATGAATGGAGTTGTCAAGCTGACTGTCAGTCAAAGTCACATCAGAGTGGTACTGGGCTCACAGCTGCCCAAGGTGATCTCTGGGTGCACAGCCAAGCTTTTGGCACGCCACTCCGACTGTTGGATCATGCCTTCAGTCCAGATATTAATTTATGTATGTTTGCTATGTGACCAGACTGAAGATTAAATATTGTATAATTTTACATATTAAATAAATTCAGGTATTACCAACCATGAATGCCACTAGAAAGGTAGTTATTTGACAGATGTCAAGACATGGTTTGTTGACATGGATTATACAAACTATAGTGGGCTATAATGGGTTGAATATATACCTTCCTCGTATATCTCAGAAATAAACATAAGCAAAATGTTCTCAATGCAATAACATTTTTTGCTCTTTCAAGAGGCATCCTTCTTCCGTCTGTAGGTTAGGTTGTTCAGCTTTGGTTGAACTGTAATGTCCCAAAGGCCATTGGTGGCTAAATTACATGGCACACATGCACAATCATAGCAATGTTAGCACCAATTATCCAGCTCATTCTGCATAATTTCAATAGATTATGACAACGGTGCTGAAACACAATCTCTCCAAATTGGCAGATTATCACAGGGCTACATCATGATTTCATCTTTGTATCATCCAGCCCAACTCTGACCACAACACCAACATATGAATATCTCTTTTAAAAATATTGACATAGATGTACTGTGTAAAAGATGCAAACCAGCACAATCTTTGTAATAAATTGGTGACTTGGACATGACACTGCAAGAAAGCTTATGCTTGTACAATGGCAGGTGTTATGCTCCAGGTGGATGAGTTCTTATTATATACTGCGGTACTTTGTTTCCTTCATGACCCATTTCTATCAAAGACTATATGACTGTTATCTGCTATATTTGTAAGTGTTCAAACCGAGGGGCATCCAAAGGTCACCCTTGGATTCTTACCCCAGGTTCCACTCTTCTCTGTGGAGATGAGGAAGTGTATAATGGGTAACTTATATCAACAAACTATAACAAATGTTAGGCAACAGCCCAAAATAGTCTTATGGGCTGGTCCTCGAGCCACCTGCATGTAGTACGTAATAAAGGACCACCAAATGCAAAAGTAAATTGCAATGTAACCAAAGATGCTCTGAAAAGTTTTAATATGAAATTGCAGAGAAAATCCTCAGTGCCTGAGTAACATGGCAGCACCATGTTGATTGGGGCTCTTTCACCCTGCTGGACATATCCGGTATATGCACACATGGCTGGTTTCACTCAATAACGCATTCGAAAAGGGGATTTGAATGTACTATCAATGGATTTCTGCAGATTTTTTTTTCCTTCCATTTCCTTGGTTCCCCTTAATTGAGCATTGTTCCAGCATGAGGGCATGAAGCATAGGAGTTAATGGGCAATAATTATATGTGAGAGAGGCTTTCTCCCCGGAGTGGAATCCAGAACAAATGGAAGCTCCGATGTGCAACATTCTACTTCATTACATCTGCTGCGATTAAAGCCCCAACATCTGGCACCATATCCTGACAGATAGACAAGCCTCGTGGACTGGAAGGGAAAAGGAGAGATATTTACAAAAATCTAACTCGGGGTATTTACTGGATGAAAGAACAAGAGCTTCAGGCAGACTGGCTACATTTCCCCTATCAGACTTAGCGCTGAAGTGATAGATGCGGGTAAACACAAGTAAATCGTTCGGACACTTTGGACAAAATGAACAACGCTAAATACCCTCACTGCACATTCACATCACGACGGACTTTATTGATATAGGCAGCTTCTTTTTCTTCTTTTTTTTTTGCAACAGATAAATAGTACATACTTCGGCTTTTCAAGTAGACACTGGAATGTACATCAATGCATTTTCAAACAATCGTTCCTAATTCATCAGAGTTCAAGCTAAAAAAATAATAATACAAGAATGGTTTGAAGTGTCTGTTGTTGCCGTGGCAGCATCAAGTCCCGCAGAGTGATGTCATGCCCACGTGGTCCCGCCCCGCTGGTACTCGCTCATCTCCGGTGATGCCCGGCGGCGGAGCTGGTCTGGAGGGCCCGTGCTGCGGGGTGTGGGGGGTGTGGGAGCGGCGAAGGCGGCGATCGGGGTACATGCTGTTGTCGAAGGGCTTGCGGTGCACACACAAAACGTGGGTCTTCAAGTTGCCCTTCTGGGACGCGCTGTAGGGACAGTAGCGGCACTGGAATGGTTTGCGAGCTGCAGAAAGATGGAGAAAAAAAAACAACATAAATGGATGTCAGTCTTGGTAAGGGTTTTCTTAGAATGTAATTAAAAATGAATGAGGTCCCACTGGATGATTTCTGAGATGATGGCATTTGATGTCTACTTGCTTCAAAACCTCTTCCCAGATGACCATTATTAAATCAATCAATACAGTCTCTATAGTACTGTGCGAAATAATACAATATGCTGCATTTGTTTTTCAAAAGATAGGCCAAATTTAAAATAGAATAATACTTTTTACCAAGTGCATTGACTAGACAAATTGAATAATATTTGCAATAAAGCTCTTTTAGGGAGTTTGTAGTGATAACAAGACAACCAGAGGTGGTCAGTAAGTAGCCGACTTTACTTAAAGCAGTACTAAGTAACTCTTGCCCCTAGAGGCCATAAGCGCAATTGCAGGTGTCTTAGCAAGTTACGATTTTTTACCTTATTAAATGTCTTGGAGAGTAAATACTACGCTGACAGAAAAGGTGAAGGGAGAGGGGGTTTTGTACATCCAGTTATACAATGGGAATATTTTTTTTTCACTCAAACCTGGCTGTAAATACTGTTTAAAGTGGCGCTAGCCCGCAGTTAGCTTTGCCGTTAGCCTGTTAGCTTCTTCTCCGTGATTCTATTAGTGTGTATTGGTTGCTCCGCCCCGGTGGCAGGCAAGTTGCAAGTATGGTTTTCTGGCCAGAGACACCAGGGGGAGATGAAAGACCCCCCAATCATCCCATTAACAGTTGTATTACCTCCACTGGGACTACGGAAAGGATTTATTAAGGTAAACACGTTACTTAGTACTAATTCAATTAAACTGTGCAAATCATCAGTCCAGGTGGTTAATTCAACATTCTAGGTAAAAAACAAAAAACAAAACAACAATTCAACTGGACTTACTTTTTTGATCAGATGCAAACGTTGGCACCTGCAACAAAAAGTAAATCCAGTTCAGTTATTTTCAAATGTGTAGAAGTGTAGAAGATAGGATATATTTAAGTAGTGTTGTTGCTGAGAACTTGTTCCTTACTTACTTACTCAGCTACATTTAAATATCACTTTCTACTTCACAACATTTCTTTTTACAAGCACCAGAGTAAAAAGTGTCATTTGGCCTCAAGGTTCTCACTTCAGAACAGTAGGTGGCAGTGTGCAGATGTACTGTCAATGCCACTGTCTCACGGCAACAAAGAAGGTCTGTCCCTGCTGTGCTGCCGTACAGGCGGTGAATTCGGGTGCAATCTTCATGTTTTTGAAGCCGCTAAGTTATTCTTCACATGATTTACACTCATTTGAATGTTCTACTTTAAATACTTTAGCATGTTCTACTTCAAAAATTTACTTTCACTTAAATTTGACTGAGCAAGTAATGGAATCAATTTGACCACCCCTGGAAACAACAATGCTGTTAACAAATAGTAGTATGCAAAATAAAAAAGGTGACATTTGTGCGTGTTTGACCTTACAGTGACCCAGCGGCTGTATGAGCTAAATGTACTTGAATAAATGTAACTGCTGTACCATCTCTGAATACCCTTAAACCTATTTTAAACTATAGGCTCAGCACTGGACATGGATATAACGTTAAAGGTGCATGATGCAACTTTTTATGAGAAAAAAAAAAGTTAATGTTTGTGTGTATTTGACCTTGTGACCCAGCTGTAAATACCCAGCGGCTGTATGAGTGGTCAGCACGATGCCTTTACTTTCGATCACAGTGGTCTCTACAACGCTCCAGGATCAATTGTTTTGTAGGTTTTCTGGTGAGAGGGTTCATCAGCAGTGAAAATCTTTCAAACAACTGGGAGACGACCATGATCGAAAGTAAAGGCGTTGTGCTGACCCCTCATACAGCCGCTGGGTAACTACAAGGTCAAATACACACACACATTAACTTTTTTTTTTCTCATAAAAAGTTGCATCATGCACCTTTAACGTTATATCCATGTCCAGTGCTGAGCCTATAGTTTAAAATAGGTTTAAGGGTATTCAGAGATGGTACAGCAGTTACATTTATTCAAGTACATTTAGCCTACTTAAGAAACCTTTTGAAAGAATTGAAGAACAGAGTAAGCACAATGCTTATTTTAGTGCACCCCACACAAACTCAGGGAGAAACAAGGGAACGAAACAAGAACTAGGACTGGGGTGGGGGTGCTGTGTGGTGGTTTATCCCGGGATTGGTCTTGGCTGTGGGACGGTGTTGAGATATTCATTTCATTTGCAGTATGTCTCTTTTTGTTAAGTAGATTTTTTACTATCCTTTCCCCCAATTTCTTCTCACTTGCCCTTGTTTTTCTCTAACTCATTTTACTCCTTTTTTCCCTTTTATATTTGTGCCTGTCTTTCACTCAGTGTAACATTTTCAAATATAGTAATCATTGTGATAGTTTTGTAGCTTTACCACTTTTACTTGCCTTAGGTGGGTTGCTCACTATTAGGTTTAACGAATGAAAAATTATGTTGACTTAAGGTGTGATTTTAACTATTATTATTTATTTTAAAGTTTAGACATTCTTTCAAAATTGTCACATAATTATGTGCTTTGCTTGACTTAAAATAGACTTTCATGCTCAGTTACCCAGTACTTTTGAGGTTGTTTTCTCTGAGTAACTACTGTAACTAACACTAGTAACAACCACCTCTGTGCTGTATAAAAATATGTGTATATCCTGCTAGTAGCATTCTGACTTTAAGTCTATGAAAGGAGTACGTCAAATAAAAAAGAAGAAAAGTGAAGCATGTAAACTGTATAAAGAGGATGATAATGTGCTCTTTGTCACAGCTTATCTTACCAAGCCACAATGACTCATTATGATCAGGACATTTTTCATAAAGAGCTTTTCTTTGTGAGCCATTTCCTGATCTCACACATGTAGCTCCTGGACAAATAAATACACACAGCAGTGCTGAGCTGAGGAATGACAGATGTCTGCAGCTGGAAGGCCAGGCATGCCAAAACTTCCTGTCTGTCCCCCTCCTTTACTGCCTGCACCACAAGTAATGTACAGTCTACAACACCGTACACAACGTACATTACTCTTGCAAATGACAATGCAGCATACTACAAATAGATTCCAAATCGGGGTTCAATAACAATCTGTGTGACACCAAAAGAAAGCGGCGTTCCTGTTATAAAACAACTGCTTTGTATTAATGTATTAAGGTGGACATATCACTCAAAACGTTTTGGAGCTATTAACCATGTTACAATGTTACATCAAAAACATAGTATTTTACTTCATTCACTTAGCTTCGAGTAATCCTGTTTAATTTAGTTGTTTCTTTCCCCAACAGAAAACACTTCTTTTAGATGTTGATGCACTCCAGCAGCTCAAACGCGATTTGAGCAGTTCTGCACAAACCGCTGTGATTTGTTGGCATGAGCTAAAAATGAAAGCTTGTTTTACCGTTTTATCACGCATCATCCACTTAACCTGCAGAGAGCACTCCAGGTCACCCCAAAATCATGACCAGCCCAGTCTCTCACTCCTCACTGTATGTTCCACACTTAGATAATAAAATACACATGATATTTTCACTTAAGGTAAGTAAGCGTGCAGCCAACAGTGATCACATTTCGCAATGCAGTTTTATCACTTATGCTTAAACTGAACTATGGGGTTAGAAATCAGACAGGAAATCTGTATGCAGTCTTTGACATTGTTTCTTTGTGACATCAACCAGAGACAAAGAGCAAAAAATAAATAAAACCGATGTGTTGCTTCAAACTAGCAAACAGCAAAGAATACTGCTAATGGCTTCCATAAGTTTATCTGACCTCAATAAAAAAAATCAGCGCGACACCAAAAGCCCAAAGGTGCTGCTGACATCAAAACAAACTGCTCCGGATGATTCATTAACGTTATACCTACGCCGTCGTCGTGCTATTTTTAACACGTTACATCAGTGAACAACTTTCTCTTTCCCCTCTGTCCTAACACTTCAGTGTGCTTTGCGGTGATTCATAGTTACAGTAAACCATTATGCGCTGAAGTCATTTGACATCACTTCCCAAAAACTGAGGCCTGTCTGAGCCTTTTGACCCCTCCCCCTCACCACCTCTCCTGTTCCTCCTCCACTCCATCATCATCGGTCTCATCAGCAGCTCGGCCCAGGACAGCTGCACTGCCACTTCTCGCGCATCTACATAAAAAAGGTGTTTTGGTGTGTGTGTGTGTGTGTGTGTGTGTGTGTTTGGGAAGGGAGGTAGAAATGTGGGGAAACTCACAGAAGGTGCCAGCAATAAAAAGGTAATGCTCCATCTGCCGGTTTTGGAGTAACCCGGTGGCCGTAAAGGACAGGTTTTGGCACATCTGAATATGATCATGACAGCACCGAGGGAGAGGAAGGGAGGGGGTGAGGGACAGACAGTTTTTTTTTCTTCTTTTTTTTTTTTTTGAGGGGACGAGGCGGTCCGCAGTGAAGGAACAATAGTATAAAGAAAGCTTTGTCACGGTCCAGGTACAGCTCTAAACTTCCCCCAAGTCATAACCGATGGGAGTGGAAAAACAGGAAGTGGTGAGTGACAGTAGAAAATACAGGTCTGATTCATGGCGCTTCTGACTAACTGTAAAACAGCTTAACATAGTTGCCATAGTGTAATTGACAGACAGAGTTCCAGTCAGAGTAATAAATCCATGCCTTGTGAAATACTACAGCCGTCTAGTCTCACATAAATTCATTCCTTTTATTACTATCTTTACTATACTCTCCTTTTTTTCTTTTCTTTTTTTTAACTGTAGTACGCTCAAAAATGTCATGGCAACATTTTCACAAAACATTAACAATGTCTCACAGTAATGGTCCTCACTAACGCACAAAGACAAAAAAAATAAACAAGGATCAAAGGTTTAAGTTACCATGGAAATCCTCTATTTTAGGGGGAACTAACTATCAAGCATTGTCCATAGACTATGCAATGTAAAAAATAAAAGAATAAATACATCTAAATACTTTTATGTTAACTATAACTTCCGTATTTAACATTTTCTAATCTCCATTCATTGATTTAACATGGAAAGTACCCCTTTTCCCAGAATATTTCGTGGTTTTGACGAGGCAATCCCAGGCTAAGATATCTAAGCAGCTTTGGGCCTAAGGTAGACATTAAACTCACGCTGTATACTGCAAATGGAAAATAAACTGAATCTGAATCCTTAAAGGGGGGGTATTATGTAAAATCGACTTTTTCAAGCTTTATATCATGTTATTATGTCATTCCCTCATTAAACACATGCCTGGAGTGTTGCCTTGGCTCATTCACATATTTTTGAGTAATCAGTAAAAACTTAGACGGCAGCCATTTTAGGTGTAGCTATGCCTCAGTCCTCCTAGGAACGCCCCCACCTCCTGGAGACGCCTCTGGACCTTTCGTCACCAGCCAAGCCACCAACCACTGCTCCTCAGCTCAGCAGAGCCCCCTCCCCGCACAGTGTTGTTGTTTAGATGCCACAGCAGTGTGCTGAAGGGGGCGTGTCGGAAAGCTTCTTAAAGAGACAGAGCATTTCAAGACGTTCAGTACAGCCATTTTGAGAGAGCAATTTTATTCAAGGCAGTTATTTTAATTTACTGCATATACAGACCAACAGAAGGTTACGTCATCATTGTAGTATGCTATAGACTGTTGCTATGTGATTGAAAAAGCATAATACCCCCCTTTAATGTCCATTTAGATGTAAATTTAGCAATTTGATTCTGATCTGATCGATATTCTTTATTTGTGCTCATAACAACAATCGCTTATCAACTTTTTGGTGTTATTAACCTCTTAACCCCCGCCTTAACCGAGCACTTTTTGTCCAGTTTGGCTTTGCCCAAACCTAAAGGCGTCTCGACTGGAGCTGACAGCCTATAGGCCAGAGTAACGCCTCATTTGAAAGCTAAGACTTACAAAACTGATTGTTTGTGTCGTTTTTTTTGTTGATTTCTTTGCTTTTTTCCCCTTGATTTTGATGCTGTTTTTTGTCGTGTTTCTTTCACGTTCTTGTCACTTTTTAGACACGCTTTTTTAATTGTGTTTTTCATCACTTTTTAATTGTGTTTTTGTCGCTGGTTTATTGCGTCAATCTATTTTGTTTGTTTGTATTTTCATCCTCGTTTTCGTCGCAATTTTCGCTTTGCTTTATTTCAAGACGCTTTTGGGTAAAGCCAAACTGGAGAAAATGTGCTGGGTTCAGGCGAGGGTTAAGAGCAGAGTTTTTACTTATTTTTTTAATCAAAAGTCTTATGATGAAGTACACAGAACTAATAAGGAGCACCCAAAGGTCCAACTCCCAGGCTATAGCTTTTTGC
Source organism: Neogobius melanostomus (assembly GCA_007210695.1). Classification (NCBI taxonomy): domain Eukaryota; kingdom Metazoa; phylum Chordata; class Actinopteri; order Gobiiformes; family Gobiidae; genus Neogobius; species Neogobius melanostomus. Next base: position 2,925,251 of record VHKM01000106.1, on the reverse strand, counting down.
CTTACATGTCCATCTTGTCCCTCTTCTCCTGATCCCGCTGCTCACGCTTCCCTCCCGCCAGATGAGAAGGGAGGTCCAAAAGAGGGCAACCTCTAAATAAGTTCCATTAATCACAGGCCAAAGTCTAATGTAACTAATATTTTACAATTAGAGGAGACAGCAGTGGGCTCCAGGCCATCCATCTCTCCGCCACATGATCCTTCCTTCATTTCATACAGCACACATACGGCACACCGCTGCTCTGGCCACGGCTTCAAAAGCACCACAACGCATGCTGCTCGTGTACAGTGTGATGGGCTATAGGAAATGGACTGCCAAAAACATGGTAACAAATTATTCTCACAGGCTGCACTGACTTTCTGAAGGATCATGTGTGTGAAATATGGACCAATGCAACAATGATGGGGGTGAGAGAATTATAAGCCGTCAGACAATCAGACAGGCTGTAAAGAATGGAGCGATAGTGAGCAGCAACTGTCATAAAGCTTTACTACCGTTTCACTTTTTATATCCCCAGGGAGAAAAATCAAAATAAAACAATTAAATATAGTAATAGGATTTCCAGATGTTGGTAAACAACAGGCCCGTCCTAATTTCTGCTTTTATTGACCAATAAGGAAAATATTGATTGTGAGTGTCATTTGCTCGTCATATTTATAGTCAGTGGTAATAGCAACATGTTGTTTTGGTTGTGGTGGTATCGCTTCATATTAAGAGGTGCTTGTTAAGTGTTAATAAAGTATTAATAAGAATTATTAATCTGTTTGGGTTACGGTTAGGATTAGAGGAAGCAATAAGCCATATTATTCATGTTAGGTAACAATAGTATAATGAGCAGCTTATTAATGTCTTACAAACATATTATTCATGGATCATTAATAATACTTATGAATACCATATCAATATTTAAGCAACCCTTTATATTAAGCGTTACAGTTGTTGTTGTTGTTGTTGTTGTTACTGAAACACTCTGCTTACACCATAGTATTTTCTAAAATATCCACTTTTAACAAGTGTGCTTATCAATTTAATATTGTATTCTCTGTTTTAAGTTTGAGCTTCCTAAATTTCCCAGTATTCAATGAGTCAGTGTCTCTGATCGGGGTATAAGGATAGAGGTATGTGAGCACTTAGCAAGGTGGAACTGAATACCATTTGAATATTATTTTCAAAGAAAATGATTAAATAAAGTAAAATGTGTTTTTACTTATAAATTGGAGTTGTATTTATCATTTTCTAAATAGTTAACTGCACTTCCAGGTAGGGGGTACATTGGAGCCCAATGGGATACGGAACATAAAAAGGTTGGGAGCTGCTGCATAAGTCACATAATGGCACAGCTTTGACACACTGAACCCCAATACCAATACAATGAGCATTTGTGTTCCTAAATGATTGTTTGATGCATATAGCAACCCCTCACAATATTTCAAGTGACACAATGCACCTGGGCCTGTTTACGAGTCGTCTTTTTTTCCTTCCCCAGTGAGAGTGCGTTGTGGCGACTATGGTAGATAATGGCCATGATGACAGTGGCCAGTCTGACGGGGGCCGCGCGGGCTCGATGGTGACGGATGACTTGGGCCCGAGCTCTGATGGCAGCGGGACAGTGAGTGATGACTGCACCTCCGTCCCCCTGCCCCACCCCGCATTGTGTCTATGAGGAGCGGCACAGGGCACAAAGGCACAAAGGCAGGCCGCGCTGCTGCCCTCCCTCTGCCCCATCTGCTCGCGGCTCACTCTTTCACCTCTCAGTCCCTCCATCTATCTCCATCTACGGCCATCTTTCTGCCGGGCCTTTCTGCTGCCTGCCTCTGTCACCCGGTCAGCCAAGGCTATGCAGAGGTCATACAATGAGATAATGACTAACCCCTTTTCAACCTTTCAAATCAGCCTCTTTCTTCCCCCTCAGTGTGCTTTTTCACTCCCATCCTTTTCTCTATCGATTTTCTCATATTCACTCATTCTCATGAGCCTCAAAGGCCCCACATAAAGGGGATGCTGGTTTAGTGAACTGTTTAACTAGTTCAAGTTAAAGTCTAACAACAAACCCCCCTCAATGTCTGTGATGTAACCTACTATGACAAATTTTACTGTACTGTAATGATACGGTATGAGAAAAAAATGCAATCTACAACAACTCTCTATACTGTGATACTAATATTATTGCAACATTTTGCTGAACCATTTCAACATTGTACGTTTTGTTTAATTTAAACAAAATCCAAAGGAAGTTTTATTTTCCAAAAATAGTTTTAAATCAAGAGTAAATCAAGGCTGAAATATAGCTAAAATGGAAGTAAATAAGGTAAATCAAGATCAAAACTGAACTTTTGCACACAAGTTGCTTTAGGCTGTGTTTGAAAAAATCAAACGTAAATCTCAGCCAGATGGAAAAACTGATGGTAATTATTTTTTTTACTTACTTACAATATGGATCATGTGTCACTTAATTATGTAATTGCAATAATTAATCATGCAGCCCCACGTTTCGTTATCTATAAGAACCCATAACAACGTAAGAGTCATACACATGGTCTATTTGTCCATATTAGTGATGTATTTCACAACAGATTTCTATATCTCTAAATAAGTTGAAGTTATTTTATTCAACAAACTTTACTGCAAATTACTAACCATGACAAAAAATGCATTAATAAATCAAGTAGTTAGTCCTCTCTCTACACTTAAAATTGAGCAAATGTATATCAATAGTGCTTGCAGTCACTCGATTAGACCACAATATTCAATTTTACTCATTCCTTGGATGAGTGGTTGCCAATCTGAATATTAAAAAAAAGAAACAATTTAAACTGACATTTATTGCCTTTATGGCCCATTTTTAAAACAAAAAATGTGAAATAATTTGCAGCAAGACATAGAAGAACATGATCTGTTTGGATCAAGTTTGAACAACACGTTGTTCTATTCTCCTGAAGACCTGTGCTACTCGTCTGTCTTTATAATCTGATGTAATCTATTAGTGTGTGGCCCATTGAAACAAGTGCATTTATTATATTGAGCCTTACAGGCAGAAGAAAAAGTGTTCAGATCTTCAAAAAATGTCCCCATGAGCAAGCCTTAAGCATTCATGGAACATGACATGCTTCTTATTAATCTCAGCTCAACTTTGTGAGAGTGAAAAATACTCCTCTTTTTAAGACTACACTCACAGCCCTGACTGTGGTAAACACCGCCATCTAGTGGCCCTTATGCACCAGTGCATGTGCCGTTAGCTGCACAGGGAAGGGATCAGTGAGAGTAATGAGCATGCAGACAGGTTCAAGCAGAGGTCACCATCTGGCCAATTACCACTGCTGCCACATTAGAACCGACCTGGGCTGTCAGTGCAGACACATCACTCCATGTCAAACTGCCCGCCAATATGTCACCGTGCCACTCCACGTGCCATACAGTATGGAGCGGCAGGAGAGGAGACAGGCCTGTGACACTGCCACCTGGTCAGTGCCGCAGTTTACCGGACAGGCTGCCGGGACACCTGCCTCGCGACACTTTTAGAGGGCACTCCATGGATCCTCAATGTCACCACAAGGCGTATCAGTGTCTGCCTGAGTGACAGCTGCTTATTGTGCCACAGTCAGATACTTCCTCACCAAGACAAAATCTGGGAGAAAACTAGGAAACATTAAGTGGACACTCAATGAAAAATACTGATTAGGTAACTTTAAGGCCACTCAAATTGCTCTTGTTTGTAAAAGTTAGAGTACACCTGCAGTAGCTCATTTAACCATTCACAGGCTTGACCCAGTGTCATTTACAGTTCGGTCAAGATGACATCTCCCTGTTCAAAATCAATGTCCAACCATATTTCTTAAGGAGAATTTTCAGTCACTCTCAAACTTCTGCAAGGACGTTTAAAATACTGTAAAACGTATAATGTATGCAGCCCTTACAAAAAAGACAACACGATTAAGTTTAAAAAAAAAACTTCTAATCATTAGTTGTAGCAAGTTGATTCTTTAGTAATGGCCTTATTGCTATTTCTTTATGCGCCTACCTACAGCGACAAGAAGAGTTAGGTTTTGTTTTGCAAACCAACAGGAGTAACTGTGACACCTTTTTAAATTGTTGTCGATTAACAGGCCTGGATGATACCTTTTCTCACATACCGCAGAATTACAATAAGGGGTTAAAACATTTGTGTCGCGATTCAATATTTCCCAATTTGATTTATTTGAAGTATCGCGATTTCATTGATTCGCTTTTCAATACTTTGTGCTAAACTATTATCACGACAAAGAATGTATCATAAATCCTCTGTACGTTTGCCCCGTGGACTATGGGAAGCCACACTAAACTTCCCACAGATTTGATCTCAGGAATCCATAGCACACGGTATGATCAAAGACGAGCGAAAGCCGGCCAACTTTCCGAATCATATCTAACATGGCGTTACATGCACCAAAGGCTTGAAAGTAACATGAACAGCCTTTCTTCATGAGGGGAGGGGGCTGTCGTTCACATATTATAATAACCATCTGTACAATCCAATAGAAAAGTACATGTTGCTGTTGGAATCATAAAGAAGGGGAACAGATGTTAATCCCTAATGGAGTTGACAGGCACTTTCCTGTCTTTCACATGAACATATTGAGTTTCTGAATAAGAGGGGGATCAGAGTGAAGGTGTATCGTGTTGCACTCATAATACATGCATATCAAAGACCCCAGCTGTTGGATTCGCTCTCGGGAGACACAGCATTATTAAATCCGCACTCGGCGAGCACATCACACCCGCACACAAGAGCTTAGGCCTCTCCATCACTGGCCCCGGATCATTTGAAACTTATCGCGTGAGGAGATCATAATGTGTCTTAAGGTGAACGGCTAATCAGCGAAGCACACCTGAGTCTTCTCCACTTGAAGATTTGTTAGGGGCGAGAAAAAAACGACAAACTCGAAAGTGCTATAAGGGAAGTGTTGCCGTTTGTAATTGGCATGATTCATTCGCACAGTCGCACTCACTCTTCACACTTGGGCTGTCAGGTGAAGACGGATAAGATGCTGCCAAAAAACATTTTTAGGGAGTCTTGGGATCTATAGAAGCATACACAGCTTGCAAAGTAACACATAGGTAAAGTAAAGTTCGGTGTCACAAACGTTCTGTTGTTTTTCTGCAGAACTGTGTGTGTGTGTGTGTGTGTGTGTGTGTTTGTGTGTGTGTGCGCCGGGCGTGAAACAAGTGTGAAAGGAATGTGTGGCGTCCACTAGATGGCAATGTATGCATTTTGAATGTGGGTAGATACAGCTATGAGTTGCTTAACCTCTTAACTTCCACCTGAACTGAGCACATTTTGTCCAGTTCAGCTTTAACCAAATCTAAAGGCTTCTCGACTGGAGCTTACAGCCCATGGGCCAGTGTAAAGCCAGCCTCATTTGAAAGCTAAGACCCGCAAAACTACTCTAAGATTTTGTCATCACTTTTTCGTCGTTTTTTTGTTGCTTTTTCATCCATTTTGTTTTTGCTTTTTTGCTGCCTTTTGTAGCCCATTTTCCTGTGTGTTTTTTTTATGTTTTTGATGCTTTTTCATCCTCACTTATGTCTATTTTCGCCGCTTTTTAACTGTTGTTGTTTTTCATCACTGTTTTCTTGCTCTTTTGTCATTTTTTGGTTGTTTTTTTGTGAAGTTTTTTTTATGCGTTTTTGTCACCTGTTCTGATGGTGTCTTTTTTTTTCAAGAAGCTTTTAATTTGGGTCAAGTCGAACTGGAGAAAATGTGCTCAGTTCAGGTGGGGGTTACGAGGGTTAAAGGAAGGACGTAGGCTACATTTGAACTTGTAAGTCAGAGCCGTTTTTTTCCCCAGTCTCCAGTCTCCCCACATTGCTCAAACTCAAATACCACTGTCCACTAATACTTTGTTGTACATTACAGTGACCAAGCAGAAAGGTCTGGTGAAAAAAGGAATTGACATTTGATTATTTTTGAAGTATTTTAGACACTAGGTTTAGTGCAAACACATTACTCACAATCATCTAGGGGTTAGATGATTTGTGCTGGGGGCTGGATTTGACTCCTGGCCTGAGGTTGCCAACCCCAGTTGTATTACATTGAACTAGGGCTGAACGATATGGACAAAATTCATATCTCGATATTCATGACAGATATCTCGATATCGACATGATACGATATAACTCTGGGTTAGGTGAAAACCAAGCATTTTTCAGAAAAATAAAAACATAATACAAAAGAGTGCAGTTTTATTCATGAAACTATATCGTTTATATCTTGATTTTTCATTTTAATGTTTTGAATGTTCATATCTCGATATCAATACGATAACGATATATCGTTGCTTTTTCGATTTTAATATCTTGAATGTTCATATCTCGATATCGATACGGTAACGATATATCTTTCAGCCCGACATTGAACTAGCATTATTACAATCATTTGGTGTCATAAATAGAGGTTTCTAAAAAAAAGGCTTCACTGGAAATAAATGAAACCTCATTTTAGACAAAAATGACTTAAAAGTCCTTGAAAATGCTTGAATTGAAATTGCTCTTATTTTGAGAAGGTCTTGACCAGTCTTGAAATAAGATTGCCAATGGAACTAAACAGATTTTTCTTGTCTTTGACTATTTTGTCTCATTTCAAGTTAATTTATCTTATTTTAAGCAAATTGGCAATCTTATTTCAAGACGAGTCCAAACCTACTCAAAGTCAGCGTTTGAAAGTCTTATTTCAAGCCATTTCGTTGGAATCATGTAGATAAAGCACTGCAGAGTGCAAGTCCAGCCTTACTGTTTGTACCTAAATATACTGATTACTTTTGTAGATTCTCCTTAAAGCATTCTTATTGTCAAGACATTTTCACACACACTAATAAATGTATGGTTTTCTTTCTTTTCTTTCTTTTGTTTACTTCAGCTGATAATGGTCGTAATGTTTTGCCTGATCTGTATGCTCACCTGCTGCAGCATCCTTTGCTCCAGAACCATTCACCATGGTTTTCGACGGGGGAGTAAGACTGGCCTGGGACCTTAGGAAAGACAGGAGCCCCGCCTGGTGCTGCAGCGACAGGGCCTGCCCGGGGTTCAGACTCTCCAGGGAGGTGATTGGAGATTCACTGATGGCTCTGCCCCACTGTCCGGCTGGCTCAAGTTTCTCACTGGCATTCTGAAAACTGCTGTTCGCGACCCGCTCCATAAAGTTATTGTTCTTCCTTTTTGTGGAATCATCACTTTCATTCTCAGATTTCTCGGCGTCACCGTTATGGCCGGTGTGATCATTGTCATCCGCGGGTTTAAAGTCGCAGTGAAAGGCGACGTCAAAACTCTGCAGCCTGCGGGCCATGTTGGGAGTTAGTCCGTTTGTAAAAAACCCAGGCATCTGCACGAGGGCGTCTGGTCGGACAGACAAGTCTAATGGCTCATATTGAGATTTTCTGGTGTGAGACGGTGCAGATGGATCTGGCTCTTTCTCGGGTTTCTTCATCAATGAGGCATTCTTGGTGTCCAGGCCGAAGTAGGGATTTGCGGCTGGGCTGAAGTCATCTCTAGACTTTGGTCGTAGTTTCGACGGGCTGGTGTCGGGGTGATCTGGGGTGCTCTGCCAGGAGAGAACGGGTAGCGGTACATGGAGGCTGCCTGCACCGGGGCGTAGTTAGTGGACGGGGGGCATCTGTAGACATTTTCACCTAAACAAAAGAAAAGTTTAAGTTAATGTTTGGATAGGGGATTGTTTTATGAATTAATTCTTGTCTGCAAACATTAAGCTGCCAAAACAACAACTGTGAAGGCGGATTCTTGTCACTTGACACAATGTTTTCATGACCTTCTGAAGAGATAATACATTCCTGACTGACTTAACCAGACACAGAGGTTGTGCACAGTGTTTATGCCTATATACATGACTGACAAATGATTAGGAACAATTTGTAAATGTTTTACAAATGAAGAAAGCTTGAAGTGTAACCCAGATTTGGACGTTACAGTGAATTACAAGACACAACTTTGCATCGCGCCTTTATTCTCCTTCGTGTGCTTTATTTGTTCATCAGTTCTCATTATATATTATTTCAAGTTTAAAAAAAAATGTTTTTCACAATATATAATTACTATTGAGTCTTTCTCATTGAAACAGATGGTCTTCCTTTGAAATAATAAGAACAAAAACCAGTATGTGCATCTGAACCGTATCAAGTTGAAGCTTAGCCTAACTTGTTTTCCAGAAGCTATTAAGTTTACTAACAACTGTCGGTTGCGGTTTTACCATGGCAACATTTATTTCATCTTAGTGACTAAACCACAAGAATACATCAACCATGTCTTTCCCAGAATCATTAGATGGTACCACTGGTTACCATGCAAATGAAGGGAAAACAAGTTTTCTTGGCCCAGCTGAGAGATAAAAGACTTCTGAAATTGACCCCAAAGCAAGAGTGTATGTGCGGTCTACAGTGAACATTTTCTACAGCTCAAAGTATGTACCAACAAGCTTTGTCTAAACATGAAAAATGTTGCAATCCTGCAGCAGGCTGAGTTGAATGATTTAAGTGCTGCCCCGCAGTAAATCAAGCTTGTAATCAGCTTTCAGCTCCAGTGATCCATCATTTTACAGTATGGACGCCACCACCATGTGCAATAAATACACTCAGAGATGTTAACAGCAAACCCGATTCTTCCAGAAATAATAAACAGTCAAATAGTAAAACAACTAGAACAAGGCACATGTCGGCGCTGAGAACCTCATTCCATCAGAGGCAGTGAGCGGGTTCCCCCGTCACACCAAACCAAATCCTACATGTGAGGGCTTCTGATTAACACACCACGCGCTAAAGCCAAGTTTATTTTTGCTTTACCGTTGAAAAATGGTGCGCTGCAAGCATAATTCAAAAAGAACAAAGTGTATTATTGTGGAGACTGACACCGGCTAATTTTTCTCCTTTCAGTTTGTGACTAATAACCATCTGGAAGCGAGATTTGATCAGGCTCTCCATAACTTTTAATTGCAGGTAATTTTCACGTCTTCCTCCTTCTGTTGACGCACAGTTTATCAGCTTCAGAGCCGTCACTGGAGCTGGCAGAGGGGTTAAATAGACTCCATTCTGACCATTCTGAGTTAGTGATTGTCTGAGACCCCGGTCTCACACTGTCTTTAAACACACCAGCTGTTTCCCTGCCATTCCAATTACAGTAAAAGTCATCTGACGCCATTACGCCGCAAATATTGGCAGTTTATTGCCCAACACTCTCCTGGCATTTGAAGGTCAGGTCATACATTATACTGTGTCTTTTTAGGGGGATGCGTCTGGGATGGGGAGATAAACCCAGCCACCATTAATTTAATTCTATGCATATTGATGCCTTATTGTTCTTCTTTAATGGACTAATATCTGAGTTACAACAGTGATTCATGCCCGCGCCACAGAAATATCAATTTCATAAACCTCCAGATCTGACCCCGAGGTAGGTCTCCGAGGTAAATCCAAATCTAATGATCTGTACTTGTTACTTTCACTTTGTTCCGGGCGCTAATGGAAAAGCAGCCATAGTGAGTTGAATGGCTGTAAAATGAGGTGTGTATTGGGACATTTCAATTGTGCCAAAGCATAAAATAACAGCCATCTATTAATTAAATGGAGCAGAACCTGATGAAATTGTAAAGACAAGGTAGGCAAAAGTAGATTTATGCCCTTGAACGGAAGATAGTCATGCACCCTTACTGCATAATTCATTATCTCACTTTACAAGGACTCGTGCATTGGTTTCAGAAAGTATTTGGATCTCTTTTAATTACCTCCTTTTTTATCATATAGCAGTCTGTCTCACGTTTCTATTTGACACGCTGATTATCCTATACATCAGCGGTTCTCAAACTGTGGTGCGTGTTCCTCCGGTGGGACTTCTTCAGGCGCTACTAATTAAGTCGTGATACAGAAAGGTGCGGCATCTATACAGGGTGGGTGTAATTACAGCATTTTACAGCATTCAACATAATAACATACAGTAGAATGAGTGCGGATACTCCCATGTATCCACTGTATAAGCCTGTTTTGGTGTGTGCGGCGACTTCTGTTTGTGTGCTTAAGAGCGGGAAAACAGACTTCAACAGCGCCACACCCCTGTCTCCAGTAAAAATCAGCTTAATGGACATCTATCAAGCACGCCATATATCTCAATTATTCCGCGGCTTAAATTACGATGACATTAAGCCTCGAATGCACCAAACTCTCACATCTGACCTCATCTTTCAGCATCCTCAACCCATTTGCCAGCCTACACACTATTATAGCGGGAAAAAGAAGGGAGGAAAAAAAAAGAAGAAAAAAACACACACACACAAACACTCAAGCATTCATTTTATTTATTTTTTTCCCCCCTTCTTCTTGCTTTTTGGATGAGTGCCATCTTTGTGATTGCCTGGTTCATGCTAACTTAATCAGTTTAAGATTTACTTACACCCGGCTGAGGCGCACATTATGCGAGGGGAGTAATTTTAGAGTTTAAAGATTTATCAAGCCAAACTCCAATTACGCCGTCATTACAAAAGGCGCAGAGGCTCTCTCACCTAACACACAGCGGTCTAATGAAGTGATGCGCGTGTGAGTTATCTGCCCTTACTGGATGTGCATAAAAGGGGCAGGGAAAGAGAAAGGGGAGGGGAGCAAACGGTAAGTAAATAAATAAATAAGAGCTTCAAGTGAGCCATGTCTGAAGAAGAAAAAAAAAAAAAAAAAAAAAGCATGCAGCTGGGGCCTGGACAAGTGATTCATTTCATATGGAAATGGTCTTTAAGATTTACAGCCATACATCAGCGTCAATGCAATCACAGCCGCACATACTATATGCTTACACAGGCATTTGGCACTTATATTGTTCATAGCAAACTGCATATACCACCGCAACTATTTCATTTTGCACCTAAAATGGAGAATCAGTGCTGCCTGGTGGCTGCTGCTTTGGTGTAAGATGAAACGGAGTCACACACAAGACTGGTGAGAAAACAGGGGCACCAGATGTTCTTTGATGTTTATAATAGCATATATTATTAATATTAATTAGAGCACATAGTCAATGACGCATTTGGGACGTTTCCAAGTCAATTAAGCCAAATGGCATTCAGGAGACGCTGGAACAATATTTCAAGGCAGGTGTTCAGAACTCCCTGGGTAAATCTTTTTATCTGCATGCTAGGAAAACAAGCATTTTGAGCTTAATTTGAGCCTCATATCTGCAATAATAATTAAAAAGAGGATTAAAAGACAGAAGTGAGAGGAGATGGAGAAGCCAACAGGTAATCACTTTCGACAAACCAGCACGGATCACGAAAGAGGAGGCGAATTAGTGGAGGCAGATGTGGGAGATGAGTTTAGTGAAGATGCTTTTGATCGCAAAGGATGGAGTCAAAGGAGATGTTATTACTTTATGTGAGGATCTGAAGTTAAATTGAATTTCTCATGTGATGTTTACTGCAGTATGTATAATAAACATTATAGGAGTAGAGTTTTTATCTGTATTGTCTGTATTTGATAGGTACCACCATAGCCGGATTCAGAAGGCAAGATGTGGAAGGTTGATCAACTACCATTTTCATATATTGACAAATATATGAAAATAAGCTTTGACCAGTGTCTCAAACATGTAAAACAACTGTTTACATTTGCCAGCTGGTTTGTTTGTCTGACATACTTAGGTGTTATAGACGCTCAAAGTGAATAAGAAAGTTCCGTCATGTCACAGAAATTGGAATATTTCATTTGTCTCCTATATATAAAAAGTGAGATGGGGAGAAATTCCAAACAAATAGGCCAGTGAAGGTACTGTATTAAAAGTACCTTCACTGGCCTAATATAAAGTAAAGGTTTTACATTATTGTTATAATAGGACATGCAGGGTCTGTTCAGGGTGTTTGGCACTGTGAGAGAAGGGGTGTGTCTAGATGGGGCACAGGATGGGTATGGACCAATCTGACTTAAGATAGGGAAATGAATATAAAAATTCTCAAACTAATGCAAGCAAGATCACCAGAATTGTGTAATTTTAAGGCTCTATGTCAGATTTTTTTTGTTTTTTGTAAGCAACTAAACAGGAGGTGGGTACATTTTGAATCAGTTATGGTGCAAACTTTCCTAATGCATTTCTAAATTTCCATTTCTTCATTGGGATGAGTCTATAACTTTCAGAAAGCAATGCTGTCAAAGTAATGTAAACAATAACTAGCTGCTAGTTCACTCAATAAAAAACATTTATAATAAGAGAGTCAAAACAAAAATGTTTGCTTTTATAAGAAACCGAACAGTAAAATACATTTTATTTCACTATAGAAAAAAAAAAGCAGATTGGGGCTTTGATCAACAAAAAAGACCCTGTGCCACCCTGACATCAACATCAACCCATTTGGTAACATCGCTTTTCTTTCTGATATATGTGCTTATAAAAATGTATCATTGTCACAAGGCAAGCACCATTCAAACAGACCATCATTCTCAATCATTTCATGAGTCTATCTTTACAGAGTTGCTGTTTTTCTTTTTGTAATAATAGGACTATATTTATTATGTCCTTGTTGTTCAATGCTTGGTCTTGATGCTCTCCAACACATTTGGGTGCATATTAACATTCCTTCAACGTTACAGGCTTGTTGCTGGTACAGTAAAAGCGAACAGGACACATGCGGGCATGACATCATTACATGCTGTCTGCACATTGACCCAGGGTTAGGGGTGTTGAATGGGACAAATTAATATGTGTCACCGCATTTTACATTTGGATGCCATGTTTTTTTTGGAGCTGGACTAAAACCGTCCCAAAGTAGGTCAGGGGCCTGCAGCATTCAGCCATCATTAGTTTACCATTTAAAAATACTTAACATCAAATTAACTGCAACTATACTGTTTAATACTGTCTTGAGAGTGAAATGAATCAAAATGCTATTTTAAGATGCTCTACTTGTTGCTGGTACAGTGGTGTGACGCTTTTGACAAAATCAAATTATTGGCAAAGTTTAAACAGGTCTTATCTGTGTAAAGAGCCACTAGCAGAGCAACCAATGACTAAAGAGTTTGTGTTAGCAACTACCACAATCTTATAGCAGCAGGCTGGAGTTTTCAGTTCCACTCATCTTTATTCTGTGCCTCTAGTGTTTGGTGAGCATCTATATCAACATTTCTTTTTAAACTGGGATCTGCTCATTAACTGTTTATTGTCAGAACCTGGGCTGTATCTCTTTAGCATGATAGTGCTCGGTCCTTGACTCGAGTTGGGACAGAGAAGGAATCAAATACTGCAAATAGAGGGCAGATTGTATCTCAGAGCATACCTGTCAAGTGAAGATTGGCCTCCTTCACGTCTCTTTCACACCAACTCTTCTAAGTTTTTGGGAATGATACCTAATAAATTAGACCTAGAGATTCATTAAAGAGACATAAATCCCTTATACTAGTATTTAACAAATTATGCATTTGCAAATAATAGGCAGCCCTCACAGAATGACAGCTCATATACTATATTTTGCGATCCATATTAGGCACATCAATAACTTCATGATCACCATAGGCTGCATATGAATAATGCAGTCAGTAATTCTGGACCAATCAATGTTCCTCAAGCTCGAACATCTGTTAGTGGTAAATTTTCCCCGGCGTCTCCGCTCTCCTGAATTAGACAACACACACTCACATCCGCCATCTTGCTTTTTTGATTCTCCTCCAAATGAAGCGGCAGACCGTCCTGATCAGTTACAAGCTCCCCCATCCCGCCAACAAACTTATCCCGGTTATTAAAGCCCGATCAAGTGGTGCGTGTTCCCATATGTGTGCGGATTTACCTATCTGTCCCGCAGCAGACCTGAGAGTTGAGCCAGGGCCAACGCGCGTGTGATTGTGTTAATTAATCTGTCATTGTGAGCGCGGGGAGCAGCTGCAGAGGTCCGTGGGATATATTGTCAGGGCTAAACAATGCGCCACTAAGCCCCCGAGTGAGTCTACCATTACACCCGGACTAAGAACATAGAAGAGAGAGAGGAGAGGGAGCAGGCCGGATCCATCATTGACTAAAGCAATGACGCCTGACCTTTACAATGAATTAGTTTCCATGCTTAATATTGACTGAAATTAGAGGCTGATACTGAATGTGCCATCCCGCCAACTGAGCAAATCCGTGTGCAAGAGCCGCCGATTGTGAAATGTTGGGTGTATGGTGCAAGCGATAGGGCAGAAAAGCAAATAACAACAACAAAGAACAATATGTTTCTTAAAGTGCAACCCGCGAAATGTTGTCCATATGGGTATTAACGTGTAAAAATGCAGATACCAGTATATGTTGACAATATGGCAACAAAACATGTAAGGGGATTAGACCTGATCCATTTATCATGGTTCCACCACCATCTTTGAAGAGGATATTGGATCATGTCCCAAAGAAGGCTTCAGACTTTTGATATTTGACTCCAGTAGAAACAAATTGCATTGGGATTAATGTTCCTTTTGTTCTCATCTAGTTTAAGTTCACCATATATTGGGTTAGCAGGATGCCATGACAAGACAGGCATTTTTACCCAGGGATACGAATCATCCAAATCACCAGGTGGAACAGAAGACTATCAATAAAAGTACCAGGTGGTAGATCAAATCATAAAAATCACTGGGTGGTATAGTTCAAATCATTAAAAACACCAGATGGCATGCATTAACATCTTGTGCCCCTGTAGGCAAGGGCTGGGGATGTGGCACATATAAAAAAAAGAGGGTACTAATTATCCCTCCCATTCGACATGATGCCATTCTCTTAAAAAGGAAAGCGACAGTATCCACATTGATGACGGTAATATCTGTGGTGACCCAGAGTTCCTTGTCCACCTACACCACAAATGAACAAAGACAGAGGCCAAAGGACAAATTGTTTTTTTTTTAATGAAATAACAGAGATTATAGCAGGAATTGTATTTCAGGCTTTCCTTAATAATTGTAGCTTATGATTGCACGCTGATATATTATCTTTCTGTTGAATTGATAGCATCAGTTTCTGAAATGAAAGAAATTAAACTGCTGTGAGATGCTAAAATACCCTCTGTTGGAACTGTTTAAATGTTTTTGTCCAAGAAGCTTTTGTATATTAAAAAACTATTCTTAAGATTTTTTCATGACTTTATGTCATTTCAATTATAGTCAAGTACTTTATAATATGACTGAAAGTGTTAATGTTTTGTAATGTTTTGTAAAAAGTACCAAATGAACTTGAAAATGTTTATCTTTCATTTAATATCAACCTTATGACTGACATCTGGGGTTAAAGTTCCTTTACTTATTTTATTTATTTATTTTTTCAAACAAAAAAAGGGACTTAGGTAAGTGTAAATTGTTAGTCATAGACCAACCTCATTCAATACTTTCAAGGAGTAGAGCGGCACGGTAATCAATGCTACTTACGGGTTAACTAAAAATATGGCGTACACTGCACACAGGACAGTCTTTTTTTTCATGCCTGTCATGAGCGCCTTCGAATGGTCTCTTTCATCACATTGATAGAAATAGCTCCTCTAGTCAGAGTACAACATTAAACAGTTACTTCTGACTGGCATACTTACCTGCAGCTGGTGAAGTAGACTGTGGTGTGTGTTCCAGACTGCTGCTGGAGTGGGAGTTCCCCATCTCAGTGATGATCTCTGATGCTCCTTGATGACTGTGGTCCCCTGTGCTGCTGGGCCTGCTCATCATCTTAGCATCTCGATCCCCATCTTCTCCAGGCAGGTAGGTGGCGCCCTGCTGGCTTTTGAACATCGGCTGATCGGAGGTTATCCCTGGCGTCATAATCTGCCATCCGGGATAACCACCACTGCTACTGTTGCTGTTGTTAGCCATGAGCTTTTGCAAGTATTCCACGCTAAGTGATGAGTGGAGACGGTTTAAACTGTCGAGATCGGCCATAGGCGCAGTTGGAGACACCATCCTCTGAAGCATCTCCCTAACTTTGATGTCCACCCCTATCATGTGGTTAAAATCATTCTGCTCCCTATCCGAAAGGAACCTGTCATGAATTCTGGACATATACTGGGAATAGACGCTGGCTGGATGCTCTTGAGTAAGCATGCTTAGAGAATTGTGATGTTCGGCGTGATTGCTCTTCGCGGCTAGCTTGTTGAGGTGGACCTTCATGTGGTTCTTGAGGAACCAAGGTTCTTTAAATCGTCTGCCACAGATCTGGCAGCAGTGTTCAAAGGAATCCTTGTGTTTCCTCATGTGACCTTTCAAAAACCAAGCCTGGCTAAAAGTCTGTCCGCACACCTCGCAAGGGAATTCGCCAGTGGATTTTGGCTTGTCGCTAGCCCCGATCGTAGCTGCCTTGGAGCCCTGGTCTGCAGTTATGTGTGCGGTCTCAACATGCCCGATGAGTTCTTCCTCTTGGGAAGCAGCAAAGTCACACAAGGTGCACTTGTACGGTTTGTGTAGGATACGGATGTGGCGCTCGAGCTCTTGTTGCTTCCTGAATTTGCCTTTGCAGAAGGAACAGCGGAATCCAGAGAGTGTTTGCGGCGGTGGGTCATCTTGGAGGGGGGCGACAGGAGATGTAGAGGTCTGTGGCGTGGTATCAGACATAAACTGAGGTGGGTTAATAACTGTCTGGGCCACAGGAGAGCTCTGTTGTTGATTAGCATTAGCATTCATCAGAACATGGCCCGTCCTCATCTGTCTATCCCTCAGAATGGCACGCTCCTCCAGCTCGTGCAAAAGCCTGTTCTCCTCCCTTATCCTTCCACGACCTTTTCCCATAATGCCTTGCTTGTGGGTGCGGAGGTGGATCTTGAGGTTGCCCTTCTGCGCTGCCCTGTGGTCGCAATAGGGACACTTAAAGGGCTTTTCCCCAGTATGTGTTCTCATGTGGAGAGACAGGATACTATTGAACCGAAAACGCTTGCCACACAGCGGACATGGGTACTTCCGGTTTTTATTGTTGTCATCAGGTGGAGAGTTGACCTGTGCTGGGATGCTCTGATTGGTCACTCTCAGGAAATGGGAAAGCTCCACCCTGCCATTCATGCTGCTGAGGAGTCTGGCATCCATGAGTTGATTGGCCAGAAGTGCCATCTGGCTCCTAATTGGGCGAGTGGACAAGGCAATGAAAGAACGCCCGGGCTGGCGTTACAGTAGGATGGTCAGGGGCGCCTGACTGGGACAGACGGGAGGTTGGGTTGAGACAGTAGGTGGCACCTTTGGAAGAAAAGACAAAATGGACAAGTTAAATCAAAGTACGACCCAGTGTGACTTTTGTTTTTTCACAGTATGGAGATACTTGCTTTGGCCGTGCTCTCGTGTACTAGAAATACAAACTGACTTTTTGTTTAAAATGGGACAGATCTCTATAGAATTGACTACAATAGAAGCAAAATAAAATACTACTTGAACAAATAAACTTGAAACTAAACTTGACCCAGCCTTAAAAATATATGACTGAAACTACTGTTGCAGCCTGTGCCAGTGACACACCACAAATAGGTCAGGAAACGGAGCAAAGCAGCTTCTCACTGTCTCCATCCTGCAAAGTACACATGTGGTTTGAGAAATATTGCTATAGACTGTAAAACAAAATGCTGATTAAGTTTAACCACAAAGGCTGCCTCAACAAACGTAATCTTTACTAAAGGTGAAAATCTTCGTCTTGATCTCATTTTGTACTGACACAATGCAACAGCAATGCAAAACATCAAAGAGCCTGCCCTTCCTTTTGCAAGAGCCTTTTCCTGCTGCATATTCGAATATTACCTTTACCGCGTAATTGTGTCACAGGAGTGCAGAGGCAAATAAACAACTTAATGATGCAAAAATGCAAAGTAAAGTTTTAATGTCTAAATAGAAAGCTAAAATATGCAATCTACTGCCAAGCCCTAGTTTTTACAACCCAATTCCATAAATGTTGGAACACAGTGTAAAGTGAAAATGTAACAGTTTGCAGAACTCATTAAAATATATTTATTTACAATGGAACGAAAGTAACATATCCACCACTGACAGGTGAAGGGAACAACTCATCCTAAACTTAGCCCGCTATCATGGCATTTGTGGCTGGGTACAGTATGTAAAGTGTCTAACAAAAGTAAGTACAAATGTTAGGGGCATACTCCAACATGATAACAACCCCAAACGCACCTCCAAGACGACCCCTGCCCTGCCATAGAGGCTGACGAGAAAAGTGACAGACTGGCAAGCATTTCCCTTGATCTAAACCCTATTGACCGTCTATGAGGCATCCCGGTCTCTGACATCCACCGGGTCCGTGACATCATCCCAGAGCGGTGGAAGAGGGGTCCAGTGGCAACCCGTGAGGCTCCAGAGGAACTCCAAATTGATTTAAGACAGAGCTGGAAAATACTGGTGGTATCACAAAATATTGACATTTTGAGCAAGATTTGGGTGCACTCACTTTTGGTACCACCAGTTTTTACATTAATGGCTGTGTACTGAGATATTTTGATGGGACATTATAATCACACTGTAATATAAGCTGTACACGGACTACTTCACATTGTAGCAAAGTGTCATTAGTGTTGTCCCATGAAAGGATATAATGAAACATTTTCCTGCTTTGAGACTAAAAAAAATTGGCATTAATATATGCAGCTTTCATATTTATTTATTTGTTTATTCATTATTTATTTGATACTGACAATTACAACAAACATAATCTCCAGGCCCCTCCTGGAACCGCCACCTTAACGTGGTAGAGGGGTTTGAGCGCCCAAATGATCCTGGAGCTCTGTTATCGGGGCTTCGTGCCCCTGGTAGGGTCTCCCATGGCAAACAGGTCCTAGGTGAGAACCATAAGGCCGTCCTTCTGTGGACCCACCACCTGCAGGAGGAGTCATAGGGGCTGGTGCAATGTGATTTGGCCCGGCAACGGACAAGTGGAAGAAAAAGCATGCATAATCTGCGGGATGTAGTCCGAAACACATATCAAAATGATATCAACTCAAAGCTCAAAGTCAAAATACTGTACAATAAATGCAATATCAAAATCATCATAAAACCAATAAATACAGTGATAAGTAAAAAATGTGAAATAGCTTAGGAAAAATGTACAAAACCATACACATTTTCTCAATGGTTGACTACTTTTGAGTAGGAAAAAGCTGAAATTTTGTCCAAAAGCTCTTTAATTCACTTTTCCAGCCTTTTGTTGTTGTCCCTGTCTGTATGTGTTGCAGTTGTCAAACTTTAATTTTATTTTCTATACACTTCACATTCAGTTAATTTGCACTAGAACTTTGCATTTCACTGCCCGGTCTTTTTTAATCATTCCACTGTGGCAGCAAAACAAAGCCTCAAATTCACATAGCGCTACTGTACAATGGTCGGGGTCACAGAAGCCAGGCCAGCGCAGCTCTAGAGCAGCACCAAAGGGCATCTGAACAAAGGGCACACTGTCCACTGCTGAATGAACACAGGCTTACATCATCCTTATAGCGCAACCTCAACCCGTCGTCAGAATGATGCCCACAGACCCACGCAGATGAAGCAAGATCCAACGTGAATCAATACGGACAAATCTGACAGGAAAAGGTGTCGGCGGTGGATGCCTTTATCCCGCCATTCCAAGTCGATGCGGAAGACGAGAAACATGCCCCCCCCTCCTCCCCCTCCTCCACTTCCTCCCCACTTTCAGCGATTACAGTAATTTGAACTATTATTGCATTTGCCTCTATTAATGTCATTACTGCACTGCGGCCTCGGGGATGTGTAACGCTGCACGGACGACTTCAGACTCAAGTCCGAGTGCGATCGATAATGATTGATCAAAGTCGCCTTCAACAAACCTCACTGTCCGCTGCGTTTTAGTGCACACATTGCTTCAAGACAATAGGCATGTTAGTGTATTATAAGGTGAAGATGGGCAGGTTAAACAGGGTCATGGGAGAAACTAAAACTAAAACTATATATTTACACAAAACCACCTATTTGCTACGACTTCATCAATTGGTTCACTCCATCATACATTATTTTTGCCAGTAACAAAACAGTTGATTTATTTGTGTTTTCCTTTTCTGTTTTTGTGACCAATTCCATCTAAATCATTCATCATATTTATACTGTAAGAACTGGCAGTTTATTTCATTGATCTTGGCTCAAGTAACAGTGGGTGCAACTCTGTTCGTATATTGAGGCCAGAATCAAGATGGTATTTTGTCTGAATTTTGAGTCAGTGGATTAAAAATAGATTTTGGAAAACAATAACTTGGACTTTCACTTAGGACAAATACTTTCAAGTACATCCTTATTGCAGGGCTGAGCCTGATACCTGATTTCTTTCTTTACTTTTATAATGAAGTGCCACATTTGAAATTGTTATTGTGTCCAAACTCATTCCTAACATTCCTAACGCATGTCGAACAACCCAATTCTTTATAAGCTTGTTCCCCAACTCTTAGGGAACGATACTGTCTGTAACGTTATAACTAGTGCACAAAGGTCTTTTTTCTTCACAAATATATTCAACAATTACTGAAGAAGAAAAAAAGACAAAGACAAGGGCAATTAATTAAGAACCTGGAAGAACCCAAAGCCACTACACTTAGGAGAAATATTTTGCCTAGTAAATTGATTCCCTCATCATTACATCATTGAGGTCATAACTTGTTTGTTCACTATGCATAACTATACTAGCAAAAAGGCTTAAAAAACATACACAATTATTTAAAAAAGCTTTTATTTTGATTTGACTGAAAAACGTGTATCGAAACATGCATTATTTTCCTTTTTCTGAGAGCATATTTTTAGCCAGCATCGTGATACAAGTTCAGCCCTCCTAAATCAGCTGTCTGACAGTGTGCGAGCCACCTGCTGCTGCAGAGCATGGTCCAGTGCTGCTCAGTCCGTCTCACAGCGCTGCTCGGATCAGACAGATGTAAGGAGTCTGTCTTCTCCCCGCTCTGATCAATGTACACACCAGACTGACCTAATCACATCTGACAGGCCAAACATCAGCCATTCCTATTAACATACACTCGCTCCTCTGCATTTCACCAACACTTTCCTACTTTCTATCGAGGAATGTTTTCCTGCTTTTAAAGTCAGCAGGTGGTTGAAGCCTATCCCAGCAAGTACCGGTCTAAGTTGAGGTCCTGAACAGGGGCTGACAATGTAACATTCACTTTAAAACCTATTCACATTGAGGAATTGGTTACAACATTGTTCCCAAGACAACAGTTCTCAAGCCGCAGTATCTTTTGGCAAATGAAGGCCAACTGAGAATCATTATGACACATGTCTATTTAAAGTATTTTTGCTCACTGGATAATAGAATGTGATACTTGAACATTTCATACATATGTTGGAATGTTCTGTCTAGATGTTTGGTATGAAAAGTTTGAAATCATTATTATGGCCTATGCGAAGCACTAAGAGCCTTTTTCTGAAAAATATTTGTGAATTTTATTTTATTTCTTCTGACCAACATTCAATACATAAAGCGTTTATTTCCAAGAGCATTGTCATTTAAGAGGAAACTAAAATATTGTGGGAAAGTTAGACCTTCTACCCCATTGTTATGTGAGGCTTATATTTCCGAGGTAACTGACACATACAAAGTGTAAGAGTTAGTTGTAAATGGTAAATGGTAAATGGTAAATGGTCTCAACTTATATAGCACTTTTCCACCTTCATTAGGCACTCAAAGCGCTTTACAGCAAGGATCCACTCACCCATTCACACTCTCATTCATACACCAGTGTACGCAGACACTGGAGGCAAGGAGGGTGAAGTGTCTTGCCCAAGGACACAACAACAGTGTGCACCTTCAGGAGGCGGGATTCGACCCCCCGACCTCCCGTTCATGAGACGACCCGCTCTACCATCTGCGTCACCATCGCCCCGTCGCCCCTATAACCTACTATAACCTTCAGCAGGTAAAGTATGTAAACGAGGAACCTTTTTGGCACGCGCATCCTTATGCCGACACCTCCACTTCAGTAGAAGCTAATTAGCAACAAATTTACAACAAAACTATAATCACACGCATTTCAGAGCATGTCTTCAGAGGTCTATAGTAACAACAGCGATGCGAGATTCTATACATATTGAGACTGCATGAAAACGGGCCAATTAAATATTTGCAGAGGACATTGTATTACCTACATAATTGCAGCTTTTGTGGATCACTAATCGTGTCCTTTCAAATTGTGATTTAAAATAGACTGCCGTTTTAACCCCTCGCAGTTTTGGAAGAGAACATGTAATGAGAGCAGTCGTTCTTTAACTTTTTATCTGTCAGGTACCACTAGGCCTATGTTAACAACTCATCAGGACTAAACCGGGTCTGAAAGCTGGACTAAATTATGCCTAAACTGCGTATCTATCTGAAGAAACCAGAGTACTATCAGTATACAGTGTAGGAACAGCACCTAGTTTTGGGGTTTGGATGAGACAATGGGAGAATTGACCCTTCAACTTCCTGTCCTCCTGTAATAGTAATAAGCTGTAGACAAATGACCCGCAGACATCTCAGTGCGTGTGTGTGTGCGTGTGTGCAAGTGCGATGGCCGCATTCGCCAACAGGCTGTCAGTTTGGATTGGATATTTTGGTGCAAATGGACCGAGTTCTTGATTGTTATTAAGCAGCCTTCATTTCCACCGTCGCACTTTGTAGGTGTGGCCACAGACGGGGAGCAGGTGTGATTTACCGCTGCCAATAAACGCTACAGAAAGTGACACATGCACATTTGGAACAGCCATGGGAGCAGTGCATTCTGGGATATTGTTGTGTTCGCTTTTATGGAAGAGAATTCTTATAGATGTATTTAACTGTGGGAGGGAAGGGGAGGGGAGGAGAGGGAGGAGATCTTCTGAATCGGGGGGCCGCTGCAGACTCTCAGACACGATGGATGAACGATACTGTAAATCCGCACTGAGACGACAGTGGAAATACGCCAAGTAAATTTATAGTTCATAACTCCATATTTCTTCTCTCAGCGACGCATTAATCA
This sequence comes from Neogobius melanostomus, assembly GCA_007210695.1. Lineage (NCBI taxonomy): Eukaryota > Metazoa > Chordata > Actinopteri > Gobiiformes > Gobiidae > Neogobius > Neogobius melanostomus. The sequence goes on along the minus strand of VHKM01000106.1, from coordinate 2,902,315 downwards.
TTCACTTTTAATTTAGCCTGGTCCAGCTGGAAAAAAAAAACCTGATGATCACAACACAGGGGGCTTTAAATCTAAGTAGTGTAGCTTTGCAAAAAATAGATTAAAAAAATAAAGTGTGAAGTTTTTTACTTACATCAGAGAAAATATTTGGCTGCCCAAGTACCGTCTCACTAAAGTGGGACAAAATCAGGAACCAAACCATGACTAGACTTGTCACTAATACCATAATATAAGGCTGATGTTTTGTTTTTTTTGCAACTATTCAAACATGCAAGAGTCCTATGCATTTTAGAATGATGTTTTAGAAGTCTAAACTACAGGGTTAATAACTTTTCAACATGATTGATCTCATTAGCGACTGAACATTTTGTATTATTTTGATGTTTCAGAATTGCTATGATTCAAATGCAATTACAGGTGCACTGCAGATTGAAAATTGCCATAGGGACAACAAATGTACCAATATAGGGACAATAAAATGTGCAATTCCTCACAGAAGAGGACCTAAGCAAATTAGGGCACAAGAGCTAAATCTTGGACTCAGCCAGGTCTATACAACCAGGAATGAATACAAACTTACCTGTAACTAAACTGTGCCTAATGAGGACAAAGAAGTGGCCTGTGGTGACCTGTGCACACATCACAGTTTGAGAACAAACTACATGGTTAGTCAGTCAGTTAGTCAGTGCATTATAGTGAAATTGTTACATTTTATTCATCTTTTTCTGTTCAATCTTTGACATCGGGGATGCCGTTTGTTGCTCACCCAGACCATAATATCCTCACGGTACTACACCAAACAACAATAATGTTAGCGAAGTATAAGAGCTTTTTGTCTGTAGTTTTTTTTCCAATATAATGCAGCCCTATTATACATGCATAATTAATGACAATGTATTATGGTGTAATAGTAAACGCTCCGGTACTGTAGTTTATTGTGGTCCCAGATTCCCACAGACAAACATTGCTGCGTTTACTTATAATGGGACATAATAACTTTTCCAAATTCTCATCTTTATTTCCCACACATACAGGCTTTGGTCTGATTTATCACAGTGCAGCCCCTATGCCACACTTCGCTGTCTCTCTGGCTCTCTCTCTCTCTGCCCACCCACCACATCCGGAGAGCCCTGCCCTGTCGGAGTGGAGGGCACTGGTAACACACAGCAGCCCACTCTGACCTGTACAAAAAGATAGCCGCCATATACTTTCTGACAGGCGGATTAATGGAAGCCTATAGGGGCTCCAATGTTGGGCCCCCCCCCCACCCAAAAGCCTGACGGAGACAGAATAGTCTAAGCAGCCCCATTCATTACTGCAGGAGCACAGAAAGAGCACACACAGCACTGACAAACTAGCTCCTTGTGAGTAATAGCGAAAGAACTCATAAAGGAATACATACACGTTTGTTGTGGCCGCACTAAATCTATGCCACTCCTTTCAGAAACCATCAAAAAAATCTTGGCCATTTGCTGTGAGAAAATAAAAAAACAAATAAGAAACTAAATGTGGCCTGCATGTGGCGCGCGGACGGCGCAAGGATTTGAAAGTCAGCTATTTCACATGTTTCAGAGAGGGGGATCCTTTGATTACTTTTGTGCGGCTCCTTTGGTTAATGGTTAATGGTTAATGGGACGAACTTATTTCACTGGAAACAGTTACAGAACAACTAAGGCAGGAGTGAAGGACTGGTGGCTCTTAGCAAAGTACTTGCAAGTTTGTGACATGTTCATGTGCTTGGGAATTTATTAGAAGACAAGATTGACTTGAGACGTTATAGATATTAGATCTTACTGTAGAAATTCAGCCATCACAGCTGCTCTTCTGTAGATAGTAAAACAAATTGCATTTATTAATCTCTTTTGTTTAATTTTGTTTGTCTATTTCTCATAGTTTTGGGACAGTTAGGTAAAGAAATGGGCCTATTATGCATCAATCGCTTAAGTTATAGTCAGTTCACCTGTTGTTATACATTTATTTGGATGGCAGCAAAGGGCAATTATGTTTTTATCATTGAGTGCCTGTATATCTTTGTTTGTGACATTTAGCACCTGTCAGCTTTTTCTTTTTTTGACTGACAGACATGCAAAACATCTGTAGGTTCACTTTATGTTATCTCCATCTCATCATCCAAAGACTTTCATGCGTTACATGCTATTGTCCTGTGATGTTCGGCATGATGTCGGTCTGTCTCTGTCTCGCACAATGAGAATAATGTGTACATGTTTTTGGGTACTTTATTATTTACAGTTACATGTTGTAAAGCGTTAGTGTAAAGACCCCAGGAGAAAGTTAGCGCTCTCGCCTCACAACAGAAAGGTCCTGGTTACGAATTCCAGATCGTGTGGGGCGTTGAATGGTATCTTCCCAGTGCCCAGGTTCTCTCATCAAACTAAAACATGCATAACAGACTAAATCCTGCAGGTGTTGTAATAAAATCAAAGTTGTTCATTCTCCTTATTCAATAGTTTTTGCTAAAATATATGTCATGACAGGTTTTCGGTTATGTTGGGGCAAGACACAGGGAATCTTGTCTCCCCGCACTCCTCCCTCGAACACCCCCCACACTCATATAAGCTCGTGCATAATATAGAGCGTATTTAAATTCGCTAATGTGTAAACAGTTGCTCTTGTTTGCATGGACCACCTGTTCTTTCTGGACACAAACAAAGCCTTGGCGTATGACGGAGTGTGTTAACAGTGAGGGGTGCTGAGGGGAAGCCTTGCACCAGAGGAGCCCGTCCACATGGTGCAGGCTGCATCAGATGGTCGGGCCCTGCAGGACGCTCCAGCTACAGACAGGAGCCCACAGACAGGCAGGAGGAGCTACAGTGCACGGACTCCTTTTAATGCTTAAACATGACAGTTCCCCACTGGAGCAAGGAAGAGGTCCAATGTTATCATGTAAAAACAGCACTCCTGATCACAGTGGGGCAACAGATTAAAGGTTTGACAATCTTACACTATTTTTGGGCTTGCACGAATCTTTTATTCATTCACGAACTGTTTGAGATTGAACACCTGTTGAGGCTGCATTGGGTCCTTTGCTCTCAACATTATCAAACGGAAAGACGAATGAAAACAGATGCCAAACATGAAGCACGTAAAGGAGTAAAAGTTTGGTTATGGTTTCTGAAGCAAAATGCAGACAGGTTGTAATCTTACATACTTCATGTCGACTGCAATACTATTTAAGAACGTATAAATGAAGTATAATGCGGGTTCATGTGAATCCTACAACAACGACCCAAGATAAATGTTTATATAGTAATTCTTGTTTTGTTTGTTTGTTTGTTTGTTACCTTTATTGATCCAGTAAAGTACCACTGAGATTCAGAACCTCTTTTTCAGAGACGCCCTGGCCCTGGAGGGATCCTATTGTTCATGTTTTTTAGTGAGAAACCGGAGCACTAGGAGTAAACCTATGCAGACATGCCAAGGAAGTCTGAAGCACGAACGCTAGCCGTTGTCCCGCAGTGCCACTCTATAAGACTGACATGAGTGCAATATTCTCTATGTGAATCCAAATTCCAAATCTGAACACAATTGAGGACTGAAATGGGCACAGAAATGCAACGAAAAGTACACCATGCATTTACAATAATAACAATATAAAAAATATGGTCAACGCCCAACGTTTCAATTCCTCTCTTGCATAAGGTCCACTTAGCGGGTTCTCAAATATTTGCTAAAGTGCATGATAATAGAGTGTTTTTGTTGAGCGTTCTACTTTCAGATGCCACTGAGCTCTCGGAGGCACTAAAAGAAAAGTCATTAAAGGAGTCATCACCAAATCGCAGCAGGAGCCGGCTAATGCCACTTACAGTATCTCATTACGCTATGGCATCTACAGGGGGAAAACTGACAAACAAAGAGCATAATCCAGGGCACATTAACTGGCCTGATAATTCGATCAACTCTCATTTGGCAGCCATCTTGCCCTTGTGATGGTCTCTTTTCAGCCTCAGCAACAGGGCCCAGACCCCTCGTGAAGTTACTCCCTCTCTCCTTTCACACACACACACACACACAGACACACACACGCACACACACTCGCACGACCAACTGTACATCTCTGCCCTCACGCGCGCTCTAAAACAACAAAACATCCACCATTAGACAACGGGGTACCAGCGTAATTAGAAAATGACTTCCTTTGCAATCCTAGCTAAGTAGTTTACACACTGTAATTACAGGGACAAAATCATCTTTTCATCATTTCACTGATTGAGCTCATCAACCCAGTGGGATCCCAGGACTGTGCTCAGGCAACATCTGGGCTAAGAGAATTAGCCTTTGAGTTGAGCGGGACCTGGACCATGGCACGAGGATCTTGTAATTTTATTGTATTTTTTTATTTTTTTGCTTGTCATTTTTCGTGTCTCTACAGAATTCCAACGAAGTGAACGAAAGAGATAAATTACACACTTTCCAATTGGCTCGTTGCGTTACTGTGATGTTCTAGCTTCATTTGTATGGTATAGGGTTAAACAGGGATAGATTATGGTTAGCACCCAGTCACACAATGAGAATGTAGGTAGTAGCGGGTCAATCTAAATACGCATGTGCAAATTGGGACACCTCTTCTTTGCGCTCAGGTTAAACCCTGTAATGCACTGATTGTCTTGAGTGTGAAATGTTTGATCTGGGCTAATGCTTTCAAAGGATGGGACGGTTCAAATACAAGAAAAACAAAAAACTGTGAAAAAATTGGGTACTTACTTCCTAAAGCTTTTTTCCCTACAGTTTCCTTTTCTGTCTCTTTTTCGGAGTGACGTTGTAAGTTACATCACCCGAGTTACACAAACTCATACTGTATTTCCACACATTTTACAGACAATTTTTTAAAAGAATACTACGATCAACAAAGGCATGTTTGTGTTCTTGCAATTTTGCGACAGAATGAAATCCGACGACTAGATGGTTGTAAATGCAACTTGCTAACTGCTTGAGATGCAGCTTTCCTTAATAATAACAGTATGCAAAGTTGACTTGTGTGAACAGAGGAGAGGTCATTGTCTTTATTCCAACAGCAAATCCGACCTACATCAAACTTTCCCTCTTCAAAGGCTGACCTTGGCTCGCAACAACAAGCGGCCTGTTGATGGTGTGCGCTGTAATTATGTGTGTGCCCAGAGCTGGACTTTCTAACAAACACACATGTTCGTGGATCTGAAGGTGAAGTGCCGCTGTCTCTGTCCTGTGGAAAGGACTATGTGTGTTGGCAACACAGGCAAGTGTTTAATGTGGCAGCTGTTAGCCTCGTGGATTTCCACTAATCACTCTCTCCTGATTACTCTGATGAGTGTATGATGCTCTTAAATAATCAACCCGCAATGAAAAAAAGAAAAATAATTATCATCATCTCCCTAAGTAGTGCAGCTGCACCCGCCTGCAATAATTACAACTAGAACAGGGCGCCTTCTCTCGTCACTTACAACCACTTATTATTAGAGATAACGCTAATTGGTGCGGTGGTGGGCGACAATTCTTCTTGGGGTTTGCCATAAAAAGCCAAACCTTGAGTGTTATGGCACGTTGGTGGTTTTTAAAGGCAAGGTGTGGTATTAAACACTGCACACCAGGAGGCACCGGGGGAGTCATCGTCCCATTTGCCCCTTTGGTTTGTCCTCACCAAAGCACAGCCATCCCCCCCTCCCACCCCGCCCGAAGCAAGTGGTATCAGCCTGGCAGACACAATTAACATTTTCATAAAAACAATTCCCTGCCTCCAATAGTCCAATGTAATTTGTTTTCCATCTCTGTTCATTAATCATTGTTTAAATCGGCGAGCCAGCCCCACCACTCTGCCATCTGCACTCAGCTGTGTTACAGATATGACACCTTGCCTCTTAATGGGAGCTGACAGCCAGGCGAGAGGAGGCCTGTGGAAAATAGCTTCCTGCTTGTGCACTTCCACCCCGCGCACTACCGCAGGTGAGAGAGAGTGTTAGTTAATGGCTCCGGATTAATCTCAAAGGCAAACAACGTTACATTACACTGTATATCGGCCACGGCGAGTGTCACTACGGTTCTGCGGAGGCTGGGATAGCGAGGGCCCCCCCCTGTGTAACAATGCACTCCTGTTTTGTCGAACTTGGAGAATGCGCCTTTCTCTCCTCTAGTGAAATTAGTGCAGTCTTCCTACAACATGCTATTGTTTTCCTGGAATTGGGAGCAAGGTTATTAATTATTCACTGTTGTGTTCTCATATGAGGAGGCTATGCTTTTCACTGTATTGCCTCATAGCTCAAATACTTAAGGCCATGGTGCGCCGGCAAATTTCACCAGGCAACATCACAGGCACATTATTGTTATCGCACAGAGGAAGAGATGAAAAGTTTCCTAAAGAGTTTGAGAGTTTAAGTCTAACTTCTAACGTATTGCACTTTGGCAAATACCTAAATGGTCTTCTGATGACGCGTCCATCTAAATAGCTTAGGCATTTGGGATGTGGAGGGGGGAAAAAATCAACTAACGGTGCCAAAAAGTTCATCTGGCTTGTTGATTCCAGTTTGGATTACACATTTTCAAATCATGTGCTCTGTGTTCAAACAAGTGCTGCTATCATGGGGCAAAGCTGCCAGAGCTCTATGAATTTAAAGTGGCTCAATTATAAAATACTTTTTTACTTTCTCATATGGTATTTGGCCACAACATCATATTTTTTGGTTTGATTTCATATCTGAATTTATCTGTGGTGCCAGTTTGTAATTCAACTACAGGGAAACAGGTTGGTAGATATAAACAGGGGCAATGCCTTAAGTCTAAGTGATACAACCTAATGCTGAGATGGATAACGTCATTAAATATGTTTATGTTTATATTATTCTCATTGTCATACTGTGGATACTTAATTTCAACCAATAAATAGATACAGAGGCTGAGAGCAGTGACAGTCATGCAAACAACATGCAAAGACCTATAAATCATCAACACACAAAGTGAATTATTGCTCTAGGTCGCTCTTCAAATTTATGCTAACAATTATTCAAAGTATAGAGGTTTTCTGTGAGTATCTTGCAAAACAAATGTTGGAAGAGAAAAAAAAAATGAGTTTAATGCCACAGCAATTGCATCGTAGCAGAGATTTCAAATATTGTTGGCAGGACTGGGTTGATAGAGTTGAGGATGTTTCTCTTCTGTCTTCAGGAGTTTCTTCTCGCTCTTGACTTCAGAAGTAAGATGCACATATACTTCTGATGACAAGAGCGAGAAGAGGTTTCCGAAGACAGAAGAGTAACGTCCTCTATTCAATCGACCCAGTCAATTTGACAATGTATGCAAATCTCTACTGTGTTGGATTATTCCTGGACAATTGAACAGTAATTGCATTATACATTGTTGAGCAACACATCAGCAACAATGTAATAAAAGCACATACAAAGAATATAGGGTAGAACGTTAACTGGTTGTTTTTCAAATCACCTGTTCATGGGCCTTGTTCTCCTAAGCAAGTGTGCCATGGACTCTCTAGCCCCAGTTAGACGCCTCTCCTTTAGACTTTTTTGGGGCTCCTCCAAACAAGGACAACAGGCGCACCACTATTAGTACAGTAGTAGTAAATGATGTGTATATCCAAAGCTGAATATTTCATGTTGATTGATCGCCCTGACTGCCACCCACCTGCTCCTCCTCCTGTCCCACCGGAGCTGGCATGAGGAGAATCCAGTAATTGAGAAGAGCAGTGCATGGGCTCTCTTTGCTCACATATGACAGATGGGGCATCATCGCTTCAAAGGAGAGCATTTGGAAACAGGAGGGAGAGGAGGGGGCGGGTTATGGGTGAGGGCGGCTTTCAAACTATACTTCTCTGTGCAGGTGACAGGAAGGACCAGAATCAGGTAGGCATACAGTAAGTTAAATAATATGAAGCAGATCTTGTTGCCAAAGTGCACCCCGTTTTAAAACACAGTACATTTGACAACAGATTTATCCACTTTTAGACTGCATATTAGTTTGCCTATGACAGTGAGAAATGTGTTCCACCTGTGCACCGTCATGCATTGCCCACTGTTGCATGTTGTGGGAGCCAGTCGCCAAGCAAGTTCTGAAGAAGCTACATGCTTGGTGGCAAAACATCAGCTTTAAATAAAACAAATCGAATGATTGTGGTTAACTGGACTTAGCCTATAGATTACCATAGTGAAATGTATTTAGATGCTTTTAAGTCAACTATCAAGTGGTATGAAATTCTCATACAATAGCAATACAATCAGCGAGTGCTTCACTGGAATATTAAAAATGGACAAATAACCGTGAGAAAACAAAAAAAACAAATGGGTTATTCATAAATGGGGTGACACGTCTAATTAGTCTATCATGTGGCGAACAGAACTCTCGACGATCCTTAAGAGTAAAGTGTTGAACATTGCACCGAGTTACTTTTTTTTCCTCCCCAAATAAAACGCAAGCAGTGGCAGCTCAGAAAAGCGCCCAGTCAAAGTTAATCCCACTTACTTCGTGTTTGAACTGAAGAGTGGCGGCTGAATGGCGGTGTGGGTCGTACCTGGCCAAAAAAAGCGAGGCGCGGAGGACACGAGGTGACAGCTGGAGTTCAGTGCACTGTGGAGACTGATGTTGAAGCGGATGTCAGAGTGCTGCTGAGTGATGGACCCCGCGCGCCTCCCGCTTTATCACGGACGCCCCGCTCGCAGCCGCACTCCTCTATAGTCTTCTCAACTCGCGTTTCTCCCCCCCAGAAATGTTGGTGTCAGGCGAGCAACAACACAAGCGCGGACGATGTGCATTGCCCTTGTCTTTCCAGCTGAAGAAAGAGCAAATGCAAGCTTTAAGGGGGGAGAAAAAAATTACCCGGGATAGTTAGATAGACATGCCCCGAAGCCGTATGTCTCCCTCATCTGGCCGCCGGTATGTCTAACAGACTGGCACCGTGTCCGTGCGTAAAATGTGCGCTGGGGTTTCCAAGACGCACGCCTCATTAGTTATTCCAGTGCATGATATAGCCCATAGACAGTCATTGAAGCCTAATCTAAAAATGTCTGATGAGACTAAATACTTCTTTAACAATGTCATGAATTTTTTTTTTAATGTATCCAATGTCGTAAAGGCCTAGATATGATTTTTATTTGGTGTAAATATTACAAGCTAAAATCTCGGGGTGCCACGATGGGAAGATCAAGCATGATATATGACTTTGACATTATATATCATGAAACATTCCTGTTCATTTTGTTTATCATGTGAGGGAATTTAATGACAGCAGTGCTGTTTTGATCATTTTATTGTAGTGTAATCTTTACTAATATGTCACTCAACAATTGTGCATTTCTTTAACTGAGAGGGGTATGTGAGAGCCCTCCCTCTGATTTTTTTTTTAACTAAACACTTAAATTCCTGTATTCTCAGGCCTTATATTTCTGCAGACTTATAATATCCAATCTGATCAAAACCATATGACTCTCAAAAATGATTTATTTTAAAGTAGAAAATGTGTATATATTTCTGTTTATCTGACACAAGTTAGAAGGGAAAGCCATTATTAGGTGGCATGCACTCTTCTCTTAGTCATTATCAGCCTGTATTCTGCCAATCAAAATCCTTCCGGCGTCCCGACAGTCGTGCCAGGGTTTGCCTCGCCCTGCTTTGCCTCATTACAGTTTTGATTTCAATGGAATTTGGTAAACTTCTTATTTGAAGTCTTTGAGGCAATTTGTAGTTAATGAATGTTTACTTTACTACAATAGTGCCATAACCATCAAAATTACTATTGTTAAATCCCCTCTGCTAATTATACAATATAACATTTTGTGTCAGTACACAGTATACTAAATAAAAAGTATAAACTCATTTATTCTGATCTTTTGACATAACAGTTTGACATTTTGTGATGAGAGTCATGTTGCTGATGATGAGATGGTGACCCCCCTCACCTGCACACTTTACTCTCACACTGAGCTACATTAAAAGAGCAGGAACTGGTTCACTTTGGAGTGTTAACTTTTGTCAGTGCACTGGCTGAAGACTTCTATGTTCTAACAGCAGTTAAGAAGATACACCCGCTCTCATTTAATCCATTCATCTGGCATTTACAAGTGTAACTTGAAGTGCGCACCTCTCAGGCCCAAGTACCTGTCTAGACAACAATACCTGCTCGAACACCTCATCACAAAAATCCCTCCTAATCCCTGCAATGTAGATCTTGAGCCCCATTACATAGTTTGTGTGCTGTTCTTTGAAAATGTATTGGGGGCTATGTTCTGCCATATACCTTCACAGCTTAACCTACATAAGACCGTTGATCTGTGTCTAACACAACTCTGGAGTGTTAAGCGTTGCCTAATCTGTGTCATGCTACCTGGATTTTTATATTGGAGAAATAATCCCAAAGGAAATAGAGGGGGGAGTCACCTCAGGACTTTTAAAGCTTCTTATCAAAGGCCTGCACTCCAGCCAATTCACAGGGGAAAAATGGAATCCTAACCTTTTAGCTTTAAAGTAGATTTTTAAGTAGTTTAAGTACGGTTAACAGCATACTATGAACACTACTGCAACAAACAAATCAAACAACCAACAACAAGTAACAAATACAACACCATTTAACACCATACAGCACAATATTCCAGATTTCATGGTTGTAACATTAAAAATATGAGCATGCCAGTGATACAAGACATGCTCCTAATGATAAACTGGACAATACCATTTCTGTGGTGGAGTTATCACAATAATACACACTTAAGAAAACCCCATACTGTAAAGACACACTTTTCAACCATGTAATAATAGGATAATGAAAGGAACACATGTGTTTAACGGATTAAATGTTACACATGATGGGTTTAAAATAGTGCCTCAAAGACACAGGTGAGTTGGAAAATAAATATTGGAGGCAAACATATTTCAGATTTCTAGCAACAACATGTGACACAGACTTGTAAAGCGCAATACAAACGTAAGGTATTATTGTCATTATATATATTAAAGGCAAACATGTTTAAATTTGGGTAACTTTAATCAAATTGAAGACAATTGTTTTAAAATAATCAGGTTCGATAGGAACAGAAGGGAATAGGCATGTTGGGGGTGTGGTTAATACATATAGCCTGAGTAGACAGGACATTATGAATTAACTGATATAGCACCGGACTTAATGATATGCCTTGGTTGCTGTATAACAAAAATGCAACAAAACTTTGCAAGGATTTTTATATTAATTTGTCTGCATAAATATCCCATCTGACACCCAAAAACACATTAAGATTAAGCTTTCTCTTGTGAAAAAATAAAATCCCCAGGGTTTAGACTCATTATAGTATCAATATGGTCGCTAATATGCATGCTTTGCCATTCGAAAAGTTGAGAGCATCATTCAGATTTGCAATTAACATAAAACTCATAAGAAGTTACTAATTTAGGTCCTTAAAAAAGCTCTTTAAAGTGTATAACATTAATAACTTAAGTTCAGAGACAATGATCAATGGAAGCCTCAGTGAGAAAAGAAAGCCTGAGGAAATATTACGCGCAGATAAAAAGAAACCAGACTTGTAGCCAAAGTCATTTATTTGACATCAGTGTTAATTCTTAGCCTACATAAAGCTTGTCACAAAGGAGTATACATTCATTAGGTAATTCAGGAGAAAAAAGGGTTAAGCAAAGGGTTCCTGATTGTGATTAAGGATTGCTTCAGGAAAAACCAAGGCATTCCGTCCTATGTGACAGAAGCTACTGTAATAGTGAAGATATTACAGATGAACACCATTTGTTCAGTAGATGCTCCCACTAATGGACACATTTAAGTACCATTGTGAGAGCGATTAAGTACAAGACAGTTAAAATCTTACCCTAAAGCACTGCTAAATGTTGTTCACTACACAGGCAAGACAGAACTGCAAATGCTTAAAGTTTACAAAAGGCAGTGTAAATAGCAATCGACGAGGGGATAGGGTGGTCAGTGCGGTATTACATGTAGAAAACAGATACAAAGATATTATAGAGCACATGTCGTTTCTAAACTGTCACTTTTGTTGCAACCTGGCAGCTTTGAACTTTGAGACCTTTTTGGTGGCGGGCTGTGGTGGTGGTGGTGGCGGTGGTTGGACTATGTTGTCTGTATTGGAGGAGACTTCAGGCCCCACCTCCTCCTGTTTCCTCTCCAGGATGGTGGGCAGAGCGGGATGTGCAATGGTTAAATGGGGAACAGTTGTAGGCATCGGGTCCTTTTCTATGACTGTGCCCGAAAATGCCTACAAAAGATGAAAAGAAAGTGGCAATGTATTGGGGTCTTGAGTAGTGCCATGGACTATTTAAGGCACTGGGCTGCATAGAAATAACTGAATGACATCATATTTTTTGACAAAACTTTTTCAACATTGAATCGGTTACTGTACATTTTTGGTATAGACGCGCACACAAAAGACACCGCAACACTTTTCTCACCTCAAAGCGGCTGGTGGGGTGCGAGGGTGCCATGATGGGGCTGTCTTCCTCAGTGAAGCCGTCGCTGGTGTCGCTGTGGGTTGTTGTATCGTCGTGACTGAAGCTGCGCAAGATCATCCGCCGCTCCTCGAAGTCTGCGGCGCTGCCTTCACTCGTGTCGCTGCAAACGCTGTTCTCTCTGCTGCGCGACTTCAGGATGGACTTTCTTGGTAAAAGCTCCCCGTTCTTTACATCCACAAACAACCTGGAAAGAGGACAAAGGGAATAAGACGACCCCAAGCGGGATTATCCGTCTTATGCTAAAAAAGAGTTAAAAGAGATACCTGTAGATGTCTGCTGGTGTTGTGATTTTATAATATTCAGGATGGGTGTGTCCATTACTGTTTCCATTATTTTTCTTCTTTTTCGAGTGTTCTTTTCGTTCTTTTCTTTCACTGTACTTCAATGTGGTATTTTTCCTGTATTTATTCTTACCTAAAAGAAGAATATTGTAATAAAAAAATAATAAAAATAACAACAATAATCTATCAAAGTTGTGTTTTTGAATGGGTAACACTGTTTAAATCATGCTAACCTTCTTCAGTTCAACAGTGTGAGAGAAATAGATAGTTGGCAAGCAGTTGACTTCCTCCTCCTCCTCCTCATCATCGTCCTTTGTGTTGTTGCCTGGTGGTGCTTTACTTGGAGGCCCAGTTGTCCAGCTGGGCTTCAGATTTACTCCATTCATAGAAGCTGCAGGATCTCCAGCTTTCTCTTCCTCTGACGAAGATGAGGATGTGTCTTCACCATTCATGTCAGCAGTGTCAGACAATCTAATGTAATGAAAAGCATTTAATATGTGAGCCGTTGCACTCAGAAGAAGTACTTCTAAAATCATTTTTGTACCTGTCTTGTTCATCTTGCAGCTCCTCCAGTTTCTCAAGTTCATCCAGTCGAGCCCAGAGCTCCTTCTCAGTTAGGACACTTTTAAAATGTTCACCCTCATCATTCTCATCTTCCTCTTTTAGGTCAATAACTGGGCCCAACTTGGGCTTGGATTTAGGCATGTGCGCAACTCTCTGTTTTCCTGAAAAGCGGCATAGTTCATATGCATTTCTTTTTCATATCTTTTCATTGTTTAATTTCATGAACATTTTAATTGTCTGTCAGCACTTTACCTTTATTAGCAACTGCGTCATTGTTTGCAACATCTTCTCTGATGTCCACATAGTCATCTTTTTTCTATAAAACAAAAAAGATTTAATTGTTTTAACCACTTAAGCGTGAGAGCCATTTTGATGGGCTTTTACCAGTACGTACCAGTGACATATTTTCCATATCCTTTGCGAAGCCAACTCTGGCTTCAAAGTTCTTCATTGTCTTTGATAGTTCATCAAGTTCATTGTTCACATCTGAACAAAACAATTACATTATTAGAGACAGACACTGACGTGAAGTCACTTTGTGTGTGTGATACATAAAAACAAATTAAGGCCTTCCTAAAGTGTTAACATTTTTAAGATGTTGGAGGGTGAAAAATGATGACACAAACAGTTCATAATATTCTGCCCAGAATACTACCCCGGATCATTAAATCTTCACAACAATTAAGCCCTTTTACTAATAGCAGCAGAGGGCCTGTGTTTCCATGGCGATCGGGAGCCCCTCCAGTCAGCGCATCAAGCGGAAGTGAGAAAAGGTCAAACACAGAAGGCCTGACAACTCTGCTGCTGTCTGACACATTTCAGCCAGTTCTGTTTGTATTACAGCACTTAGCTCTGTAATAGCAGGGTGGGCCGGGTCAGGGGACGAGCGCATGGGGGCGGAGGGCTGCCGATGGGCTGTGGCAGCGCATTTCTGCTTCACTAAACACTCTAATAATGTTCACATCACATCAGATCGTTATGAGGGCCCATTTGACTCCATATGACTTTCTCAGACTTGGAATGAACAAAATGGAGAAGAAATGAACAATTAACAAATAAATAAAGTACTAGAGACGTGGCTACAAACAACATTACTGATCACATACAGTAGACTTTGATAGCTGTGAATTGCATAAACTCACATGTGACTGAAGCAGTAGTTAGAGTTAAAATAATATTAAAAACTGATACAGAGCCACTGAAACGTAGAACCATCAGGGACATTTGTCATATGGCTGGTGGAGGCATTAACCTCAGAGCTCAGGCAATGAGTATTTAAGTTTGTATAACACCGCCCTCTGCTGGATGTACATAGTCAGTGACAACTTTTATTTTGCCATAAAAAAGATGCAGGTGCATTGAGAAGGTTGTTCCTTTAAATGCTTACATTTCATCCTGTGGTTGACAATATTCTGGGCTTCTTTGGCAGAGCATTTTGCAAACCAGTTGTCACCAAGTAGCACTGTGACTTCATTAGTGTGCACCAGTTTCCCAGGCATGAAGGCCAAAGGCCCAAATGGCACCTGCAGGTAAAAAATAACATCCAATTAATAGATGACAGAGAAAAGGGTAGTTAGCATTTAGTTCAGTCCTTAAGCATTTAGTGTCACACTAACCATTATGTCATAAGACAGCTGGTCTGGAAGGGTTTTAAGTCGATCATTCAGAGCCCCATAGTCACCAGATACTTTTTTCCTGGATGATGATGAATTAGTGATAGATCAGTAAGGTTTTCAATTAATCAACAAGGAGATGCAGGATTGTAGATTGGTTATGGCTTGTTTTTTAAGACTTCAAATTTTAAGTTTAAAACTTATAGCACACGTCTCGAAATGTATCAGTTAGTGCTTCACCCCAATACAAAGTTGATGGATTGGTTTTCAGTTCATTGATCTCGGTGCGGATTTCCAACAGTCTAATTAGGTTGAGTGTAAAAATGTAGAACCAAACAATCATGCACAACAAAAGTAGCATTTCATTAAATGATTGTTGTGGTTAATCCTTCTAAGGTGTAGTAAAATGCTTTACTAAATTTAAATAAAATAAACGCTGGAGGTACTTACCAGTGGTCTATACGACTTTCACATTCTTTCACTACCTGTTAAAGAACACAACAGTCAGGACAGAATAAGCATCATGAAAACTCATGAAGAGCTTGGGAGAGAAGAAACATGCAAAATCCACATCGATTTGGTCCACGTGAAACCGTGCATGTTTGGTGTGACATCTCTGTCTATGTGATGCAAAGTAGTGTGCCTTTTTTTATGCCATAGGCATGCCTACTGATGCTGAGGTGTGTAATAGGAATAGATGGCCTGTAGGCTACATATCCCAATTTGTTTTGGTTATGTAAACAAAATGTGCCTCTGTTGCTGACACTTGTGCAACATGGTAACGTGTTTGATACATTTTGATGAAATTGTAGCCTACAATGCCTACATAAGATAAACATAAATGTAATGGCCCGTCCCAATTATTGCGCACGTGACGACCAATCTCAGGGGGAGTTCCAGCCAGACAAACTAGCATTGGGGAAAAAGATAGCTACTACTCTAATCTAATGATCTGATATTTTTGAATGAATCATGTAGCTTAAACCTATATGCAAAATTGAGCGAAACATAGGCTACTGGAGTGCAAACAAAAAACGAAACCAAGAAACTAGAAGCCAAAACAAGTTTGAGCAAGTGGTTATAAAAGAGGAAGCTTCTGGAACACAGGCATTTAACTCTTCAACCACTTATCGCTCAAATGAAGACACGTGACCAACGACTCCATAACTGGCGTCCTCTGCTAATTTTCTCTCAACCTGCCCTATGGCAACTTTTCCATCTAGAAAACCCATACAAACATAGGTTTCAGTATAGTTTTGGTCCGAATTGTTACAGCAGCCTTTCACGCGACAACTGCTCACCACTTTCTTACTGCAAACTCTTCTGTTTAGTGGTAGCTAACGTAAATAATCACTCAGTGTCCCACCAATGTGAACACGGGCAATGACGTCTACCCTCCACAATGGTGCGCTCCTGGGCCGAATGCGACTTCACTTTTTTTTTTTGACCAATTGGTTCATTAATGGAAGAAAGCCTGTGAAATATAAGTGACGTTTTGTTTCTGAAAAATAAAAAATCCTATAGAAACTGAAGAATCTGAAGTTCAGGGTTTGCAGGGCGTCCGCGTGGTCAGTGCGTCGACTCGATTTGTAGACCCATTTTGCAAAGTAGTCAGCTGGCCATATTACCTTTTGTTGCTCTTCTCGGAGCCTGACAACTCCACCAAAATGTTCACCGTTTATTTTACACTTTCCGGCCATTGCCAAACAAATTGTGCAATATGACACAGCTCAGGGGTTATTGTGAGTCCTAAAGAAGTGTTTATGAATGCAGCACAAACAGCTATTCCGGAGTGCCGTCCTGCTTGTATTCATCAATGGGCCAGAAATTTGTATCCACAGTTCCGGAAGTGATAGCATTTCACTCGCTCATTTCAGGATTTCTCCCTCATACCCAAAATATAAATCCACGGATATAAGAAATCCAGGTTAACAATAATCCTTGCCACTGTATCGCTGCTACGCCATGCATCCGTAACACATTATGTAAAGTTACGAGTATGAAATTCTACTTCCGCTTGTGCCTGTCAAAATAAGATCCGTCTGACAAGTTCATTAATTTACATACATATATATTGTCATAATCTAGAGTTATTTTTCATCTTATATGTAATATATAAACAAGTCCCTATTTGATGTGTGTGTCCACGTGCCATAATAGCGCATGCATCGTCTACAAATGTATTTAACACTCCTGATGTTTGTTGTTTTGAAAAGAGGAGATTGTACATCCGTTTCCTTTTCTTTTTTTTATTACGTTTGTCCAGCTCCTTGTAAACATTTATTGAATGACATTGTTGCGAATCCTGCCCAGGAGCACTAACATTGTATTTATTTAAAATCACAGGACATAATGCTCAAATGTTTGAAATCGGCAAGTCGCAAAAGACATCACACTCAGAACGCTCAGAACCCTACCCCTCTTATCCTGACGCGGATTGGACATAAATGCTGCATCTAGGTGTAGTAAGAAATATCACAACTACCAACCCCTATTGGTATATGCAGGTCATTTTTGCCTGCAATGCACTCACGTCCCTTTTTTAAAATATGACAATAAGACCTTGTTGCAGAATTCGTCCTATTTTGCTCAGAAATGCTCGAAAACATGCAACTGCATCTGTGCACGTCGGTCTATGACGTCATCTAAACATCTACTGACACTGTGGTTTGGTCTGCTACCCGTAAACGCAACATTTGTCTCCCACAAAGCACTGCGCAGCGGTACAAGCTCAGTGATGGTGCAAAACAAAACAAAAACGGTGTAATAATCTTTTTTATTTTTATTTTTTTACAAATGTCACGGCGTTTGTTGCTGACACAGACAGGTAGGCTGCTACAAATTATTTTATGTATAATAAAGGATTTTGTTTTGTGAAGTGAAACATTGTAAAGCCTATATTTACCCATTGTTTGTCAATTGCTCAGAATGTCTCATCGCATCAATGATGTTATGAAGCTGTGCTGTGAGTTGTCAGCTAATCAGCAAATCAAAACTACTGTGAAGGGATCTGGGAAGGGGGCAGCAGCAGCTGGAGGACTGGCCTTTGCTGGAGGATTGGTTGGGGGGCCTCTTGGTATTGCAGTGGGTGAGTTTAGTGCTTAAATGTATATTTATTGTTTTATCCGTCATTTACTGGCTACAAGTGAGGAACTTAATATTATTATTATTATTTTTTTGTCACAGGTGGTGCTGTTGGGGGTCTTTTGGGATGCTGGATGACAAGTGGACAATTCAAGCCTTTGCCTCAGATTATTATGGAGTTGAGCCCTCAGCAGCAACACAAGCTTTATGATGACCTCATGGCTATTCTTGGAGAAATTCAGTGGACAGACTTGGCCCAGTTAACCGCATTAGTTATGGGGAATACTTCTCTAAAGCATCAACTCACTGCTGCTCTTCTTGGATATATCACTAAAGAGCTTCAGGGCGAGGTGCATTATGTGGACTAATCTTACTTCAACCAGTCTGTTTACACAAAATATGAGGATGGAAATATTATATATTTGGGAAGTGTTAACTTTGGGTGTGTAGACTAGAGTATGGGTTTTGAAGGGACTATTTAATTTTTTTTTAAGTTAGCAGTTCTATATTCTAAAAAGTTCAAGTACATTTTATATCTGACAAAAATGTCTAGCAAGTGATAGTTTATTCCACTTGTCAAAGTGAAAAAGAAAAAAACGTATGTTGTCATCCAATGTCATGACCATGTCCATTATTGACTTTGACAAGTAAGCAAGAACCACATGTACATCCAAAGTTGACTGAGTAGCGTGCAAGAGTTAGAAGTAACCAATCAGCCCTTCATGAGGCAGTTGTGTGATGAAGGGCTATTTGCCCAAATCGTGTGGTGCAAGCAATAAAAAATGTTTTGAGAGTTCTCAAGCTGTGCAGAGTTCTGTTTTATAATCAGCATTTTGCACTAAATGCACTCATGATACCACCCTGTATTGCACATATTACTTATTACAAATATGTAATGCCGTAATAAACAAAAAGTAGAGACCAGGTGCTGCTAAAAACATGAGAATACAGTAAGCCACAAACATTTTGAATCAATTCTTTAATTATATAACTATGCAGTCGACAGATTTTTAAAATCCATTTTATGAAGATGAGCAGAAGCTCTATCCAACAATTACAGTGTCATCATCAGGGAATTCATAGAAAGGAGCCTCAAGGTTAAGAGGCGCAGGTCCTTTTCGAATTCTTCCTGAAGCATCATAGTGAGAGCCATGGCAAGGGCAGTAGTAACCTCCAAAGTCTCCAGCATTGGCGATAGGCACACAACCCAAATGAGTCAGTGCACACACCAAGTACAATAACCCATCGAGGATTGATGGTCCTGT
Source organism: Neogobius melanostomus (assembly GCA_007210695.1). NCBI lineage: Eukaryota > Metazoa > Chordata > Actinopteri > Gobiiformes > Gobiidae > Neogobius > Neogobius melanostomus. Next base: position 2,883,049 of record VHKM01000106.1, on the reverse strand, counting down.
CCTTGTCATGCTCAGGATCACGCAACTCTGCAAGATTTACAGCAGCTTCAGAAGCAATTTCTTTATCTGTTCGATGGCGGACAAACAGGGGCTTTCCTCCCCACTTGAAGGTCATGTTTTTACCTTCAGGAATGTCACCTAGCTTGATCTCAATTTTTGACAAAGCCAACACATCAGCCGAAGCACTCATGGATGAGACAAACTGAGTGACCACCGTTTTGGCTGCATACAGAATAACCACAGTGCTGGCCCCTGTGACAATATATGAGAAGGATCTTCTTCCTTCACTGCTGTCTTGGGAAGACTTATTTGGATCAACAACTTCAGGTCGACGATAGTCTGTGAAGTCGGGAATCTTGAAGTCTGTGTGGGCGAACCGGATTCCCCCGGGACTGACAATAATAAAAGAGATCTGGGATCCAAACATTATTTGTCCAACTGCATAAATCAAACAAACATTGTGGCTCTCAAAATACTAACTTAAAGAGGGGGTATTATGCTTTTTTCAATCACATAGCACCAGTCTATAGCATACTACAATGATGACGTAACCTTCTGTTGGTCTGTATATGCAGTAAATTAAAATAAGTGCCTTGAATAACATTGCTCTCTCAAAATGGCTGTACTGAACGTCTTGAAATAGGCCTCTGTCTCTTTAAGAAGCTTTCCGACACGCCCCCTTCAGCACACTGCTGTGGCGTTTAAACAACAACACTGTGCGGGGAGGGGGCTCTGCTGAGCTGAGGAGCAGTGGTTGGTAGCTTGGCTGGTGACGAAAGTTCCAGAGGCGTCTCCAGGAGGTGAGGGCGTTCCTAGGAGGACTGAGGCATAGCTACACCTAAATGGCTGCCGTCTAAGTTTTTACTGATTACTCAAAAATATGTGAATGAGCCAAGGCAACACTCCAGGCATGTGTTTAATGAGGGAATGACATAATAACATGATATAAAGCTTGAAAAAGTCGATTTTACATAATACCCCCTCTTTAATAATAATAATAAATAATAATAATATAGTAATATCTGAATTAAACGCTAGAAACTGAATATACAAGCGTTTGTGTTTACAGTTAGTATTTAGCCATTAGCACACCGCAGTCAAGAAGCCTCGTCTCCAGCTTTGCCAAAACCGTGGGTGCGCTTGTTTTGAACACCGTCACCTCCCAGGAAGTTGTTGTGTGTTTATTCCAACAATTCCAAATAAAAACAGTAGCCTATACATTTTGATAATATTACACTCGTACTTTTTTTTTTTTGTAGAGATATGGTGATGGACTGGTCTGGACTTTGGACCAGTCTCTGTTCACTGGTACCTGCTACCTGGACAATTACAAGAGTTTCTTCTGGGGCGCTGTTCAGTACTCTGATACTAGGGCTGGCAGCATTATAACGCATTAAGGCAAAACGATGCATTCTTGTGTCATTATTAAACTTCAGGCCTGTTCCACAGTGTCTCCACAATGTCCTCAACACATTTTCAACTATATTTGATTTTGCATTTGTCAATAAGAAATTTATTACATACAGATTATCACCATTACACCACATTAAGGCAAAACGATGCATTCTTGTGTCATTATTAAACTTCAAGTCTGTTCCACAGTGTCTCCACAATGTCCTCAACTCATTTTCAACTATATTTGATTATGCATTTGTCAATGAGGAACTTATTACATACAGATTATCATCATTACACCATATTAAGGCAAAACGATGTGCTCTTGAGTCACCATTAGACTTCTACTCACTTATACAAAGTGTCCTCATGTCCCTCGCCAATTTACAACAAAAAATGATGTAGTGTTCACAAATAAGGGGCTTATTACACTGGAATACTCACAAAATGTCAAAAATATTGCCAAACCAATGGATTTTAGAGAGGCATCACACTACATCTCAGTAAGACAGCGTCTCCTCTTGGCCCTCACAATTATTCACACAAAAATAATGTAGCCTTTCCCAAACACAGTGTCTTTATACTGGGGCTGTCATCTTTACACCCTATTGAGGCAAAACTAAGTGTTTCTGCGTGACCATTACACTTCAGGTCTGTTCCACAGTACCTCGCATGTCCTCAGCTCATTTTCTACTCTATTTGATTTTGCATTCGTCAATGAGGAACTTATTACAATGAGATTATCATCATTATACCACATTAAGGCAAAACAATGCGTTCTTGTGTCACCTTTACACTTCTACTCACTCCTACAGAGTGTCCTCATAGCCCTCACCAATTTACAACAAAATATTGTTTTGCCTCAATGTGGTGTAGACATTTTGTGAGTATTCCAGTGTAATAAGCCCCTTATTTGTGAACACTACATCATTTTGCTGATAATTGGTGAAGGACATGAAGACACTTTGTAGAAGTGAGTAGAAGTCTAATGGTGACACAAGAACACATCGTTTTTCCTTAATGCGTTATAATGCTGCCAGTCCTAGTATCAGAGTACTGAACATTTGGAATTGTTGGAATGAACACACAACACATACCATGAAATGATGGGTCTATCTCATAAATCATCCAAATTGTACTTAATTATTTGGAATAATTACTGACTGTACTGCAATAAATGACACAAATAAAACAGTCATAAATCGTTCAAAAACTATTTAATAGCAAAACCTGATACGCAGCAAGGCAGATCTTGACCCACTGTGCAAACTTCTTTACAAAACTATGCCTACTGGCAGTGGTGTGACAGTGCGCATTTTAGGAACATATCAACTACGGTGATAACAGTGAGTGACGATTTCATCTTCCATACTATTTTGTTGACCTAATATTGGAGACCGTACAACGCACCAGCCCACACCCGCACGTAACTTCCTGGGAGGTGATGGTGTTCAAAACAGGCGCACCCTTGAGGCTGGCTTGACTTGACTTCCAACCGGACCGGCAGACGAGGCTGGCTTGACCGCGGTATTAGCACCAACTTTCCGTCCTTACCAGCCAGGGCCGCGTTCTTTGCTCCAAATGTCACGTTTTTAACCAAGCGTTTGGTTGCCTTCAAATACGGGGATAGCGATCCGAAACGAGAAGCTATGGACATAATTTTTGCCCAATTTTGCCCACAACGGGACGCGATCTTGCTCGAATCGTGCTTATCCTTCTCTTTGATGTGCTGTCAAAGGAAGTGACTGCGCCTCAAAGGATACGGGCGTAGAAAATTATCCTGCGAATATACTCCATACAAAAATGAGCCACGTTTCGTTCTAAGCGTTAAATATTTCAAGAAAAAAATCAAATACTAATCTTAAAAATGTATAAAGCCACATTACGTTCTAAATTTATAAATAGAAATTGTATTGTGTCATATTTTGGACAGGCATATTTCTATGCTACATGAAATTAGAGGGTCCTCGTGATGTAAACAAGGGTCTTACGAAAGAAATGAAGGCTAGCTACAAAATGGTAACCTGAGACATGAACAAGAAAACAAAATGAAAATACCAAAAAGAAAACTTTTTCTTCTCATAATTTTTGCTTATGTAGCATTTTCACTTTACGCTGCATATAACGTGTTTTTTAACGCAAAAGCAATATCCCGTGTCCACCGAGTGGTAAACAAAGAAAACGCACTGTCGGGTAACTTCTCAACAAAAATGTCATGTTTTGTAATTGTCACAGATATTATAGAGGCATTTGTTTTCAAATAAAAATGCTCTATATTTTAATAGGTGGTGTCAGAGATCGGGGTGCTGCCCCTGTCAGGGCGGATGACTGGAATCCGTGGGAGAATGAACAGGTGGACTATAACTCGGCTCTGAACAAAAGGAGAGAGGCCTTCAAACAATACTTGGACATTAACAAGATAAACAAAAACAAACCTAAAAGATACAAGGTCCAAATTTGGGGGAAAGCTGCAATAGGTGCGTGATAACATTTAATTAAATCCCTCATCATTCATCATCAATGACTTAATACGGTTTTACTTCCCACCTAGGCCTACAAGTAGTATTCTGTAGTTCTTCTGTAGACATAGTTTTAATTAATCACTCTGTAAGAATAACTGTAAACATATAATAAAGTACTTCATTTTTGCAGGAATTTACGTTTGGGAGCATATTTTAGAGGGGCCACTTAACCCTACAGACAAAGTAGCACAGTGGAGAGAAGGGGAACTGCAATGTGGAAAGGTCGATTACAGGTAACAAATGAAAACATTACCCTAACAATTTTACTCTCTGCTAAAGGATTCATTTCTTGTTTTCTATTTCTTAAGTTTTTATACAGGACCTGCTGTGGTCCAGGGACATGTTCCACTGGACATGAACAGCCTTGTTCTGGTTCTGAACGGCCGTGAGCAACAAAAAGTCTCTTACTCAACCCGGTGGTTAGAACATGTCCAAACGCTGGTGCACTCACGCACAGTGTCACATGTGGCTGTGATCCTGCTGGGAAATGAGCAGTGCAACAATGACTGGATAGGTCCCTATTTGAAGAGGAATGGTGGCTTTATTGATTTGCTATTTGTTGTGTATGACAGCCCCTGGGTAAATGACAAGGATGTCTTCCAGTGGCCCTTGGTGTTGCAACGTATGTAACATTTATGCAACGATACAGATTTAAAGTCATATTTCTATGAGATGTATAATTTAAGTTTTGCATTTCCAGATACAGGCAGTTCCCTCTGGTTAGACCAAATGCCCAGATGATCACCTCCAACAGACCATACCTCTGCAATTTCTTAGGAACTGTTTACAAAAATTCTTCCAGAGAAACCCTCATGCAGGTTCTGTCTAATTCTGGCTTAGATAAAGAATGTCTTACCTCTACTCGTGAAAAGTATGTTGTTATTCTGTTCAATCACCTGTTGATATAAAGTTCAAGTTTATCTAATTTGTTGTTATATTTGCATCAGGTGGCTCCCTCAGGAAACAACAGAAAGTCTGAAACGGTACCAGATGGCTCTTGCACAAAGTGAGCTCACCCTCTGTCCTGTAGGATTCAATACAGAGTGCTATCGCATCTATGAGGCCTGCTCTTATGGATCAGTGCCAGTTGTGGAAGATGTCCAGACACCAGGGACATGTGCGGCAGGGTCCACTGCTCCCTTGCGTCTGCTAAAAGCTGCTGGAGCTCCATTTATATTCATCAGCGACTGGAAGGAGTTGCCGTCAATTTTAGAAAGAGAAAAGGCAATGAGTCAGGAGCAGAAGGTAGACCGGAGAAGAAGGCTACTGGAGTGGTACGCAAGCTTTCGACAGCAGATGAAAGAAAGGTTTACTGAGATCATTGAAGATAGCTTCTTTAAAAATGGATGACATTCAACTTAATGGAATAGTCATGTCAATGATCAAAGTCAGTTAATATTCAGTATTGTCTTAATCTGTGGAGAAATATGACTACTTTTCAGTGAATGGTAGTGTGGTGTATTTTTGTGAGATCAAAGTTTTTCGTATTATTAACAGTTCGCCTTTGTTCATAGATGTTTAGGAGAATTTTTATACTGTGTTAACAGTGACGGAATGTAATGTTAAACTGCCTTTGCATTACCATATGCTTAATTAATGCACTACATGCAACATTTTCATGCATAAACTTTTTGTAGGGAAAGACCCCCCTGTGCAGCTCAACACCACACTACATACTATTTTGGATTTGCACTGTAAAGAATTTGCCCTCTCTATTCCTGCTCATATTATCATTTGACATCAGGAACCTTTTGTTTTGTATTTTGATATTTTTCTGTTGGTTTGTGTTGGCTCTAAAAAAAAAAAATGTTGGTCAGGTGACAGATATGCTGTTTCAGTGTTGTGCTAATATTGTTTGTGAAAAGGAAAAGTGAGTGTTGATTACATAGTATTTGTTGCTTTTTGGTCATTGCATCTCAAGTATATATAAATCTAATTATTTATTTTAGTGTTTTTTGCATGATTGTTTTAAATTTGCAACAAAATAAAGATTCGTCCCTTAATCTTTATTTTGTCCTGTAGATGGCGCTCCAAACACATATATGTAAGCATAACACAGATTCCTACTTGCAAGACAATTCTGCTACATCTAATTATATCAGTGAATGTCCATAGCTTGATTTCTTAAGATTCTGTAACATAGGCCTAGACGTATGTACACCGCATATAAACTGAAACGTGCTTACGTGATAAAGCAGGCTATGTATAGCCTATTTAACAAGCAAACAATAACGGGGTACAAAAAAACAAAACAATAAACACACAAGTAGAACTCTGGTGTCCCCACCAGCACTGTGGTGTGAGATAATCCCTCCCCGTCAGCCCTTCCTCTCCCTGTGGCCTGTGCTCCAGCTGCTGTACTGCAGTCTGCCTGCTCTGTCTGCCTGTGCGCCTGCCTGCGCTGAGAGTTGGGGAGAAAACGTCGAGGGAGAACAACCACGGGGGAAGTGTGCGGGTCCCAAACTGGAAATCACCGCCGATTAGCTAACACACCTTTGGACAGAGCCACTGCTGCCTTGTTCAAATCTAGAACAACTCCTGAAGAAATATAAGCGCGGTGGTGGAGACCGACAGAAACTTGGGACACTATTTTAATTCTTCTTCTTAGGTTCGCAGCAGCAGCGCTGGACTGGACAGGCTGCTCCCCACGGACCGACTGACTCTGGTGGTGGTGGAAACGGTGTTGCGCATTTGGCTGAGAAAGCGGGACAATGAAGAACTGAACTAAACGCTTTCCCCCGGCCCACGATAAGCTCATTTTAAAGTGGTGCTAACTGTTCATTGGAGTCGCCTTCTATTTCTTTGCAATTTTTTCCTCATCCGGTGTGTGGGATGCGACTGCAGCTGTAGGAAGCCGCTTGTTGACAAACAGTTTGTGCAAGTTTTCAGCGAGCAGTCACCCCAAGCGGTGGGAAAATGTCCACGCCGAGGTTTAAAAAGGATAAAGAGATTATCACAGACTATGAGAGTCAAGTAAAAGGTAAGACCCCTTCAGAAACTATTCGTGATACGCCTGTAAACGGCTAATTTACTCGTGCATCCCTACCTGCATATGAGTCATAGGATGCATGCAGGGTGTTCACACGGACAAATGCAGTGAAACCTTGCAAACTACACTCCCTGGCTTCTGTACAGCAAGCCCACCACGAATCACAAAAACATCAAAACGCGTTTGTCTGTGGAATGTCAGCGTGGAGGCCTCTATTGATTGTAAATAATTTATGTCCATGTTGTTATGCCTTGAAGTTAAACACATTGAAAAATTAAGGAGAATACTTTGGTGCTGCTTTCCCCACAGAATAACCGCGTGGTTTAATAAAGAATAGATGGAGGTTCAGGCAACACATTTGAAGAGCAGGAGGCTTGAGGCTTTTTAAAATGTTAGTGTAATCATTCATTCCAACTCAAGCTCATCTTGTTTCTAGTATCCTCATCATGAAGTCAAGTTAGTGCCGCCCCCATCCACCCACGCACACTAGACTAGAAGTAGAATACTGCTCTACAGGTTGTTTTGGCCTGGCAATTTAAAGGTGTGCAAGTCACTGTTAATGATGCCCCAGCATCTCTTTCAAGCTTCTGTGAAAGCAGAGCAAAGGTGGTTGTATCCCTAGACACAGAGCCAGCAGTCCCTTGCCCCAGAGTAACCATGGGGATTGGGCTCAGAGCCAAGCAGCACTCTTCCTTAGCACCGTTAGCACCCTGGAATACCACCTATTCATGTCCCATAGCCAGAAACAAGCAAGGAGGGGAGGTCTGTGGGGGGTTGGGGCAGTGTTGAGGGGACAAGTGGGCAGTGCTCCTTGGGGAATTGAGAGATTGCATGTGGCTGAGCACAAGCCCTCATTTACAAAGAATGTCCGGCAGCCTTTCTTCTCCCTGTGACGATGACTAAGGGCTTTTAGCCTATAATAGAGCATGATGCACAGTCAGAGGATGCTGAACAAGAGATGACGAAGCTTCCCATTTCTCACACAAACCCATGTGGAGTAATAATGACAACCTGATGCTGCTCTGAATGTTTGTCTGTGGATCGGACCACAGGTTAATCAGAGCTGCTTTATTGTTGTTTTAGATGAGATTCTCTTCTTATCAGGTGGGTGGACAGAGTCTGGGCTGACCAGTGAAGGATGGATTTCAGAGTGTATTTCACATGGGAGTGAATCATTTGCCTAAAATACTGTGCTCATTCACTTTGTATAATGCAAATACAGTGAGGTTTGTTAAAATACACATTACTTTGTGCATTGGTCTTTTGGATTCAGTCACAAGATTGATTTTTGCTGGCTCCATTTTACTGAGATTGTTATGTAGTAGTCACATTCTGTTCTGCAGCAGTTCCTATCACATCTGCAAAGTGAGTGAAGAAGTTAAATGAGAACCACAAAGTTGAACGTGATAATGAGCAGGATCATCACATCTGCAGTTCCAGGCACAGTCTGGAGAACACACACTGATTACCGGTACTCGAGAATCAGAACAATGAGGACAAACAAAAAAAGATCGCTTTTTCTTGTCGATTAAGTTCAATAAATGAGTATTATTCAACATGGAATATTCAGCACACAATATCAATGATTTCTTTGATTTTACAATGTGTTTTCCTCTTTACATTCTGGTAAAATAAGATAAAAAATATATATAAAGAGAAATGGAGCATGGGGATTTTATTCAGTGTTTGACTCTAAATTCTATTCTGGAAAATGTGGAGAATGTGCTAAACCAGTGTATTGTTTTGTAGCTCATTGGTTTTGGTTAGTTAAAATAAGTAGTATGAGTTTGAAGCACACACTTAAGTGCCTCACTCATCTAAAGTTGGTTTAGTGTCACGCTGCAGTTTGGTTGTTTGAAGCACAGGGTCATGACTCCGGTGGTGGGACCGCTCAACAGGGGTTCAATCCTTGCACACCTTCTCTGTCTTGCCCTCACTGCCATTTGAAACTCGACAACGTGGCCTGTTTGTTCTCTCTAGGGGTTAGGATTGGAAGTTGGATGGTTGCAATTACAAATCCGTTAGGCTTTAAATAGAAAATTATTCACATCGCCATTTCTGCAGCGAAATATGAGCGCTGTGACCAGGCCACAATCCAGATGTGGCACACATGGGGCATCTGGTACACCGTGCCGACCCAAAACTATAATTTTGCTCTAAAAAGTCTTTGATGTTTGTATGAATTAAACCAATGTGTCACCAGACATGTTAGAAAGTGTGATTGAGGAAAGAACATAGTGCTGTGAAATGCTTAATCTGATACAATTGTGTTCTTTTTGTCTGTGATTTAGTTTTCCATTCGACTTGCAGAATATTTATCCACAGGCACTTGACAATCAGCCTGGTATGAGTGAGCCCAGTGTTATTGATATGGCAAGTGTGGAAGCAGGACTGAAGTGCGCTTACCACAGTCACATGACCTCGAGACGGTCACGTGACTCAACAGCAGGTGGTAGCTATGACACAGCCCCTGCCTCACTTGTGCAATGCAGACCTATAAGAACAGAATGACAGAACAGACACATGGTTGTTGACTTGTTGCATGTGTGGCCAGGCTATAATTACACTCAGCCTTACTAAGTGGCAAACAATGTGGCATAATTGTCAATGCGGGCTTGTCTGGTCGCCGGTTCCTGGATTGGCGATGTTTGCGTCTCGAGTCGATGATGGAATTTAGAGGCTGACGCACTAATGGCATCCCAACACCTCGCCAAACACTTGTGCTGCGTCGCGCACCCATTCACACACTCCCCATCTGTTTTAGCAGCTCCTCCTTCCTCCTGTGTTTCCACGTTATGCTAGTGTAGGGGTGCCTGGGCGTGGCGACTTGCGTGGGTGCCTGTGTGCATGCGTTATTGACGGCAACATCTGTGGCTGCTCACTGTTTTTACACTTTTCATAAAAACTGTCTCGCCCAGGCAACACTTTAGCTTCCCCCCGCTGAGCTTTTCAGAGCAGCCACAAAGGCCAGTCAGACTTTACTGCCGTCCACCCCCGCAAATCCTCACCACCTTTTTCTGCTGTAAGATCATATGGTCTAGCTCTTAGCCCGTAGATTTATAACTGTTCTGTAGTTGGATAACAGCCCGATGATTGGGATTAGAAATAATGTTCAGGTGATTTTATTTTAATGGATGTACGATAACATCTTTTTGATTTCAATTGAAACCAAGGCTTTGATATCGTCCTTTACAATAGCAACCCATCATCTAAATTATACGTTGTAATATTTAAAAGCCATGAATTGCAAACTATGTCTATTTCAGCCGCTGGAGCAGAACGAATTGGGCAAGACGTGTCACGATGCACAAAAACTAGATCCTTATCATTATTATTATATTCACAAATCTGAACAAGTTGAATCACTGTCAAATTGTATACTGCATTGTTCCTTTTGTTGTGGGCCTGAGTTACGTGTACCATTTATTTTATTTATCTAAAGCCTTCATTGTCGATGTCTCCTAGTATACCGAGTAAATCACATTGGCACTGTGGCACAGGCTGTTATCAGTTCTGTCATCTCTAAGTCATGTGTCGTACATTAATGAAAGGAATGACTGAATTGCATTATCCAGAGTTTGAGAACACATTAACATGTGTGTGCTGTTTTATATTAAATCGATTGACAGAGCAGATGAAACATGCAATTCATTAGCCTCTCGTTGAAGTTTGGTGGTGGGTTTGGTGCCTGTTGGGCAGCTTTCATTCCTCCTGACCACTGCATATGGGATAGGGCCCCAGCATATGGGCAGACAGGAAGGCAGACAGTCTACATTTGACCACCGGGCCCTGCCACTGCCTGCCACCCAGTCAGGGCTGGATTAGACGAAGGAGACCGACTGGGGGAAGGGCAGAGGACTGGCCACTATGAGGTCAATGCAGGAATAAGTGAAGACGCAGGTCATAAGCTGGTGGCGACTTGGGGGGACTTGCTTTAATCTGTGTCTGTATGTTCATCCGATTCAGTTGACTGATCTAAGCTGTTAATATCTTTACTGGCAGTGAAAGCTTTTTTAAGATGAGGGCAAACATGCAGTGAGAAAAGTCTTGTCTAGCCCTGAAATGTAGTTATTGTGTACTATGTGTCAGTGCAGCTTGTGGGAAAAACCTATTTACAGGTCAGGACTTGTTCAATCATGGAGGCTTGGGATCAGTCTTTTGGGACAACAGGTTTCCAAGTCTGCTCTACTGTTCGCTTACCTCATGTGGCGCCTGTCCAACTGTACTATTGAGCTTACTCATGGACTCGGATGTTTTGTGTGAGCAATTTTCAACAGGCTGTCAGAGCAAGTCAAACAACATCAACGTAATAGGATGCTGAAGTCCATCAATATATATATCATCAGCGAAGTCGCGCCAGACTACTGGATCGTAACATTTTTAGATACAGCGTCAAAATCAGTTTGTTTTTCTACTTACCACAGCAAACAACAGGGAGCAGCATGTGACCCACTTCTTTGTATTTGTAGCATTTCTTTGCGTCGGAATAGTCTCAGAAATGAAGCCAGCCTGTCAGATTTATTGTGATTTGCTCATCCCCTTGTGAGCGTGCATTGCCGAATTGTGCCAAAGTCGATATTTTGGCAGAGTTTGATGACGACTAGCGGGTTGAGTATTGAGATTTCTGTCTTCTTGCACAACTAGCATGCTAATTTGTTTCACATAAGTCTATTTTTGTGCTTCACATTGCTTTGTTTGGAGTCTTTTAAATAAACACATGGCGAATTGTGGTACTAGTGTACAAGGTCAACTAGCACAGAACTTCCTGTTGTATTTCACTCCTTCTCTTTTCTTGATTTTATATCATTGTATCATGACTTCAAAAGATTAGACAGACAAAATCTCCCAGACTATATTATAATCCCCCCCCCCCTTGACAGTGCCTCAATTTGTATCGAATCACTTCGCCCTTGTCCACCCTTTCCTGAAATAATACTCTTAAAACAATAAGATGCAGAAGCAGAGACGACCGCCAAGCTACTTTTAGTGGGATGACATATCAAGCCTGTTCCAAATGTACTCAACAGCTTTTACTGCATGAATGAATCCAACAAAGACCAGCCAAAAGTTACATTATTGTCCTGTGTGTTGAAGAAGACAATGCAATTCCATTTATAATAAACTGCACCATATGTTGAGGCATTTCCGAGCAGACTGTGCACGCCCAGCATATAATGAAGCAACTATTAACTATAAAATATTCTTAAAACAAAATGCCAATACCAAGAAATACCGCAAAGCTAAATATACTGATGTGAACCACAATGCTGTTTAAGTATCCATATGTCTTTCTCTGAACAGCCACTCCCCCTTCAGTGCATGTTCAACTTTAACACAGGTTTAATTTACTATAGGTTGTAACTCTTCATTGAGCCCCTACCCCCTTTTCTTTCTTTTTAGCTTGACCCTACGACATGAGGCAAGCTGGCCGCATCAATGGTCAGAGACCACCCCTCAAGACTCGTAGTGCGCCGCTGTGCCAAGTTAGCGGTGAATAAGAAGCCAGATTTGTGTATGAATGAGCGTAAAAGGCTAATTTAGTGTTTGAATGAAATACACATATTCTATTCGGGAAAGCGTTTCATGTGGTTTGCCATTGGTTCTGTCCATGTGCTTGGTCTGTTTTGAGTCTTGTGTAGTGAGGAGTTTCCCATGGTCTCAGCCTTTTTGCTTATCGCTCCCACAATGAGGTTCATTCATTGTGGACTGCTGCCATAAGGACCGAGGACTTGTCTGAGACTGCAGAGTATGTTGAGACTCCACCCTCCCTGAAGACAGGGGGGAAACTAGAGCCTGCTCTGTGGTTTTGGCCGCGGAAATGTGGAGTGTTTTAAAAACGGGAGGGAAAAGAGACTCATTTACGGATCAAACTCTTTCAGCTATGTTCCTTGGGGCTCATTGATCTGACAGTGGTCGCATGCTGATTGTGTCAGTCCACTACTGATCACCACAGCTTCATCACTAATTAAAATTAGCCACAAAATCTTTAGCATGAAATGTTGGGCCCTAAATGAATTAGTAGAGAATATTAGACTTGGTATTGGACATGGTATTCTATGTTCTGGTGGTGACAGCTGACTTCATAGCTCATGTCACTAACTAATTATGGCCAAAACAAGTAAGAAATACCCAATATAAAGTAGTTATAAATCTTCCTTTATCATTATTTGTGTATAGTACAGATTAGCCTTGAGCAAATTAACTAATAGCACCTATACTACAATCTAATCTAACACAATAAAATATTATTAGTCGACAAGAAGCTCAGACTGATCATGTAGGTTGCACACTCCGTTTTTTTATTCTTCATGGTCTTTCTGTCACAAGACTGGGTGTCATGCGGTTGTTATGCAATGGATGGATAAAACCCGCAGACACTTCTGAAGATTGTCTTGTTAGTACAGTCAAACGGCATGTCAAATCGCACTTAGTCATTCCCTATTTTGGGCTGTATTACTCATTCCCACAGTGTTGCACCTTTTTGGTATTCTAGGACCCTCCATTCTTACCGCAGTCACTTGCTGACCCCATGCTGGCGGCCTTCTGTCCAGTCCAGCTTAACCCCAGGCTCACTAAACCACTGACCTCTGCTCTTTGACCTGACTGACTCTGCCAACTCCTTCCACTCCAATTAGCCCGGTGTGCACTGTGCAGCAGCAGTGACACCAGGGACTGTGGATGCCCACTGGCAATTTGATTCAGTAATTAAAATGGCTTTAATCCCATCTTTTCTAATAGTATTCGTTCATGTGGTGATTGCTGGAAGAGAGAAATGTGTTGAACCCTCCAAAATCTCAGCATCACAAAAAGAAATGCACCGCTATTCTCATATGATTTTTTTAATTTATTTTTTATTTTCCCCAAAACAAGTGGCTTTAGGTTTCTGTTTGTTACTCTTGGCGTGAATTCTTATTTGTATTGTTTCAACAAAACAAGAAACAGACCACTAAACTGCATTGATTCGACTTTGTAAGCCTCTGGAAAATCTGTTATGGCACTCAACAGTGTAATACTTTCTAATGCCTCTGTTGCCACATCTTTCCTTGGCTAATTATTGAAATTGTGTCTACTTGAGGAAATCCTTCTGGGCAGGCTATAAAAGCACAGCATGGCAGATTCCTGAGGCAGGGCAACTACTTGCAGTTAGGTTGTTGGAAATCTTGTCACGTCATTTCTTATTCTGCTGGAGTTTTTTTTTTAGGTTATCTTTGGCTGGAGCGCGGTGCACCCTGTGAGAAATCCCAGCAGACTCCTGACAGCTTTTTTATAGTTTAATACGAGCGGCAAGCCTAAGATATTTTTTTTTTAGATCTCACTGCAGATGGGCTGATCCTGTCCTCGTGTGCTCCAGTTTTGTACTTCTAACTAGAGCAAAGCCTTGACACATGATGATAAAGAACGTTGACACCAATTAAAGATACCAAGTATGGTTATGGCAGTGTATTTTGTTAAATGTGTTGTATGTCTACAATTGTTGGTCTCAGGAAAAGTGGAAGAAGCTGCGGTGTCCCTTGGGACATCAAGATTTGTTCTGCTTTTATCTGCTCTCTGAAGGGGGTGTGATGCGCATCAACCTGCCTGGCTGTGTGGCAAACCTAAATGCGGCTCTGTCCCGCTCCTCTGTGGGAGACACAACAGAGAAAGGCCCAGTGTTGCACACTATAGTGCAGGAAAACAATGAGCGCTGAAAGCTGATCTGTCTGTTCTTTTGGTCTGTCTGCCTCTTTGTCCCGTATTCACAGCAGCTGCACTCAAGTCCACTACAACCATGTACTTTCTAAAGTACAAACAGTGAAATTTTGCCTGGTTCTGTGAATTTCTTGTACCGGGGAGATTGTTTCATAGCACACCTGAATAACAATATTTTTGAGTTAATTCAAGTTTACGATTTGTGTCGGAAAGCCGTTGAAATGACAACAATAACCTTCCATGTCTCTATTGACAAACACGCAGTGATTCACAACTGACAGGTCAATACCAAAGTGGGTGAGGGTCAGCAAAATTTGAATCGGTCTGTTTGGAGGCTGAATTACACCCTATCTGATGATTCATTCCTCTCTTCTCCTCGTCTCATCCGTTTGTCTTTGCACAGCTAAATCGATGTGTGTTTCAATGGGATATTCTGAGAGACAGTTTTTGTGGAAGACGTGTCATCTTCAGAGTTGAGCCAGACTAAGTGGCTGCTCTCGCACTGGGGAAGCATGGGAGGATTGGTAGTTAAAGCTCCCCCGAGGTAGACCGCAGCAGCTGACAGCACCTCACTTTCTGTCACTTCCTCCATATTTGCTTCCACTATAATTACCACAAAAAGAGATCTTTTGAAGCCACCTTGGTGCGTATTCTTATGACTCCAGAAACAACTGATCTTGGTCTTTATCTGATGTCATATATTGGTGGCAACAATGATGTGATTCTGGAACGATATAGTTGGTTGTAGTTTGACTTGCACTGTGCTTTTATAAAGTCTAGCTATAAAGAACACACTCTACTTACTTTGCATCAGATTAGATTAAGGAACAACTTGAATGTTGCATGATAATCAAAGTATAATGATTATAGAGTGCAGCACCAGCCTTCCGAAACTTAATGAAAAAACCCTCATTTCTAAAACAGCTGTTTAATATGTATGTGTGCATATTTTGGACCTACAAAGTATGTGGTATCAGAATAATTAATTTCTTTTGAATTTTTGATCTTGCTTCAAGTGTGGCTTTTGGCAACTTTTTAGACTCACTTTTATGACAGGGTTGGTGCAATATCTCCTTTTTTTCTATCCCTGCATTTCTGTTTTATCTTTTGATTTCTTAATTTGAACCTTTTCCTCAGATTATATACACAATATACCACACTATATTTAGTCACATGACATTTGTGACCCACCCACCACATGCTGAAACCCCCATGCCCTAACTTTGTAATTATTCTAGGCATTATGTTTTGGCTCAAGTTGTTGTGGATGTGCTAAATGTTACAGCGATAGCATCAGTTTGCGAAAAAGAATACCTTTGTGAACTTACATAAACCATGTGAACAAATTAAACATTAAAGGAAATTTGCAGATACTAAACTAATTTCCTGCTTGAGTCCACAGTGGAATTACAATGAAGCGATGCTCTTTAATCAACTGAAATAATGTGTCAGAGTGAAGTGCTTCTCTGGAGAGGGAACGAATGCAAGCAAGGAACAAAAGATTTGCTTCTGACTCAGCTAGTCCCACTAGTCTCACCTTCAACATCTCTCAAAGGCAAGTGGCTGTCAGTAGCAAATCAACCGATGATTTGCCCTTGTCTTGCATCACATGTTCTCATTTTGCTGATTGGGTCAACTAGACTGGTGTTTCCCAAACCTGGCCTCTTGCCTAATTTTCCAAAAAGCAAATGCTGAATTGTATTGTACCAAATAGCCTAAAGATGCATAAATATAAAGAGCATGGTTTGTACAACAGCGATGCTACCATAGCTGCATGCTACGTGCTATCGCATCCATTCACAGAGACCACAACATTTTCTGTTTTGGGCCTGTCCTTGTTAAATGTTGCAACCATTAATTCAGTCCCCTGGCAAAAAACCTAAACATTGAAACTCCCGGGCAGAAACATTAGTGCATCTCATTAACACTTCCACGTGCAACAGCTGAGCGCAGGCAGCAGCTTAGAGCCGCATTTAAAGGCAGAGCCCAATAATCAATACTGTGTGTGCAGTTTGTAAAAAGTATTTATAGAGGCGGCTGAATGTGTGCCTGTGTGCTTGTGTTGTGCATGTGAACTGTGCATAATGGTCCAAACTTTCAGTGATTTGTCTGAGCCAGCTGCAGCTTTACAGATAAGCGGCATTATCCATTCTTTCTGACCATGAAAGTAGCTTTGTCTCTGATTTCTAAGTGCTATAGTGGAGTTTATTCCAAGTTGTCCCAGGATTGTTTTGTTGCTGCTGTATTTCTATCCCCACTTTTAGGATTCCTTAACTTTTTAAAAGGACAGTTTAAAAAAAAAAAGAAAAAAAGCCTGTGTTTGTACATTTCTTCTTGGTAAATTTGACTTGAAAGAAGTTTGACCGAGAACAACAACAACAAAAAACTGCAGTAGGGCAGAATAATTTACTGCACTTAATGGTTGCAAAAATCAAAGACCGCAAGTAATTAGGTAAGTTCCGCTAAAAATAACACACACGCACAGAAAAAAATATAATCTAGGGATTTATCATATCAAATCTATAAACCTTTGCAAATATGTTCTCAATAGCATGTCATTGTATACGATTATACTTGGGTCTTCTTAAAATTGAAGGCTTCCAAAGTTATTTAAAATCTGCACTAAACTAAATCCATATTTTAAAACACAGGGCTGTTACAATAATCACTGGAACTGGATAAATTCAATAATATTTTTGTAATACACATGGACTCTTTGCTTGTCATATTGACCTAGAAAGCTCCAGTTTAACTGTAAATTAGTGGCACAAATAAAGAGGGGTTTTATTTTGTAATGCCATTGTAACATTGTTCAGTATCGTTTCCTATCCAATACCGCAGCTTTAATAGCCAGCTCCCAACAGCGCACCACACGTCATGTCGAATCTTCTCTCCAGCTCCTGCAGCGGCTGAACCCAATCATAGGCCCCAAAACCACACATCCTGCTTGGTACTTTTTTGTGGCAGGGGGCAGCAAGGAACGGCCAGTAACAAAAAGGAGTTGCGTATGTTTTTATTTTGCTATTTAATGGATTCAAGTCACTGCCGGCAAGCACTTCTCATGTGAACTCAGGCTTCTTCCTGCACGCCCCTCCGTTGCCCTCATTTGCTTTATGGTGCTGCTGCTGCTTTTGTGGCGTCTTTCTGGCACACTAGCACGCCCCGGTCATTCGGT
This sequence comes from Neogobius melanostomus, assembly GCA_007210695.1. Lineage (NCBI taxonomy): Eukaryota > Metazoa > Chordata > Actinopteri > Gobiiformes > Gobiidae > Neogobius > Neogobius melanostomus. Next base: position 2,865,279 of record VHKM01000106.1, on the reverse strand, counting down.
CTACTGATGGTGCCGTCCATCACTGGCCCAAACCACAAAAAGAAACGAGGTGGAATCAAAACGACATATCGGGGGAAATAAAGCTCTTTTCTCCACACTGGAAAATGCCCACACACTCTCCCTGGACGACTGTTTTGCTGGTGCCCGGAGGACACATCCAGACCAGCCATGGCCATAATGTTTCCACTGTAATTGCACAACTGTGGATAATGTAAGGATTTGATGTTCCACCCAGGCGAAGGCTATACTGTACGTTTTAATAATTTTTGTCATGTTTATGCCCCATATAGATTTGTCATATATCCCTTGGCAAGTAGAAAATGGCATATTAGTCCTATGGGCATATGTTTGGTGGGGAGAGGGGAGGGAAAGACTTGCAATATCCTTTTTGTATTTTTCATTAAATAAAAATGTACACAGTTGATTCCTTTGCTAACTTTCTATCTTGCTGAACGGCAACCAAAGTGTCATAAAAGGTTGATTTTTCATGTAGACAGATAATACTCAAAACTTGCTTGTACGTAGCTTTCTCATAGTGGTTGTTTTGAGGTCTCCAGTCATATGCCGCCCCTTGTGTGAATGTTTATTGCAAATATGAAATCTACCTCAATAGCCTTCATTACAGCACACGAGGAGGATTCATTACTTGCTGATGGGTAGCTTGTGACTTGTTGTTTTATCTGCCTGGGATTGATCTGGATGCTTCATTTTCAGTCATATACACACACTCTTCTTCCGCTGCTGGATTTGAAGAATTCATATTTATGGGCTGAAATTATGGTGCCGAAGGAATGTAGAAAGCATCTCAGCTTCTCAACTTTTAGACGAGCCTCCGGGCCATTTGGTAACATTATAGTCCAGAGTAGTGTTCATATTACTGACCTGCAGACCTGGGACAATGGCGGATTACTGTGGAATGTCAGCAACACAGGCAAAACTAGAACCAGAGGCTAAAAATGAAGGATGGCTGTGTGGCTGTATTGCATTTCACTTCCTCAAAAACCCATGTAAAGTCTACCACTAAGTATCTTGACCTTAATTTGTGACAATGTGATTGTGTCCCCAGATATATGAGGTAAACATGAAATATGTTAAATAAATAGATCAAATAGATCCACAATCAAATAAGACCATATGCAGTTCAAGCCAACCCAAGTTCTCTTGTAGTTTGTCTGCCTTTTTCTCCCCGTTATGAGCATACACTACAAACATTACAATTTGTTTCACGGATTTTAAATAAGTAGTAGTAAGTGCTTCATTTGTCATGTGTGGCTTAGCTGTGAGTCTTGCCGGATACCTCCTCGTTTGTCCTTTTTTGTTTCATTAGGCGCTCCTGTGACGCCTCCACTGTGCTGCAGGTGTGGGAGCTTTTAGTGCTCTTCAGTGTTTTTAACTTACATTTACATTTAAAAAATTGCTTTCTTCTGGACCATTATGGAATCTCTGCCTTAAAAAAATCCATCGAACCCTACAAAAAACGGCAAAGACGTACAAACGCATCCAGTAAAACAATGTGGAACACAGAAACTATAATGCAGTTTGCAAAAAAAGGGAAAACAACACAGCTGTACCAACAGAGAGGAAGGCTGCCTCTCGTTTACATGTCGTCATGACGCAAAAGAAATATTGTGATTACTAAATAAATTAACAGGTGCAGGATAATATCATGTCTTAACTTGTTGATGTTATTTAAGAAAATGTTATTAGGCTGGGTGGTCTATGGTTGCTTATCTATCTTTCCCCCGACCCATCGGTGCTACAGTCAGTGTTCGAACTTTTAGGGGCACATAAAGTTTGCTGGAGTTGCTCCTGCTGGCAGTGCCTAAAATGGGCCTTTAAGCTGTAAACAAAAAACTAAGTGGATACGGACGGATGGCTTTTGATAGGTGGCTTTGTAATGCATCTGGAAAACAAAGGCTGGTCATTAGTGATCGGTAACTAAAGTATAGAGAGGGTTTATTTAATTAGTCAGGCCTTGTCTCAATCTAATCCCAATCTAATCAAATCAATTTGAATGGGTGCAAGTATCAAACTCCAAAGACTACAGTATCCTTTGCAAAAAAAAAAAAAATGAAATACTCTTTCTCCATGTCTCTTTCTTGTAAATTCATAACTTGTTTATATATTTGTTTATATATTTCAGTTTTCTCCCAAACATTAAATATCCTGGACTGTAAAATATGTTATGTCTGACCAACTTTAAAGGGGGTGGTTATTATCTAAAATCGAGTTTTTCAAGCTTTATATCATGTTATTATGTCATTCCCTCATTAAACACATGCCTGGAGTGTTGCCTTGGCTCATTCACATATTTTTGAGTAATCAGTAAAAACTTAGACGGCAGCCATTTTAGGTGTAGCTATGCCTCAGTCCTCCTAGGAACGCCCCCACCTCCTGGAGACGCCTCTGGACCTTTTGTCACCAGCCAAGCCACCAACCACTGCTCCTCAGCTCAGCAGAGCCCCCTCCCCGCACAGTAGTGTTGTTTAGATGCCACAGCAGTGTGCTGAAGGGGGCGTGTCGGAAATCTTCTTAAAGACACAGAGGCCTATTTCAAGACGTTCAGTACAGCCATTTTGAGAGAGCAATTTTATTCAAGGCAGTTATTTTAATTTACTGCATATACAGACCAACAGAAAGTTACGTCATCATTGTAGTATGCTATAGACTGGTGCTATGTGATTGAAAAAAGCATAATACCCCCTCTTTAAATTGACTCATATGAGCTGGGGCAAACTGTATGGCCGGTGACTAGAAAACCGTCTTTTCTGTAAACTGCTACACTAGATGGCAGACGTGTGTGTGTGTGTGTATAGAAAATACTTGAGGGCAGAGAGATGCTGTTATTCATCTTCCTGTGGCTTACCATACAATACATACCTGGGATTTTGTGGCCTCACACAGGTGCAGGCTCGCTCCTGTTCTTTAATAACCCCTGCATGTTCAGTTGCAGCAGGTGGATATTTGAATAGTCGCATACAACTTTTCAAGACATTTTCCAACTCTTAGCCCTTGACGACATACCATTAAAAACCTGTAAGCACTGCCACTGGCCACAGAACTTATCTGTCAGTCGTTTCGCCATGCCTTTCGCCAGCATATGTTAGCTTTTGTTTACAGGGACTTTGGGAAATAGGCCTACACATAAAAGCCTCTGGGTCTAACTTCCAGATGTTCCTTCTGCGACGCCCCTTTTTAAAGCATTTATCTCCTCAACTATCCCACTGCAGGACTTTCAAGGCAAGTTTATTTGTAGAGCACAATTCATACACAAGGCAATTCAAAGTGCTTCACAGTTGCATAAAATTACAAGAAAACAGATAAAATCAATCAATAAAACATCAACATAAAGTTAATCAATTTCAGTAAAAGGCAAAAGATAAAATACTTTCAGTTTTCATATGCACGGGTAAAAAGAGCTGTTTTCAGCCTGGATTTGAACATTGTCAGAGTTGAGGCCTGTCTCACATCCTCATGAAGACTGTTCCAGATTATAGCTGCATGAAACTGAAACGCAGCCTCACCGTGTTTATTATTGACTCTGGGAACCACCAGGAGACCCCTCCCTGAAGTTCTCAGGACCTGAGATGGTTCATACGGCTCTAACATGTCAGAGATGTACTTTGGTGCTAAACCATGAAAAGACTTGTACACAAGCAGAGCTGTTTTAAATTCTATTCTCTGAGTGACAGGAAGCCAGTGCAGAGACTGGAGCACTGGACTAATATGGTCGTATTTCCTGGTTCTTGTCAGGACTCGAGCAGCAGCGTTCTGGATGTACTGCAGCTGTCTAACAGCTCGTTTAGAAAGGCCAGTGAGCAGGCCGTTATAGTAGTCTAACCTGCTGGAGACAAATACATGGATGCATTTCATAGTATTGTTACCAAAAACAAACATCCCAACTGTAAGAGCGGTAGGCTTGCCCGGTCAAGTCTCTCGCCTGAGGTTAGCTGCGGCCTCATGACATCCGAGCTTTAGCACCTTTATCTCTGCCATCACTAATATCAACCAAACAAAAGCACAAAGCCGGCCCAGATGCAAGGCGAGGTGTCACCTTTCATTCACATCTATGGGAAGGCCTCTACTGCTGATACTGTAAGCTGTCCGGCTTTTAGACTCTATTGTTTGAGCTTTCAAATTAAAACATCCTGTTTTACCTGGAACTGTTGGTGGTATTCAGATCATTTCTTTGTATTTTATTCACAAAAGAGATCCTTCTTGTTACCTCAAGGCAGGGCAGACTGACAGGTGAGGTCTAGCCTCTTGAAGCAAAATAAAGAGCTCATTCTTCATTGGGCTACATTCTGCTATGTATCATCGAAAGCAGTTCTCCAGTTGTGCTCAGGGCGAAAAAGTGGGTCATGGGGGCATCAATTTGTCTTTTGACACAAAAAATATTGTTGATTATTAATTGTGATAGATTATAGATTTATTATTATTATTAATGGATTATTGTTTGAATCAACAACAGAACTCTACAATGTATTTTCTATAAGTTGATTCATTTCATTTGGGTTGTAAAGCGCTTTGTGACCATATCTGTAAAAGGCGCTATACAAATAAAGTTGTTCTTCTGTATCTGATCATGATGCAGATGGGTAAGATGAAATGATTGAGAACCGCATTGCCTTAACCAACATGTTAGAAATCTTCCTTGGTGAGTCTACTTTTCACCGTTCAGTAAATCACTTCTAAGATCACTTTGGCAGATATATACCCAAACTAGACCCAATGCTAAAGCTTTGGTCTGTGTTTTGGACTCTATGACCAACAATTTGCCCATCTTTTTTTTATTTGCAGCAAATTGCTGTCTGTAAAAAGTTAAGTGTGGCTCGTCTGATGGTACAGTGGAAGCAGCTAACAGCTAACACTAGGAACATCAAACAGACTGTGGAGATGTTGACCCGCAGCTGCACAAACAGCCCTGTGCTTACTTATCCCACCACTCAGGCCCTCCATCTTATTTTGTTTGGACCAAAGTGATTGTCCCGTAGGCCGCCTCACTGTGAATTATGACTGATCTCTCTTGTGCCTGGAGCCATCCCGTCTGTTGAGCCATTGTCCATAGCAACGGAGGCTTTTCTTTTTTGGTAAAGTGCAGCTAAATCTAATAAGGGTGATTGCATTCCAGTTCCTGCAAGTGGACATTTAAACTGGACTGGCATATTTATGGTTTGAACACAGTCATAGTGTTAGCCATGGCTGAGCTGTTTGTGAATCATGCCAATAAACCAAGAGTACAGGAAAGAATGAATGAAATGAAGGAACAGAAGATCAGATTAGATGTTTAAAATCCTATTGGCAAGCATGTTTTTATGAGATTTTCTGCTTCGTACGTTTTTACATTGTGTCCGTCAGATACAGTATATTGTACCACTTTTATGCTGCTAAGCCAAACAAGGTATTATTCCTTTTCCGTCTTGTTAGTCACTGTAATATAGCATCACATTCTCATTGGATCATAAACTCTCCCAGAGGAATTCTCTGCTCGCACAGTGTGAACCAGGCACAGGATTATTATTGGGCCAAGCTCTTTTTCACAGTGATTTAAAAGTCATTCCCTGGATCAGAGTCGTCTATGCTAGCCTTGTGTGTTGGATCCCTCTTTGTGGTTTCTGAACGTGTTACTAACATGTCGTAATGGGGCCCACATGGACCGAGCAGTAATATTTTCAGATAAAATACTTTGGTGGAACTGGCAGCCTGTTCTGTGGAGGTTGGCATTGCTTCATGTGTTCCTAGAACTCCACAGCCTCTTCCATTCTAAAACAAAAATGGGATTTGTTCTCATATTAGTTTTATGCCTGGCAGCTACAGTATTGAAGAATGCAGTCAACAGGGTGATGTAATCTCCAGTGACCACACTGGAATCAACGACACATTTAAAAAGCCTGATGGGGCTTTACTGTCAGCCATACCAAGCAGATGATGTGTCCTTCATGATGTCACTATTCCACTGAACAGGATTTCCACCTGTGAAGGCCCCGTTTTTCATGTAGATGTCGTGCCACTTTTTAGTTGTATCCTATGGGGCTGCACAACATGAGAAAAAATGGATATTCTATAACTGTCTTGAGTATTGTGATAATGATATTATTGTTGTAACATTTCAACACGGTACATTCAATAAAACACAGTAAGGAAACAAAAAAACAAAAAAACTAACCATTTTAGTTAGAATATATTTTGTTTTAGTTTGTGATAGGAAAACATGTGTAAATCAGACGGCCCTAGACTCCCATGAAATTGTAATTGTAATAATATTGTGTCAAATGTACATTTTAGTCTTGTTTTGGTCCTGATTATGTTTTTTTTTTTAATTCTTATTTTGACACAATTTACTGAACAAATAGTTACTTACAATTTGTGTTTAATTATAATGGAACATATTGCGTTGAAATGGTTTAATTTAGTGAAATATCGCAATGATATTGATATAACGCAATATTGCACAGCCGTATCGCATATAGCAAGTTACTTCTATTTCGTGCAGCCCTAGTCTATTGCTCTATTGCACTCTTAATACACAGCATGGTTTAAAAGTTTTTTGGGAGAAAGGGCAAACACAATGGATTGCTATCCCTAGGCGGCCATTATAGAATGAGATTTTAAAGCTGCATTTCCAACCTTGTCTGTCCAGGGACGTGCCCTACCAAATTGATCAACTGGCCTCACCTTTTCTACTACGATACTTGAGGCGGTCATCCTCAATTATCTGCATTCCTTGCGGTAGTTTATTGGCTGAATATGTTCCATTCGTTTTTATTTGGATGTGACTGCATTATGACTAAAGTCAAGAAGTTAAAAAAGAAAATGGTTGCAATTATAGCCCCAGTTTTTGTATGGCCTCCCAAGTCCACCCAATCTGGTTCTTTCGGTAACTGAATCTGAATAACCTGGAGATTGTTTTATTTATTTATTTTTTTAAACTTCTTTAGAGCTGTAAAGGAAAATGCAGGTTGTTGACAAATGAATAAATATTATTTTTTACTCAAAGGTTTTTAGTTTAGTTTATTTGTTTATTTGAGCAGCAAAGGTTCATTTGTGTTACTTTGCCGTCCCCAAGTCGTCCCAATTTTCGTGCCTCCTCAAGAACAGCTGCAAACGTAATATTTAAGTAATAATGAGTGGACACAACTCAGCAGGAGCACTAATAAAACTGCTTGGATGAACTTCTAATTTGTGTAACTTTCTCCAGATGTTGAAGTGGAATGAACAGGAATCCCTACAATCAAATATAGCAGCGGGGCTTTGCTGAACTATCAGAGCACTCCAGAAATGTCACCCGATGATTGAGTGTAAATATTCATCTCCCTCCACATGTGATCCGACTCCAGCTCTAATTGAAAACTTGTGCTGTTACAAACTGATCGGTGGCCTTATAATTAGCGCTGATGGTATTTATCCCGCCTCGTACCAGCCTCCAGAAGAGTCCCACTGCCTGAATTTGAGGCAGATGGGGGGGCAGTAAACCTCCTCTGGCTGCTCCCACGACACCGGCTGCTATTTCAGGGGCCGCTGATGAGCCACTCTGCTTGCGCTGGGACTGATGTGGTACAGTTTGCCCCAGATAGCTGCCGCTGCTAGAAACCGTAATCAGTGAAGATGCCTAAAACATGGGAAAGTTGGTAGTCTTTATAGGTTATGGAAATAAAATCACTCCTCAGCTAGGCACAGTAACTTTTCACACAATTTATACAGCAAGCTCAAAACTTTATATTACTTCATGAGGGTTGTTGACTTGTTCTCTCTGACGGTCAACAATGTGGGTCAGCAAGTGCCCAGCTTACAAAGCACTTTCTCTGACAATGGGGCGGCCTTGCAGGCAAATCAGAAGCTGTTCTAAATTACTTTGGAAATATTTGTTGCCATGAATGGAGTTATGTGAAGTATGCGACGCAGCTTTCAAAGGAGAGATTGGAAACACGTACTTGAGTTGGAAGACAAAAGGAGGTTTTGGACCGGACCAACTTTTTATGGGCCAGGGTACATCGACTTGACTTTTGCCGTATTGTTGTTTTCATGGCCTCTGTCTTGGAGATCAGCCTGGTTCTTAAAATTTGTGGTACAGGAACTGGTGATGCTATGCAGACTTAAACTTTTAGGAGTATGGAGGAACGAAGTATGGAAGAAAATAACTGCTGAACAACTGCAGTGTTTTCAATGAAGGTTCTTGAGTCATCTTCTGTACTCTGAAGAAGGAAGAAGAAAGAAGAAGAAAGAGGAAGGAAGAAAAGAAGAACCTCTTCATTGAAGATGGATACTTCTGTTCAACTGAGAGCTAAACAGACAACTGCAGTGAAGAAGGTTTGATATTTTTATCTGAAGAAGGAAGAAGAAGAAGAGAAGGAAGGAAGAAGAAGAACCTCCTTCATTGAAGATGGATAACTTCTGTTCAACTGAGAGCCTAAACAGACAACTGCAGTGTTTGTAAAAGCAGGGTTTGTAAGACAAGAGATTTTCAGCCTTTGGGAATTACAACCACTCAAATTGCTATATTATGATCTGATGTTGTGGCTGTACTCAAGTCTTTTGTGGTGTCCTAGGCGAGTGGTCCTAAGCTTGGACCACTAGCCTGAAGCCAATGTCGACAAACAGCCCACTAGATCCCTCACTAGATTGCGTTTAAATGACTTTGAAATCAGACAGGATAAGGGACACGATCACTGCAGTGCCGTAACTCCACTACGCAGAGTGCACAGGTGCTCACAGTTAAAAGTCTGCGCCCCTCTTTGAAATGGATTACACTGGGCTTTGATGTCCCCACACACACACAGTCCCCATAATGAAATCCCTTCAGCACCGAGCCTCTGTTACTGTTTACCGTACAGATGACTCAGAGACACAGGAATGCACCATGTAGCGCAGGACACTTGACAGCACTGCCACGACGCCAAAGTGGGCCCAATCTCAGAGGAACTGACCAACCAAAGTCACAGTTTTATCAGTGATGGTGTTTGCGAGGGGAAGATCAAACTTTAGCACAATAATCATTATACTTCTCATTAATATTTTAGGCGTGACATGTCTATTTCAAATTGTTGTATTTCCTTTACTTGAACTCTAGCCAGGCAACTCGTTCAACAATTTTTTCATACAGAGTCGCCCTGTTTGTTTTGAATCTCATTAGAAAAGGTAAAGCATTTCTAGGGTATGAATTTTCATATGCTGACAACTGCTACACTAATTAATAAAATCCTCCTGTATGCAGCCTTGAATGTAATTGTGTTAAATGGACCACTTCATTGCTGTATGTCTGTAGCTTTTGTTTTAATTCCCATAGCCGCTGGAAAGAGTGTAAGATTTACTCATTCATCAAACGACCAATTGGAGTCTATAGCCACTAGATCTTCTTGAGTACTTCTTGTGGTCCAGCAGTTTGACAGTAGCGATGATGTTTAGAGTTTCTAACAGCGGCCAAGTCCCGTTCAGTCTTAAGGATGAGCTCAACTGTACTGAGATTTATTTAGAGTTGCCTCAAGTGCTTTGTTGAACTTCAAATCCTATAGCATGCCAGATGTATTGAGACAGCGAAACATAATCAGCAACATCCAATAAAGTTAACGTACTTCTCCGGTTTATTGAGATGGTGAGAAGATTTAATGCCGTTAAATGGAGGGGACTTGATTTGACTTAATTTGATCAGTCCATTTAGGAGTCATACATCAGCACGAGGTCTTTGCGCACACCCGGGTCTTTGGCTCGGTGACTGGAGGCCTTTTTAATTAAATCAAGAGTTTCACGTTGCTTGACAAACAGGTCCATTGACGGTCCTCCTGCATTGGTCTGGAAAGAAAGTTTTACAAGTGGAATGTATAAGTGAGTGATTTCTTTGGTTTTAGCCACTATTATAATCCCAATGAAAGCAAATAATAACTCTTGTGGTACGTTGAATGTGTGTTTGTTTATCTTTTTGGTCATAGCCCTCAAGTTGGGAAACAGCATCTCATCCACCTGGATCTGGCGTTTGCTTGCTATGTTTCATGGCGTTAAATAGCTACTCTTTTCAAGTTTTTATTTTATTTTTTATAGACAAATAAATAGATATAAATATAGACACATTTTTCTTGCTGCATTGTCCATCTTTTTCCCACAAATGGTTGCAAGGACATAACATTGTTAGCGTTCCCTGTCCTGCAGTGCAGAGGTGTGTGTGTGTGTGTGTGTGTGTGGCATTAAATCTCCTCATTAATCTGTTTTCTGTGCTGAAGATATCAGGCCGAGGCCACCTTCCATTAGGGGAAATCCATTCTGCTTGGCTTGCCTGCTCTGACAGGACACACACAGAGGAAATGGTCTGTGTTTGAGAAGTGCTGCTATTTAAACTAAGGAGATTCTGCAAGAGTTTCCCTGAGGCTCATTTACTAGAACTCGTACTGTCCTCTGACCTCCTAAACGTATGGGGTGCACTGTACTCTAGGGCTGGTCGATATTAAAAATTAGTATCTAGATATTTTGGGGACTTTTACAATAACAATGACAAAGCGATATTTTTGCAAACCATAAATATGCAGAAATGTGCTGGCAGAAATTACAAACCTTATCACGCTACTCTACTTGTCTCATTGCTATCGCCAGAAAAATCTCAACAGTATTTTCACATTTGATTTATGCTCAAAGTTTATTATCCTTTTTTTTCCCCCTCTTAGAAATCCGGGCTCAGTTGGTGGAGCAGCAGAAATGTATGGACCAACAGACGGACATGAGGGTCCAGCTCCTGCAGGACCTCCAGGACTTCTTCAGAAAGAAAGCAGAAATCGAGATGGAATACTCCCGAAATCTGGAGAAATTAGCTGAGCGCTTCATGGCAAAAACACGCAGCACAAAGGATCATCAACAATACAAGTAAGAACACTGTCAGACTCGGGAAAACAGGGGGAGTTAGACAGTCCCATTTGTTTCCTGAATATAAAAAAAAACTTATTTGATTTTGAATGCCAGATGGAGCTCATTTTGGATTCCAGTGTGAGATGAGATCTGGAGGTCCTAATGCGATTACTGCACTGATGAACTCGATCAGTCTTTATCTTGTATTCAGAGTCAGATAAAGGCTGGGAAAACAACCCAGTGGTCTCTATATTTTCATCACTGCTTTGCAAAACGTATGGTTGAAGCCTATACCTAAGACATTTGGCTCACAGTGCTATGAAATGAATACACTGATGATCATTACTTAATATGGAAACGCATCTAATATTGTTTCAATACTCCTGAATATGTTAAAAAGATAATCTGGCAAGGAAAGATTGAGACAGACAAGTAGCTGTGTGTTTCTCTATGTTCTCTTAAATACCATTGCTTATATTTTTTGCCTTACATTCAAGATAAAAAATACCGCTTGACAGAAAGGCATTTGTGTCCAACGCTTTAGGAAACTCAAAACGTATTGAACTCTGGGTAGCTGACTTTGCCAGAACATGTCCAAAATAACAGCTTTTGAGGGATGTTTCTAGTTGGCAGAGCTGTGGTCCAACGTGGAAGGAACAGCACTGAAAGATGATACATGAGGAGCAAAATGTGGCCCAGGTGTTAAAGTGAAAAGAACTACTATGCCACTCTATTAGGCTAGAACTTTGACTAAGCGGGAATCTAAAAATAATTTGGAGCTCTGTATCACAGTAGTAAGTTGTTAAAAATCCACACGATAACTACAACCCGTTGACCTAAATTCACATTGTATAGAAAACATTTCATCATCTCTACTTTGCCTATTATTTTGACTTGCTCTAAATTGTTTCCTGCCCATAACACACTTGATTATGTCTTTAGTTGCTCGCCTTATTAAACTGCTGGAAAGTGCAGACATTAGCATATTGTTTGAACTTGAAAATAAAGCACATGTTTGTCCTGAGTGTCTGCTCTGTGTCTACAGCTCCAATGGCTCTAGCAGCTGTGTCTCCCCCTCTGGTTTGGCACTGCGCGGCTTTCATCTCGTGATGTACAGTCTGGTCACTTCATTCGCAGGGTAGACCTCTGGCGAGTGGCGCGGGGCATATTTCCTAAGTAAATATGTGCAGGGCTGAATAACATTAAATCCCTCCAGTGGCTTTTAAATCATGAGGTCTATGCATTTTTGTATGCACATAAACCGGGTCCACACTCCAAACACAAGGCGTCTGTTCATCGTATCCTCCAGGTTGTTTGTACTGGACTGATCTGATTGTGGTGTGAAAATGTGTGTTTTTATTGTGCCACGGCTCTCTTATGAGAGGTTGACTACTTCAGCGGCAGAGAAGGAAGTGGGGGAGCTTAAACTGAGTAATTAGTTCAGACCGACGCAGGTTGTCAGATATATCCGGGTGTGTACACTACATGGGAAATGGTCTTTCCATGTGAACTCCTGGAGAAAACAGTAAGACCGCGCAGGTTCCAGATGCTAAATAATTTGCTAAATTTAGTTGCTCAAACCAAGCAAACACCCTGGACTTGCATTGTGCCACTTTGACTCTTTTTTTATTTTATTTTATTTTTTTTATTATTATTCGGCCACAGCTGTAGCCAAAACCATCTGGTACGAAACTAACACTAAGGTCTGGCTATAAGAACAAAAGTAGCAAGACAAGACAAAGACAAGACCAACAGACGAATAGACAAAACATACAAGACATGCATACATACAAGTCCTTGACATATTTTTTCCATTATTTTACAGTGGTTCTCAAAGAATGGGCACTCCACCAGTCTTACTTTGTTCTGTTAGAGATTATTTGAGTTTGTATCCTTATACACATTATCATTTTGTATGGAATGTTTATTGGTTATTTTATGCAAATTCTTAAAATTGTTTTGTCTAAATGTGTTGGAATTGGGAAGGGGTAGCACTAGGCCAGCTGGTTTGTTGCAGGCTTGATTTTAAGCCCACACCGTCCCATTGGAACTTCAAAGTTTGAGAACCACTGAAATTAACATGGTAAATTGTTTACATTATGAAATTCAACATTTTGGTAGACATCAGTCCCATAACATTCAATTCCACTTTTTATCATGTGCATTTCTTTTATTTTGTTTATTGCTATGATCTTTTTGATTGCATATTGTTGATTTATTTTATTTTTTAAGTATGATAGACAGAGATCTGTCCTGGATTTAGATTTAAAAATAAGAATTTACCAACTAGAACAATTGTATTGATTAAATCCATTGAGCTGCTTTCCAGTACCCCCAATATTATGTTGATGGGACATTTTGAATTCTAGTAACCAATTCTGGACCAACTGGACAGAAATAAAATAAGTGCATTAAATCTTCCTTTTCCACCTCACAGAATCTACACATGGAATTTGCCATAATGTTACGTAATTTAAGGTATTTTAAGGTATATTGTTTACTTTACTAATTTACACTTTGACTCTTTAGTTATGTTTGCTTGATATAAGCTCTGGGGTCATGCTTTGAATCATTTTGCTTCAGTAAAAGTGACACAAGCTCCGAAGTTATTTGACCATTTCTGTAATTTAGCATAAACTAAACTGTTATGCAACGAAAATGCTATATACTACAGACAGTCACTGTACTACTTACTGTTGATAATACGCTTTAGGATTTGAGAGGCTGATTGTGATTCAGAAAATACAAATTCAGCTTTATGGGGGCTAAGTTTTCCATTTATCAAAAGAAGTGTATTTTCTCAAATCACAAGACTTCAAGGCTCAGACAATTTTTTATTAAACTCTTGCAGTATTTGAGTCACACGATTACTTTTTATTTGTGAGGTTTTTTCATTTATGTTAGGACATTGTCCTTTGCGCCATATTCTATTTGTGTTTCAGAAAAACATACAAACGCTAGCGACACATTGCTGGGCAAATATAGGCAAATATTATGCAAAGTTTACCCAAGGTGAGACATGAAGCTGACACACTCATAAGGCTAATTAACGCTATACAATTCTTATCTTGCGACAATCTCCAAATGGCAGCTTCAGTGCAGAAATAACTTAAAGTAGGTTATTAACTTCAGTGAAAATCTACTGGTTAAAGTGGCTGTTAATGCTTTGTCACATTTTAATTTAGAGCCTTATCCTTTCCCTTGCTCAGAATTGGAAGCTTAGGTGGACGTCAGTCACTGTGCTTTTGCTCCCGAAGCCCCTGCAGAACTGCGTTAATGAAAGATGTTATCAATTGGCTAGAATACTTTAGCATAGAGTCTCAGGCTGTTGATAAGAGCTTCTGTTTCAATATCCCAGCACACAGACGCAATAATTTTCTTCAGTTGTCAGCACAAACCGGCTTCATGTCCGCTGATTTAGATGCACAAGACAACACAGCATATATCTAAGAAACCAATCAACAAGTTAGTAACCATGACTTCTCTTGCTGTCCTGTTGTTTAAATTTTATTTCCAGTACACCTCTGTACATTGATTCGTTTTTATGGACCATACCGCCTTTGCTCTGCCCCATCCTGTCATATCTCGGAAGCTAAGCAGGGTAGGGCCTGGTACTGGGTGTGAATATAGTGTGTGAGTGAGTGCTTGGTGGTGGTTGGAGGGGCCGATGGCGCAGATTGGCAGCCTTGCTTCAGTCAGTGTACCCCATGGCAACTTTATTTTTTATTTTTATTTTTTATATACACTTGTATAGAGCTTATATCCAGCTTTTCTAAATGGCATTTACAATTACCACATGACTAAATCAAATGTGCAACTGGTTGACAGCAATGAAATGGTGTCTGATGTAATAACATTTTAGTTGAAAACTTTTTAAACTGTCTGAGCCACTGTAGATGACACAAGCAGCCAAAGCATAGATGTATGAAATGTATCAACAAGTTGCCAACAGTGGCTTCTCTTGCCATGCCTATGGCCAGTCATTTTTCATTCCTTACTTTTATCTTGGGGACTTGTCGAATGGCCTTTTTTTTCTGTCTGACCCAGTTCTTTGGCTTGACTGTCGGGAAGTGATGACATTGAGAGGTTTTCCTGCCATTATTTGGGATAACAAAATCCCGGAGGTGATTTTTGCCGTCACAGCCGCCTCTTGTTTTCAGTTTCCTGTTGCTTTTGTTTCTCACTACAACCAGTTTATTCAGTAGGTCACCCATTGAAATAATAGGTTTGCATAAGTACATCTGTAAGCCTAAACGCAATTCTCATTGAACATGGTTTTCTTTTAAATTATGTCATGCAAAATTTACATGAGTTTTATAATGTTAAGATATAATATTCCGTATGCAGTATGTATGTCCACTTAATAAATGGAGTTGTGGCTATAAGGTGCCTCTGTTTGCCAAGAATGCACTTTGTCGAGGAGTTCCCCGTGTCCTCTCATCTCATGTTATTCAGGGGGACAATTAAGCAGATGGACAATTATGACAAATAGTGTGGGAAATCATGTTTTCTAAACTGGTATAAAAGTGAATGAAAAGTCCTGGATATTAGTCTGGTTGTGTCAGAAAGGGAGCAGACTTTTCTGACTTTCAGTACAGTAGAACCGAAACTTTGCTTTCAGCTGGTGCATAACACAAAAAAGATTTATGGTAATTACACTTGGACAGAACGCGTGTATGAAACTGTCCAGTGGCTGAGCAGCTCCACTGCGCCTGGATGTGCTCTTGTGAAGAAATCCTCTTTGTGCTTCTATTTCTGCTTCTGCACAAGCCACGGCTGCTCATGTGATGCTATCTTCGAGCTAAAATCTTTTTAATACACCGTTTCCTGGCATCTCTGAAAAATGATTATACAGCCAAGGATGTGAGTGAGAGCAATAACAGTTTCCTGTTATTGCGACGTCTACTTGAACATTTCAGTCATGCATTTAAAATATGATTTTCTCATGCAGCAGATGCTCCTTCTAAAATAGTTCAGGGCTGGGTCACTGGAATAGTGCAGAGCTTCACCTGTTGTGTTGACAAGTGCTGCCTGTCTATGCAAAACTAACTCAGTGAGGCGAGTGCAGAGGCGAGGCTCCATATGGTTCCTGCAAGACTTGACCCTAAAGCCAAACCTTAAACCTTTGCTAATGCTAAGACACACATAGACCCAGCCCTTAGCAGGCAGGAAGAATGTTATAGATTAGCCAGAGGAAGTCAGCTACGGGCCCGTGCTTATGCTGGGCCCCAGTTTGCTCTGTCCTGGACAATGTTCTACAGTCGGTGTGGAAGCAGTTAGCATGTAGGGCTGGAAATTCTCTCAGGCTTCGCTGTTTGTTTACACTTTAGCCTTTTGCACGAGCAAGTCTGTCACCCGCACTCTCTCCCCCTGTGCTGTCTGCCTTTCTGTCAAAGTGTGTGTGCAATGCTGTTTCTTTTTGTTTTTTTTTACTCACATTTGAATATGACTCTTCCAACTTGAAGTGTATTTCAGGCCTCTGGCGCACTCCTCCCCAGTTGTAAGAAAGCGGTTTTGGCTCAGAGCGACGCGAGCGCTCTGCCCCAAAAATGTCACCGGTACAGAGTATATTTCCAACTTAACAGTGTACTCCTTGTAATATACGCAGAGAGCTTTCTGGGCCCCGGACCAGGAATATATGGGCCATTTAGCGCCAAGGGAGGCCTATGACTCATCCAGATGTATTAAAATATCTTCCTCATGATCTGAAGCTCAAACCCCAACTAATTAGAATCTTTACATATTTTTATTAACATGTCAACCATAGACTATTTACGGTCTATGGTGTCTTGAATATTGCAATTACCAAATTCTTGCGATGGTTTGTCTTTTAACACGTGGTTATGCTTTTATGCTGTGTGCAGAAAAGACCAAAACTTGCTCTCCCCGGTGAACTGCTGGTACCTGCTGCTCAACCAGGTCAGGAGGGAGAGTAAGGACCACGCCACACTCAGCGACATCTACCTCAACAATGTCATCATGAGGTTCATGCAGATCAGCGAGGACTCCACACGACTACTAAAGAAGGTACAAACGTGTAGTGCTTGTGCGTCTTGTAACGTAAGCAGAGGGTTTAATGTAAGTTGTCTTCTGGGTGAGGTTGAAGGCATTTAAGGCCAATACAGTTCGGAGCATGCTTTGTTCAAGAAAACTGGATTCATTGGATGCACCGACCGATCCGATACTGGTATCAGATATTGGAGACGATACCAGAAAAAAATACGATATCAGGTATCGGCTACAAATATCCGATATTAAGCCGATACCAGTTTTGTCTCTCACCGCTTTAAAAACACAACTTTCACTGACTAAATCTAAGTGTTACGGTTTGAAGGGTGAAGGTGCGGGAGATAGACCCAAACGCAGAGCAACTTTCCATCAAAAACTCAAATTTAATGGAAAAAAAACAAGCATAAGAAGGACAAACAGGAGCAGGCAAAAACTGGCTAGACAGGTAACAAAGACAAAGGAGAATGCAGGGGGATATATACAAACACAAGGGAAATGGGGAACAGGTGTAACACATTAGGGGGGACAGGTAATCAACAGGAGGAAGGGAAAGCAAAATGACACAGACAAAGACCAAGACTATCAAAATAAACACAGGACAGAAACACAAAACCAAAAACAGGGAAAACAAGACAAAAACCCAGACAAAACTAAATGAACAAACCCAAACCATGACACTAAGTCAATTTATGCAGTATGTCATTTTGAAAGGCAGAACCTGGAGAATGTAATCGCGGAGTTAGTTTTTTTCCTCCACAAACGCATTTTTGATCGTCGCGAAATGCTGCGTTTAGCAACAGTATGCTAAATTTAGCGGTAACATGCTAATGTTAGCGTCAACCAATCAAGACTGGGACAGAAACTATGATTTGATCACCTAAAGTAGCCTAATAAAATAAAATCAGTGTTTGTACAAAACAAATATGATTCCATTACTAGAAGAAAATCGTGTATAGTGCCTTTTACCATACTGTACGTATTTTGTTAACCATATGTATAGATTCACAATTTGAGGTTTGGCGATATTAGAAAATCTGTTGTGATAGGATCTCTATATGGCAAAAGTCTGTGTTCAATATTATGCAATATTCTGATTGCACAAGTTATACTATAAATCTTGTACTATGATCTTTCTATAGTGACAGAACTACACTAAAAAACACACAATAGGTTTAATTCAGCATCCAGCCAATGTTCAATTAAACTGATTGTTAGTTTCTCAATTGTGTGGTCATTCTGTGTTATTATGTGGTGGTCCTGGTTGAAACCGGTCTGTCTGTGGCTCTTAGTTTCCCTGTGATAGATTACAGTTGATATTAATAATATGTATTTTGAAGAGGTCTGTGTAATTTTTGTTTTAGATTGACTATAGGAGAACTCACCACAAATTGAGTCCAGACTTTTTATTCTAATGATCGCGATGGGCAGCATTGTCTCCAGTCAGTCATATTCCCCAAACAATCTTTCACTTAAATCTTCTCATTCAACATATATTTAGTTGCAGGACCAGACATACAGTGTAGTACGTTAGGAGTATAATGGAAAGACTGGCTGCACTATTGTGGTCTCCATTTATGAAAGAGAATAACGTGAACTATGGTCAGCTCAGTTCAGATATGAGTGCTTTCACTCTCCTGTCTCCAATCTGTGGGTTTTTGACTGAAAGCCGGCCTCTGCTGGCTCCTACACCACAAAGACGACTACTCCCTAACAGATTATGACCTCCTTTGCTGCAGGACCCAAGTGAACTCACCGCAAGCCTAAATTACAAAGTGGCTTCTCTTCAGAGCAGTTGCCTTTGTGTCCATTCAACTTGCAGAACTTTCCCCCACATATCAAGTTCTTTTTTTCTTACACCACTTCAGCGTAATCTCAAGCTTTAAAGTTACAGCTTTAAGTTATTAGCACAGTGTGTAGAACGTAAGACGATGAAGCTGTTGTTGGCTTACAATCTTACCTTTTAATACCTATGATTTTAAGATATGATGTGATGATTGTTATTCATAATATCCAGTATTTGTGCCTTCAATAGTGCTTCCCCTAAATAGATGACTTTTTGTTCTGCTACGGTTTTGATTTGGATTAGGTTTTATCCAGGCCTTTTACAGGCACAATATAGTGTGTAGTAACAACATTGCTACATTTAAGCATGAATCAAAATCTTTAAATGCAATTTATCATTCTAATTTTTGGCAAAGTTTCCTGCTGCTCTCTGTGAAACACGTGAAGATCATATTTATGACAGACTCTCTCAGCAGATTTGGGCGACACTCCACAGACAAGCAGCTGCCCAATGGGAGGTCCCTCTTCATAGTAAACTTAAGGCACTTTTCAGCCTCTAATTAAAACCTGTTCAAAAGTCTTTGATCTCTGCAGAGTTTAGGAACAAGGAAGTCCTGCATTTCAGTGGCAGCATCAGTGAGACAGCTGCTACGTTGTCATCCTTCAGTGCATCAAAGTCCCCTGTTTTCATTTCTGCGTATTTTCTTGCGTCCCGCTGTGAGGCAGAATGGCGCAGTAGCTCCCCTTGTCAACATTGGCTTTTTATATTTGCACGTGCGTTCCACTCGGCACGTGCACCCTCTTCCTATGATGTAGTGTACGTTATTTTCGCTTGGACAGATCTAATCCTATATACTCAGCTTTAATTATTTATGCCTTTTTGTTTTATTCAACACTCTTCTTTATCCATGGAAGGTGTATGTGCTGCTAACTGCTGCTACTTCAGTTTGTCACATCTGCCCACGGATTGTTTTAGAGAAGCATTCAGTACAGTGCTGCTAATGTTTTATTAAGACAAGTTTGGAGTGTGGCGAGTACACTTCTTGTACTTCTAGTTTGGCATAGTCAAATGTTCATTTTTACAGGCTGCACAATAAATGCCGATAACTATACTATTGCAATACTTTTGTTCAGTTCAACATAGCAGCTTTCGTTGAATTTAAATAAAGAGCGATTTGTTTTTTCAATAAAACACCATGAAAAACTGTTTAAAGTTGCCATATGTTTTTGACAAATGTGTAAATCTCAGTCAGGTGGAAGCCCTCAGTGATTGTGCGATATATTGTGGCTTCTTGCGACATTATAGATATATATTGTGCATCCCAAATTTGGTCTGTGTAGAATACAATGTATGGGTGCAAATTTCACGTAATCGGCTTTTTTTTTTTACTTTGAAAAAATATGTGTGTAGACTCTAAAAAGTAACACATACTATGCTGAGAAAAGTTTCGCAAAATTATTGTAGACTTAGGTTCTGGGCCTAGAAGGCGATGTTTTGTCGCAGTGCCTTAAAGGGACTATACGGAGTTTTAAAATGTTCAAATTATGTATTTTCCTCCTACATGTTTCAGCCATGTCCTAATGCGTAGAATGAGCCCAGACCTATTCACCACAACCACCTCTAAAATCCTGCCCTGTCACTCAAAAAGGTGTTAATTCGGGTCCGAATTGCCGTCATGCACGAGCTTAAAGGGATACTTCGGGATTTTTACATAGGGCCTCATTTCCTAGTTATCCAGAGTGTTGTTGATGTCTGGAGATATTTTTTTCTTAAATTCATGCAGTTCTTATATTTGAAGAGTCTAGTTGCGCTAGGCTAGAGCAAGGCTAAAGCAGTTCTATGGTAAACGCTAGCCCGCATTAAAAAAACAGTCTGACTCACTCCACAGTGCACCTGAGGTAAATCACTTATAACGCCAGACTAACGATATAAATGTCTGTGTCGATAGGTTAATTTTAACCATTTTGCGTTTAAAATAACTTGTATTTGAGCGGCATCAGCTTCGTGGCTGTAAGCTAAGGCAGCGGCGGAGTGATCTGCGAGAAAATAGTCCCTCAAAATGCGGTAATTCATGTGATACAAGGTCAGTTTTATTTAAAAAAATATTCTATTAACACAGACATTTATATGGTTAGTCTGGTGTTATATGTGATTTACCTCAGGTGCACTGTGGAGTGAGTCAGACTGTTTTTTAATGCGGGCTAGCGTTTACCATAGAACTGCTTTAGCCTTGCGCTAGGCTAGCGCAACTAGACTCTTCAAATATAAGAACTGCATGAATTTAAGAAAAAAATATCTCCAGAAATCAACAACGCTCTGGATAACTAGGAAATGAGGCCCTATGTCAAAAATCCCAAAGTATCTCTTTAATATAGAGACTGCAGTTACGCGTGTGACCTGAGGTGGCAGTAGTGAGTATAAAATAACCAACTTGCATCTAGTCCCTTTAACTAACGTCTTAAAGTATATATGTATATTACTTATTTTGTTAATACATAATTGTTCAATGTAGTAAACAGAGTCTGGATTACAGACTTTTGTTTTTATCATTGAAAACAAAAGGAAAAAAATGCACTAAAGCTTTAAAAAGCAGATGCACAGTGAACCTCCCTACATTATTGTGATAACCCCACGTGATAACCCCTCACTGTGAGATTGGATATTGCTACTCCCTCTGTAGATTGACATACCATGAGTATTTTACATGTCCAGTTGAGTGCTCTCTCACCAGAAAACTATCCTTTAAATTATAGTGGTAATGTCTATTCCTGTCTTTATTTGACCAGATTTGGAGGGCTGCACGCAGAGACGCAGGCCCGCTGGGTGTAAAGCTGCCTTTTCTATACCATGATTAATGTCGGTGGCAATATGAAACCCAGCGCTCCCAGAGGCCTGTCTCGCTTGCTCTCTCTGTGCGGTTGTTTCATCTTTCTAATGTGGTCACAATACAGACGCTATGGGCCTAAAAGGGGAAAAACATTTCTCGGATCCTTTTAATGAATTAGACCAAAATTGGAAACCCCCAAACTGAGAGTTCCTTCCAAATGAAAAGGTAGTAAGTTCAGCAAATTGGATAAACAACTTTGGTTACACAGTTGTTTATCCTGTAAAGCCTGAAGTACACATGTGAAGACCTCACGTTTGAAGTGTGAAAATTACGACAAGCACTTCCATCTCTTCTGGTGAGAGTAGCTGAAGAGAATGTAATGGCACTTTACTTTTATTTACCTCTCTCACACACTTCTGTCGCGCCTCATGTGATCCCTGAAAAGGCTTTTCATTGAGCTCTGGATCCCTTCCCAGCCCTTCTCAATGGAGGGGAGCTGAGGAGGGTGCGGGTGCCAAAGGTTTCTGTCCTCCTCACTCATGGCTGCTAATGGACTTTCCCATAGAAGTCTTCATCAAGGCTACAGAATGGGTGCACTATTCATGTAAAACGCACACGTAGAATAATGGAAGACTTGGTCATGTTGGCTTGTGGATCCTGGTGATGGGAAATTCTCAGTTGAATAGTTTTTGATGAGGATATTTTTGGGATGATATTGGGACCTGCTTGTTATAAACACACTCCCTATGTCCGCGCTGCCTGAATCCTTGTCCCTGCTCCATTTTTAAAGATGTCCATTTAGTCATAAAGGCTTATGGTTGCTTGCCATAAGAAAAAAATAAGAGCTGCAACTTGGCCAACAGACCGACCGAACAGTGGTTAGAAGGAGCCTTGAGCCAGGTCACCTAACGGGCCCATCTAATTTCAGAGTCTTGCAGCCGTGACTGACAGTGTAATCTTCTTTTCTCTGCTCTCGTGTCTGAACACTGGGCAGCTTTACCTGAGCGCACTTTGACAGCAGTGACAGGAACAGTCTGTGGAAATGTGAACCATGTGTCAGTTCGGTTCATTGCAAGCGGTTTAAATTTAGCTTTGTGATATGCTGCTGTCTTCAGCTAAGTTAATTAATGAATAAAATCAAAGCCTCTGTACCTATTTTTTATATGCACTCTTCCCATTTCATTCATTCTAGTGTTTTATGATTTGATTTTTTTTTTTCCGCCTTGTTGTAATTTAATGTAGCTGTAAAGCACTTTGAATTGCTTTGTACAAATTGTGCTCTGCAAATAAACTTTACTTGACGTGTTTACAATCAGTCAAAGAAAAAGCTACGTTTTAAACTGTTTGTTGTGGTTGAAACTCTTACCCTCCTCATGCATTTTTTAACATCCAACGTCTTAACAGCAACACGTTTATAGGCACATTCCACAACCTTCAGGGAGTATTCATTACATAATACCTGATATAGTGCCTTTAACAAGCCAACCTACAGTAAAATGCTTATCACAATTTAAACCAAGTATATGTATTAGTATTGTAAAATGGTCACTATTATGCAGTGCTTTAAAAAACATGCATTTTATTGTAATTTGACGCAATCCGGATGTTGAGCAGCAAATTAACATGATGAGGTATAATTAGCCTTATCCTGTAAGTCACGGCGCTGTGACTGTGCTCCCCATGACACTTAGTGAGATTGAACCTTTGCGTTAAGCATGTGTAAATTCACCACTTCCCCTCACTCCACCGGGTCAATCCATAACCTTTTCCGCAGCCTTTCTCAGCTTTTTGTCGGGAGCGGCTACCACAATGAGATTTGTCTGCCTTTAATTGAGTTGGAAGAAGACCGGGAGTCCAATGCCAAGGCTGTAACATCATCCAGGTAGCCGCCGCAGTATCGGCTGTAGCGAGGAGATCAGAAATTCAATGGTGTGACTCATAATCTCGTAAACATTTGATACACTATATGAGTCAGTGTGAAGGAAACCGAGCTGCTGCCCTGTTGAATGAATGGAGAAATGGCCTCTGAATTCATCGCAATATCGCTGTTGAACGCTATAGGCGTCTCCAGTAGGTGCATTAAAGTGGGCGAGCGCGCGCGATAGTGTTACTGAGTCAGCTTGTGGCACGGCTGATTGAATTTACAGATTTGAGGGAGGGGGGGGGGAGGGGGCAAAAGCCTGATAATGTGGAAAGCATATGGACCGTGAAACCAAAGCTGTGGTTAGTAGTGACTTGAGTAGAAAAGGCGCTGGGTCAGTGATGGCAGTTCACACAAAACCTCACGATTGACATGGTTTATTACTGTAATCAAATAGCAATTCATGTTTGTGTTTTTTTTTTTTTTTTTTCCTTTTTGTGAACATACCTCCGGATCATTGGAAAAATGTTAATATGTATGAAAGTTGCATTCAAGTATCCTTGTTTTGTGTTTGTGTCTTAGAAAAGAAAAAAAGGTAAAGGCTTAAATTACATGATTCGACAAACTCATTAGATTTTTTCCCCCCTCATTCACTGTAATGTTTTTGTGCCTGTTTTTTTTTTCAGAGCAAGGAGATAGCCTTTCAACTTCAGGAAGACCTAATGAAGGTCCTAAATGAGCTCTACACAGTAAGTACATCTTGTTACAAACCCTGCTTCAGACTGAGTTAAAGCCACACTGCCTGACATTTCATTCTATGCTACTCTGGGGCTAGGTATAGGTTACATATTTGTTACTTCTATGTCGCCCTCCTGAGGTCCTTGCATATTTGACCTTCTTTAGCCTCTGTCAAACAACAGAAATGGAAACACGAGGCATTGCATCAGACGGCCACAGACTCATTGCTGGCAACCGCCAATGAAATAACAGGTCTCCTTCGAATCTAAATATGTTGCTGATTCTAAAAAGAGCTCCAAAGTCAACATAAAGAGGCTCTGTCTAAACCAGTAAGTGTGGAGGACAGGCCAAAGCTCAGTCACCCTTCTGTAAACTGGTTCCAGTTATGGCGCAAGACTGACCGAAGGGAAATACTGCCAATCCAAGTCTTTTGCTAAAATAACTAATTTTGGGGCAAGGATGTTTAGGCTTTTCTATTGGTAAGTCTGTGTTTATACCAAAACCAGCCAACAGAAATGTGTACACAGGTTGGAGAGCTGTAATTAGGCAGTTAGTGCATTCCAGTTTGGGCCAATAAGTCAAGTTTGCAAAATTCATCCAGACAGTATCAATGTATATCTTTGGCAATTATAATTTCGCTGTTGTCATAGATTGTATTGGGAGGAAGCAGTTTGCCACTATTGTAATAACCACATTTTGGGACCAAATCTGCTCAGAATTTCTTCCTGACTTATTTCAAGGCTAGGGCAGTGTAGGCAGCATGTTAGGCACAGTGATTTGTGGCTGCAGCGGTCACAGAACTGGCCCTTATTAAAAGACTGGAGAAATCTGTTTTTGGTTTGCGGTTCAGGGAGAGTCTTACCGGCTGCTGTGAGATGAGTCCAATTTCTTTATGACGAATGAGCAACGGGCAGGGGACTTATTTATGGACCATGAAGCGATCAGTTTCAAACACGCACGACTTCCCATACTTGTATTTACATCATTAAAACGGTTCTATGACTAAAATGTGCGTTGTTTTATTGTAGGTAATGAAGACCTATCACATGTACCACTCGGAGAGCATCAGCGCCGAGGGTAAATTGAAGGAGGCGGAGAAGCAGGAGGAGAAGCAGATCGGCCGAGGAGATCCCGTTTTCAGTATCCGGATGGAGGAGCGGTACCAGCGGCGCAGCTCTGTCAAGAAGATTGAGAAGATGAGAGAGAAGGTACAATGACGTTTTGTTTTTCAATGACGAACAGATTGTCGAGATGACTTTTAAGTTTTTTGTTTGTTTTGTTTTGTCCGGGATTCCCACTGACACAGGTGAGGCTGAAGAGCAGGGAGCAACTTCTACCTAGACCCATTTACCTGTACATCTAGTGTTGCATTAATTTTTCACTAAAGTCTTGCATTAATGGGAGAATCGGACCAAGACACAAAAGTGGCAAGACTGCAATGTTAGCCTTTGATTGGCCACTCAATGTGCCAATGTTTAAGGATTAAAGGGGGGGTATTATGCTTTTTTCAATCACGTAGCACCAGTCTATAGCATACTACAATGATGACGTAACCTTCTGTTGGTCTGTATATGCAGTAAATTAAAATAACTGCCTTGAATAAAATTGCTCTCTCAAAATGGCTGTACTGAACGTCTTGAAATAGGCCTCTGTCTCTTTAAGAAGCTTTCCGACACGCCCCCTTCAGCACACTGCTGTGGCATCTAAACAACACTACTGTGCAGGGAGGGGGCTCTGCTGAGCTGAGGAGCAGTGGTTGGTGCCTTGGCTGGTGACAAAAGGTCCAGAGGCGTCTCCAGGAGGTGGGGGCGTTCCTAGGAGGACTCCGGCATAGCTACACCTAAAATGGCTGCCGTCTAAGTTTTTACTGATTACTCAAAAATATGTGAATGAGCCAAGGCAACACTCCAGGCATGTGTTTAATGAGGGAATGACATAATAACATGATATAAAGCTTGAAAAAGTCGATTTTACATAATACCCCCCTTTAAAAGAACACATGTGCATACCTCCTATGTATATTCGGGTAGTAAGCTGACCTCATTCTTTGGCCACATAATGTTGCTGAACCTAGACCTATAAACAGCAGCAGCAGCTCCAGATCCAGGTGGTGACTTTTTCTTTTGTTCAGGCAGTGTGAAGATAAAACGGTGAATGATAAAACAGCATGTTCGTTCTTCATCTGTTGGTGTCATCCTATTTTAGCCGAAGTTTTCTAAAGCAGCTCGCAAGTCAAGACAGAATCCATTTGTTATTAATTCCCGCTCACTTGTTTATGTTCTGTCTCTTATTCTCTCGTCAGCGCCAAGCTAAATACTCGGAGAACAAGCTCAAGTCGATCAAAGCGCGGAACGAGTACCTGCTGACGCTAGAAGCCTCCAATGCCTCCATTTTCAAATACTACATCCACGACCTGTCAGACCTAATTGATGTAAGTAGAAACGCCAAGGTTTTCTCTGTATTATTTTTTATTCAGAGACCAAGAATGAATGGCAGCGGTGGATGTTTTAAGTGCGTTCTTGTGTATATGTCTGCTGGTATTAAGGGGGAGTCACTGACTTTGAAGAGATAAAATTATAAGTGTATTAGAGGAACTGAGAACCTGAGTAGCTGGGTTTGAAGTTTAAATGGTCGTCAGACTGCAGACTGTGGGATGAAAATTACAGAGTGGGACAAATTAAAGCTTCATATTAACCTTTAGAAAAGCAATTCCTTTTCTCTTTTCCTTATTACTTCTTTGTAAGTCCAGATAATATGCTCTGCTGCAGTTTTCTGTCTCTTCACTTCGGTCCTATAGTGTGGGTTGCTTTGTTTGACCTTCTGTTGCTTTGCTGACATATCTGACTTGTTTATAATCAGATTCTTCAGGGTTATCATTATTTCTCAGTGTAATAAACTTACTGCAGCACTTTCTGTGGCGTTTCTAAGGAAACACGAACAGGGCTGGAGCTTCACATAGCTTTGAGAGTTTTATATTCAAGTCGGGGCTAAGGGAGCAGAGACATGCAACCTCTATTCGGCATCAAGCTGTGCACAAAATTTACCCTCTCTCCACTTTTCTCACAAGCCTTCACATCCCGCCACCGTGTGTGTGTGTGTGTGTTTGGAAGGGAGCGTGTGCAGATTTACACTTTTGTTCACGGTAGAAGGTGTTTTGTAGTGTGACACTGAGCACACAGCACAGTGTCACTGCGTACAATGTGAAAGACTGTTTATAGAATACTGTGTTTCTATATGTTTGATGATATGTTGATGATAAGTGAAATTGTTATTATTATTTTCTTTCTTTAAGTTGTGCTACCAAAATGTGCCCCTGTGCAGAACAATTGACATAGTTCTCTCTAATCATATTTTGATTTCTGTTTTGTCTTCAGTGCTGTGACCTCGGATACCACGCCAGTCTCAACCGAGCCCTGAGGACGTACCTGTCAGCCGAGTACAACCTGGAGACATCGCGGCACGAGGGACTGGACATAATTGAAAACGCAGTAGATAGCTTGGACCCCAGAAGTGACCGGCAGAGGTTTATGGAGATGTTTCCCACAGCTTTTTGCCCGCCTTGCAAATTTGAGTTCCAGCCCCACATGGGAGATGAGGTACAGTATATAAAAAGCTATGTGAATGTCTTTTGAAAGTATCTTCTGCACATGCCTGAAGAGAAATGTGTGTTCCTCCAGTGGACTGTTGCCCATTTTGGTATTATTTCATTCTCAGGTGTGCCAGATCTCGGTGCAGCCACCAGTCAACGGCGAACTCATACTGAGATTTCAACAGCTGCAGTCTCGTCTTGCGACTCTAAAGATTGAAAGCGAAGAGGTACCGAATTTTATCCTTATGTACAGTTTGTCAAAGATCAGACAGGGAATTTGTTATTTGTTTTTGTTTGTTGTCCTTTACTGAGTGCCAGAAGCCATTTTCAAAATATATTTATGTTTCTTCTTCTTTGACAATGAGCCTCATTATATTCATACCCTGCAGTTATGCATCAAACACACATTTTCAAATCCATCTGACATTATTCCCTGTTTCGATGGGCGTGGGCGTAACATGTCTTTCAAATTAACATTATGTTTCTGTTGCAACTTCTACAAAATAAAGGGCTTTTTTGATGTGGCATTGCTGATGTCATCAAAGTTCACAGTTGTATTTGATGCCATGATGACTCCCGGCGTACTTGCGCTTCCCTAAAAGCGGATGTCCTGCTGGCTCGGAGCTGGAGGGGTGCAGTTGCCTTGTGTTAGTTTCAGCAGATGGCCTCTCTCTCTGGGCACTGCATGTCAGACACGTCCTTGAAAAAAAAAATGGACATTGAAAAAGCCCTGTGATGACCCACAAGCCCCAACTGTCAAATGCAAAAGAATAAAGTGTGGAGTCTTCATCCGGTGAGGAAAAGCTGAAGGGCAGTGCTTAACAGGAATGCAGCTGTTTCCTCAAACCTCGAAATGGTGAAAGAAAACATTGCTGAATAATTTACTATGAATTACAGGAGGATGGAAGCCATGAGTTGGATCAAAAGGGAAGTCTTTGCATGTCTCTGTCACTTAGAATAAATGCATAATATTTGTGCCATGAAGTTGATTTATTTTTTGACCCACTGAGAAATAGATGTGGGCGTGTGTGGCGAAATTACACTGATGTCCAATAGCATCACTCTTTATCCAACTGGAACATATCCTCGTCCTTTAAAGAGTGACTTATGAGCCTTATGTTTGTGTTCTCGACTTCTGCTTTTGGGCTTCATGCACTGTATTCTATATTAGACATCCAAGCAGATGTCCTGTCTGTATCCCACACCTCTTTTCACTCATTGTTGGTTTATACTTTGTGGCAAGAACCAATAAGCTTGCTGTGCAAAGCGCGGAGTTCTCACGCCTACAATTTATTCTCAAAGCATTTCGCACTAAACCCCACTCAATCTCGAACCATCTTCTTTGCGGGGAGTGTTTGTTTTCCCTTAGATAAATCTCAGGAAGCCACATCAAAGCGGCGCGAGAGGGAATGTGTAGCTCAAAGCAGGATGATCAAAAAAGATTACACACTTTCTTCAGTGTGCGATTGACCTGCTCTGCTGAAAACGCGCACAGAAGCAGAAGCTAACTCGAATGTTTATGCTGTGGCGTTTTGCAGAGGCGGTGCACTGACAAAAGTTCTTCATCAAAAATCAGCTTGAGTGAGGTTAATGCTTTGCAATGGGGCTAATGGACATGTGCTAAGAGTCTTGGAGCTTTGATGTAATTGAGCGCTGCAGTGAACTGTCCATCTGTTGAATAATGTATAGCCTCTATTCACAGTGAGTGATTGTCTCAAATGTATAGTTCATGTTTATATTATACGCACAGTGGGTTTGAGAAAGATCCCTTCTATGCAAATTCATGTTTGGAGTCATTTAGTGTTCAGTGTCCACTTTCTGATGAAGAGTTGAAGACGTACATTTCAGTGGATTAGGTTTGTTACATTACTCACCATTGAGAAATACTAAGGTTTCTTAGATTGACTACCACTCGATCGCAGCCTTTCCGTTTTTACCAAATGGTCAATGAGTATTTCTATTAGATATTGGTCATACCACCTTTGCTCTGCCCAATCCGTCAGACCTTGGAAGCTAAGCAGGGAAGGGCCTGGTCGGTACTTGGATGGGAGACCGTTTGGTAACACCAGGAAGCCTAGCGAATGTAGGGAGTGAGTGAGTGGTTGGTGATGGTCGGAGGGGCCGATGGCGCAGACTGGTTGCCTCGCTTCCGTCAGTCTACCCCAGGGCAGCTGTGGCTACAACAGTAGCTTACCACCACCAAGTATGGAGTGAATGAATAATGACGACAGAGTAGCGCTTTGAGAAACTTGGTAATACAGGCTTATAAAGCGCAATACAAGTGTAAGGCATTATTATTATTATTATATTATAATTGTCATTTTTATGTCATTGTTCATAGCTTTCTTTAGAATCATGTCAAATACTTTTGACTCAGCGATGTAAACTTTAGAGCATTTTTAGTTTAGTAAAAGCTTCTAGTCTTAAAATTGTCAACAAAAGCTCTTGACTGTCATCATCGGCTGCCGTATAACGCTTGCCTTGACGGGCTCATATTTCCCTCTTTTGATCACCAAATAACGATTCCTGACAGGATGGCGGCTCGGTGGTTCAGAAAGCGCCATTTCCTGCTTCACATTGTCATTATCCATGTTTGAACCTGCTCCGCGTTGGCGCTCCCTGCCACATGGGTGACACCGTAACTACATCCACATTGTGCGCCAGAGACACCGCGTGTTAGCGCCGTAATCCATCTTCGTTTTCTTGCTTCAGGTAGATTTTTTTTTTTTTTCTCATGCCACACCGCAGATGAGTCACGGTTCAAGCAGTTTAAGATATAACATACGATCCAGTGTTTTTTCTCACTGTGTAAATTATTCCCATAACACTCCACAGTCCACCTCGTATTGACTGGCTTTTGAACAGAGAGCTGTGGTCACTGGTTTTGAGCGGGGGCTTCTGACCATTAGGAGATAATTTGAAGGCAGTCCAGCTGTGGCCAACTCCATTGACCCGTGATGGCCCATATTCAAAGCACATACGATTAAGCTGTGTAGTCATGTTTATTGCAGCTTTTGACTGCACATTGTCTTCATTGAATGTGGGTTTAGATCTGGTTCAGTCAGGCAATTTTGACATATTTTTGTGGCTCTTTGTTCAAATTTAGCATTTATTGCTAAATTTGTCATACCCTGTAGTCTTCACCGAGCACATTTTTGCCCAGTTCAGCTTTACCCAAATCTAAAAGCTTTTCGACTGGAGCAAACTAAACTGATCGAAGAGTTTTCCTCACGTTGTCGTCGCTGTTTCATAGTATTTTTGGTGCGTTTTTGTCTCGCTTTTTTTTGCCTGTTTGACGTTTTGTTGTTGCATTTTGACACGTTTTTCAAGAAGCTTTTAGATTTGGGTAAAGTCGAACTGGAGAAAATGTGCTTGGTTAAGGCGGAGGTTAATTCAAGAGCATTTCATATGGGTACCTTTTCATTTGCCCTGTTAGAAATGAGAAATGTACTAAAATACCCTTATATGGAGAGGGGCATTGTATTGTCTACAAGATTATATCGGAATTGGGGTTTTTAGGAAAATATGTTAAATATAAATATTCGGTTTATACAGTCAATGACAACAAGAAACAAAAAAAGAAGCTGCTAGTGGAGAAAAAAATGCCAAGTTGTATTTAATAACGGCATGAATTGATATTTTTGCGTTTATAGTACCAGTATATTGCATAACTCTTAACCCCCGCCTAAACCGAGCAAATTTTCTCCAGTTTCTCCAAATAAAAGCTTCTTAAAAAGTGTCAAAATGGCAACAAAAACGAAGATGAAAACGCAACAAAAAGCCACATAATATTGACTACAACAATGCAAGGAAAAAGATCAGATTAGAT
Organism: Neogobius melanostomus; assembly: GCA_007210695.1. Classification (NCBI taxonomy): domain Eukaryota; kingdom Metazoa; phylum Chordata; class Actinopteri; order Gobiiformes; family Gobiidae; genus Neogobius; species Neogobius melanostomus. The sequence goes on along the minus strand of VHKM01000106.1, from coordinate 2,833,816 downwards.
CAGTTTTGGGTCTTAGCTTTGAAATGAGGCACTGGCCACAAGCTATAAGATGCTTTAGATATGGGTAAAGCTGAAATGGAGAAAAGGTGCTCGGTTAAGGCGGGGGTTAAGGGGTAAAATCATTTGTTGGAATTGTTTAATCATTTGCACATTTTCTTGCCGTTTGCGAAAATATTGCTTGGTGATTAATATGAAAATATTACCGTGTACAATATCGTCCACCCATTATGTTTTTCTATAACCTTGACTTCTGTAAGTGCCTGATCACCACTAATATAAAATTCAGTAAGCTTCGCCATCTCTGCCCACTTTGTTCATTCAAACTGATTGCGTTGGCTTAGAATCCGTTGAGGGCCAGGCGGATTTTCCTTTTTTCAGTGCCTGCATCTCGTCAGGAAACACTTGAATTTTTCAGTGTGTCCCGGGAAGGCCAGAGAGAGGTTTTTAGGGAGTGCGATGTTACAAGGCGCTGAGTATGTGGTGATGACATCCAGCTTTTAAGGCCCGGCAGGTGATGCTTCAAAAATACCCTTCCCCCCCTTCTAATATCTTTGTGTTTCTCTCCCTAGATTAAGAAAACTTCGGAGGCCACGCTAACCACAATCCAGGACATGGTGACTATAGAGGACTATGACGTATCAGAGTGTTTTCACCACAGTCGCTCCACCGAGTCTGTGAAATCTACGGTGTCTGAGACTTATCTGAGCAAACCCAGCATCGCTAAGAGGAGAGCGAATCAACAGGAGACGGAGCAGTTCTACTTTATGGTTAGTTCACTCCCCAGTAGTCGTGCAATAGTAGTGCAATGATAATGGGAGATAATGATAATGGTATGGCTACACTATATGACAGAAAACTATTTTTGGTAACTGTCTTGAATATTCAACCATTTCAACACAGTATTATTCAATAAATTCACACAAAACATTTACGCAATTTGTTTTTTTCATTAACTTGTGTTAAAACAAAATCTAAAAATACAAAGTCACTTCCAAATCAAAGTTAAAATTTTAACTAAATTGCAAAAATCATCACTAAAACCTGTGATATATTTTGGCTTCTTGTAACATGGATATTGCTTCACCTAAATTGCAATGATTATAATTTATCAAGATTCGGTTGTAATATTAACTGCTGAACTAATTCAAGAACAACATTATGAATAACATTATTTAAAGGTGCATTATGCAACTTTTTATGTGTAAAAGAAAAAGTGTATATTTGTGCGTATTTGACCTTGTAGTGACCCAGCAGCTGTACGAGTGGTCAGCGTAGCACCTTTACTTTCCATCACAGTGGTCTCTAGGACGCTCCAGGATCAATTGTTTGGGAGGTTTTCACTACTCATGTGGCCCCACTTACCAGAAAACCTACAGAACAAGTGATCCTGGAGCGTTGTAGAGACCACCGTGATTTAAAGTAAAGGCGCCATGCTCATACTCCTACAGCTGCTGGGTCACTACAAGGTCAAATACGCACAAATATCAACTTTTTTTTTTCCTCATAAAAAGTTGTGTAATGCACCTTTTTAAAGTGTGGTTTTGATTCGCTTACATTTGATGTTACAACCTTATCTCACAGCAGCATAAAGGGTATCCGGTTGCAGTCTCTAGAGTCTAGATGGTCACGCTAAGATAAACCCATCAAAAAAAGCCGCCTCGGCCCCTGACAGCCTTATTGTACATGGGCTGATTTAAGACGCTGCGCTTAGCCTTGCACTCATGACTTGCTTGTAATTACTTGATAATATTTCTCGTCAGAAATTCCGGGAGTTTCTGGAGGGCAGTAATCTCATCGCAAAACTGCAGGCCAAACACGACTTGTTAAAGAGGACACTCGGTGAAGGTATGTATTTATGTATTTTTTGCTGTGGGCTATGAAGAACAGCGTTTGGAAAGAGGACTAAATGTGTTAAATCCTCATGTTGGGTCGCACTGTCGTCAAAGCAAAGCAGCAGCATGTTCATGGTGACGAGCTGTAAAGTTACGAGTCAGGTCTGAGGAAATTAATCACCAACAAAACACCCATAATAAAAAATAATGCTTTTGTTTCCCATTTATTCTGTGAAATCCTCCACTTCATGGCTTTAAATTCTACTCTCACCATTTTAACACATTCTGGGTATTGATTAAATTCCAAAAGGATTTCATGCTTTCATCAAGTCCTCTAATTGTTTTAATTCAGTACTTTTTGACGACAGATTCCCTGTTGTAATCTGGGTTTTAGCAGCAGCTGCGAGAGATTTTGAACTTGTATTAGCCGTCTTAGTGATTGATTCACTCCTGACTAAATGGACGGCTGTGCATTAGAGGGATGTTGGTGATTACCTTGGCCTCCCCTTGTTCTACACTGGTGGGATCTCCTCGAGGCCTGGGCTAATCTGCGGTGTATGTCAGTCATTGTTCTGACCGCGCGACGGTCTCTCCTGATTTAATGAAAGGGCGGAAATCATCTGCTGCTTTTACAAAATGCTTAATCATATTGTCAAAGCATGAGTCACTTAAACACACACGGACAGGTTAGGTCCCATCTTGGGAACAGCTTTACATTTGGAAGCTAGTTTGTGCTTTGCCTTCCAAACTGCAATCATTAGCATAACTATGGTGTGTAATACTATATTGGGCCTGAGGACGTTTGTTCATTGGGAAATCTATGGACTACCTGATGTATAGGCTGATGTTTATGCCATTGTGGGGGCACAGATGGCAGACTTCAACTAGACACAAGACTTTGGCCTGTCTAAACATTTTACTCTTCTCTCTCCACCCGCAGGCCACAGAGCTGACTACATGACCACAAGGTAATGCACACACACTCACGTGTAGGGCTTTCATAGTTGTCTATATACTGTATCTTAAAAAATGGTCACAATGTCTTTTCTTTTTGACCATGCTGATATAATTTAGTTCACCTACATCTAAACATTAAAGTTAATTATAAATAAATGGTTTATTCGCTGTAATACATCAGGATATGTTACATATAATGAGGTAAGCTTAATGTTACCTTTCATTGAAATCATTGATGTCAATTAGAGTAATGGCTTGTACAGTTTTGTGAAAATTAAGAGAACCTTTTTCTACATTTGGATATTTAATACATTGATGATGTTCAATGATAAGATTCAGTACAGTATAGATATAACGCCCTGAAGGCCAATCACAAGTGTGAATGTATCCCTAACCTTCAGGTTATAGCCGTGTCTTGAAATAGTTTCACTCATTTATCCTTAATTTCCTCTCTAGATCAGGTATCGGTATTTGAAATGCCAGGAAATGAAAATCAGATTGATTACATATGCTGTCTTTGTATTCTAGACATCCAAATGGGGCATTCAGAACCCTCACGGGCACCCGGCGGCCCAGGCCCCGCTCTGTTTTTAATGTTAGATTATTTAATGGAAATTTGGAGTCATTTATCAAGGTACAAAAAATATTCTGGCAGCTTGATGTGGCTCCTTCTACCTATTTTCTGTTCTGCTCCTGCTGCTGCCTGGCCATTTTGGTATAGGTTCCTTTCAGGACATTCTACTTGTAATTTATATTAAAGAAAGAATCATTTGTTTGCTTGGATGCCTTCTTGGGACTGTCCTCATAAACTCTGCCCGACTCTGGGTTGGCTCTGATAGATTGGTGGTGAGGAGGGCAGTCGGGGGGTAAGCGTTTGTCTCTGTCAGCTCCTCCTCTGACTTACTGCTGACCTGGCATCACCAAGCTGTTCTGATGGGAGATATTTTAGCCCTTTCCTTCCCCAGAGTGAGAGCACAGGCTGCTTTAAAACGAGCTGGATAAATGACAGTTGGCCGGCGAATGCCAGATTGATACGGTCTCCTGCCTCCCCCCTCAATGCCCGTCTCCCTGCCATGCCGGGTGCGATTCATCCTAGCCATCCTATATGCCTGTGTGGAATCAGGGCATGATCTTGGTTGAGCTGTGGTGAGCAGGTGCTGTGGTCCTAACTTGGGTCTTGCTTTTTTTTCTCTCTTCTTCCCCTCTTGGCCTTTTGCATCACTCTTCTGTACAGCCGTGGACGCCGGAATTCACACGCTCGACATCAGGTACATCGTTTGGGGTGCTCTTGCTTGCTTGCAAATCTTTTTAAGTCCGTGGAGTTTTCTTCTTTACCTTTATCATAATAGATGAGCAAACAAGACAGACTGAGCTGAAGTCATACCCGTAACTAACATCAACTATCTTATTGAATTTGTTGGCAAAAAAGCCTTTCATCCCTTGTCTCACATATCCAGAGAGATAGAGTTACATAATGCCTCAGTATCAGACCTGTAGCTCAATCCTCACAGCTCCACTGCAACGCTAGATAGTCGATTTTTGGCACGGCCATCACGTTTGGATCGTGCATTTACCCTTGAGGGCTGTAAAATGATCCACGGTATCATTAAAAACATGTAGTGAGTCCCTGTTCAGCCACAGACTGAGGCAGCTGGCAGTAGGCAGAGAACCAGTGTGTTTCTTTTCTGTACGCGACGGGAATTCGTTTGTTGTTTCAGTCAACGCACCACTCAAGTCTAAGCTTTGCATAAAGTGACTGCTGTTAAGACAAGTGCTAGAGAACACCGGCTCTTTGCAAAATATGATATTAATATCCACTGGGTCGTAATTCCAAGGGTTCATGGACTCCCGTACATTCATTAGGTTGAGTGGCTTTTTAAATGATATGACATCAGCTCATTCTGTCTGTTTTAATGTCAATAACCTCTAATTATGTGCATGCAGCGTTTTATGTTTACATCCTGATCAGAAGCTGACCAGTGTTATACTGTATTTATCTATTAACTTATTCCAATTTTGCACAAACTGATGCTATTACATAACAAATTATTATTATGTGTCAGATGCTGGTCAGGTTCTCTGTTCAGAGAGTTTAAATTTGGCCATTATACATGGGGATGTTCTTAACTTAAATTGAGTGACATTACTTTCAGGATTCGGGTCAAGCAATCCCTCGAGTGGTGGAGAGCTGCATTCGCTACATTAATTTATATGGTGAGTTGCACATTATTACTGTACATTGTTACTGTACAATACTATTACTTTAGTGCCTAATGCCACGTGTCTGACACTTGAACACTTTCCTCGTGTTAACTGTCGGGGCGTGTGGTTTCTGCTGGAGCTGGAGTTTGTTCCACTGCTGTCATGGTCATGGGGAAATGCAGATGCTTGCCGTTTACTGTGGTGAAGAATTTTCTACCGTGTACAAACAGATATTCATACAGGCCGTTTGGCTCATCGACTGGATTAACATTTTTTCATTGTTTGTGTTGTTCATATAAAACATTTTTCCCCCACGGATGGTCCTGAGAAAATGTGTTAAACCAAACTACCTCATTATTCTTCATTTTGACCCCTGATCTTTTCCCCTGTTGTTCTAATCCTGACTGACTGGAAGACACTTTAATCAAGCGCAATTTCAGTCGGTCTTCAGCAGGGCTGGGTAACGTTACATTTTTTCCGAAATGGGTACTTTATCGATACTTGGTTTTCAATACCTGTGCTACATTATTTGTCATAATAGAACAATAAAACTGAATAATAATGTTAACTTATTAATTTTCCTTCCATTTCATTTCTTTTGAATTTGTATAATTTGTTTGAGGTGAAACAACCAAAGAAACTTTCTTTAATCACAAAAGGGTGGAAAAAACAGTTTTGTTTTTTTTCTTCCAATTTTTAACACATTTTCTCATGTTTTTCTCCCCTAAATTTTCCATATTTTTTCCACATGTTTTCCCTAAATTTCCCCCAATTTTCGTAGGTTTTTTTCCTAATTTTCCCAGTTTTTTTTTTTCCATGTTTTCCCTGCCAAATGTTCAATTGTTTCCCCAAAATGTTCCCAAATTTACCCACATTTTTCCACTTGTTTTCCCCCTTTTTTCAATTTGATTTGAAACTTGAATATAAAGATTTTATATTTCTTTTCGGTTCCTGCATTCGATACTTATACCAGTAGTACCTTAACCTTTTTTTTCCGATACCAGACTGGTATCGTTTAACAGTACCTAGCCCTAGTCTTCAGAGACATTAAATTGGAAAACTGAATGTGGCTTAATGAACGAGCTGTGCCTTTTTGTTTAACTTAAGCAGTGGTAGTCATCTTCAGTGGATTTCGCTGTTCTTCTTTCTTAAAATCCCCTCTGTTGGGTTCTATTTTCCACAGGCCTCCAACATCAAGGCATATTCCGTGTATCTGGGTCGCAACTGGAAGTCAATGACATTAAGAACTCCTTTGAAAGAGGTACCAAGCTTTTAATGGAACAATATTTTACAATAGCATACAGCAGCAATTATTCATGAGTTTGTTCACTAATCTTCCGTGGCCATGTCGTAGGAAATGACCCCCTGACAGATGAAGAAAACAACCATGATATAAACTCTGTGGCTGGCGTTCTCAAGCTGTACTTCCGAGGTCTAGAAAACCCTCTTTTCCCCAAAGAGCGGTTTAATGAACTGCTTTCTTGCATCAGTAAGTATATACCTTTTCAATAAACAGTTTTTTCCCCCCTCATGACCAGCTTTGCAGTGCTTTTCAGACACTGTGCATTATATAAGCCTGGTGTTTTCTGTCTGACGTGCGAGCCTCTTGCACCCGTGTGTTTATGTACCAATGGGGCTGTCTTTTAGGTGTGAAGTGTGGCTGTGTGTGAATCAGGCTGTTCTTGGACACGTTTTTAGGCCTTGAGCGATGAGGAGTCTATGTTTACATTCCTCTATTCCACACTCATCAGCAGTGATCGCAGTGCAGGCAAAAAGCCCAATAGCTGCCTATTAAAAATAATTAGATCATCAAACCAGAGCGCCATTTCAAGCCACACCGCGTAACATTTCAAGTAATAATAAATATAATGGTATACAAGTTTATATTTTTATTGTTGAAAAATACCTGACTGTAACTTTACTGTGAGGGGGGGGGGGGGACGTCTCCAGCTCGTCTCCAGCTCGTCTCCATGGAGATTTAGAGAGGTTAGGTCCTCATACAAACCCTCTCTTTGACTAGATATAGTATTCTCTGTGTGTAGCTGGTATATTTATTTATTTATTTATTCCTGGATATGTTCCTTCCTTCATCTTTTTAGCAATAACAGATAGGTTGGTAATGGTAGGCTTCCCCAGACATTCAGATAGGCTTGGTCAAGGGGACCACCTATCAAGAGATTTTGAGCCTATTATAAAGCTTAAAAGAATATGAATTGGAAAAAGACTTTGCACATCAGCTCAAGGAAGATGAGTACAACACAATGATAAGATAATAATGATATTTAACCTCTTACCCGCCTTAACCGAGCGCATTTCCTCCAGTTCAGCTTTACTCAAATCTTGAGCTTCTCGACAGGAACTCGCAGCCTATAGGCCTGGCAGCCTCGTTTGAAAGCTAAGACCTACAAAACTGCTTGCACTTTTTTGTTCCGTTATTGCTGCGTTTTTGTCACTTTTGTATCGCTCTTTTTTGTGGCTTTTTCATCCCTCTTTAGTTGTGCTTCTGTCGCTTTTTTCTTGTGATTATTGTTGCTTTTCTGGCACACTTTCGTCGCTATTTTGAGGCTCTTTTCAAGAAGCTTTTTCGATTTGGTTTAAGCCAAACTGGAGAATGTGTGCTCAATTCAGGTGGGGCTTAAGAGGATAATGTCCAAATAAAGTAAAGTAAAAAAGTATAAAATAACATGTTTAATCTCATTTGTTACTGCTCAAGGTGTTAATTTGATTGAACCTACTGTGTGTTCAAAATGGTATGTTTGGTGTTGTAATAAAATACCTAAATACATATTGAGGAAGTATTTTCGGATTAGCATTTTAGTCAGGTATTCCCGTGATAAAAATGCTCCACTACTTTCCCAGAGGCCCAAATCCCAGATGGCATCGCGTGGCTGGAGGGTGACACAGCTATTTTTAGCAGACGGCACAGCCTCAGCCCCACACAAAAAAATTGACTGCTTCAAGTGCAGCAGCAGAACAAATACGATTGTCTTGAAGCACAAAGCCATTTAGTGAAGCGTGTCAACGGGGCACAGTTTTCAAGACACAAAATAATAATGGCATTGTTATGAGTTTCGCGATATCATGAAGGACTTTTCTTGAGAGTTGGAACATACCTTTTGTTAGTACATCTTCTTCATGCGTTAACCCATGCATTGTCTTTTGTTTTAGGAGTGGAAAACCTGTATGAGAGAGCTTTGTACATCCGCAAGATTCTTCTGACTATCCCTCGATCGGTACTTGTCGTCATGCGGTACCTCTTTGCCTTCCTCAACCAGTATGTGTATTTCCACCAGAATTATTGTCCATTACTGAAGCCAAAAGTTTAATCCCACATGATCGTTCTTCTGTTCTTCCAGTCTCTCCCAGTACAGCGACGAGAACATGATGGATCCGTACAATCTGGCCATATGCTTTGGCCCAACTCTGATGCCCACGCCTGACAGCCAGGACCAGGTGTCATGCCAAGCCCACGTCAATGAAATCGTCAAGACGATCATCATCCACCATGAAACCATCTTCCCAGACTCCAAAGAGCTGGACGGACCCATTTATGAGAAGTGCATGGCAGGAGGAGACTATTGGTAAGAAAAAGAAGCCAGTGATTCTTTAAACATGGTCCTGGGATAGAGGTGCAGCACATACGTATCCTATTGACTATTTCTACTTCCTCAATGAAGTATCTTGCACAGCTTTCCCCATTTGGGTCCCTCTCAACATGGAAGCGTGCACCTTGTAAATCCTGAGGTCCCTGCTCCAGCTGTGTCAGTAGCCTGTCAGTGCAGTTTATTGGAGTAATCCGACTCACTAATTAGGCATCTGGGGTTGAACAACATCATGACAGTGACTTTACGCAGTTCGCTCTTTATCTTTGTGAGACAGACTGAAACAATCACTGTAATGACCACAATTACAGCAGGAAGGAGGAGAAGTCACCTGGAAAGAACAGAGCTGATTATGTGGGGTGCATGGTGCAGTCAACCTAGAGCTGTTTGACCACATGTAATCTGGGCTTGCCACTTTTTTTTTTTCTTTCTTACTGAATCTTCTTTGTCCATGTTTACAAAATCTCTTGAGGTCATCAATGATTCACTTCTAATTAAAGCTAAAGCACTTGCCTCACTGCATCTCTCACTTTGGGGCAAAGCCAAAAGGCCTGAGGAACTTGTTGTCTTGGCCGGCTTTCTTTCCTTGCAGTTACGGTGAAAGGACCTTAGTTCTTTTCGCCTACTGTATATTAGATGCGCGAGGCACTACTACCCATTTTTGCACTTCCCTAATTGCTGTGTCTGAATTTTGTTAATGAAGCTTAAACTTAAACACACAAATAAATATTTTCCTATGATACAATTTGCCACGGTTTGACCTTTTTGAGTGTTGCTGTGGTGTGACAGTCTGTTGTTTCCACAGCGAGAGCCCGTACAGTGAGCACGGAGCTCTGGAGGAAGTGGACAATGATGGGGGGACTGAGGCGCACACCAGCGAGGACGGTGAGTAACCGCATTTACGTTGTTGTTCTGTTTCATAGTCTCAGCTCATTTAACTGGGATGCAAACACACTGACTACACTAACATAAACTGCACTCCTGGGTTGCAGTCTCGTGGCGCAGTGAGGGTTAAGCTTCTGCTTCTCAGGGAGGCTAATCCTGCCTTTGAGCCCGTTAAATGCAGTTACCTTGAAGGGCCAGAGAATGTGATGGACAGCCATTCATATTGTAATGCACATAGCTCTCCCCTGGGGCCTCTGGACTAGCACATTCCTCCTATAGAAATACTGTGGCGGTCTAAATCAGCTGAATTCCTTTCATAAAATACTGGTGTCACATTCACAGGTTCTTATTCAGTTTGACTTTATAAATACTTCTGGTAACAATTTGTCACGGATCCCTGCCCGAATTATGTCAAGGTGTCTGTTGTCAAGTGGCTTTTGCTTATTCTTCTCTAAATGGGATTCCCATATGTGCTATAATATGAATAATATCTTGTGGGAAAAGGGGTAATTTGTGGGATTAATTCAGGTGTTACCATACATTTAGTTCTTTGTTTAAAAGTAATTGATCATAGCAGTAAGTGACATCCAACTCAAACACTGAACTTGTAGAGACGAGATCAAACAGGGTCAAGCATCTCTGTTTAGAGTGCACACTGCAGAAACAACCAAAGGTTTGTGTAAACATGTGAAAATCAATATCAGATTGTGGAGCAGATGATCATGTTAATGGGGTGGAGAGTGTACCATTGTCCCAAACGTTCATTATGTGGCCTTCAAGTTTATTCATTGTTTGAAGAACTAGACTGTTACTATATCTGTTAGAGCTTGATTCATGACATGTCCCACTGCTATTTCTGTTATCCAGAAAAAAACATTTTTACAATGGCATAAACTCTAAATGGTCAGACAGTTGTGATTTTAATATTCCCTTACCTCATCAGAAACACATGCTCTTGCACATACTCTTCTCTTCTCTCTGCTACATGTTTTGCGAAAAGTGAAAAATATGTCATTAGAATCAAATGTGTAAGTTTAACTAATTGATCATTTCTGTTCTGAGAGACACTTGTTTACATACTATACATCCTAGGAATGAACCACAACCTTGGCCCCCAGTGTAACTTCTCAGCTTCATTGTCACGGACTGTTTCTGTCACACCAGAAGATAAACCTGTACTTTTTTACATTGGCTTATTCCCAGAACCATCAATACATTGATGTGATACATTGATATTCCATAATCTGTAAAATTCACAATAAGGTCAGAGGTGAACAAACTGGCACATTGATTGTATATCACGACTCTGCGGGAGCCTATATAGCAGGGGTGGCGAACACGCAGCTCTCGAGCCGCATGCGGCTCTTGGCCAATCAGAGTGCGGCTCTTTGCATGATTGGATTTGTTTAATACAATGCGGCTCTTTGCAAAATAATTGGTACATCTTTCCTATAAACTGTAACAGTCTTTTAGAATCTTGACCAAAAATCCAACCATAGTCCTACAGACCCTGTTTCCCATCTCTACACACATGAATGAGAGTCTGTATATCTCCTTTTCGAGGCGGCGTGTAAAAGGTGCCCGTACAGCAGCCTCACTCACAGCGGGATGTATGTTAAACAACAGTCAGGCACATCGTGGCACTGGATCAGCTTCTGTGCATTTCAGATTTTTGATTAGCCTACTCTGTATTTGATCAAAGTTGGCCTCATATTTACAGAAAAAGATAAAATTAGGAAATGGAAAAAAGCGAGCTTTAATGAAGCATATGATGCGAAGCGCGACATCGTAACGCGGAAATACGCAAAGTCATTGACTTTTCTTTCACATGTGTTGCAACTGTAACAAATGCAACATAAAACAGAATCTCAGACGTCCTCCATAGACTCCTGATTAAAGTTTATTTGTGAAGCCTAGAGTGCGTTCTCTGCACAGTCCAGTCAGGACCAGGCTGCAGGCGAAGTGCACAGGCCACAGGGGCGAATCAGAGGAGGGGGCTCAGTGGGCAGGGCCCCTCACACGAACACACTCCGACATTAAACATAAAAAAATCAAATTCTGTCCCAGTCATAGCAGAACAGCACACAATGTCAGTTTATTTTAATATAAATTTATTTCAATCATGTTCAGGAGTAAAACCATTAAATCTAATACAATTCTTGAAACGAAAAGAAAAGAAAAAGGCCAGGCATAAAGTTATAGTTTATTGTGACTAAATATTACGGTCACATGAGATTTAATCAGTTTAAACTACCGCCCCTGGATCTCGCAAATGGTCGGTGCCTTTGTGGCTAGTTGGCCACCCCTGCTATATAGGATGTCCTTGTTGTCGAGTGGCGCAGCAGGCACACCCATATTGGATTGCACATGTTAAAGGGCAGTGGATTTTTATTGGATGGGGTGGGTCGTGCTTACACCCTATAAACACCCCTTTGATGTCAGAGTCTCTAACATCATACACTTTTCTCCCAATTCATCCACACAAAGAAAATGCCTTTTTAGGACGGTATTGATTTGTTTCCCATACCAGTTTTTACCCCTCTATTTCTATATATGAACAATCGTGGTTGCGCTCCACTGGCCTGAGCGTGACATCTGACAGTTTGGATCCTCGGTGTGTGTGTGTGTGTGTGTGTGTGTGTGTGTGTGTGTGTGTGTGTGTGTGTGTGTGTGTGTGTGTGTGTGTGTGTGTGTGTGGTGTGTGTGTGTGTGTGTGTGTGTGTGTGTGTGTGTGTGTGTGTGTGTGTGTGTGTGTGTGTGTGTGTGTGTGTGTGTGTGTGTGTGTGTGTGTGTGTGTGTGTGTGTGTGACGTCAGCAGTTGTACTTTTGGTTCTAGGGCTGCAAAATTTTGGCAAGTTTTGCAATTACGATTTAAACATTAAGATTCGGGTTACTGTCCACATTTTAACTAACTTCGGAAGCATTCAGTCTTGAGAGAAAACTAATATGAACCGCTGCAGAATCACAATTATTTGAGGACATTCTTGCAGCGGTCTATGGACATTTAGCAGGTTTTATAGGTACATAGTAGTTTTTTTATGAAGACAGATATATTTATTTATTCATTTTTTGCCTTTCATACTACACTCAGCATGTCACTGCACTATGTTAAAGACCTCTTTAACATTTTCGGAAGGTTTTGCAAAACAGAGTGGATAAAATCTCCCGCTTTGTTATTAAGAGGCAAACTACTTTAGGGCCACTCCATTAATTCAGGCAGTAAATTCCTGCCTGTCACATTTCATTGAAAGCGCTTCACTTTCACCCTGTCAGCCTTGACAACCCGAGCAATGCTCTGAAGGTGGCAAGTAACGGCGGGGAAGAAATGGAATAATAAAAATAGATTACAGTGAAAAGGACACAGCTCTGCTCAGAACGGTGGCTGTATCTTCTTTCCCACCTGGCCCTTCTCATCGTGGAATTACTCTCTGCTCCTGTGAATGATGTATCATGATGGCTTTTCACAGCCATACACGATTCGGGCATTTACTCTGTTCTCGGTGATTGTGCTTGTCCAGGGACCCCCTGTCTGAGAAAGTAAGAGGGGCGGAGGGCAGAGGTAGGAGTGGGAGAAATAAAGAAGCTATTTTTAGACCTGTGTTGCCGTCATGAATACATATTGGCTGTGACTCAGATTCTTTAACAGCAGAGGTGAATAAACCTGCTGTTATATAAGTCAACTAATGGTGTGGTCTTATTTTATTATCTATAATGATTTACAGCCAAATTAATTAATGTTGATATTAGACTCTTTGTTGGTTAAACAAAATAGTAATGATACTTTTGTAAGGCTAAAGGGTTTACAAAGGTTAGGAATGCAGTTACTCCCACTGTAGATTTTCCTTTCGTGCAATTATTGAGAAGTTCTGACCACAATCACATTATCTATATAGTTAATTGTGTGCCCCTGAGCCATACAAACCAGCTGCTATAATTCTCCTGTGGGCCTGTTGTTGCCTCGGTCAAAGTCCAGCAATGTACATCTGGGTTTCTATTGACTACCACTAAAATAAACTGCTGGCCAATAGAGCACACACATAGTCACACTAGGACTCATATGAATGTTGGGTTACGGGATGTTACTGTAAAATCTCATTACAAAATCCATGTATCTGATAATGCCTTTTCTCTGTCTGACATGTCTGGCCTGTGTAATCCTCTCACTGCTGACAGAGGGTGAGCCCATTGAAGCCATTGCCAAGTTTGACTACGTTGGGCGCTCGTCGCGGGAGTTGTCCTTTAAGAAGGGTGCTTCACTTCTGCTGTATCAGCGGGCATCTGAGGACTGGTGGGAGGGACGCCACAATGGCATCGACGGCCTGGTTCCCCATCAGTATATTGTTGTACAAGACATGTGAGTATTATTTCAGAATGCAATTAATGTGCTACTTACCACATGCCTACCCTTTCTTGAATTGGATTTGGAGGATGCTGTCAATATCTTAAAATGGTCAAAGATAGCAGTTAGCATAAGATAGCAGTTAGCATCCTAAGTTATCTTGTTCTTGAAAACTTGAATAGAACGCATAACATAATCTGCGCATAAAACCTTACTCTGACCTTAAAACCCTTGGTTACACATTACCCTAATCCGTCATCCCAATACCAAACCATCAATGTAAATGTATTCTATTCCAAACCTTTTTGGGAAGAGTGTTTATCTTGTTTTAAATTCAAGTAAAGAAGCTGCTTCGTGCACAGAGCTCGCATGCTCACTGAATACTAAAAAGCTTAGGTCACCTCTACCAACTGCACACTTGTAGTGTGTACAGACTTTTGAGTTGAAGCAAAGTGATATTATTAAATGTAGAAAATGCCCTGGATTTTTTTTAATTCATAGTACATTCAACCCGTTGCATTAGGGCTGAAATGGGGCTTTTCAAATTCACTTCGCACTGCCTCATGTTTGAGTTTTCACATTCCAGAATGTGAAATAAAACCCAAAAAATGACCGTTTGTATTTTGCTATTGTTGATCAATGTTAATGAGGGGAACTGGATATAATTTTGCTTGGCCGTAGTCTGTCTCCAGGGTCCTTAACCAGCTTCCTGCCACAGTCTTTTGCTCTCAGCCCTAACAAGCTGTACGCTGACTGTTGGTACTTAATGGACTGGATTTACTGTCTCGTTAGAACAGGAAAAGAAGGACTCCAATCACAGAGTAGCCATCCTGACAAAACGGTCATTTAGAAAGCATTCTTTTGCTGCTCTCCCCATTCATACTGCCTCTATCCCATCACTGTGTCTCTATCAATAATTCACCAGGAGCATGGCAGCTGATGGGATGTCTTCTTTGTTAATGAAATAGTTCGGGGATTTACTGCTGTGGCGTTTGTCCCCCTGAGCGTGCTGCCTGAAACGAGGGGGCCAAGGTCTGGAGGAGCAGACGGGAGCATGATCTCCTTCAAGCCCCATAACATAGCTCAGAATAAAAGAGTAGAGAGAGAGGCTACTTGAGCACAGGAAGTCTCCTCTCAGGATTTGGCCATCAGACTCACTTGTGGCTAGTCAAGTGCTTGTCTGTATACTGACGGTCTGTGCACGTTAGTCAGAGTTTAAAGTGCCTTGATAATAAACATAATAATGTACATTTAACCAAAAAAATGCTTCCATTCAAATTCTATAGGCTGCAGAGAATTGTCATGTTACTGTAATGCCCTGAAATGTGAACTATGCTTTTGTTTGACCCTTTTGAGAAATGCTGACACAGTGGAAATTGATATCAGGCTCTTTCAAAGCCAAAACCAAGCATATTTCAGATGGACTGATTTGCTGATTCTCCCGTTTGTTTTCTTGTTTGTGCGTCACTTCTGTGGCTTCTTCTCCCTGCACCTCAATGTTCCCTGTCCCAGAGATGACAACTTCTCCGACACTCTGAGTCAGAAGGCAGACAGCGAGGCGAGCAGTGGCCACGCCGGGGACGAGAAATGCTCAGGAAAAGACATCAGCTCGCCCACAGACACACGCATCTCAGAGGCCTACATTAGCAGGTTGGGTTCCACACTGCTGGTTTATTGATGCCTATACCAGTACTCTCTTAGCTTAGGTTTACATGAGTTTTTCTCTCAGCGAAAAGAATTTTAATCTTGAAATTTGTGGCTAGGACATAATCAAGTCCTATGCATGGTTTCCTGGTTCTTCGATGGTATTGTTAGTAGTACCATACTCCATGTAGAAATGCAATCAAGCTGTTTCTTTTGCAAGGCAGGGGTATTAAATAGCCATTGAAGCAGTGCTTAGTCATCCGCAGGTCATATGGGAACACACAGCAAGGACACACACAGCTCCAGTCACACCTCCGTCTTGTTGAGAATCTGCTGGCTGTGAGTCTATTTTTACAATTCTGCGCATACTTTTTACTGCCGGCAAAGTAGACAAACCTTCAAACTCTTCCATTGTGATGGTTGATGTTCAGAATATAGGAATTCATGGTAAACTACATTCACAATCAGTCTTAATGAAGCCCTTCTATTCATTGAAGCAGTTTTGACAACAGTTTACCTGTCAACAGCTCCCAGGTGATGCCTGCCTCCTCCTTCCCTCCCGCTGTCTGCGCCTTCAGCCTTGTTTTGAGACCACTGTTGAATCATTCATATCCTTGGATATTTATAGGATTTTTCTCCTTGTAGTGCACTCCATACAGCACTCTCACCAATAAGTACACGGTCAACGAAATGGTTGCAACTCAAATGTATACTACGTGATGTTGTTAATGTCTCAATCCATTAATTGAATGTACGTTCATCATAATTATTTATGTTAAACAAACTATACGATGAAATACTTAGTCATATGATTTGATTTCAAATTGATCTTGGTTAAGAAAAAATATCGAGAGTATTATAGTTTTGTGTTTAATTTAGTGTGCAGTCAGTGCATGTTGGATATCCTGGAAAATGGTTTGACGTATGTAAACGGCTCCCTCTGCTGGAGGACTTCTGCTGTTGCATATGTTTACAGCATAGCGGGACATTGGGGTACCATGAATCACTAGCTGCTGTAAATACTAGGGCTGGGACGATACACTTTTGTCACGATCCGATACATATCACGATACTCAGGGGCCGATCCGATATGTATTGTGATATGTTTACCTTAAAATGTGTAAAAGAAAACAATCATGTGTCCAAAGTTTAAAAACCAAATGCCATTTGACATTTATTGAAGTGTTAAGATGGAAAAGTGCATTAACACAAAACATTACAAAGTGATGTGTTTGGGGGCATTTTTATCCTGCACTCCTTTTGTTTTCCAGTAACAAGTATTGAAAGTATTGCGATACTTGATAAAGTATCGATAGTTGGTATTTCAGCCAAAAAGTTTTCCGTTCTGAGCCAATATTTTGTCCCAGCCTTATTAAATACACATACAAACCCTCTCTGACCCGAAAAGCAGCACTCATTTGATTATTTACATAGTTTTGTGCTCTTGGGAAGTGTTATTTATTGTACTTCAAAGTTTCTAGTGATTCAATAACTGATGATTCTTTTAGCTAATCCTGCTACATTATAAAGATGCTTAACTTTATTGTTGTATTTTGAGAGGTGGATGCAAGTTAAATTTATGCATCTTGTTTTTATTTCAGCAGACACAGGAAGAGGTCTGACCCACCCTCGCGCGGCCCCCTGCCCGGCCCACAGATGTGCTCTGTATGGTTCATCCCTCTCAGCAGGGGCATGGGGGTCATGGGGGACATAGCACTCCTGAAATGGGCTCCCCAATCCTAGGCCACTTCAGTCCCCGCGATGTGCTCCGCAGTCGGAACCACCTGCCTGTGGACAGTCCTGAGCGCAGGCGGCGCACTGGCCATGGCAGTTTGACCAACATTAGTCGCCATGAGTCTCTAAAGAAGATGGAGAGCCCACCCATTCGCCGCTCCACGTCCTCTGGCCAGTACACAGGCTTTTCAGACACGCACCATCACCATGGGGGCAAAGCCTTGGACCCGGAGACCATCGCACAGGTCAGCGTGGGACGAGCGGCGCCTCGAACGCAGCTCCCTCCATCATCAAAGCCCTGCCCCGCCCTGTAAAAACATAGTCAGTCCCTGTCTTCTGCTTCCTCTGGCTGCATCTGTGTCTGTGTGCTAATACACGCAAAACAATTGCTTCACAGGCAGACAGCAGGGAGCATGGTTTGACATTGGGACTTGAGATAGTTTAAAGGGGGATAAACAAAACTACAATAAGGGCTACTTTTAATCTAAAAGGACATTTTAAAGTGATAGTCTGAAGATTACAAAATGAGGACAGAAAGAGGGGGGGATTTCAAAAGTATTCCTCCTTCCCCTCCCTTCCTGATTGGACCTGAAAGCCACTCCTCACTCCCTGTACACAGGAAAGCTCATAAACCTGCCAGACTCTGATTAGTTGCTGAGATCATCAAAGGGAGGGAAAAATATGATAATTTCAGATAACTTACTTTTCATCAAAATGCAGGCCCAGAAGATTAATTATATGCATTCTATTACATTTAGACTATCACTTCAAACTGTGCTGAGCTGTCTGCCTGCCTAACAGGAGCATGCTGAATAAAATTTCTGTAATGAATTTTTGTTCAAATGAATGACTGTGCCAATATATGACAGCAGGTCTACTGTAACTATTAGTCTAGTTATGGTTTTGCTATTGCATGATGGGAGATTTTTTTATCTTCTAATCTATTTGTCTACACTGTTGAATATCGTTCTTTGCTCTTTGCATGACCTTGATTTTTTTCTCATAAAACCTTCTTTGTTTCTCATCGCTGTTCCTTCCTTCCTCTCACACACTGTGTAGGACATAGAGGAAACCATGAACACTGCATTGAATGAACTGCGTGAGCTGGAGAGGCAGAGCTCGGCGAAACACGCCCCTGACGTGGTGCTGGACACGCTGGAGCAACGGCAGAGCTCCGGCAGTAGCGGGGGTCCCACTCACAGCTCTGAGTCTCTGAGCCCCATCCACAGAGTCCTGCTGCGGCCCACTGCCAATATTGAGCCGCCCATGCGCCGCAGCACCAGCTCCTCCAGCGATACCATGAGCACCTTCAAGCCTGTAGTGGCCCCCCGCATGGGAGTGCAGCTCAAACCCCCAGCACTCAGGCCAAAGCCCTTGGTCATGCCCAAAACCAGTCAGCCACCACAGGGCCCTGCTACACCCACTCAGGACCCCCTGGACAAATCTTGCACCATGTAGTTTTTCAAGCTCTACGTATTAAGTACAGTACAGAGCTCTATGGACCTGGACAATCTGTATTTTAAAGAGTGCACTAAAGCTGGCTATGGAGGGCAAGAGTTTGAAGAACATACTGTACCTGGTAGAATGTTGGGTTTGGTTGAACTTTTTTTTTGGGGAGGGGGCAACTTTTCCTTGAAACAACAAATCACAAAGGCTTCCTCCAGAGAGATAGATAAAGTATAAACTGCCACTAAACATCATTGGATCATTTGTTTACCACTGGACCAGAACGGTCTCTCACTGTAATGTTGCACATGCCATTGAGTGACTAAAACGTTACCATTATACCAGGTGCTGCAACTCAGTGGACAAAAAACATAAAATCATTGGACTCCTAGTTTAAGGTACTTTATTAACACATTTGTGGTACTGACACCAAACCTGTTTTGCTCACTCGTAAATATAGCATTCTTCCTAAATAATATGACCTGCAAATGTACAGAAATAACTACTGCTTTAACTATTATTGCCTGGAATACAATTTAATTATTGGATAAAACCACTCTTGAGAACTTTTCCTTTTTTTCTTTTTTTTCTTTTTTAGATCTTGTCTTTGATTTCACGTGCAAAGATTAAACTGTATAATAATGTGTGCGCGTAAAAGCAGAAAATATTATAAATGATCTCCTGTGATAATATAGTATAACGTATTTCAATTCGTATACAATGTATCTACTTTTATGCCTTGCTTGGCTTTACCTACCCAAAGACTAAGTGTACAAGCATTATGTGTATAGACTCAAGGCAGTCTCTTGTAGGAGTGCCGGTAGCCATGGACCTAATGACTGTTAGTGTAATAGCCTGCTAATACTGTACGCTTTCATTACTCCTCGCATCGCTCTGTCTCAATTCAAAGCTTTCTCAAAGTTTTCTACTGCGATCGCAAGAGCCTCATCAAACAACATGTGCCACAGCTGTAATGTTGAAATGTATGACTGTGATGCTTTTAACACATGTACATACGGCAGAGTGCGCTTGTGTAGCAAATTAACATTTCAAATGTGGTATGGTATCTAAATAGGACATTGACTTGACATAATGTGTGAATAAATGATTTCAGATTACAAGTATTATTTTTATAACCATACGCTTTTTTTTTCTTTTTCTCTCAGTGTAGAAAAATGTAGACGTATACAACGTTTGTAAATAGAGTGCTCTCGTCACATAATATCACCAAAAGTTGGGACTCACATGGCACCTAATAGGCAATAAGCTACTCTGTGGTGTACTGTACTTGTGAAAGTGCCTTTTTAAAATATTTTAGATTAACTCTGTACTGTCAGATGCTGTGCTTATAGAAAATGTAAAATGTAAAACAGTCAAGAGACAAGTGAAAAGTAATATTGTCATGACCGCTTACTCATTGTGGCATTGCACTTTTCTCTGTAAATATCTGTATATAATGTATGGCATGTAACAAACATCCTGTAGAGTCCTTTGGAGAGTTGTAGCTCAAAAGATGTCTTTCTAATAAAGAAAATAGTTTGTTGAGATGCTTTTCGTTTAGTTTTTTACACTGTTTATAATGAAGATAGAAACAACCAGGAGAACTATTTGCACAGAGTGACCTCCTTTTAATTATTTAAAAAAGTTCCAAAACTTGACCTACTTATCAACAGTGTAATCACAGCTGTAACCGTTTATAATGGCATTGCTATAATATCAAAACACCATGTTATTCTGTAGAGCAGTACAACTGATTATATTTAAATACAGTATTTATTGAAATGTGTCTTTTTCCTTATGTTCAACTATGTCAGGAAGTTTTACAGAGAGCTGGTGCCCCCCACTCCTCGCTCTGGTCTCTGCACTGTTCACAGGAGTGAAAGTGGCTCTGTGTTTGGTTGAAGATTTACTGAAGGTTTTCAAGGCCATCTGAAATCACGCCAACATAAGGTTTTGTTGCAACAGAAAAAGAAAAAAACAAAGTGGAAAGATCAGTAGAAAGGTTTACCTCAGCAACTCCAACTTTCCGCTCCCACGTGAGAATACTTTGTTGGAGCTTCCTGTGTTTCTCCTTAATAAGCATGTACTGTTTGGTATCTGGGGCCTCATAGTCTGCAATCTGCTGCTTCAGGTGTTGATTAAGAATTTGTGCTTTTACACATTCCTCTTCAGCACAATGTATGGCCTCCTCCAGTCTCGCCAGTTTCTGTTGTTTTTCCTTGATGCCTTTGCTTAGATTTGACATTTCACTCGTGACCCTGTGCAGCTTCTCCTGTTGGGAAACATTTGCCTGTTGTTGACGTCTGGTTTCAATGTATGAGCACTAAAGACTGACCTTGTGTGAATTGAGCGGCTGCTGTGTTTTAATGTTGTTGACATGAACTTCATGTAAATTTATCTCACCATGCTGATCCTTGAAGTCTTGAAAAAAATCCTACAATGTAATTATTTAAATCAACTAAATATGTACAAACCGTAACATGTAGGCTACTCATACTGTGAATTTATTCTTGTATGTGATTGTACCTCGTAATCAGCTTTCCCGAGATCTTTCCTCTGTTGAAGTAGCTGCAGTAGCCTCTTCTCATTTGCCAGCATCGACTGAGTCTTCAGATTACACCTCTCTATCTGGTTGATCTGTGTAAAAAGATTTAAATATGTAGGACAATTCACATAGGCTTGGCAAATGAACAGACATGTTTTACCTTGGACTTGTCTTTGATGTACTGCAGTACTTTCTCAGGTGCATGTAAATCCAGTCTGTTTTCCCTCAGAGGTTTGAGCAGCCTGTATTCAAACTCATTCTTGGCTTTCCTTATGTCCTCTTGGCGTAATTCCGCCTCTTCTATTGAATCCTAAGAGACGAGACCAAAAAACAGAGAGTTGGTCCCTATAATAGCGATTCGATTTATAACTATCATCTTACTCTGCCACAGTCGTGGTTTCTTTCATATCTGCGTCGGATTTTCTCTCTTTCTTGCTGGATCTCAGCTATTTCACTCAGTGCCACATAACATTTCTGTTGTAATGTTAGCTGGTGTTCAGCCTGGGACTCCTGCCTCCATCTGTGCCCCTGATGAAGTAGTCATTATATTTTTTACATGAATTATCTTTAAATGTTACCCTAGTTATCACTTACTCCACTCTTTGTTCTGGGATTTTCAGCTGTGGCCAAATCATGTGGATCTAAACGGCTGAAGAACTGCTCATACATGTCCTTCTCTGCAAAGAGGGCTGCATTCTGAATTCTAGAGGAAATAAAGCATATAAATAGCCAATGGTAAAGCTAGAGGTGGGTAGAGAAGCCACAATATTGACTCAAGTAAGTGTAATGTTACTTCAAAGTACTTTTACTCAAGTAGAAGTCAAAAGCAGGGACCCAAAATAATTACTCAAATAATGTTTTTTTAAGTACAGCATTTGGAGTTAACTGAGCATAAAAGTCAGATTGTCTTTGAGTATTGGTATTTAAATTATAAACTAACATGTTAATATTATGTGAATATGTGTCCCAAAGAATACACAATACGAAATAGATTACTTTTTTGTTTTGTTTTGTGTGCTAGCTAGAAAGTTGCATACAGTAATGCAGTGCGCGGTTCATAAATGATGACAAAAGTTAAATAGAGATTTTTGTTTTTATTTACTTCAGCTCCTCGACTCGGATCCGCAAGGCTTCTTTTGGCCCTCCGGTGACATCCTTGTTTTTGGCCTGTTTTTCTCCAGTTTTCACCAAAAAATCCCCTGCTTCATCCTCCTCCATGTTGGTTGCTATAGTAAACTAAAGCTGTTCGCGGCCGTTGCTATGGTCTGCTGCGCCCTCCTGTGGCAGATTCGAGCTTTCAAAAGTAAAAAAGAATAGAGCCTTCAGCCAAGTCTTGCTAGCTTTCCGACTCACTATATCCACACAAAGTATCATGCAGTTTTTTTCAATTGCACATTTGCCATTTTCTACACCATAAAACTGCAACAGTGCCCGTCTTTATTTTTTGAGCACAATAACGCCCTCCTCTGTTACGTAACGCTCATAGAATTAAAAGGCTTGCAAAGTTTCAGTTTCGTTTCTGGGAAAACTCAAGGAAGCAAAGTGTCATCTGCGGCTGTCCTGACCACTATGGCTAAGTTGGTTTATACGTATATCCTTCAGGCTCTGTGCAATAACCAGGGCAGCTTGGATTTCCAAACCCTGAATAAGCAGATATCGCAGCATGTCACTGTGGCTGAGGAAACACTGCGCTCCATCCTGTTTGACGAGGGAAAGATCGCCATACAAGAGGGCAAAGAAAAGGCCAGCGGAGGAATCATCAGCCCTGACAGCATTATCGTGGCAAAAACCAGTCTCCGTCTGTGCCAGGGCAAAACATGCCAAGGATGCGACAAGTTACACCTGTGTCGGTATTATGTTTGCGGAAATTGCACTTTCAAGTGAGTCAGCTTGCTTTTCTGTTTTACATAGGCCTGTACGTACAGTAGGCCAAACTGGTACGTGCTACTGCTTGGGCTGGTCTTCTTCTTTATATGGTAGTAGCTACAGTTTCCAATGTACACCTCAATTTTAATTCGAGGTCATTTTGAATTAGCAATGCAAGTTTTTCTTTTTAATGGTCTATGGTTTTTCAGGTCATTGGTTACACCCAGTTTAGGTTTGGCGTAGATTTAATCTGAATCTTTCTCCCCAGCGATAAATGTAAAAATTCACATACATTGACTTCTCCACACAATGCCATGGTTTTGGGACAATGTGATCTTAAAGATCTCTCAGAAAAGCAGCTCTTCCAGCTTTTACTGCAAAATGACCCCTATCTGCTACCTGAGGTTGGTTACATAAGACATTTAATATTCTTGAAGAAAGCATGCTGGCCTATTAATTTTTTAAGTTCTCATCTCCATCCCTCAGATATGTCTCCATTACAACAAAGGAGCTGGTGAGAGTGGTTCCTGCAAATTCAATACAGCTTGCACAAAGCTCCACATGTGCCAGCACTTCTTACTAGGTGATTGTAAGTTTGATAAGTGCAAAAGAGCCCACGCTATCGACGCACAAGGGATGAAGCTGTTCAAACAATACAGTAAAGAGAACATTACTGGCGTCTTTAAGAGCTACAGAAACAAACTCATTATTCTGGGTCAGAGGGCAGGGCCAGCTGCTGGTAAGTTAACCTTGCAATGTGTGTCCAGTTCATAATGTACTTTGTAGATGAGTGCATCGCATGTTTTTTTGTTGTTGTTTTTTTTAGTTTTACCAGAAATGAGCCCTGCTCATTGCCCTGCTCCACAGTCCCCTTCCAAAACTCTCCCCAGCAAACCACTGTCTGCAACAAGCCCTGCTCCTCCTAAAGCTATGAGCGACGCTGACCGCTATGAAATATGCCTCTTTTTCATCCGCAGACTCTGCAGCTATAAAGGTAATTTGCTTTGCTTCCTTCTGGATTTATGTATTACCAAAACACCTTAATATGAGTGAGCGTTGTTCTGCGTTGTTGCAGAAAGGTGTGCACGCGTTCATTGGAACCTCCCCTACAAATGGGAAATGTGGGAGGGGGAAAGCATGACCTGGAAAAACATTGATAATATGGAAGAAATTGAAAAGGCCTACTGCAATCCAGCAAATAACACCAGCTGTACTGATGGACCGGCTTCGCCATCTGGGATTCTGAGATTTCTTAGTTTCCAAAGGTATGTAATATCTATCCTTCTCACTATCCACATTTTTATCCAACAATCAACCATCTACACGTTTTTGTATTTCAGTTCTTTAGCCCCGGCCATACAATGTGTTGACTTTGTTAAAATGATGTACGGGACCACTCCAGTTCGGCGCCTGTCCACCGCCTCCTCTGTGTCCAACCCCCCTCACTACATCCTGACAACAGAGTGGCTCTGGTACTGGAAAGATGACACTGGGGCATGGGTAGAATATGGAAAGGTATAATTCAGGTCTTTCAAAAATAGTTAGAAAGGCACAATTACTATTTTAGATGTCATTTGAATACATTTTCTTTCAGGATGGTACTCAGGGCACCCCTGCATCTGTCTCTGTTCAAACTCTGGAGAACCTCTATCTAGCAGACAGACAGGCAGAAACTGAATTTACAGCAGGCAATCAAAGATATAAGCTTTCTTTTAAAGGGGCACACGGTCTGCAAATGTATCAACAGAACACAAGATATAACACCGTGAGAGAAGTGCGAAGGCGGCCTCGCTTTGTGTCTGCTCATGATGTGGAAGTAAAGCTGAGGAGGTAACAACTTGAAAATTCATTCTTTATGTTAGTTTTCCTGTGTGCCTTTTGCCCACCCAGTTTGTTTGTTGTTTATTATCAGTTCAACCATTATTTTCCCTTCTTTTTTGGTGCAAGCAGTCCTGCATCACACAGCACCAGCTCCTCGAGCGCAGACACTGTCCCTTCAAACTGGGACAAAAATGCCCTTCCTGAGATTGGGTACAAGGTATATACTACACATATATTCATTTGTACTTTTTATATAATAGAAATAATAGCTTCAACAGATCTACATGGACATCTGTTGATCTGTAATAAACATTCATGGTAAGTGTAATTTTGTTGCATATCAAATTATTCTATTTAATAACTAAAAATAAATAAAAGTTCACCAGCGGACAATCTTATAGTAAGCTATGCAGAAGACTCATAACTGTAGCAAATAATCTTCAGTACTTTTACAGATGAGCACGGACTTGCTTAACACATACCACTGAAATTGTGAGATGTGTGTGGCCAGAGATCAAAGATGCCACTATGTTTATCCAGGGTTTCCGCGGGGCATTAAAAGTAATTTAATTATTCTGGAGTCAAGGCCTTAAATGTCTTTAAAAAGTATTACATTAGATTAAATCTAAATGGAAAATAATTACATTGCGCAACATTTTTTTACTGCGCAAGTTCATTGAAAATACATACATAAATGCGGGCAAAGGTTCCGAGGCAAAGAGTTTATCGGAGACATGATGGTAGTCATGAATGATTCATATGAAAGGGCTGTGCAACACTGTATCCAGCTGACAAGAGGTCCAGCCCATCTTGATAACATCATCCTTGTTTGTAGAGATGTCATTGGAGGGTGACAAGGCTGATCTCCAAAATGTATAGACAGTCATCTGTTTGACAAGTTTGAAGTGCACTGACTTTATTGCCTTTACCTTGTAGCACTTTTGGTCAACCTGATTGTTTTTAAGTTAAATAAAGTTGTAGTTGCAGTTCCTCAGTAGTGCATGTGTCCAGGTCATATCCAACCAATCTGAACAATTAGTATATTGATGAAAATTAGTATATGCAGAGGTCTAGTTTTTGCATATGGGTGCTATAAACTGAGTAAATTGTGTTTATTAGGTAGGTGAAGACTATAATTAATTTCTGTATGCTCAATTTAGGCTATATACTTATAATACAGTAACATTTCATCTGCACTGGGTGAGCCCTAATCGTCCTTATAAAAAAGCATTTAGAAGCATACACTTTCTTGTATTTTTACTGTATATATACTTATTTCCCCAGCTTGTACCCCTGTCTAATTCATCCAAAGAATACAATATGATCATGAAGCTGTTCAAGCCAACCATGGCCCAGAGTAGAATTGTCACCATAAAGAGGATCCAAAACCCATCTCTGTGGAGGGTCTTCCAATGGTAAAGAGTCTTCATTTTATACTGCAATGACTCATTAGCAAGGAGCATGCCACAAGATATGGATTAGAAACATCTATTTGGCAAGATTCTACAACGAGCAGAATGACAGGAACACATTTCAGAAAGCACGATGCCGCGACACAGGGAAAGAGAAAGTAATAGCTGGGTGAGGTGAGACTCTGGATGGGGGCTTCTTCTAAAGACCCCACATCACTTCTTGATAATTCTTTAGAGAAGTTGAAAACATGGAGGGAGGGAGGATTGTTGGGGTCAATAGAGGAGACCAGCAGTTATGAGAATGAAAGTCGGGGGAATAAATAGTTCTGATTGCGGAGTAGTGAGGTGTGGCTAGGATGCACAGGGTATGTAGTTAAAGCGGGTCCTGCTCATGTCACAAATCTCTGTTTATTACATATATACAAAAGTTGATGAATGATGAACAGCATACTTCTTCTTATGCAGGCAAAAGGAGCAGATGAAAAAAAGGAATGATGGAAAACCTGTGAATGAGAAACACCTTTTCCATGGCACAGACAAGTCCCTCATTGATGCAATATGTGACCAGAATTTTGACTGGAGGATGTGTGGTGTCCATGGTACGGCTTATGGCAAAGGTACGGCATTGATTTATTTATTTTTAAATATGGTTCTGTATGTACAAAGGACCAAATCAATCTCTATAGAGATTTTGTGCAACTGTTTTGACTTGGAGCCAGTTTTAGGCCCCTAAAACTATGAGGTGATAAAACTACATGATTTCATAAAACCTTTTTGTTCTCTCTAACCAGTTCACAAATGCATGTATAAAATCACAATTGTTTTAACTTTAAGTTCAACTTTCTTTATCATATGCATCAAGTACAAGGTACCAAAAGCAATGAAAAGAGTTTTGCCCTGGCGCTTTCTTCACTGAACAAGGAAAACTAATCTACATATAAAAACATGTACTGTATAATAAAAACAAAGCACTCTGGCAATAAAACGCAAAAACCTCAGCTCCCCTTTAGGCTAATGTTCATGAGCCTCACCGCTTGAGGATAAAAACGGTCTCTGAAACGAAATTTCAGAGTTTTGAGGCTCAGTAGACGTCTCCCAGAAGGGAGGTAGGAGAAGAGGGAATGTGCGTGATGACTCGGGTCCTGCATAATATTGAGGGCCTTTTACTCAAAGCGCTTAGCGTGCAAGTGCTGTATCTGAGGCAGAGGAGAGCCAATTATCCTAGATGAAGTTTTAACTGTCTTCATCAGAAGGGTGTGGTCATGTGATTTAACATTTTTAAACCACACTAACAAACTTCCTGTCAGAACACTTTCGATCGTACATCTGTAAAAAATTATGAATGTTTCTTTCGATAAACCATATTTTTTGAGACACCTTCAAAAATCTCTACTGAGCTTTTTTAACTGCACAGCTGATGTGAAGGATAAAATGATCAGTTGGAAAGCAATCATTATTTCACTCACATCTTTAAAACAGTCCCACTTCAGGAAACGATTACACAGCACACCATTTATACAGTATCACAATCATTCGATGCATGTAGATTTGCTGTGATGCTAAATACTGTTTGGACAGGCATGTAAACATACTATAGTTTGTGAATTTCATTTGGAAGAGTGTTCCAAAGGCTTGCTGCTTTAAAAGAAAACAATTGTTGACCAAATGTGGTTCTGCAACTTGGTCATTGCACTCTCCTTTGGCTGTAGACCGCGTAGATTGAGAGATTTTCTCGGAATTCAGTGTGACATATTTTCTGAAAGGGGGAGCAGCAATGTTTGTGCAAAGCTTGACTTTGGGCTACTGTGGGGAGTCTCGGTCAGCTCCCACTCTTTAAGGATAAAACCTGCTTCCAAGCAAACTTGCTGTTTTACTTTTTTTTTTAATATATTTTTTAAAATATTATATTTTGGCTAATATTACCCTATGGGCAATGTATCCTTTTACCAACAAAAAAGTATAACATATGAGCCCAAATGCTTTTTAATCATACGTTCATAATTGTTATCTCTTGTATTATACGACACAGGGAGCTACTTTGCTCGAGATGCTTCATACTCAAATAATTATGCCAAAGGCGAGCAAGGCAAGGTCATGTTTGTAGCCCTGGTGCTGGTGGGAGAGTACACTCGAGGACAAAGCCAGTATGTTCGACCTCCTCCAAAAGGAAACTGCAACACCTTGTACGACAGCTGTGTCAACTATGAGACAGATCCCGGCATCTTTGTTATTTTTGAGAAGCAGCAGATTTATCCAGAGTACCTAATTGAATATATTTGAGTATGCTGTAAGCTTAATGTAGCGTGTGCTTACATGTAAGTGCTTAATGTAATGGATCAATTACCAGGTGTGCCTATAAGGTCTTTTAAATATTGATTATCATTGATTCATAATAACTTGTTATGGAAAACCTGTTCTTATTCTAATGCATAAAACAATTATGTGGGGGGAATGTAAGTTTGCACGATACTGTCTGCTTATCAAATACACAATAAAACTTTCATCCATTTAGCCATTGTGTTTTATTATTCTTAGAAATAGCATTCATGTTTTAAACCTCTACTTAATATAATACCAGCTTCTCCAGTGGGAAGAGGTCATTCAGATTGTTATGAAACAATGTCGCAATACAGTGCCTGCCTGTACATAGACTATGTTTAAGCAATAGTAACAGTTCTATGACATTAGTGGTGACTTAGATGGAGGAGTAACATTGTTAACCCAGTATTCCTCATCCATCACTTAATTGGTGCGAGTCTTCACCCAAGTCCCTTTTTACAATTTTCACAAATATGCCATTTTTGGGACCCAGAGTGCTTGAAGACTTCAGCTCAAGAGGGACCTGAGAATCAAGACGATAGTATTGTATTACTCAGTCAACTAGGAAAGCAATGGTAACTGTTTGTTTAGCTCACCTTTGTTTCAGCACAGGTCACAATGGTGAATCTGTGAAACAGTTGAACCAAAGCCATCTTTATTTCGAGCTGGGCCAGCCGCATGCCGACACAGTTCCTTGGACCAGCTCCAAATGGAAGATACACAAATTGATGCCGACTGGCCTTTGCATCTGGTGTAAACCTGAGAAACAAGCAATGAGTTAAAAATATATGTATATTGGTCTGTAAAAGGTATACCTCACCTCTCTGGGATAAACTTCTCCGGCTCTGGCCAGTATTCCGGGTCATGGTGTAGAAAGCCTGCTGGGATTTCAAGCCACGCCCCTTTGGGCAGTCGCAGGCCATTCACCACACAGTCACGTTCAATATCCCGAGCAAACCTAAAATGTATTTATATTTTTTACAATATGCACAGTACTGGACTACATGCAAAATTACATTCTTTACAATATGTATACCTAAATCCCGGTGGGTACAGGCGCAGAGCTTCACTAATGACCATGTCTAAATATTTCAGCTCTTGAACATTGCTGTAATCAGGTGACTCCTACAAACAAGAAACAAAGTTCAATAATTTGTTGTTGGGAGTTGAACTATTCTACTAATTTAAATAGAGAATTTGATCATATGAAATGCACGCACATGTCGGGTGAAGAAATCATCCACCTCCTCCTGGACCCTGTGCTGACAGTCAGGATGCAAGGCAAGCAGGTAGCAGGTAAAAGCGAGTGTGTTGCTGCTAGTTTCATACCCAGCCAGGAGAAAGACAAACGCCTGACCAATGACCTCATCCTCTGACATGGTCTTACTCTGAGAACGCCTTGTGGAGTGATCCAGGGACTGTTGACTCCTGTTACTGTCTTTATTTACTGATGCTGGGGTTTGAGGATGGTCATCACTATGGGCCGCCGTTCCAAAGTGCTCCAAAGGCACACACTCATCACCCCTGCTACGGGCATCCAACATCAACTGAAGAAAATCTCTACGTCTCTAAATAATAACAATAAAATGGAAAATGCTTATTTTGATCCATTCTGTGAGGTATAGTTTGACCTGGATCTACCTGCTCTGGAGGCTGCTCCTCTCTGTGCTTAATGATCTTCTGAATACTGCTAATGAAGAACTGGTTCATCTGGTCCCGCCTTTTATTTGGGATGAGCCTCGCCACAGGGGCCAAGATAAAAGGAAAAGCAACTGGAGATACACGTCATGTCAGTGACACATTAAATGAAATAATAAACTAAATAAGTAGTTGTTAAATGGGTAAAATTACATAAATACTTACTAAAAAGTAACATGATAGGCCTGAAGAAAGAGAATGAGAAAAACATCTGAGCGTGCCGCACAAATGGGTCGTCTGGGTTGTTCTGGGAGTCCACCTGAGTGCCAAAGGCCACACTGGAAATGACATCCATAGTAAAGCAGCCAAAACACCTATAAGTAAATATTATAAATAAGTTACGCTAACAGGTGTAATAAGTTCCTTTTATTTTGTTCCTCTTATTATAAACTGCATTACTTGTGGATGTCAAAGGCCTCATTTGACTCGGCATACACTCTGAGATTGTCCATCAAAGCATTAGTTGCTGTGTTGATAAGTGGAACCATCTGAAGCATATAACCAGTTAGTAATAGAAAAACACATCTTACGTCATTTGTATTAGTACCTCTTTCATTTTAGCTGCACTAAATGACGGTGTAAGGATGCTCCGCACTCTCTTCCATTCTTCATTCTTTAACAACAGCAGGCAATCACTCATGGGCTTGGTGGCAAATCGAAATGACTGTATAGCAAACAAAATGTTTTGTGAGGTTAGCGGCTAAAGTAAAATGTAAACCATAATCAATCATCTGAAAACAAAATAACTTCAGCTGTATTAATTTGACAAGAACTTATACAAAGTTACATTTCGATTGGGGAAGTTGCTGAAGTCTCGGACCAACACTTGTTTAAGCATATCAGGGTCAGCAATCACCACCACTGCTCTGCGGCCCAAGTAATACCTGAAAATTCATATGAAGTAAAACAGTGGGTCCTATTAGACATAATAAAGGCTAATACAATGTTTCCACTTACCCACAAACACGACCATGTGTTTTTATAAGATCAGTCAGAGCATTGTAGAATCCCTGCATGAAAGAATATTCGTCAAATAAGACATTTTCTAAAGTTGTATTGACATTGTATTTAATGTCTTGATTTAGCTCAAGGGCGAATGACACACTAAAGATACAATAATTAATAAATTACATATAATGCAAACCAAAACTGATTTATTTACCTGACGAAACATGAAAATGTTGCCGAAAAAGGGCATTGGTTTGGGGTGTTTGATGCCACATTCTGAGAGCACAGAAAATGGGCTTGTGGAATACCTGAAATGTCACAATTGCCATGTCATGCAGAGGTTATTCTGTATTTGTATAACGTGTTATTGTTTTTAAACTTGCATACCAATAGAGAAGACAAAGAAACAGGAAGAACAGGCCTAAAGTAACTGGCCATCCGCTGGTTTCTATAAATGGTGCATCTGAGACATCCATGAGGGATTTATGTTTCTTTTCTTTTCTTTTTTACCTGTAACAAAATAAATATTAATATGTGATTATAATAATGAATGGTAATGTCTCAGATATGCATACCTAAAATATTTCGTTTATGCTTTTAAGGAAAAAAATAATTAGCCACTTTCTCTGGTTAGTGCATGGATCTCAAGGTTAGTGATGTAAACATTGTACAGTGTCACGTGATCCAGATGACTAGCTAATGTCAACAACTAGGAATTTACTAATTTATTAATGTATAAAACGTCCATTTAACATAGATGAATTGTTACCATAAACAGATATACTTTCATTTCAAAACACAGAAATCTCCAACTGTGAATGTGGAGTTATATATGATGGAAACACAAAAGATAACGCCACTTGCTTTACATCACCTCACTGATGTTGCTCATATGTAGCTGCAGCTTTTACTCTCGTTGTTTGTCAGATGCCATAACCTCACCACACTGCCCCCTACTGTTCTGGTGGTCAACAAAACCAAGTGAAGCTGACTGAACATCAGATGACTAACCAGCTTGCCTGAATGTGTTTGCGCCTAATGGTGTGTTTCTTCCGTTGTACTCGTCAATATTGTAAGCAGGCAGAAAAACTTGTTACTGGTTTCTCCTCAGAATCACAAGAGCCTAGCATTGATGTGTAACTGCTTGATGTAGCCTATTGAATCAGGTAGGGTGTTTTTTGTTTGTTTTTATAATGGACAATTACTTGAACTCGGTATGAAACTCACTTTATTTATTCTACAACCAAATAATGCTGGGAATAGAAGATGCACCTTACTTTTTTGCTTATCAGCCACACGGTGGGACAAAATAATACATTTAGCCATTGCGTTTTATTATGTCTTAGGCTGGTATTAAGATAATGCAAGTGTTTTATAGAGGTAAACATTTAACACAATCAGAATTTACAGTATGAAACAATGGGCTACTGTTCACCCATCACACAGCCTCTTCAAGGTAATGTCCTCAGGGAGGAGACTGGGGAATCCACGGGCCACATCCAGTCAACTGAAGAACAGTTTCATACACCAGGCTATCAGGAAGCTGAACTCCCTCCCTATGCTCCCTCTCCCACCACCCCTGCTCCACAACAAGGATGAGAGAATTAACTATTTTTGATTAATTGTGAAATGAATCAACAAATAAAAATCTTTGAACTTGAACTTTGAATATTTCAATACTAGGGAGCCCCTAAAGTATGAAAACCTTCGATATTTGAGGCTGATTCAGAACACACACGAGTTTGTGCAGATACAGGCACAATGAGGATGATTCTGACAGACAAATACATCAGATTAATAGAACAGCTGCTATAAAGCAGCAAACAGGCATTTGAAGCTGCTGGTGCCTCTGGAGTTTCCTGAACATCAAGGTGTAGGACCCCCCCCATTGAATTCTGACGAGCAGAAACGGCTGCAGTGGGCCCAGAAATACATGAAGACTAATTTTCAAACAGTCTTGTTCACTTATGAGTGCCGTGTAACCCTGGATGGTCAGATTGATGGAGTAGTGGATGGTTGGTGAAGGCCACCATATCCCAGAGAGGCTGTGACGTCAGCAAGGAGGTGACGGAGTCATGTTTTGGGCCAGAATCATGAGGAGAGAGCTGGTCGGACCCTTTAAGCTCCCTGAAGGTGTGGAAATGACCTCTGAAAAATATGTGGAGTTTCTAACTGACCACTTTCTTCCATGGTACAAAAAAAGAACTGCGCTTTACCTAACAAAATCATCTTCATGCATGAGAACGCACCATGTCATACTGTAAAGAATACCTCTGCATCATCGGCTGCTATGGGCATAAAAGGAGAGAAACTCATGATGTGGACCCCATCCTACCCTGACCTCAAACCTATTGAGAACCTTTGGAACTTATTCAAGCAAAATGTCTATGAGGGGTGGGATGCAGTTCACATCCAAACAGCAGCTCGGGGAGGCTATTCTGACATCCTGCAAAGTAATCCAAGCAGAAGCTCTCCAAAAACTCACAAGTTCAATGGATGCAAGAATTTTGAAGCTACTATCAAATAAGGGTCTTATGTTAAAATGTACTTTAACCTGTTAAGATGTTTTTGATTGAAATTGCTTTTGATTTCCGCAAATATGACCTCCTAATGCTGTAAATTTAATAAATGACCATTTTCAGTTCTTGACAACCGGTAAAATGTATTGAAGCGCTGCTATGCATAATAATTTGGAACAGTACATTTTAAGTCCATCCATCCATCCATTTTCTTCCGCTTTATCCGGAGCCGGGTCGCGGAGGCAAATTTAAATTGTTTCACAAGTGTGAAAAGTGACATCACCAATTATTCTTTGCTCATAAAGCTAGAAGGTTTTGGTCATCTTCATCTATACTGAGTTGAACCCCAAGTCAGTATAAAGCAGATCCAGTTTTGGATTTCAGAAAAGGTTAAGCTAACTCAGTCTCATAATAAAGTGGCCATTTAAGAAAATGAGAGCAAATTTTAGGGTAAACAGGATGGAGCCAAGCGAATGACAAATAACTCCTTCCTACTGGAGTGGTAAAGGCCCAGTTTGCAAACAAGCATAACTGAACAGAGAAAGCTATGTGAATGACACACAAACCATCTTTGTTCCAAAAATAAAACCCAGGTACATATGATGAGTTGAAAACATTTTTGACGATGGGATATTCCTGTATGACTGAAAGTTTACATAAACATCTCACAGAGTTTAAATAGTTTGCACTGAGAGCTAGCATGCATTGTTGCTCTGCAAGACAGCCTTTTTTGTGGTACTTTACTCTTCCAGTTGTAGGCAATTTTACACCATATCACAGAACATTTAATTTATGATTTTTCTATGCGTTTAAATTAGGTGTTTTTTCTGGTTTAAACATGACTATACCAATTTAGTCTAATTTACCCAATTTTGTCCTTTAAAGTCTATGGTACTTGGAACTTGTGAGGTCAAATATTGTATAAGTGGTAAAAATGGTACATGGTGTTAAATTTGGAGAACCACTGTGTAGCATGGTTGTTATCTCCATGCAGTCCCCGAATGTGACGCCACTATTTTTTTTACCGATTGATGATTGCATTTCTTTTTGGGCAGGTATAGGAGAGTCAAAGCACATGATGTGGGGAAACTTAGAGCGTGCACCGGCAGTGCTCAGATGAAAGAGTGGTACACTCCAGTCAGTCACCGAGATCTACGCCATCTGTGTTTGAGCTGTCTTCTGGCTGACTGCTGCTCCAGAGAAAGAAAACGTTGGTCAAAACATTAGGAAAGCATAAAGGAGAGGACTGAGTGGCCTTTGTAAGTACTATGTCCCTGAGGGACACAATGTTCCATCAACAAGCAGATTAGGCCATTATTTTTTCTTTGCTTGTGGTGCCCAAAACAAAGAGGAAGCTGCGAGGGGACCGCTCTTTCGTTGTTGCCGGACCCAAATTGTGGAACGCACTGCCCGTGCACCTTAAACTGGCCAGGTCACTCACGACTTTTAAGTTCAACCTAAAAATGCACCTTTTTTTCTTCAGCTTTACACTTGCATTGATTCATTGTCTTTTGTTGTATTTTCTTGCTGTTTTATCTTGTTTTATTTCTTGTACTTATTTTGATATCTGTTTTTTATGTGTTTATGTGTGTGCCTATACTGCACTTTGGTCAATGGTGTTGTTTTTAAAGTGGATTATAAATAAAGCTGAATCTGATTGGATTATACGGTCTAATAGTTTGACCTTAATGCTGATAGCACTTAAGCATGAACAAGCCTACACAGGGGAGGGTTTTATGATTATACACTATCCTGCCATATATGGAGCCTCCAGCGCATAGTGAGAGCAGCTGACAATATCAGCAGTGCCCCTCTCCCCTCCATTCAGGACAATCTTAACCACAAAGCCATCAGTGTGCTGCCTTCAAGGTGAGTACTGAGACTACAGGCCAGGTTTCGAACAGCTTCATCCACCCCACTGTCAAGAAGCTGAATTCTCTCCCCTCCCTGCCCTCTACCTCCTATTTACTCCTATCTACAATAAAGCTGACTTTGACAAGAATATTCAACAGATGATGCACCACATCTAAAACAAATAAACAAAATTGCAACCCCAAAACCAATCCCTTTTTCAGCTTCATAAAAGCTATATGACTCAATTTGAAGTTATCCTACTGTGAGAAATCACACAAAAGAAAATTAATAGCCTTGTTACTGTTAGATTGAGGCAGTTCACTGTAATTTCAGAAATCAGCCAAATCAATTAAAATCCTATTTCAGTGAGCTCCATTATCAACAGGGGAATGTGAATGGTGGATCAAACAAGACTAATTCATTCATTTATTCACTAAAGCTCTATAGTGCAGCCAATGGTTAGAGCAAATTGGAATAACTCGGCAGATGCATTAAATCTTCACACAAGACAGAAAACATGAATATGAAACATGAAAACAACATCAAAGTGGTTTTTATTGTGAGTGTGGAGCACCTGCTGATTTTCAAAGGACACACACAAAGAACGGTTGCTATAATATGTACTACTCACTAGGTGTCAGTGTGGGTGCAGAAAAAGAGCCAATAGGGGCCAAAACTATGACAAAAGTGCACATTGAAATTAAATAAATAAATAAAAGTGCATTGTGATAAACTATGATTATGTTTTTGATTGTGATTTTTTTTTTTCAGTTGGCAGGCCCTGAGGATTCTTTCTTGCTTCATTTGCAACTAGTGGAGCTGTGATTGGAGCGCAGAAGATATCAACGCTGTCTATTGATCTCTTCTCAGAGGCTGGGGTGGAAATGACAGGAACACGTCATGTTTCTTCCTCAGCCTGGGGATATTTGGCCACAAAGGAGTTTTATAGATAATAGTAACCTCTGCTTCAAACCATATTAGTTGGGATGTTTGCTGTTAAAGCCACATTACGGAGCATTCCTGCGTCGCCAATCTGCTGTCCGGGGAGTAGTTAAACAGTCACAAAACAATGACAAACAAACATTTCAATAATCAGCTAGACAGTCGCAACAATGCATTTTTGCCATGTAGCAAAATAACGCATTTGGAAGAGACCTAATCATATGCACCGATTTATGTTTTTACCAGAGGGTGCCCTGCCCATCTGAAATAATAGTCAAGGGTCAGGGCTATTTTAAAAGTAGTGAGGTCCAAATATATATTTTTAGTGTGGGGGGAACCTGAATTGAACAAATGCATTTTTGTTCAATCTGGTATATTTTAAATTACCATACAGTATTTCATTTTAATCAGTGATATTACACAATAAAAATACGATTTTTGCACACACACAAAAAAAGACGGGTCCTAGGGCAGCTGCAGGGACAGACGTCAGTCAAATCAATGGGATATTGTCCGTCGGATCCAGACACGTGACCAGGAGTACATGGGACTCTATAAAAGAGGCTTTAAGCTTCCTCGTCCATCTCTCGGCCGTTTCCCAGCTGTGCTGCGACCCTCCTCCACCTGGCCTATCCTCGGCTCTGCTCGTCGTTGTCAACTGGCCGCCCCGGGTCCCATCCTCTTCATCATTACCGTGTATTTATATCGTTGATTCAGTCCCAATCATGATTCATGTCCAATAAAACTCTCCTAACGCCACTCTGTTTCTGTGCGTCTTTTCAGGTTGAAATTGCGATTCATTAATTACAAAGGCCATAATTAACTTTTTTTTTTTTTTATTGAGTCCTATACCACAAATTTTCACCATTGCCTTTGTTAAATTAACGGCTATGTAATAATCTGTTTATTAAGTTACGCTGTGTGACTTTAAGTAGACTGTTTGCTTGCCCGCAGTGAGGGCAAGGAAGGCTTTCTGCCAGGTCGAGGTCTGACGCACACAGAGAAAGGGTTAGATGAAGAAGAACAGACATGTTGATTGGATGTGACAGGGGTAGTGTCATCCTCTGCAGCAATGCATGTCCCAAATAAAAATCAATATGGCAGAACGCTGGCAGCAGACCTCCACACAATAGCCTTCTGGTCAAATGTAAGGTCTCACTGTGATAGTCAAGTAAAGCAAAAACTTGCAAGAAATGATGTGTTCATTTGACATCATAGCATTGAGAGCATATACAGTAGTTTAAATTAAAATCATATTGGAAATGATGTGTGGATTTTCTGTTTGGATAGCCCATAAAATAATAAATCTGCCCTCAATCCATCTGAGATTATTATCCCATCAAAGTTTAGAACATGAACACAATAGAAGCTTTTTTGTAGACTTTTCGTAGAGGATATCATTTGTGTCATCAGTCCGGTGTTGACATTAATGCAGACGATTGAAATGTCTAGCCAGTTCAGGTCACAATGCAAATGGCAGCAGTAAATGGAACTCGAGCTGCGGGCGACGAGATAATATTAGTACAAATAAATATGGTATGTTAGCCACATTGAGTACAGTCTATTTAGAAATACCTTTTATAATGACACAAGATCAGAGCCAGTGAAGTCAGTCTCCCGTGGTAAAAGCAGGACTTGCTGATCGTGTTTATATCAGAGCGGGCCGTGTTGTCATGGTTGTAACAGTCTCAGTCCTGCATGTTAGAGAAATAACAATGATGTTCGACAGGATTGATGAAGAATAGGCAGCAGTCAGGATGTCTTATGCTAGTCCTATACCATTCAAGTCTGTCTATGCTTCCACAGAAGAGGGATAAATACCCTCTAAGAGTGTCATACTGATATGCAAGCAAAACACTCAGTGGCTGAGAGTGGGCGCCTGAGCACCACAGTCAAGGCTATGACAGAGATAGTACGACTTTACAGCTTGACACAGTATGATAAATAGCGATTCAATGTTATCCTCTAACACAGGGGTTCCCAAACTTTTTTGGCTGGGACCCCAAAAATTGACACGTAAACAACTCGGGACCCCCTTGTATAAAGTTATTGCCTCTTACGCTACTTTAGTGAAGAAAAACATTTTAAAATCAAGTTAACATGTATTTAAACAGTTTATTTTGATTATATAAATGGATTCCACGAATGATATGCTGTTTTACACTCAAAAATATATCAAAAACAGTTGCCTTTTTCTTTTTTATTTCATCCTACAGTCATCTGGGGACCCCCACCCAAGGCCTCGCAACCCCCCGAGGGGTCCCGACCCCCACTTTGGGAACCAGTGCTCTAACACTGTATGTACATCAGCCATTAACAAAATCAGTTTACGTGAGTACAGTTCAATTTTTGAGGATCCGTACTTTACCTGCATTCTCCTTTTGCTGAGAATTTTTCAACAACATTACAAATATCATAATACTTACTATTGCATTTCCCATTTCTAAAAAGGTTCCAAAGTGAAAGAAAAAGTATACAACAAAAAAGGCTACTTAAGTATTTTCTACAGCAAATACGTTGGTACTGAAGTAATAATGTGAAAAGTTTTGTTTTTGTTTTAGGAGTAATATTTGACCAGTATTGGTACTTTACTCAAGAATAAAATATCAAGTCCTTTCACCACCACCATATACAGTATAAATGCCTTTAAAAACAGACTCAAGAACGACAGACTGCCTTTAAATGATATAACAGAAAGTAAGTTGAACTTCTTGTGTGCATGATTAACGACTTGATATGAGAGGAGGAAGCAGTGGTGCAGAAACCAAAACATTAGGTCAGTCACGAGGTGAAAGGCCCATACATGACTTCCAACAGAGAGGATGAAAGCACAAGAGGGGAAGAAAAACTTAAAAGAAACGGCAACATGAGGCACAGACCATGAGGGTGCATGACTGGGAGCTGGGGGCCATATCCTGAAGAGGCCCTTCATGTATATTTTTGTCTTGAAGAAAAGGGCAATGCTGGATACTTGAATGAAATGAAATCTGAGTGGCACAAAAATATTCTACTACTAAACTATATCTGTTCATATCGGGCAAGAGAGAAGAACAAAACTGACATTAGCCTTCCCGCAAGATTGTGAGACTTTTTAATGAATTTGATGGACACTAAAGCTCTCTCCTCTCTTGTCCCCTTAGGAAATAACACGCTCTAAAAAGTAACTTGATTTATTCCTGTAAATTTGCCTTGTTCTTGTTGGTTGTTTTAGTTTGTGCAAAGTTATAAACCATTTGAGAATTATTTCTACAATGAAGAAGGCCTACATTTTGAAAAAAATTAAAATAAATCCTGTAAACAGAATACAGCCAGGGAAACATTTGTGGAGTATTAATTGCTTGATTCTGTTTTCAGATATCATAGTTTTATTTTTATGAAAACATTAAGCTAAACACGGCACATAGCCTTCCTTCATAGTCAGGCTGAGATGGAGGTTGCTATGGTGACATCCCACCAGATCGGTAATTACAATTAACATCCCACCTCCTTCTCCCACCTGTGCGTCTCTTGGTCCACAACAAAACGGACTGAATTTATGAAAGGAGAACGGTTTCTTTCTTTTTAATATGTATCAAAATACTAGAACATTTGATGACTGATCAGATAAACTTCTTTGCAAGGAGAATTTGACAACCCATACATCAGCTGAACCTAGCACCTTCTTGTACTTGCAAAATGAATTGGAATGTTGAATCACAAAAGGAGTACAATGAAGTGGAAAATAGGTGCGAGTGCTGCATCTAAAGCAGAAGTCCCACGCAGTTAAATTCAGGACTGAGAGGAGACCTTGTCAAATGAAGGTCCGTCATAAAACAGTCAAGGTAACTCAAGAGATGGGGGACGGTACAAAAAGGAAAAGGGGTTCTCAAACTTAAACAGAATCTGGAAACCTGCAGAGCCCCTGGCCGTCAGGTACTGTGTGCCAAGTTTAATGTGTTGAACTCATGGGATTGTTGACATGCGACGCCAACCAGCAACTGTTGGTTGCTAGATTTTGCCTGTCTTTCCCTGCCTGTCTGAGCTGGGACCACAAGCAATATGATGTGATTGTGACTTTGTGTTCAGACTGTGTGCCAAGTTTAAGGTGTGTAACCCCAGCTCCAAATCTTTTAACCAGTAGTTTCCAGTTTAACATGTGTAACCCATTCCATTGTTGAGAACATGTTTAATAGAGTAAACTCCAGACCATAAGAATATTTACATTGTAATATTTACAATTACATTACATATCCAGCAAGAGTTGCAGCTGAAGAGTAAAATCCAATTGCTGGGTTTCAGGCGACATCACAGCGTTCTAAAGGCCTATAATATTATATAGCCTAGAGCAGTGGTTCCCAAAGTGTGGGTCAGGACCCCTCGGGGGTCGCAAGGCCTTGTCTGGGGGTCCCTTGATGATTTTAAAATGAAATAAAAATAAAAATGCTACTTTTTTCAGTATGTTTTTGAGTGTAAAAAACACCATATTATTTGCGAAATCCTTTCAAATATTCAAAATAAACAGTTTAAATACAGATCAACTATTGATATTAAAATGTGATTTTATGTCCTAGGATAGCAAAAGAGGGAATACCATTGTGTAATGGGGGTCTTGAGTTGTTTACGTGTCAATTTTTGGGGTCCCAGCCAAACATTTTGGGAACCCCTGGCCTAGAGGTAAAATTATTTTGTTTTTGACGGAAATCTTTTGACTTGTACAGAGAGATCATGGACCCAGTGACTGATATTAATATTTTTTGTAATTCATACATTTTCGTTTTAGATACAACTTGTGAAAGTGTAATGCAGTTAACAGGAAAAACTGGCTACTGCCCCCCACTGGGTACTGTGACATCATCACATTCTAGAACCTGAAAACAACAAACGTCTATAGTTCGTAATTTTGGTTTTCGGTGTAGGTTTTGCAGCTTTTGCAGACAGAAATAGGGTGATATCATGCTCCCGTCTCGTTCATCCTTCTGGACAGGAGATGGCTGCTCTGGGACTCTGTCCCTCTCCTAATTGTGTTACCATTCCACCAGGGAAACAGCGAAGTGAGAAACATGTGGCTCCCACACCTCACCTGTGCCCATCTGTCAACTCCATCTACTATTGGCCATTCTGCAGGTCATTATTTTATTCCACAGCCCCAAGCGCAGCACACTTGAGCTCAAATCATCTCTAGAGCAAATGGGAGAAAGAAAGGGCCTGTCTGTTGTGTTATCCTGGTCCACAGCAGTGAGTCTGATCATCACTAAACCCTCCATCCCTGGACCTCAGAGACATGCATCAGGAGAGCTAAGCTTTGGAGAAATACAGGACAATTGGGCACTGGTCATTCTAAATGGCTGTTTCTTGTTTTCTGGATGGGAGCTCAAGGAATTGGCATTAAAGGTTACATAATTTTTATCTTTGAATACTATAAAGTAGGTCATAGGAAATCATATTTTAGATTTAGCCCTTTTGTCAGAATTTAAATATTGCTGTGGAACACATGTGAGATTCCACACAGCAGACAGTAGTATGAGAAAATAAAATTTAAACATGTATATATTTTTGTTCTAATCACTAAATGATGCCAGATCAAATTCTGTCTAGTAACAACATTTTGTCCTTGTACAGTGAGGAAAATAAGTATTTGAACACCCTGCTATTTTGCAAGTTCTCCCACTTAGAAATCATGGAGGGGTCTGAAATTGTCATCGTAGGTGCATGTCCACTGTGAGAGACATAATCTAAAAAAAAAATCCAGAAATCACAATGTATGATTTTTAACTATTTATTTGTATGATACAGCTGCAAATAAGTATTTGAACACCTGTCTATCAGCTAGAATTCTGACCCTCAAAGACCTGTTAATCTGCCTTTAAAATGTCCACCTCCACTCCATTTATTATCCTACATTTAGATGCACCTGTTTGAGGTCTTTAGCTGCATAAAGACACCTGTCCACCCCATACAATCAGTAAGAATCCAACTACTAACATGGCCAAGACCAAAGAGCTGTCCAAAGACACTAGAGACAAAATTGTACACCTCCACAAGGTTGGAAAGGGCTACGGGGAAATTGCCAAGCAGCTTGGTGAAAAAAGGTCCACTGTTGGAGCAATCATTAGAAAATGGAAGAAGCTAAACATGACTGTCAATCTCCTCGGACTGGGGCTCCATGCAAGATCTCACCTCGTGGGGTCTCAATGATCCTAAGAAAGGTGAGAAATCAGCCCAGAACTACACGGGGGGAGCTGGTCAATGACCTGAAAAGAGCTGGGACCACCGTTTCCAAGGTTACTGTTGGTAATACACTAAGACGTCATGGTTTGAAATCATGCATGGCACGGAAGGTTCCCCTGCTTAAACCAGCACATGTCAAGGCCCGTCTTAAGTTTGCCAATGACCATTTGGATGATCCAGAGGAGTCATGGGAGAAAGTCATGTGGTCAGATGAGACCAAAATGGAACGTTTTGGTCATAATTCCACTAAACGTGTTTGGAGGAAGAAGAATGATGAGTACCATCCCAAGAACACCATCCCTACTGTGAAGCATGGGGGTGGTAGCATCATGCTTTGGGGGTGTTTTTCTGCACATGGACAGGGCGACTGCACTGTATTAAGGAGAGGATGACCGGGGCCATGTATTGCGAGATTTTGGGGAACAACCTCCTTCCCTCAGTTAGAGCATTGAAGATGGGTCGAGGCTGGGTCTTCCAACATGACAATGACCCGAAGCACACAGCCAGGATAACCAAGGAGTGGCTCTGTAAGAAGCATATCAAGGTTCTGGCGTGGCCTAGCCAGTCTCCAGACCTAAACCCAATAGAGAATCTTTGGAGGGAGCTCAAACTCCGTGTTTCTCAGCGACAGCCCAGAAACCTGACTGATCTAGAGAAGATCTGTGTGGAGGAGTGGGCCAAAATCCCTCCTGCAGTGTGTGCAAACCTGGTGAAAAACTACAGGAAACGTTTGACCTCTGTAATTGCAAACAAAGGCTACTGTACCAAATATTAACATTGATTTTCTCAGGTGTTCAAATACTTATTTGCAGCTGTATCATACAAATAAATAGTTACAAAATCATACATTGTGATTTCTGGATTTTTTTTTTTAGAGTATGTCTCTCACAGTGGACATGCACCTACGATGACAATTCAGACCCCTCCATGATTTCTAAGTGGGAGAACTTGCAAAATAGCAGGGTGTTCAAATACTTATTTTCCTCACTGTATGTGTTCTGCATTTCCTGCCAACAAAGGTGTCTGCCTGTCTCAGTGCCAGTTATCACGACAGGAGATACTGTAATAATAAAGCTTGGTGACAAACATAGACACACTGGAGCAGCTATCAGCAGGAACACATCAAATAAAAGCATGTGTCAGCGGCATTTCCACCATTTCTATTGCACATTGGTCTGGCGATGCTGAGACATAAAGGACAGGCAGAGCAGATTTTATTTTCTATACACTACCCTATGGCTTCACTCATCCAACATTACTAAATCAGTGTTATTAGAGTGCCCGTG
Organism: Neogobius melanostomus; assembly: GCA_007210695.1. NCBI lineage: Eukaryota > Metazoa > Chordata > Actinopteri > Gobiiformes > Gobiidae > Neogobius > Neogobius melanostomus. The sequence goes on along the minus strand of VHKM01000106.1, from coordinate 2,789,758 downwards.
TACCCGGTAGTGAGCAGAGAATGTAATATCTCTGAGTCGTTTCAGAAAATCTTTGTCGGGCCCAATGGTTTAGCTGTGTCAGATGGCCTATAGCTATTCAGTTGTCATGTAGACATGCATCACACATTGGAAAGTGTGTTCAAAGTGCACCTGCCAGGGCAGAGGCTTTAAACACCAAACAAAGCAGAGATAGCCAATAGTGTAAGTAGGATGCCGAGATACAGTAGGTAAAATATCACATCAAGGCTACTTGAGCTTTAGTGCAACATACCGGACATAAACAAGTTACCAAGCACATGCCTCATGGTCTCCTCAACCCTGAGACACCTTCCGTTAGCACTCTCCATCTCACAGCAATTCCCTGGTTCAATTCTTGGTCCAACAGGGGCGTGCGGATTTGCATGTTCTCCACGGCTTCCTCTTGTAACTCTGGAGATGGGTCTCTGGGCGCTGAATTGGAGTCGCCCGCTGCTCCTGACAGGTTGCCCTTATGCCCCTTTTGGAAAAAACCGCAGTACTGACTCAAGTGTGCTGAAATCTGTGTGGAAATCTATGGAGCTTCTCAACCAGAACCGCTAAGGCTTTGCTGAAAGAGCCTTTAGCATAATTCAGCATTTGCATTTGAACATGGAGAAGAAGAAGAAATGAGAAGTCTAAAACTGTGATGATTTTATGCACATTTGTTTTAACATGATGAAACAGTATCTAAATAATGCCTGCTATTTTCAGTTTTAGTTCTTTACGGTTTACCATTAAAACAACAGGGTTCTCTGTGAGGTCGGGAATCCCCCAAAACAGGGATGTAAGTGTAGTGTCCCAATTAAATACAGATTGCATGAAAATAAACATTAAAAAGCACAAAACGATGCGAATAATCCACTCTTTTGAAGAACGAATGCAATGATAAATTGTGAGACTGATGCTGGCCTGCCTGTGCCTGCTGCACTCACATCAGGAGCTGAGCAGAGAGCCTGTCGGTTCAGATTCAGACCACCATGCTCATGTGCGCCCCCCCACAGCCCTGCCCTCCAACAAGCGTCCTCACTCACAAATTATGCATCAAAAACTCGACTTGTGAAAAAGCAGCACAGACAGTTCTGAGAGCAGGTTTCCCAAGTTACATTAAACCAACATAGACATTTGAGTCAAACCGTTTTAACTTTGTGAACTATACCTGTATGTTTTAAGTGTCCAACTTTTAAAAACACTCCAATTATGCAACTTACAGGTGAGCGTTAGTAGCCAAAAGGATTTAATAACTTTCGATCTACCTGGATGTTTGCAGATTGTGTTCAACATGTTCAGAACAAAAAGTGCATTTAGAGTGTGACTCATCAAGGGAATGAATGTGCAAACAATAAAAGTCTTTGGGGAGTTACTTGGAAAGGGGAGAAGAGCTACTAGTAGCTGCAGAGCTACTGAAGCGAGGTCCCTGTTTTCAGTTGTATGTATGTCTTTAATCTTTCTCTCATATTATGAAGTCAAATGTAGCTGTTACTCGGGGTGCAGTAAAATGTTCTTGATGCTGCAAGCGGAAGGCACGAGTAGATGTAACTTCATCATACACTGAGAGCTGATACTGTGTTTATATTCAGATATCACATTTTCAGTGACGCTGCATGGGCTTCTCAAGTTGTGAAGAGTTAAAGCAAATACATTCTCAAGCAGTGGATTACACTCACTGAAAGCTGGAGTAATTTCTTTGGCATATATCCCTGAATTTTGACTTAGTTCAGCCTGAGCATCAAATCCACCCATGGCAAACCCAATTTGCTGTGCCTATTCCTCCCAACATTGCCTCCTTTCTTGTTTGCTTTCTTGTGCCTCGGCAGCATGCACACGCAGAGAAGTGAGCGGGCCTGGCTAGCTTTGATGTGTTCTTAAGAAGGAAATCTGCCTTTCATATAAGCAGTGCGCCTTATCAACCCTGGGATGATCAGGCAAATAAAAGCATGCCACTTTAAACTCGGTATCCTCACCGGGAGGCTGTCATGGCAGGCCGCTAACCCTGATGCACTTTGATACCTGACAAGTGCTCTCAGGCTCAACACACGACAGAGTAAATAATATTTTGTCACTGATGAATTTCCACAAAGTCTATAGTGCAAGCAACACAAAGCCGTCTCACCTTGTGTTTGATCATTTTTCTGTGGCCCACATGAAATCAATAACAATGCTGTTTACGCCGCAGTGTTTGCCAGATTGTAGACAGTGTCCCATTTAGTTCTGGCTATAAACTTCCCAATGACTTACAGAGATCAGTAACTGAGATAGAAAATAGCACACTTAATGAGGCGCATCACCCCCAGATATGAAAAACACTGCGTCAGAAATTCATTTGGAATGTGGCACATTAGTGAGATGTGCTTTACCAACTATTGTTTTTCATTAGGATGTGGTGTATTTTCAACATGTAATAAGATGATAGTGATGTACGTGCAATGCAGCAAGCTGAAGAAGAACAATACTAACATATGTTTTAAAGTTGTTTTTTTATGTCATCGATATAGGCAGTACTGCTTTGTTCTCCTATTCCTGGTTGAGCCAGAATGCCAACATCACTGTTATCCTGTCTCCTGCTCACATGCAAATAGTCAATAAGTTTCATTTCAGGCCAACACACACCGAGCCAGTTTGCACCCTCCAGCCACAAAGTCAAGGTCAGCTGGCAGGCCCAAATTTAATAATCCCTGCTGCTCCCCAGGTCCCCCACAGATCATGTGGCCTCTCTGCAGAATATATTAGCTCTGACCTCTGCTGCCCTGTGTGTGTTCTGTTTTGTTGACTGAATATGTATGTGTGCTGATTCACAAATGTTACTTTAAGACACCATGATACTGATGAGCCAAAGGAGAAGGACCACGAATTGTGTTACGCTGCTCAGGATTATGCACATAAAAGAGAACATGGAAGGAGGGGGTGATCCCCGCTCTGAATGTGACGTTTTTATGTCAGTTCCATGTCTGGCCACTAGAGGTCAGAGGCTAGTCACACTGATAAAGCAAGTGATTTGATCAGGATTGAAGCAGCAGCTCCAGAATTGATTTTGTTGAGACAAACATGCTACTGACCTTGTTAAGAAAAGACCCTATAGGTTCATATTTAATTATCTCAATATTACATATATATCATTGTAAATCCAATGTGTTTGAAATGATATATTAAACACTTTAAAGTAAACATGCAGTTTCTCTACATTTTGATAAAAGTCTTAAGAAGTGCTCAGCTCTCCTCCCCACACCACTCCATTCAGACTGTATGAGCAAACGCTTACTTGTCCATCACAGCCGGGGGAGACAACGGTTCAGCTCCTTGGGCTCAGGCGGCCCTGGCTCAATAGACTAAGGCGCCTCACAAAGGATGGCTTGTCTGCTAAGGTGCTTAGAAAGCGCTCAGGTCGTTGATATGCAAGGCGACGGGGCAGCCCGCAGCTCTCCCGCTTTAGAGTTAATTAAGCTGCAAACCCACTTGGCAGGACGCCCCCTCTCCGATGCCTCCCGCCTGCTCTGCTCCCAGTCCTGACACTGGCATTCCTCAAGGCCCAACAGGCCCACCACCTCACACCAACTCTCAAAATGCATTTGCACACATTTATTTTGGTTCTCAGAGGCCTATTCAGTACCATCTCCCACAAATATCTGTAGTTTGTCTTAATAAAATGTGGGCTACATTTTTTTATAATGCAATTTGCACTTCCAAAGTAACCATAAGCACATTGAGTTGCCTTGTGTACGAAATGCGCGGTATAAATTAAGTGTCCTTGCCTTGCCTACATAAATGGGAAGTTTGTGATCTTAAGCAGGTCTCCTTCTGACATGTCTCATAACTTTTTGCACTGTACAGCCAATACAACGTTTATCAAACTCATTCTGTCCATTTCAGCTATAAAATAGCCTTCACAATAACACATCTTGGTCCAAATCTCTTCATTAGCCATTTCACAACATGCTTCACAATGCCAGCATAGCGGCAACAGACTCCAAGCGTTCTCTGAACAGGCCAGGAACAAGGCCAGCTCCACACAGAGGGATTATGTTTTTCATTCAAACAGCCTATTATAGCATACCAAATTAGAATAAAACATGAAATCTTAAAATCTTATTGCAAACAAGCCAGCGGTTTTAAAAATCCTGAAACACACAAGCCGAATACATTGTTTCATGCCAATAGGGGGGGGAGACAGAGAGGGCAGGCTCAATCAAACAGAGGACAGACTCCCCAGCGGCCGCCATGCCTCTAATTGTGGATTCATCACAGACAGAACAGATCAATATGCCACTCTTGACTCTGTGCATCGCAGAATGATCTGAAGTTTGTCCTATCGGAATTTGCTTTACCGAAGGGGATTGGACACTTCCATTAATGCTCGAGTTCGGCGAGACCCTGTTTTAGGGCACTTTTAGGCCGGTTAGAAATTGAAGATTTTTCCTCTCACTAATCACTCCCTTCTGCCTTTATAGTGTGAGCATAATAAGCAGCAAACATAGTCACACAGGCGAAGGGTGCCGTGTCCTCCGCTTTCATGCGACCTTGCTGCTCTCCAGGAGTGCTGGCGAGGTGGCGAGAGAAGTCCACGCCATTAAACCTGTGGGGGCTTTGCAGGAACACTCAGCTTTCCCAAGCGCCTCTCCAGAGCTATGGGGCGGGCGCTGTAATAGTAGCTCTGTGCTAATGTACTGCGGGGTATTCAGGGAACAGAGGGGGTGGCTGGGGCGGAGGGGGTGGTGGGACAGAGAGGCGAAACCAGACAAAAGTGGATACAAAATGCCCATTTCAACAAATCATCTGCCATGTAATGACTCTGGACATGGACTGTTAAATGGTTCTGTTGTTGCAGGATCTTGAGGTTGTGACAAGAATCATCAGAATTTTGTGAATTCTCTCTCTTCAAACAAATTCTAGCCACACAGTATGTTTTACGGATGAATGGTGATAGACTGGAAATGATGGTGCAGCACAGTAACACCTTTTCAGGCTGTCACGGCTTCATAAAGTGAGAGAACTCCTCGGCTCTGTTCAGTAAAGCCTGCTGCTAGTGGAACTGTTCTCTCTCCTCACAGTGTACTAATGGTTCTTGAAGCTTATTGTCTTTATATGCACATAGAGTATTCAGACTTGTATGCAAAAGCACTGTGGTGTGACAGTGTACACATCATTGGTTGATTGGGGTGAAGAAGTATTTGTGAAACCTAGGAAATTACTTTTTGTGGAGATCAATAATCATGATTTTCAAAGGAACAAGGAAAAGCATGTAGTTTCATCTCACGTCAAGCCTCACTGATGAAAAGTCAGATTCATAAGCAGAGTATTCATGACGCTTGACCCACAGTCAAATACAAAACGCTTAAGTTTAGCATGAGTCGGTTTTGTTCATTCTGCAGGGTCAAGTTAGTTTTCTTGAGCCTCTAATCAGCATTTAACAAAACTAACAAATTCAAATCCCCCTGATGTGTTAATCGTTTGCATTGTACATACTAGATACCAAGACTAGTCTACAGTAACAGTCTAGACTAGACTACAGTGTTCTCCACCTTGCATTGAGAGTTGATCTTTGAATCTCATCAGAATCCACAGCGCAAAAGCACATCTGCACCGCATTATAGACTGTGGCACTTTAATGTAATGAAAAATATATATGCTCACACTAAAGTATATGTATAAGCCCAGCAGTCCCCATCTATTCTATTTATCTCCCTTCGATACAGTCTCTTTTTATAGCCACTCTGATAAGATGGATATTATTCATGTTGCAGAGGGAAATTCTTCCTCAGTCTGATAATCCTGTCACTAAAACACACACGCGGCGCTGCAGAATCTCACTGCTGACACTAAAATGGAATAAAACTTTATTAATTTGCTGATAGCGAGCATGCCTACTCTCGGCTCCTTTCTCATTTTTACATATTCATCATTAAAATGAATGCAATTATCAATATCCTAATCTATTTGGCGGTCACGTGGTGCAAAAATGTCATTACTTGTGAACGTTCTTTAATGAATGGATCTAATGAAGTGCAGTGATTTGTTAAGATTTCCTTCACCTTAGGGGGTGGTGGCGCTCTGCCGTGAATATTTAGGAGCATAAAAAGGTGATTTGATGCAAGGGCACAAGCGGCTTTGACAGAGGTGACATGTAGGGCTGCACAATACAAGAAAAAAAAAATTATATTTGATCACAATTTCCAATAAAATTCAACTGTTTCTTTTCATTTTACAAACCATAGTTTCCAAAGTGCTGCTCATAAACGCAAAAAAATAAATAAATAACATTGTTGACTTCAGACAACTGTCTTGAATATTGCAATAACAATATAATGCGGTATTTTGCTGCAAAGACATTTCAAGAAAAATGTTAAGCAGTTAGCAGTTGTTTTCTTTTTTCAACAAATTGTGTCAAAACAATTCCTAAAAAGGAGCAAAGCTAAAATGGTAGTATATTAGGATAATCATGACTAAGACTGCACTTTTTTCAGTTTTAGGCTTACAAGGAAAGAAAAGAGAGAGATATGGATTGAATACCTCAATCATTTTAAAATATATTGTGTTTTTTGGGCGATATGGATATTGCAATAATGATGCATTGGCAAAATATGTTAAGTTACCCAATAACCGGCGGGCTAAAGCAGGCACCTCTATGCATAAACACGCAACATTTTGACACCTGAAGGATTTACTTGGAATTGAGGGAGTCCCCCAAGTCTTGTATCGCTACCGTGACATCCATTATTCATCCGTCTGTGTAGGTTTTTGCTGACGTGCAAGTCCTTGTACCGCAGAGGACTTTTCTATAGGACTTTGTTAAAGGGGTATTATGGAATGTGGCAGGATGCTATCCAGTCATGTAATCCGCCCCGTCTGTCTGTGGTGACTTCCACGCAGGGCGGGGAGAAAGAGAGCGCACTGTTGGTGAGGTCTGTGACGATGAAAGGGTAATTACTGAATGGCTTTCTGGTATACGCTCTGAGGAACAAAACGAGAATGGCATTTACAGACAACAAATAAAGCTGTTGGGAGCGGGACACACACAAACGCTGCAAGTGCAGGCAAAGACGAGTCCGATCACTTATCACAGTGGAATTTTACAACCCAAATGAAATCTCTCACTCATCTGCAGTGCCATCAACCCTCCCCGACTGGTTCAAAAATCTAAAATAGCTTTTTACTGTCACCACCAACTACTCCGTTTCTTAATCTCTTCAAAGAGATCCATTACCATATTAATAATGAGATGTGAACCGGTCATAGATTAAGTTCGGTCATAAAGCAGCCTGCCAGGCACTCACACTGACTCACTTTAATGGCAGAGCGATAATTATAACTGCATGTGTCGGAGCTGACAGACAGGGCATGTGCATCCATCACACACAGGACGTCCTCCTCAATGTTGTAAATATAGACAACTTTGCTGCAGTATAAATAGGGGGACTAAATCCTCTCATGTTTTTTTTTTTTTTTTAATGAATAAAACACACCTTTGTCATCCAAGGAAGGGAGTTTGAATGGGAGCGACTGCTGCAGACACCCAGGGCATGGACGATATATGAATAATTTTGAAACAAATATTGCATTGTTTGTTTTTCCCTCATATTATTTTACTGGAAAAACATTGGAAGTTTGATAATTTTTCTAAAAATAAATAACAATCATAAAAACATTATTTTGTCTGGAATAAAGATTCTCTGACTTAACTTCACATTTACCAATCGTACAAAAGAATGCCTTGGCAGAGGTCTGCATGTTCAAACTCATATGTTATAAACTATTTCCAGCAAATGACCCAAGAACCCGGAGTGAAGAAAACAGACCCGATCTGAAAATATGTGTAAGACATTGTGCTGGTGTAAACAGCATTTGTTGTGCAGATAGCTCAGCAGGAGAGCTCATTATTAAACTGTAAAAGCCCAGATATAATATGGTGAACAGTTTACTGTGGCTCTGTGTCTGACACTAAGCCGCTATTGTGTTCAATAGATTGTATTCTGTGGCTCTGAGTGACACAGTGGTTGGCGTCTAATGTGAATGTGCACAGACGCGCTCAGAGACACTGTTTGTTTCCCTTGTTGCTGTATGCATGAACGTGCGTGTTTGTGTTGGGGTAACCCTGTGTGTGTGTGTGTGTGAGAGAGAGAGTGGGCATATGTGTGTTACAGTACACTGAGAGAAAGCTGTCAGTTTGTCAAAAGAGAGCGGCGCTTTGTTTTGTTCTCCACTGTTCATGTGCCACGCTTAACTTGGATTTGCAAAATTAACAAAGGCCAGACAAACAGATACAATAAAATATTTGATAAATTGTTTGACTAAAGTATTAATCGTAAACACAGCAAAAAAAAAGAAAAGGCACACAGCCAAATCAGCATGTAAAACAGGGAACCGAAGGTCAGACAGGGGTCTTGTACTGTACTGTAGGTGGAGTATCAGCGACACTGACACACACTGGCATGGCTCTCAGTGTGTGTCAATTAATCAAATATATTAATTCAGAACATTTCAACTGACCCCAAGTTACACTGCTTGATGCAGGCAGCACAGTGGCTACTAACGTCAAGAGCAAACATGATCAAATAAGCTGGTAATCTGCTGATTAACAGATCAGTGTGCGGTGTCACCTCCCTGTTGTTTTTATTGATATCCATAAGGCATTTTCAACTCTCCTGACATGCTGACTATGAAAAAGTCTGGAGTGACAATAGATTACACTAAAGTGTCTAACAACATCATTCTGAGCGCTGTTTATCAATTATTTGTAATGTGGCATCAAATACAGTATATAAGACTTTACCATTATGCAAGAAAGTGTGATGCAAAGAGAGACACACCGTGTATGTACTCACATACATCCATTTTGGAAAACAAGTGCTCTTTGAAGATAGATAAAACATTGGTCATCTGAGGAGTACAGGTGTACTTTCCAAGCTTTTTTGAGTAGTGGCAACATTGTTTGTTGAAAAGATCTTCTTCTAACCCCTTCTAAAACATCACCAGTTGACACCATTTAAAAAAAAAAATGATGCAAATACTATCTGTGCCACTGTCAATCTGTTGGGCAGCAGTTGTTGTTTTGGTTACCTTTATTATTTTATCACTGTTTCACATTAGTAGCAAATTATATATATATTATATATATGTTTAAATGACTGTGATTTCGGATGTTACATAACAAAAACCACACACAAAAACACACTGAAAATCACTGCACCAGACTACAAAAGTCAATGCACTGTCTATGTACAATAATAAATCCTATATTACATTATGGCTGGCAAAATGATTAACATTACACCAGTCTTTTCAGGCAAGATGGCTTCTTTCTTAAAGCAATAAAGCATTTAACATAAGGCACTACATCAGTCTGTTAATGTCATAGTTTAGGACAATGATAAGAAAGTACGATTATGAGAACACAGAAATCTAGCCAGTACAGCTGGCTTTTTGTCTAAATATTAGTCCAGGTTTTGTTCCCAAGTTAAAGTTGGGAATGAATGTAAATTGTGTGTACATAAGGTCGTTGTTAAATTTTAACATTTACCAATGATTTTCAAGATGGGTTAAAGCAAAATACAGTATGTGCTGCAACTGTACCAAACCATTTTGCTTTTCTTATATTTCTGCCCATGGGTAAAGAGTAAATAGACAGGAAACTTAGATCATTTCACACAAATTCATTCACCCAATAGTCCTCCATCTTACTGCAAACAGAAGCGAAGTACGTATCCCCACATCTGGTTGGAGGGCGAAGAATGATTGCCGCCATTAACAACTGTTTGAGTGTTAATGACTAGGAACGGCACTGCACTGATTGTTTTATGATAGACGTGTACGGAAAGCAGTGTCTTTGTTCTGCGGGGCCTGGCCTCCTCATCAGCATTATCATATGTGCACCTCTCAGGTCGTCACTTACCCGCGTTACCTGGTGGACAGCTGTGCAAGCTGCACAGTGGTCTTCTTGCCATTTGGAGCAATACAAAATCAGAATGAGCTATCACGCTGTCCCAGCATTAACCTTGCTGTGTTTAAGGACATTGCTCATTATTTTAGGATCTTTTATAGTTTGAATTGATTTACTGAAAGAACGTTATTGACAGAGTGAGCTGGCAGGTCTGTTGGCTGCCAGTTGGCTGTGTAAGGGAAAAGTGAAAAGGGAAAGATGAAGAATTTACACAAAAAATATTTAAGTAAAGGAAACAAGTATTATTCAGTTGCAATTTAGCTCATTCCAAAGGGACTCTTACCCTACACATAACGAGAGTGTTCACGTGGGTCCATGCATGCGTCCTAGCCCATCTGCACGTCTTCATGGAGGGGAGTAATTGAGTGGTGGAGGACGCGGCACAGCACTGCGGGGAGCCAGCTGCACTTATTGAGGGATGAGCAGTCTGCCTCTGGGAGCTCGCATGTCTTCCTCACCACTTCCCTCAAAACAAGGCCACAAGGAAACAAGGCAGTAAGGGCAGTGGGCGGGGGAGAAGAATGCATTTATTTTGGGGGCATAAATGGAAAACATATATATGGGTGGATGTGTTTTATAGAGAATAGGGTGATGAGGAAAGAATAATAAGGAAAATATTCACAATACAATACAGTGTGGGTTTGTATTACTCACTGATATTGAATCTTCGATTCAATGGAAATCCCGTACAATGTATACAGTAATCACATTAACAAATGATTGCATAAATTACAAAAAAAGTTCAAAGTTTGATTCACATTATAAATGTTCTCTTTTATACATTAAATTAGATGAATCTGAATCTGTAAAAATGGTTTGCAAACATTGCAATACACAATAATGATGCAGAGACTGACCGCCTCCTGTGATCCAAATTGGTGTTCTAGCAAACACTGGACAAACAGAAGCTTTAATCCAATGAGTTTTGTTGCTGTCATATGAGTTTAGTATCTCAGTCGCCCACATAAGGCCAATTCGAGGTGCTGTATAATTATACTCAGTTTACTGGAATTCTCTGCTGTTTCCTTTCATGAATAATCCAGCATTATGATCAGCGGGTAGGCAAGCTGTGGGCAAATGCACAAACAATATTAGCCCACTCGGCATCATGCAATCAGCGGCCTTTATGGTATTAGAGCTGAACATGTATAGCCGTAATGAACTGTGAAGAGTGATTCCTGTTGATTTAAAAACTCCTACATTCATGGGCTGTGTGTGATGCACTCAGGCTCCAGGGAGAAGCCGTCACTCCATTTATTAATGATATCTCTTCAGCTCAATATCAGTGTAAAACCCTGAAAATGGATATGAGGTAACACCGGATGAAAGGCAAACACTACTATAAATCCTCCTTTCACTTTCTGGACATGTTGTTGCTATCAAAGTGCTTGGGAAGTCTGCGAGCATGTCTGTAAATCACATGGCGAGGAGCAGAGCTGTTATAATTGCTTTGCAATGTCTGTGATGCCCTGCTGGATTATCCGTGTCATAGCTTATTGCTTTTTTATTGTTAAGTGCCCCATAAAAGCAGCATCGATACATGACCATTGATTTGTGCACAGCTGGGTAGGCTCCCAGGATGATACACTGTTGTATTTGAGCACGAGGAGCAAATACAGGCAGAAATAGGAGGCAAAAGTCACATGGATAAGAGGATGTCAGTCTCAGTACGGCTGTGACTCCTGCGCTGGCCTCCAGACGCGGCAGGATGAATAAATGTATGTGTCCAGATGGGCAGAAGGGAACAAGAGAGTGAGAAAGGATAAGGAGGTAGGGAACAAGGAAAGGAGAGAAAGTGCATAAGGATGAAGGAAACATGGTAAGGAGAAAGTGGATGAGTATGAGCGATGGAGGATGGAAATCCTTTGGAGAGATGCACAGATGCAGCAAGCTGCTGACTTTCAAACCAAACAGAAAGTGTTTATTGTCCTTAGTGAGAAGGGGCTGAGCATGTGTGCTGTGGGTGTGTTAGCATGAGCTGCCTTCACTTCTTCACCCCATGTCCGAGTACTGACCACACTGCACCTGCAGACTACAATGCACCGTCTCAACAGAGGATCTGTTTAGTACTCAATGAGAAACACACTGACTCATTAATGATGTGCACTTGGGATCCCATACTTTGACTCTGATCATCTTCAGTCAAAAAGAAGCTTCCTTCTGTGAGCCAGATCAGAATTACCAGGTCAGACAATAAGTTCTAACAGTTTTCTTTTGTTCCTATTTTTCCCAGAGAAACCTACTGAGTCCCAAATTACTCAATTGCCAGCTGAGCATTAAGTATTAATTGTTTTGTCTGAAGGAAGGATATTTTTTTTCTCCCCATAAAGGAGGAGATGTTCATTACTGTCAGAGCTGTCTTCATTACAGAGACATGTTCTAAGTGTGTGTCTATCCATGTGAATGTGTGCATCCAGCCAGTGCATCCTTATCTGCCTGTAACTGTGGCTCAGAGTCATGCATGTCACTGTCACGTGCCTCACAGGCCAATGAGGGCAATCAATCTAGAGAAGCCAGTATGTCTCACAAAGCGCCAATGAGCTTCAATCAATAACTGTATCCACACAAGAAAATCTCCCTAATAAAACAATATGCACTTACAAGAAAAAGTGAAGGTTGTGTGCTGACAATGACAGACATACTCAAATAAGAACAATGCGGTGGAAACACAAAAGCCAGGAAAAATAGGCACATACACGCATTGATTAATGTGTTGCTTTTGTCCTATTGCATCTACGCTAACAAAAGGGCACTCGGCAACTGTAACCCAGTCACTCTGACTCCCCATCCCCCTTCAAAGACGCCCTACAAAAATAATGTCCACATCCACTCCTTCGAAACATAACGCAGCAATGTCCTCCCCTCAAGCAGCCTTCATTTCCATTAAGACAACACATCACTCCCTGGTCTCTATTAACCTAGGGACCCGGGCCGTCCTGAAGCCTGCACTCACTAAAGCGCCCCAGAAAAAGAGTGTGTTCATCGCACCGCCTCCCACCACTGCCATTAACTGTGCGCTCAGACCATTATTTAAACAGTAAAAGCAGAGCGAGTCATTTGGAGTAGCGCAGTGCCAGCCTGAACATCTCTGTGCTCCAGCCGCAGCTGCAGTGAGAGTCTGGAATCTGTCGAGGGGCCAGTAAGCGACGCTCCATTGAGCCTCCATAAACAACACAAGACAGAAATGAAGCGCTACGGCAGCAGAAAAATAGAATGTTTTTCCTCCAAAAGAGCTAAGATAGATGGTGCAGAAGAGTGCAGACAGAGGTGTAGATAAAAAAACACAATAGAGAAGACAGACTTGGAGAGATAAGACAACAGAAAGTAGTTGGGCAAAAGAATGATCAGTGAGGTGCAGAGATGTTAAGAAACTTTAAATAGTATACACTGATAATGAAACTGTGGTGGCTGCTACACAGGCCTGACACAACAATCGTTAGGCATTTGACACATTTTGGCCTACACCACTGATAACAGTATAGATATTAAATGGTCACATTTATATAATGCTTTTCTACCTATATTGGGCATTAAAAGCGCTTTACATCAATGAACCACTCACCTATTCATACTCTCAATCATCCATCAATGTACGCAGAAACTGGAGGCAAGGTAGGTGAAGTGTCTTAATAATAATACTACATCTAAATATAATATTGCCTTATACTCAAAACACTTAAGATACTCAATGGACTTCACACTATATTATTATTATTTACTTATTTACCTGTTTATTTGATTAGAACTGGTGTATGTTATTGGATGATAAATTCACGCTCCACATTCAAACGTGGTATGCTCCAGTGCTGACAAACAGAAACATGGATGATGATCTGCGGCAAAGGCCTCTCCTCCGCAACATCCTCAATCAATCATTCAATAAAATTATTATGTGATGTGACCTCGTTGAATAAACAGTACAATTATGAGGTGTGTGATGACGCACGACTTAGGTAAGCCCGCAGTGAATTAAATGCATCCAAGAACCTGCCAAATGGATTGTCTCCCTAATCCAATACCTGATATCTCAACCAGAAATGAGACTCAAACCAACAGGTGTAAACTTGGTCCTCCGGCCATAGACCTGGTGAGCTGGGACCCTAATTCACCCTCCAACAGCAACACAAAGGACGCCCATGGCCCTGATCCTTTCCCTCTTGCTGAGAGTCACATTGTGACCCCCTACCTGAGCCACATACACATATACGTCTCCTCCCCACGAGCACATCATCCACCTCAACAACAACAACAGCAAGAGGGATATTTACAGCCGCGCCCCCAGGAGAGCCTGATTCTTGTCACGAAGACGGCCCTCACACACTAGGTGACTATAGTGATGGCAGAGCTGCAATTCTTCACGTCAACAGGAAGGAGGATGCTGGTGTGAAGGAGGCTTTCCAGACTTGCTAAAACAATAACACGCGCCCGGCCTTTGACGTCAGAGGGGTCTCAAAGCCAGGCGACCAAGGCTGTAGATTAACAAGGGCCGGCCCACTTCCTGTTGCTAGGAGGCTATAAAAGTCTCATCTCTAGATTGTTCAAATTGCTAAACAGAGCACTGTGACAGAAATAGGAAACTGATAATAAACTGTTAGTCAGGTCAGACTGAGCGCTGCCTTCCAGAATAGTGCAAGGTTATTTCGATCCAATCGCTCTGCAGGGAGTGGGTCATTGAGGGGCTGTCAAAATTATGATGGTGATCCAAGACAAATAGAGCAAGGTATTAAAGAAAAACAACTATTGTATTTACACAATGCTTTCTCTATTGTATTGTAGTGTGAAATCATATTTCAACTCAATTAGTCAACCAAGTCTTAAGAGACAGGCTGGTATCTTTAAAATCTTACCAAAATAAGATATAGGTCCTTCACCAGTTAAAAGAAAACAAAAATAAATATCTTTACAAGCTTTAGTGCCTGGTGAGTCCTGAGACACATATTGGTAAAGTACCAATAACAACAAAATAATGTAAAGGATTGAAAGCTACACAGGCCTAGAAATATGCAACCATCCCCACTAAAAACACATCCTGCTGTTTCTGTAACATTTAGTTTCCCCATTTATTGAGCTTTGAAACTTCTTAACAAAGCGGTTAGCTGCAGCTAGAAGGTCCTGGGTTCAATCCCCGGCCAGAGGGGGCCTTTCTGTGTGTAGGTTTTTTTTCAGGTACTCCGGTTTCCCGACCACTAAAACATGTTCAATAGGCCAGAATTAATGAGTGTGCGGTGGTGGTTGGAGGGGGCCGATGGCTGATTGGCAGCCTTGCTTCCGCCAGTCAGCCCCAAGGGCGGCTGTGGATACAATGGTAGCTTACCGCCACAGAGTATGACATGAATGAATGATGAAAACAGTGGGGCACTTTGAGAGACTTTGCTTGAAAAGCGCAATACAAGTGTAAGCCATAATTATTATTATTATTATTATTATTATTATTATTATTATAAAACAGGACCACGTAACACACTTGACTAAACCAACACACCAACATTAACTTTATGCTATTTCGCAATTCATCTAATACCATCACTGGTTTTGGAAAAACTCTTATGTATGGATTGATTTGTACACTCATTCTGTTGGTCCTATGATTGGATTTGTTGTTGCTATTATTTACAACTAAAAAAAAGAAGCATTTTGGTCAGCTTAACTAAATTCTCTATCCATCAAATTGTGTGCAATATAGTTTATACGACACCAGTCTCCACATCAGCATTAATCTCACCTTAAAAAGTAGAGATTTTTTTCCCCTCACTGGTTATAATTGTCCATAAAGGCTTTTGTCACCACAAGAATAGCCAGTATTGTAATGGGCAGCAGCAATTTCTTTTTTTTCCCCCAGTGACTTTCTAAGATTCTATGAACTCTTTCCAAGTTGCACATGGGAGTGGGAAGGTCATCGCGTCTGCACTGTCAGCAGAACTGTCGTCTGTCCACCATTGCTGTGAGTATAAATCGGCACCATCTTGTGACAAAATAGCCAAAGCTGCTGACTCAATTGCATTTTTCTGTGCGAGAGAAGAAACTGTGATGATTAGTGGGGCTGTAAGGGCAAGTAGCTTCTCTTTTTCTGCACACCGCATAGACACAAATTTGCATGTCTTGGTAGCGCTACTGTATTGATTAGACATTATTCTAAAACAGAGGGCTGACAGAAAATCTACTACCCTTGCATTAACTTTACCTCTACCTGAAATAAGCTAACAAGGCTTGATTAATTGTTGTGAAAGGCCTGTCTGCAGAAATAAAAACTAATAATAAAAAGAAAGGAGCTGCAACTTCATGTAGCAAGCACATATATTGTGGTTTTCAGACTGTGGAACCAATGCAGGCTACTCCAGTTGGTACTCAGAGCACTGTGTAGTTCTAGATTTTAGACATTTTATTTACATTTTGTCCTATTTTTCAATCCTGGTGGGAATCGTCCAGACTCAAACTTTAGGTTCCGGAGATAGGATTCGGTGAATCTCGAAACGTCAGCTGTTTGTGTAAAGAAATGTCCAGCGGTATTGATTCTTCTGACAAAATATGTATTTATTTATTTTTTGTAAGTTGTACTTGCTACCAGAAACACCATATGTTAAACTTTTTTTATTTTTATTTTTATCCACCAATAAAATCCTTGCGTCGTGGACAGAGGTAGGGTGAAGCCATGGGGGACGGAGTAGCCAAGTTTCTTCAATATAATGTTACCTGAAGCCCCACCGTAACATTTCACTCAATAAATAGAATAAAATACAACCATTTATTTTATTACAGATATGTTAATTGTTGAAAAATACCAAATATGTGAACAAACAAACAAACAAACAAACAAACAAACATGTGTCTACTTTACTCCCCCGCCCGTCTCCATGGAGATGTTGACTAAAAGTAGATTTAAATAGGTTAAGTCTTCATCCAAATCCATTCTTTAACAAACCACTGTTAAAAAAGAAAGAAAGAAAATAAATAGCATGTTTTGTATTACTGGCAACAATGTAATCCAAAATTATTTGACTTATTTAATCAAATAAAATCAGGCTAAAATGTTACACAGTGTGCCTTTAAGTGGAAATAATAACTCAAAAATAAATGTGCGAGTCTGTTTTAAAAGGTTGGTTGTGAAGAAATTATTCTTGAGATAAGACACTAAGTTGTAATAAAGTTAGATAATTTTCAGACGTCAACATTTGGAGACTTTCAGATTTACTCAGTGGAAAAAGTAAACAAATGCTTTGCTCAAGTGAGAGCACTGTTTCTTCAAATCTATATTACTCAGATAGATGTAAAAATGTACTGAGTAAAAAAACTTGCCCGAGAAGTACAGTTACTTTCAAATGTTACTTAAGTACTTGAATAAATGAGAACTTCCCACTACTGGTTGTGGACAAGAAGAAATAGCGTCAAAACACGCCCTAGCACAAGCATTATGTTAGGAATTCCAGCGCACACACCAGCTGCTGATTTCAATAAGTTTACTCTGTAGTGATTTATAGACCTAATCCCCCATAGTCAGCAGCACAGGTTTTTATGGGATCCATACAGCAACTCCATGTGGAAAACAACATATGTATCATCGCAATACTTCTCATCATTTCCCCACATTCTGGACGGCACAGTGAGCATTTTATCACTGCAGCACAACGCGCAAAATTCTGTTCAAGCATCAAGCTGTTTACTCCCAGAGGGTTAATTATGCTTTATGTTTGTTCCAAAGAAAGAAAGATGAGAAATGCTTATTTCAAATACTAAGTGTCATACAATATAATTAAAATCTATACATGTAACAGTCCAAGGGCAGAGTTTTGCCCTAGTTTTTATACATACGGCGCCATAGTGACTATTATGTGATTGTCTATTTGCACCTCCTGAGTGTTCTTGAAAGCTGATGAAACATAAACGCATAAAATATTAAGAACAAGAGCATTTTATTAAAGAACCATTTTACTAATAAGAAATTCAAAGCAGTGAATACATTGTCCGGTTAAAATGTATGGATTTGGTGCTCCGCTCATCCACAATAACTTCTGCCGGTGTTTGCGATACCCCTGTCTGTTAATCTGTGTCTGAACTGCAGCCACTGTGAGCTATTTTGGCTCCACTCAGGGCTCTTAACGTTAGATCACTTTTGAACAGGCCATCGGCTCCACTCGCGTAGACTCGGTTTTAGCTAAAGCACACTGCCAGCAGAGTTGAAGAGATTAAGCACAAGTACAAGCACTTTGCAAAAATGAAAATAAGAGGGGGATTAGTGAAGTACAGCAGTGTTGCCCGCAGCCTTGTATCCGAGCCTGCATTCATCACGTTATCAGGGTGTTTGATTGGAATAGATACGAGTGGCCTCCACTATGGCAAAGCTTTTAACTGCAATTCAGTGTACTATTTCTGCACCAGTGACAACCATTGCATTATTATTGATGCTGTTGCTTTTGATGGACAGATTTTTTTTTTTGGTTCCCTGGGCTGCTCAAAATTAGAGATAGAAGAGTGGACAGTATATGCCTTATAAACAATTTCATAATAAATTTAAGTGTGTTCATTTTCCCTTGACAGTAAACAATTAAATGTGTAAAAAGTGCATGTTCCAGTAGGTGTCACCCTAACCTGAGTATAACCAGACATCAGCGCTCAACCTGGCTGGGACGGTCTCCTTCGGTTCTTGGGAAAGGTGGGTGTCACGCAGTCAATCAGTCATTCAGTCATTTAGTCACTGCTCTCTCGTCACCGAGGGAGGGTTCACTGGAGGTTCAGGCCTACAGTACCCAACACATCGGTGTGAAACCCAGTCTGCCTGCTGAACTCAAAGCCCCCCGGGAATGTTTTGTTCACTGTCTGGAAAAAAAAAAAAGCCCCTAAACTTCTCTGTTTGTCTGCCCCGTCTCCGTACAAGAGGACATGTTGTGTGCTTAACTGCTTTGGCTCCGCGTTCAAGCCATTTTCGAGATCAAGATCATTAACACTCTTTGAAGGTTTTTGGCATACAGACCTGAAAAGCAGTGACTGGAAGAGGCGAGACATTCTTTCTGTTAAAAGGAGGAAAGAGATTTTTGATTACTCAGGGCACACACACGGTTCATTTTGTTGTTACAGAGAGGTGAAATGGGCCTATAGCTGGATTTTTCGAGGACGTAACCTTTAGTAGTTTGTTTAGCTTAAAAGTTGAAACTGTCGCCGTAATTCTGCATTTTGTCTTTGGACCAACTTCCCTGCCTAAAACCTGTCGTCTTAGGGGCACAGCTGCTTTGACATGCAATTTTTTATTTCATTTTTTGTTTTTCCAGTTGGGAAGTTGCCATTGACAGTGTGCCGGGAACAGCTTGCTCAACTTGAACAGCTTTACACATAGGAATTTACATGTTCTGGACACAGGAATGAACATATGCCAATGCCTATAAAACTCGGTATACATTAACAGTAGGCCTATACGAGACACATGGATTTTGTTCAAGCGTTGCCAGCTGAATGAAGCACATGTCTTTAAAGAGTAGTTGACATGGGGGAACTGAAGCCTGACAGCTCACAGACCACTGATGCAATTATTTATGTTAATTTATGTGACAGGTACAAAGGCTTACAGTACGGATGGAAAGACGGCTGCACAAAATGAACAAAAATTATTATATTGAACAACAGCTATACTGCATTTAATTGAAACCATTTCAACACCATATGTTCCATTTTCTCACGTTTTTGAGAAACCTTTTTATCTTAACATCCTCAGTGGTTTCGCGATATATTGTGGCTTTTTGCGATAGGTATATTGCGTCGCCTAATATTGCTATAACAACAATGGGGCCATACATTTTGCAGCCCTGAATGGAAATACATTTTTTGTTTTGTTTTTCAAGCAAGGCCCACTGTGCTAATCTTGGGAACTCATCTTGGCTGTAAATAATAAAGGTTATTGAACATGTTCAGTGACACAGCCATATTTATAAGCACTACTTCAAGTCACATGAACCTCTCTCGCTATCACATTATAATCATTAACCAACTAAAGCAGCGTTCTTCTTATAAATGCAAGTCTGTTTTGTACTTCATAACATGTCATTACATAAACAATACAGGAAATAATAATTACAGTATAATAAACAAGTGTAATACTTTGTTCCATTTGTTTAGATTATAAGATTGAAAGAAGCCATTTACTAAAACTTGTGTAGGCAGCTATATAAAATGTAGTACTGCAAAGCTCTCACTCTATTCTCCACTTTTACCCAGAAGGAAGTACCTGTAACACCGTGTCAATGGTCGACCCCACGGCACTTTAGACTTATATGAGAGCGGTCTGCAGAGAGAACAACACTGCAGAAACATGAGACAGCAAAAAAAACAACAGAGTAGAGGGAGCCTTTAGCTGATAAATCTGATGTAAAATAAAAACGTACAACAAAATGCTTGAAGATATCTTTAAGTGTGTTGGAGTAATCATTTACATTTTTTCTCCATATGGTAAGGCTGCAATCTTTGTTGGTATATCAAAATTGCCTCTCTAAGACATCTGGTAAACCGCAGCTTCACGCATGCAAGAAAACACAACAGCAGAAGTTCATACAAAAACAATCTGAGCACAAAGCATCATTCATATTCGAGAGTAGGCCGATTGATTTACCTCAAACTTGGCTCATTTTAACTACATAAACCACTAAAACTGGTTTTAAGGTAATTACAAAGTGTAGGGTCTGTCACTGAAAGATGAGTTGTGATTACAGTGAGCTGTTGTTTACAAAAGCCTGCAGCAAGGGGAGGCTTTGGAGTTTGTAATTCTAATTGTATGTTTTGTTCCAACCTGTCTTCAGTGAAGTGAATAACTTAACTTGGAGATTTGCAATGATAAAATGGCAAAATGAATCAAACATGACCAACACTACATTGATGAGACAGTAGAGAGCAATATTGAAATGTTAATGCAGCTAACAGTTAAATCAAGGCAGATGCTCCCAGGTCAAGGATTTGTACAACTATCAAATCTGAGTGCACGCTTTGAGATGGTGGGGCGGGTTAGCTGCGTACATGAAACACTTTAGAAAGTTAGTATTAATCATCTTTTCTTGATTATTGCTATTTTTTGTCATCAATTAGTGCAATAATATCAAATGAATTTTGACTAGTTCCCATAACTGAGCAAGTACGGTCAGTGTAATTTGACGAATTTCAACAAGGGAAGAAATGGCCATCGATTTGCAGTAATCGAATTGAACAACAGCAGGAGCTCCACAATGGTGAATTTCTCAATAGTATACATATCTTATTTTTCTGGGCTGTGCCGATGACCCTTAACAGCCCCTAGTAAGTCAAAAAAGGGCAGATTCTAATAGGCGTGCAATAATAATTGAAATTTCAGGACAGCGAGGGGTTTAAGCTGCACATGGTCCTCTCTGCTCCAGGGGCCAGTTCTATTTATGAATTCTTCACTCCGAAACAACTGAGCATGAATTTGGCTTTAGCGGAGTAAAGCTCAAGGCATTATTGACACATTCCAGTAGTTGCCAATGGAATTATGGGGTGGGGGGTGGGGGGGGGGATCTTGAAGAATGTTTTCTGCAATGTCCTTAATGTGCAATATGTTTCTAATATTTCTTATAGTGGGTCATAGACAAAATTCACTCACTGAAATAACAGATTTGTTCCAGTGGGAAACAATCAGGATTTGTGGCCTGAGAGAAATGATGTTAGTTCATACCAGCCTCAAATTTAGGTTTTAACAATTTGATCAACCTTGTACATTTCCTCGTCTCTCTGCCCGCATGAAAAAAAAAAAGCACATTCTCAATGTCGCCATAAACCATGCTGGCAGCAGGAGACAATCAAACTGCGGTTATGATACAGTAGTGCTGGGTAATAACAGCCTGCCAACAAAGTGTGCGGATCATTTTGTCTTCTTTGTTCTGTGTGTAACCGTTCTGTGCATTTGAAAGCTCATTAAAGTACAAAGTGTTTTTTATGTGCACTCTCTGACACTGGCAGACTTTAACCAGTGCGGACCGGCTGATTTCGCTTTACAAGATATCACTGCCACAGTTTAACAGCGGGCATGTTTTTAAGCAAATACAGTCGGAAATGTGTGAGTTCTCTAAAGCGGGGCACAACACTCCTTAAAACAGTGGCAAAAATCACCACGCGCAAACTAGATTAGAACTGTCATTGAAAATTGGCCTGTGACTGTGTAGTACGCTCTATAAATATTCACTAAAAAGACGTTTAAAATGCAAATATTGCCCAGAAGGATGCAAATGAATTTGGCCTATAAACATATCCAACCTATTTGATTACCAATGCACCACCGGATCCAAAACAAAGCGCACATGACAAAAACACTGTGTTCCTTTTCATTTGTACCAACGGAAAATCACAGGATTACAGACATTAGAGAACACTGTGTCATAATCAGCAGCCTTCCTTTAGTCGCATAAACATTTTGTTCTTTTAAAGGGCAGGGTGAAATATTTGTGTTGGGCTGTGCTGAGCTGTGGCTGTTTGTTGTTCAGCACTCATCACCAACTCTCTAATCACAGCTGAAATAGGGCTTACCCAAATTGAAAAGCTAGATAAAAACGGGTGGATTACAAAAAGTATAGTTGAAACAGCGTAGATGTTAGACGCAAACTGTAGTGTCCAGTTTTGTTTTTTAAGAATGAGAAAGTTATTAATTTTAAAAGCAGAGTGATATAGAATAGTTGCATTTTGGCAGTATTGTTTGCTGGACAATTACAAGCGTCCCCGACTAAGCATGAAATAAAACATACATTAGATTGGGAAAGAAGAAAGAGGATTAGCGGTCCATGTTTTCTTATGCTACGTCACACATGTGGTACTTAAAGGGACTATACATCTAAAAATGTTAAAATAAGTATTTTCCTCCCCCTCCAGCAA
The DNA here is from genome assembly GCA_007210695.1 of Neogobius melanostomus. Classification (NCBI taxonomy): domain Eukaryota; kingdom Metazoa; phylum Chordata; class Actinopteri; order Gobiiformes; family Gobiidae; genus Neogobius; species Neogobius melanostomus. The sequence goes on along the minus strand of VHKM01000106.1, from coordinate 2,766,960 downwards.
CGTCCTAATGTGTAGAATGAGCCCAAACCTATTCACCACAACTGCCTCTAAAATCCTGCACTGTCACTCAAAAAGGTGTTAATTCGGGTCCCAATTGCCATCATGCATGAGCTTAATATAGAGACTGCAATTATGTGTAAGACCTGAGGTGGCAGTATTGAGTACAAAAATGACCAACTTGTATCAGTCCCTTTAACCTCTTAACCTCCACTTGAACCGAGTTTCGCATTATCCAAAAAGCAACAATAACACAATAAAAAAGCGACACGAACGCAAGAGAAATGCAACAAAAAAGCGAAAAACACACAGAAACGCACAAAAAATAAAAAACAACAAAAAAGTGAAAAAAAAATACAATAAACACAACAAAAAAGTTATCATCACTGGCCTATAGTCTGCTCCAGTCGAGAAGATTTGGGTAAAGCTGAACTGGAAAAAATACACTCGGTTACGGCGGGGGGTAAGAGGTTAAAGAGATGATCAAAGTTATATTGAGCATTGGTCATACTTGGGGTGGGCAATTTGAACGTACAATTAAACTACAGTCTTGTAGGATTTGGCAATTAATGTTGTCTGTATGTTCAAACGCAGGCACTGTCTACTTTTACCCACCCCCTCGGCAAAATCACCAACCTCCGTCATGCTCTGAGTGATTGACAGGTGTATTCCACTTATCACAGTGAAGCATGTACTCTCAGAAAAAGCAGACAGCGTTAGTTACTTCCTGAAGGAAATATGAAGCAACAGAATACACATGAGTCAAAAACAAAGTACAGGATCTTAGAAAATCATTATGTAATTTTTTGCTGATCCATGCACCCATCGGACAAGCTCTCTTTGAGATGTCTTTTGCAACACATCACAAACATATTTACACTTAAAATAAAACTGTTGTTAGTGAGCAGTGTATTAGTTAAACAGTTATATGATGATTACAGAAGTCCATAACCTGTCCTTTAACCCGTATTTGGAAGTGAAAAGTCAAACTATGGCAGAGTTATTTCCCACGCTGCTGCGAAGACATTTATCAGTCCGACATCCTGCTTTGGCCTGGTGCATGTCTCACAGTTCACACAGAATACAAACAATTGCAGTAATCTGCTTGGAAGCAAGACTGCTTTATCTACATTGGTGGTTTTTCAGGCGACTTTACAAAAGACGTCTCTCTGCTCTGTCTGGCCACTTGATAGAATTGACTGAAATGCCCGGGGGAGGTGCAACAGCCAGAGCATTTATTGTGTCGCATAAATCGGATATTTCTGATCACATCTACAGGAAATAGGAAAATGATTCATTTTGTTTGTGTAATTTAGGATTTTCAAATTTACTGACTGTCCCCAGAGCTGCCCTGGAGTGTTTCCCCTCTGCCGCACACAACACTTGACGAGGAGGCAGACTGGCAGCACCTTATTCCCAGCCGAACAGCAAACAATAAAAAGCAAACATAGTGAGCATATCTTATTATTGAGTTGATATTACAATGCTTCCGTTATTATTTCCCCTGCCCTAGCGTACGCAGTGTGTGGAACAATAAGACAGCTGGTACAGCCGCTGCATTTTACTGAATCACAAATGAATGGTGTTGAACAAAATATTTGATAATAGTTTCTCAAAGCGCTATAGGCATTATTGATTAATTCCATACTTAGTGGTGGTAAGCTACGATTGTAGCCACAGCTGCTCTGGGGTAGACCGAAGGAAGCGAAACTGCCAATCTGCCCTTCACTACTTTCACACATGCAAGGTGGGTGACGTGTCTTCCCCAAGGAAACGACAGTCTGCCAGGAGGTAGTGGGTTTGATCCCCTGCAAAGTTTTAGATTAAGTACTTTTGTACCTCTTTGCTGTGTTTTAGTGAGGTTCAGTGGATTTTTTACTACAGAGTCCGTACTACTAAGCCTTGCAGGACCCAGTTATTATTATTATTATTTTTTAAGTAAACAAACAGCTAGCTTAGGAGTTAAAGACATTTGAGACCTACACATTTCTTCTTCTGACACTCTGAAGAGGCACCAAGAAACCCCCACACCTGCAGCACAGTGGAGGCGTCACAGGAGGTGCTACAGGAAACAAAAATGGGACAAACGAGGAGAAGATGGTGAAAGACTGTTGTGGGGCGGAGGGAACTGCGCAGGAGGAAGGAGGAGCAGGAGGAGCTGACCAGTGCAGGACACCACGCTCTGAAACAGGGACAAACCCAGGAAGCGCTGCACCGTTTCGGAGGAGCAATGACTGAAGGCTGCCAGCCAGGTTCCCTCCGGGTGCTCGGGTTTCCCCTACCTCCAAAACCATACCGCCTTTGCGATGCCCAATCCCGTCAGACCTTGGAAGCTAAGCAGGGTAGGGCCTGGTTAGTACTTGGATGGGAGACCGTTCAGTAACACCAGGAAGCCTAGCGAATGTAGTGAGTGAGTGAGTGGTTGGTGGTGGTGGCTGATGTGCGCAGACTGGTTGCCTCGCTTATCATCACCGAGTATGGAGTGAATGAATAATGCACCAAATTGTAAAAGCGACTTTGAGCGTCTGGAAAAGCGCTATATAAGACTAATGCATTATTATTATTATTATTATTATTATTATTATAAAACATGATGGTCAGGTTGGCCCACAGTGGAGGCACACGCACACACTCGCAGCGGCCCAGGAATCACCCAACATCTGAACCTGAACGCAATTTCTTTGCAAAATTGTACAGTGGCAAATAGAGCATGGAATATGAACTAAATTATATAAACATATAAATAGCTACTTAAACCTGAAATAACCTGAATAGGATATTTGCTCCTGCCACTGCAATAAAAAATCACACATTGCCTCTCAAACTTTATGCACTCTTTAATTATTGTTCCTAATAAAGAATTAATAGGCCTATATGCAAAGGCACGCAGGATAATCACAAACCACAGCCTAGGCACTTTACAGTTAACTATAGGTCCCTTCAGGAACATTCTGGTGGTTTCGTTGAGGAAGTGGTTTGCATGAATAAACAATGTAGCGCTGATGGGAAACGCGCATTACTTGGTGTTTTTAATGCTAAACAAATATAGGTCTGCTCTCCCCCGTGGGCCACCGGGACCTGCTTTTACGCCTGTCCCGCGGTTACGTCACCACTTCAGACGGAACAGTGGTGTCAGAGAGAGCAGGCTCCGGGGCCGTGTGACATACTTTTTAACTCAATGAGTAATTGCATAACTCAAAGCCATGTATAGAACAGCACTTGTAAAGAATGTTCTGAAAAGCGTGTGTCGTAACTCTGTGATGAAGTTCCGTGCAGCGATGTCGAGTGGTTGTTCTGCAGCATAAGGGATGCACTTCTATATTGCTTTGAAATTAATTTCTGGATTAGCGAGGAGTTTGCGTGGTGAAATTGCTTTCCTTTAATGCACGGCTGTAATATCCGCCCCGCCCACGTGTTTGCATCAACATGTGTAATTTTGAGGCTTCGGCTCGTGTGCATATTGCTGTGAGAGCATTTTGAGGTTTGCTGGTAAATGACAGATTACTCACATTTGTGCGAGCCTGGGTAATCCGATTCCACTCCACTTCATTCTGTGCAAATGTCGTGTCGTCATCCTGTAGCCGACTGTCGGGGCGCTCTGGCTGCGCAGGCGTGAGCAAACGCACGCAGATGTTTTTTTTTTAATTTCTATAATAATCCTATGGAATTGACGTTTTCACTGAATATATTCCCACACATCACCATATGGGCTATGCTTTTTTAATGTACGTCCCTTTTTAAACAATATTGTATCTGGTTATTTATGATTACTATTTATTTATGTTGGTCAAAAGCCTTTTTTTTGTACGATAAATGAGTCTGGGATTCATGTTTCCCTTTGCCTACTATGGCTGTATTTATAGTGATCATAATCAACATGTCAATTCCAATTCGACAAATAGCCTACTTTACACTGTCCTAGGCTCATGAAGAATTGTTTTGGCCAAAACTACTAAATCGTATAAACTATTGCGTTTAGCGCTTGTGCTTCACGGAAAGAAGGTCTCGGGTTCAATTCCCACCTGGATGGGGTCTTTCTGTGTGGAGTTTGCATGTTCTCCCTGTGTCTGCTTAGGTTTCCTCCAGTCTCCGGTCTCCATTACCACTAAAACATGTACAATAGGTGAATCCTCCAGCCAGGTGATTCTGACCATCATCCTGCTGGAGATGGGTCCCCGGGCGCTGCCGTCGTTCATGCTCCTTACGGTTGCTCCAGCTGCATCGAAGGATTGGTCAAATGCAGAGGGCAAGTTTCCCTACGGAGACAATAAAGTATACAATAAATACCTGACTACTGTTATTCCAAGCATTTTACTCTGTTTAATTGTTTTATTCAAGTTTTATACTGGGCCTATTCTGGTTAAAAAAGATAAAAAAAACTTGGCCTATCGCAATCATAATAATTATCATCAATACATCAAGTTAACAGAACAAAATTATTATTATTGGACAATAATAGTAACATGTCATGGGGATGCACAGTATTGGCTGACTCCCTGTACATCGACTCCATCGGCGCTCAACTCTCTCTCTCTCTCTCTCTCTCTCTCTCTCTCTCTCTCCCTCTCTCTCTCTCTCCCTCTCTCTCTCTCTCCCTCACACACCACACACACTGTACACCAAACTCGCTGCGCTCGGATCACTGCAACTTTTGCAGACTCCTCACTCCTCAGACATGTCGCACAATAGCTGAAGTAAACCTGCCATCTCGGCTCACCGTCGGAGCCTCCGCAAAGACAACACCGGTGGGATTGTACTTGCAGAACTTCTCTCCTTTGGCTCTTTCATCGGACGCGAGCGCTTGGATGAATTGCGAGCGTTTTTGTCACTAATGAACTGGGCCAGTAATGCAGGAGATCGCGGCGACTCTCCCCTCAGTGTCTCAAGATGGCAGATTTTTATTGAGTTTTGAGCAGAAATCTCGCTTCATTCATTTGCAATGAATAACAGAAACCCTTGCACCGATGGCCCCTGTATACGAAGGTAAGACCGTCAGCGCATCGTACAGTTTTCGGTGCACTGACTGATGGGCTACTGTATCTGTGCGAGACACATTCAGGTGCCGATAGACTGCTAGATTGATGAGTTGCACCTTCTCATTTAACAACTCATTTGCGTAAAAATGTGCGATGTTTATACTTATTCAGACAGGAAGAGCTTTCAGTCATTTAGGTAAACGCTTGTTGTATCACGTTATGATTCCAGACTGAGTGAGCGGTGTTCCGTGCGTAAAAGCGAGCTCCGATAAAGCTCCAAATGTTCCTGGATGAGGTCAAAGATTAGCCCAAAACACAGCGAACCGCGCAACGTTTACGCACATGTGGGAATGCCATCTTTAATGTTGTGTTTGAAATGACACCCAGCGTAGAATGAAACGCGAGGCAATGAAAGAAGGTCTAATGCGCGATCGTACTCGAGAGTGTCGCCCGCTTCATTCACACTCATTCACCTATCACCAGTAATTTCTCAACGCGGTCTGACTCGGCGTGTTGCAGTACAACCGTTGCATTGACGAGAGTATAGTTTATTTGAATCCTGAAGCGAGCCCGAGCACGGGATTTTCGCTATTTGCTGCTGCACTGTTGCTGTGACTAATCCAATTGTGGGAACGATAGCCTTGCCTGTTCCTTTGCATTTGTTGGGATCTGTGTACAGGTTCCCGCTGTGGGAGCGTAACGCACGCAGTCTGATGATGTGTTTGTTTTTCCATGTTGGTCAAGGTGGGCCATCAAAGCGGCACAGCGTGACTTACTATACTATACGTGCATGGTCGCTCTCTATGATGAGTAGATAAAGTATGATTGAATGCGGACCTTAGTGCCCGGCTTATCCAATTCAGTTAGAGCACAGTTTCATTTTCTTATCTGGAGCAATTCTTCATTGAGAAATATGCTTTTTGGAGTCCAGCTTGACACGTTTATATACCAGAAAGAATTGGCGTCTATATTATGTGCATATTTAATTCCACCTGCATTAAAGGAGCATTTTGCAACTTTTTATGCAAAATAAAAGTAGATTTTGTGCGTATTTGACCTGGTAGTGGCCAAGCAGCTGTATGAGTGGTCAGCATGGCGCCATTACTTTCGATCACAGTGGTCTCTACAACGCTCCAGGATCAATTGTTTTGTAGGTTTTTCTGGAGAGAGGGTCCGTCAGCAGTGAAAGCCTTCCAAACAGTTGATCTTTGAGCGTTCTAGAAACCACAGTGAAAAAAGTAAAGGCGCCACACTGACCACTCATACAGCCGCTTGGTCACTACCAGGTCAAATACACACAAATATGAACTTTTTTTTCCACATGGAAAGTTGCATAATGCAGCTTTAAAGGTCCTATAGCTAAAACATTTTTATGGATTGTGAACAAGAAGGAAAGTTGTTCACTTTCCCGTGACTGTAAAATCCCGTGCAAGTTGTTAACCTGATAAGAAACTCATACCTGTAAAGAATTGGAATGAGACAAATGCGCTGTGAAAGTTAGAAATGAGTTCACATCACAACTAACAATTTAAAATGTATGTGCTCCCTCTTCTATTGTTTGTAACACACTCAAAAACTGGTACTGGGCCTTTAACGATCATAAATAGGGATTTTCATTATTTTATTTATCGTTGTGTTTTGTCATCTGTTTCTATGTGACGTTCAAAGGAACCACATCTGATATTTCAGTTGTATTATCATACGTGCATATATCAAAACCTATGAATAATATCAAACGCTTTGTTCTGTCTGATGCTTGTAGGACTATCATGGTAAATTACTTTCATGAGGTGCTGCTGTTTTAGCTCAGAGCCATTTGCCCGAGACTCCCGAATTTCAACATAAAAAGGAAAAGTTGAAATGAGACTCTGATGCAAAAGGTAATTAGTGCAAATTGCATTCTCTGGCTTTTCTCCCCTCCACCACAGAGGACGCGAAGGGAAGAGAAAGAGGCGGCAGGGGGAATTAATTACCTTGCCTGTCCTCCTGCGCGCTGGAGTGGGCTGTTATACGGAGCAGTCATGGAAAGGGCCGAAGTCTCCGATGGAAAATAGGTCTGGGGGCCCTTGACTTGGAATGAAACCGGCCATTATAGTGATTATTCAGCCTTGACTATGGGGAGACTAATAACATAAGGCTGTATGATTGACTACTTCCTTGGGCTAAACGTTGTCGAGGGGACATAGCTGTTCCGTTTTGAAGCAAAGTTGTGAAATGTAAATAAAAGGGAGTGCAATGACCTGCAAATATAATATCATAGACATTATTAACAGTAAGAAAGACCTATGGGAGCAAACACTCTCTTGAGGAGTGGATTTCCTTAACCTTTATGGAATTGAGTTTCTGTTTTAGGCTTATTGGACTTTAAACATTTACACTACTAAAAGCGGTAGTCATCAATCTTATGCCTTCCCTTTTGTATTTACGTTACATGTGTCTTCCCAGGCCGTGTGTTTTAGCCTTGGGTTGTGGTCCGAATGCCCTGGGACTCTCTCTTATAACCCATACTGACACTTTGATGGATGCCTGATGAGCAGAGCTGGTCCAGCTAACCCCCAGCTGCGGAGAAGCTAATATTCAGCCAGTGCCAAACGCCTGTGCCTGGACAGGTTTTGTGGGGTGCTCATGCATGCTCACACGTCTCCATGTGTCTGTGTCAACTCTCCACAAGTGCCACTATTTATTAATGGGACTGTCCTGCTAGTGGATGGCTGTTTATATGCAAGAGCAGTGGATTCAGTCAGGCTGATACTTTTATTCAGAAAGCGTAGTTTAAAAACACTGGAAAAAAGAGTGTCCTCTCAGCTCAACAAGTCATTTACTGGGTCACAGGCGTCTGTCACACTTATTGAGTATATACACCTAATTCTGGACCATACAAATTGTTTGACTCACTGTGACTTTGTATTACAATGTGAGTTGGTAAAAGGAAACAGACCAAGTAAAACACGTGCCTTCTGAGAAAGGACGTTTCCCCAACAAGGAATTATTCTGGAAATTGTCTTCAACTCTTCTGCTCTCCTCCCTCTTCAGCGCACGCTTGTTTGGAGCCGCTTGATTGATATCTTCCTCAAAGGGCACGACCCGGGCTCAGAGTCCAAGGTTGCTGCTTTTAAAACTTTGATTAGAATTGCAGGAAGAACACAGGGGGCCACAGCGGGGATACACCTCGGGACAGCCGGAGTCCAAACACCACTCAGTTACGCCTGACAAGCTGCTGTTTTAAGTCTTTACCAGTCAGAATCCATAAGATCACGTGTGAGAAAAATACTAAACATACGGGCACAAATACTTAGTGATCGCATGACTTCTGAGCCAGCAATGTTTAGCAATGTATTTCTCTAATAAAAGCATCTACTCTAAACCAGACTAAAAGCACTTTGATATCAGATATTGTATCACGCTTTCAATACTTGCAGGCTGCACAATTCTGAGAAAATAATGAAACCAAGTATTACAATTAGATTCCAAATCAAGATTCAGCTCCCCCCAGGAACTTGGACATTTGAGAGATGACTTAAATATAACCCATTAATCAGAGAGATTTCAGGAAATGTTTATAGAGGTCTGAACTGCAAGGTTAACCCGCTTCAATCATGACAAGACCCATAATACTTATTGTTTGCAAACGATACAATAAATGCAGTCTTCACAACTTGCAACTTTTGAAATGTAGATTAAGAAATCACAGCTCTGAATCAATTGCAATTATTCATGCAGTCATAATGTGAAGGTTCTTAATTAACATGTGACATAAAAATCTGATTAGAAAAAGACTCCCGAAGCAGTCAATTTAGTCCATAGTCTTATTTGCAGTATTTACAGTTTTAAAGAATACAATACAATATGTGATTTATGATGACAGCTAAACGAACAAGAATGATTCTAGATGACATGTAAAATTATTGTTCTAAATCCTCAAATCACAAATCATGAGGAAATCTTAAATAGATCAGACTTGAAACTGGGAAACTTAATAAAATCCAAACCCACTCAAATGCCACTCTCAGTAAAGACATCTCTCCTCACTTTTCACTCTGTACCGGTTGTTGAACTGGAGAATTACCTTATGGCGTGTTTAGACAACTCAAAAAAGGGTTTACAAAAAACGAATCAGCCAGTGGCAAATGTCACTTTTATGCGTTACACAAAGCCTCCTATCCAAAAGGGAAGTCGAATCCAGTGTTTGAGGGGGATTTCTGTGTGTGTGTGTTATTGATTTGCTATATAGAGTTTAGTAATAGAAGACGACGGCTTTGAGCGGCATTGTGAGTTTGTGTTGAAAGGCTGTGTGCGCGCTGGGCTCTGTGATGTGCTGAAATAGTTCACAGGTGTGATCTGAGGCTTTTGGAAACAGAAAAAGGGAGGGGGAGGGCTGACAGAGGGTGGGGGGCATCAGGCTGAGCTGAAATGACAGGTTAGGAGAGGTTGGTTTGAGACGGAGACAACTCCAAAACATGAGCAGACGCACCAGTTGTCATTGTTCTAGCTTCCTCTGAACAACTGAAGGCACGCGGTTGGTCTGCATCGTACATGATCTGCAGTTATTTAGTCGACATGGTTTAAGAGTGATCAACCAAAAGTTCTTATCATGTCAAATAAGTAAATATGTCTCCTCCGCTGCTCTTGGACTTGGGACTTGGACGTGAGTATCTGAGGGCAGTGGCTCGTGACTCACCTTGAGGTTTTGGCTCGGACTTCTATACCTAGGACTTGGACTTGACTGATTTAGCTCTCAACACCTTGGCACTTCCGACCTCTGAATATCCGCCTTTACAAACAAGCTTTTGAATTACGATTTGAAGTCAAAAGGTGGTAAAACGCTGCTCGGAAAATAATATGAAAGCTCTTCTTTAATGGGATGGAAATACGACCTGGACTTCCGACTTTGACCCAGTCTTATGTGATAATGACTCGACTTGGACAATGAGGACCAGAGGGTGACTTTGAGTCGTTAAATCGTGACTTGCTTACGACTCTGCAGCTTCCTTTTTCATTGGAGGCTTCCACAGAAGAGTTTCACTGTAATTTAACCGGAGTTTTTGCGGTCTGGAGTTTGAGTGAAGTTACCTCAAGAATACGCAGTGGGCGATTCAGGCAACATTCGATGAGCAACCCCACAACTTTTACTAATGTCATATTACACAGTTGTGAGTAGTGAAGTTGTCATAGGCTTTACAAATAAAGATGTGGCGCCACTTACTTGATCTGAGCGAGAGGCTGGAAAATGCAGTTCGACGCCGGTGTCACTCTTGTGTCTGAACTGATGAATTTGCAATCACTATGTATAATAACGAAAGTGCACAATTTCAAAGTGGAATCCTACAGTGTACACTTTGCTTTTAGTGCTGGCTGTTGATTTTTTTTTGGACATTTAAGATGCTGACTATTTGTTACCCTTTATCTTGGGGGAAAACGAAGGCCTTTTGGGTCGTAGCCTTAGCCTGTGGATTGCTTACACAAGGCATTTCCCATACATACTGTGTGTGAAGGCTCTTTCTGTGCTGCGCTGTTGTGTTGTGTGCACGCTGTCAGCTCGTGTGGAACAGCTGTATCAGACTGCAGCCTCTGTGGAAACCGTTGCAATGGGCACGCTGCTTTAGTTACACGCCTCTCTAAAGCTTTTTATATAAGGCATTTAGGCAGTCAGTTGTAAAACATGCATTCATCTGAAAAGACCTCAGTAACCAAGGCTGTTTAAGGTGGGGCTGCTGTGGAATTTTGCATCAATTACATTTCAGCCGCAGTTTTTTTTTTTATTGAGGTCTATGGGAATATTTACATCTTTTTGACTCTCTGCTACGGTGGATTGTAGTGCAAAGTACAAAGCAAGGAGCAAGGAAGCAAACTCACACAGAAAGATCCGAGTCAAATTTAAGATCTATGTATGAGGTAAGACCGTGAGAGTCAAGAGTGAAACTTGGATATATGAAATTCTGGAATAGAAAAAAGACAACCTTGACCTGGAAGATTTGTAGCCCACGCTTGATGAATGTCATGCACTCGTGTGTAGCATCTGTTTAACAGCACAGTGGTAGTGTCTGTACCTTCTGATGACACACTCGCTGCTTTGATCTGCGCAGAGCCACAGTTCAAACAAAGGATCACATTTTACTGCTTCTTAACATAGCACCCAGTGAATAAAACCTCTTTTGTTAACTTAGGCAATAATTACACCCAGATCTATCGCACATAAAGGGCACTTTATATGTTCCTGTGTCAGGGAGTTTTATTAATACGTGGATCATATAGTAGACTAGGGCATGATCTGCATTTTGCTCGCATACCATTAATTGCACGGTCACTTCACAATCTCTCATCATCCGCCAGTGACCCCTGTGATACCACCACCACTGCCAACCCGCCCCGTGCTGCGCCGCCCCACCCCCACCTCTATCTCTTATCTGTCCCTCCATCCCGCTCTGTTTGGTGATAAGCCGAGGTAGAGGCCACTGTCCGGCGCACATGCTGCCCATGTGACGCTCTGGCAGCAGCAGCAGCAGCCTGATGGCCAGATTAAAAAGCCCCATACATACATGTGTGTAATTGAAGTGGCCTGGCTACTGTTGCGTTTTTGTTCTCGGACCCCTCCCATTGACAACCAGACTGGGTCATCATCACTCCCCCCCCCCTCTCCCCCAGTGCCCTCCATCATTTCTACACTCCAGGTCTTAATGCTATTTTGTATAATGCCCATTTGCATCATTTGCCATAGTGTGCTCTGGATGAGGGCTCCCTCCATCACCTCAGGCACATTTGGCCTTGTAGCCTGTCACATGGCGCATGCATTAAACTGCTAAATAAAGTTGGATAAAGCCTGCGATGTAAAAGGCGACGCGTATATGCCGGTAGTGATGTGACGGGGATTTTTGAACGAACTTTGCGTTTGGTGGTAATAGTCACAGGCATGTTTCAGGTTCAATTTTTATCCACAGAGTTGGTGAGTTCTCAAAGATAATGAGAGAGGATTGCTTGTCGGTTTGTAGACATCAAATGGTATATGAACCTGCGCTGCAAAACAAAGCTCTTAATCATTATGCGAGTCATACACGTCAAAACGCCAGAAAAACAAAGTAAAGACTGAGCTATCAAGTTACTGTATATCTGACTGATTTATTTGGTGCATTGCACTTGTCACACTTAATAATGGCATGTGATAATGATATTAAAGTTCCCTTACTTGAGCTTGGCCATAGTCAGTGCAGTTGATAATCTTTCCTAAACCATAAAAGCGTGCTTTTAAACCTGTGTGTAGATGATGTCCGAACATGGTAACAGAAGTCAAATGAGTGTCAATGATTATAGTATTTGTCATTTATTTTGACTCTCTGGAACATTGAGGGCTCTGTTTCGTTTTGTGGGGGATGTTTGGACTAGACTTACAGCCATGACATGAATACAATTTCGACAGCTAAGGTCACACTGGGGTCTTTTCAGAATTTTCAGACACATTTTATAGACATACAGTACGACCGATGGCCTTCCCGCTCTTCCCTGTGCACAGTCACAGTCCGGTGGTGCCAGGCCAGTGTCCGCTGCTGCTCCACTCCTGGCTCGATCCCCTCAGTCAGGGCCGGGAAGTGGAGCGATGGGTGGCTTCACAGATGGCTGCAGCAGGTACAGGGCTCTACGCTTGGCTGATAACCAAAGGACTTCAAAAGCTCCAGCCCATTTAAAACCCAGAGGCACACAGTCGTCCACAGAAAGGAGACAGCGCTGGGGCCTTAGTCAAACGAGGCATGGAAATGAGCAGTCCTTGTCCTTCCTCCGTCACTTCAGTGCTATTGGTGCTATTGTATTCTCACTCAAAGACTTCTCTTTGTTGTCTTTTCCTGTCTGTTATAATTTTGGAGAATTTCGGTAAGCATGAAGTGTGCTTCTCATTATTCTGAAACTTGTCACTATCAGACAAATCAAAGCCAAAACTGTAAATAACATCTATTTGGTTTCGAAAACAACAAAACTGTATAAGTACCGAGGATTATATCCAATTAAAAGTGATCCTATCACTTCTAAATGGATTTTGGATATTGGACACACAGGCTTAGGTTAAAATTCGAAGGATCTCATTTGTCTTAGTAGTTTTAATTAAATCATAGCTTTAGTGCAGTGGATACATTACTTTTTGTTTTTGTTTTAAGTATATATTAAGATGTTATTACTTGATTATTAGTTTAGAAACACTTTTTGAAAACCTTTTCTTTGATCATTTTTAGATTAAGAATGCCTGTTATATTTGTCCATTTTCGCGCCATCAGTGAGTTTTTCTCTCTTTTTTTGCATATTTTTGATCCATACAAATTTTGCCTTATAATGCGACATGACACTCTGCAGTCATATCCATCTCATTTTCAATTCAGACATTCCTGACACATAGAAGTCCCTTTTATTTACAGCTTTTATCCCAAATGCACCATTCTGAAGCACGAAAACAGAATAACAAGCGTGCGCCTTTTTAGATCCACTTCTCACTTCAAAGCCTCCAGGCGCATCACGACCAACCAGGCTTCAGCTCTGCCCGACAGCCTTTTGAACTGACCCCTGCGTTCAGCCTGAAAGAGAGAGAGAGAGAGGGGTGACAGAGAGTGGAAGACAAGTAATGCAGAAACACAAGGAATGCATAGGTGTAAGAGAGAGAATAGTAGAATAACCCTTTGGCAGGAGGCTGTGGAGAGCTTGAGGGCATTGGCAGAGGTCACCGGGTGCTCCGAGCAGTTGGGGCAGTTGGTTGGAGGGAGAAGGGGGGTGAAGAAGGATTTGGTTAACGGTTTGAGATGTATGGGGGTTAGTATGGCTAAACATGTGTTGCTTTTACATGTGCTTTGTGCTGCACGTATTGAAACCTGAATGTGGAAAGCCCCCGTGAATGATGAATCACTGAAGCAAATGCAAAACTTGAAATGTAGGAAAAAAGGTCTTGGAAACAAACCTTTTGAATCTAGACTAACCCTGATACAGTATGTGTTTGAATATCTATTTACCAGTGGTTCTCAACCTGGGAGTCAGGACCCCCAAGGGGGCCGCAAGATAAATATACATAAATATACATATTTTTATTAGCATATAATATAATATTTTATTGTAGCAGTGCCATTATTTGTTCGTAATTTGATTAATTTTATTTTAGCCATTTGTTTTTTATCTTTGTTTTTTAAGAATTATGTAGGCTAATGTTCCTATTTCTCACAGTGTGACCCAGGTGCGGAGGTCACGAACCCCTTTAACTGTTATAATGGGGGTCGCGGCTCCAAAGGTTGAGAACCACTGATTTAGACTATGGATTAATTCAGTAACACATTAAGGGTATAGGGGGGGGGGGGCAAAAAGCTAACTGTGGGCTAGCGCCACTTAAATTAAACAGTATTTACAGCTAAGTTTTAGTGGGGGAAAAAAAAGATCTCCAATTTGTAATTGGATGTACAATATCCCTCTCTCCCTTTGTGTTTCTGTCAGCGTAGTATTTACTCACACGGACAATCAATGAGTAACGACACCTGCAGTGGCGCTTATGGCCTCTAGGGGCATGAGTTACTTAGTTCTGCTTTAAGGTGCAAAACATTAAAAATCTGGTTTAATAATATTAGTTTGCATACTGTGTTTTTGTATTTGGCTTAATTTCACAAAATATGCCATTTTCAATGAAAAAATACATCAAATTTAATGTCAGAAGTATAACAAATATTGTCTCAAAATCATCTTGCGACCCCCTCTTTGGGAACCACTGCGTTAGACAGTTGTTCTTTTCACTTCATTATTTAGTGACATGGTCATTTTTCAAATTTTATACGAGATGCATTGGAGTGGATTGCATGTTGCTTGCTTGTTCTGCAGCAGACTTTAAATTGTCTTATTTGTCTATGGCTTTCTCTATCTCCACACATATTTGACTTGGTGAATCTATTGAATAAATGAATACATGCTTTCAAGATTCAGGCTTGTAAATAGCTGGCAATTGTTAGCTAAATGCAACTGCACATTAAAATAACAAACGCAGCTCACAACCCTCGACTTTCCCTATAGTAGACTCAATCGTATTGAACGCAGTGAATATACCTGGTCTTTTCTCCACAGTGCACCCAGCTGTCTGTACTCATTAGCCCTCCGCTGCGCATGACGTTTATGTTTAAATACATTTCAGGCTCCAGTTACATTAATGGCCGTGACTCTGAGCCTCTGCACATTACCGTAGCCTGGACAAACAAATGGCCCACCAATGCTACTGCAGTATTTGATTCGATTCACAATAACGCACGCAACTGTGTGGTGAATCATTATTTACGGATGTCCCACAGATCACCTTTTCCATCTGCTAAAAGCTGCGCTGGAGACGAAGGTGCACCGTAAACTGTGCAGATGACAGAAAGAGAACAAGACAGCGTAATCTTCCCCCGTGTAATCACAGCTACGGATCGGACAGTTGTGTTAATCTTTCAATTCTTTTGTGTTTTACAAGCTGGTTTGCATTTGAACTTGTTCCACTCGCCTACTTTAAATGTGGGTGTTAGTGTGATGGTCAGAATAGCCATTTCCTGTCTGGGGTTTGGCTGCTATTTGTGACCGAGAGGACAGTGTAAATATAAAGGGCTGAAGAGGTGATTTTCACACTGAATCAGAGGCACAGGGCTGACTGGGCTGGCCACAGTTATTACCTCAGCGCTGCGGCCAGAAGGACTGCCCAGGCCTGTTGATGACACACTGTCGTCTGGATTAGGGACACATATGCCCCGCTAAATTAGTACCGGGGCACGTGTTTGTGCATGTGCTATCATCTTTCAATAAGCCGCTTCAATATATGACCAGAAATATTGCAAGAGATGAGCGGGCGGCAGACATATTAAAAAATAAGAAGCAATTCGGGTGTGCAGACCTCCACTAATGCGTTGGTCTTATCTCACGATGAGGAGGAGATATAACGCCAGACTGGGACACAAAGGGAGTCAAGGGAGTAAAAGATCTCTTATTGTTTTCATAGATCTGTTGTCTCATATTGACAAAGAAGACTCTTTGTGGCTAAAATTGATATATTTCTATTTACTCACCCCAACCCACAAGCGCGTTGCGGCAATAAAAGTCTAATCATGAATAAAGACAAGGGAAGGGAAGGGATGATCTGTTCCCTGTGACGATTTCCTAATTCAGAGAGATCATCATAGTGTGAATCAGGTCTTTTCTGTCAACTGACATTTCCACACTTATTCCACCTGTGGGTCATGTGTAGCCATGCTTTGAATGAATGACGCGGCAATTTAGCTGATCACGATGAAGTGTGAACTCTCAGAAGCAATATATCGCCTTATTTCTTGGCTGATGTGAAGTGCTCTAGGAACATTGTGATGTGAATTTTTTTTTTTTGGGAATATCACCTATCCTAACAAGCCACAACAAAAGTTATAGTCTCCCCTTGCCTATATTTAGCATCCCACCAAAATGCTTGAAGAACATAAAAGTAATATAAAGACGATATTGATCGAATGATAGGTTGCACATATACAGTAGATGAGTCACCTGCGGCAAAGCGTGTCGAGGCATTTTTGGGGGCGAGGAAGGCATTCGTCGTTTAATTTAGACTGATGAGCTGCAACTTCACACACCCCACTCACATATCACACAGTGTCATCGCCTGGGGAAACATTCACACCGTCCCAGACACTGAGGTGGTGGGGAGGCAGAAGGCTATAGCCACAGGTGGGGTTCAAGCATCCACTGTAGGAATGAGAGTGAAAAGGCCAAGACTGAAATAGAAGTTCGCTCAAAGGAGAAGAAAAGCATCCGTTTGTATTCTCATGAGTTAATTTTCTTCATTTGAGCTATACCAAAAAAACATGTTCATTTTGGGGGCATAGTTAGTGTTGGTAGTATTTACTTGCAACACGTTTAAGGTATGGCAGATTTGTGTTTAACCCTGGCTGCTTGCCATTTGTAAGCTTGAGAGGCCTTTTCTCTCCATGGGACAATCTAATGTCCATGGATTTGCATGTCTGGACACTATGATTTACCCATTATTCAGTTGTAGAGATTTCATTCAGGAGGTTTTGTCAGTTTTTGCCATAAGATTGCCTTTTGTCGGTCCAAAGCCAGGATATTTAGTCTTTATCCTAATGTGGAACAATAAGACATAGTCCAAGTGAATACATAATGTGCTTGAAAAAGGGCGAGGGCGTCACAGTAGTTAAGGATCGTCCAAAGAGAGAAATGACACAGTGAGATTATTTTATGCATAATCTGCATTTCATCTTTTTTACCACTACCAAAAGTTACTGATTTCTATACAGTGCCAACTTCTAAATGAAAACAATTCACTTGTAGCTGAGGCCTTGTCTTACCGGGAAGCGTTTTAGGTGTTTGGGCTAGTCTGACTGGTTCTTCTGTCATTAAGGCTTTTCTCTTGAATCCCTTTAGGGCGTGTGTATGCATATTCCCTTGTCAATAATATTGTGGGTAAATGCAGTTCATTAGGACGTAATGTTTGACAAGTTTAAAAAAATGCCTGCGATGAAACACAGAAACCCCCCACCCCCACACCTATAATGAGTGTATCCCAGCTGGAAGTGAATGCTAAATAGGTCTTTTCTAATTGATTTTGTGAGGAGCACACCCAGCACCATTGCTGAAGCAAGGGGCAGAGTGGCAGCGTAGAGAGAACATATCATCTCCTCCGGGCGCAATGCTTTTCCACGCCGTCACAGGCTTGTCATTTTTCCTAGTTTCACCAGAAGATTCATGTATTTTACTGAGAAACAATATAAGTATATTACCGACTATCATTTTCTGACATAATTTTAAGTGACTAAAGCTTTGTCATTATTTTTGTAATATTGCCATAACTTTCTTTCCAATTTCTTTGTGTAAAATTCATTGTAGTGCTAAAATTGGCAGTACATCTTTCTCTAACTTGCAGTACTGTAGGTCTAGTGTTAACATTGAATTCCATTCTATTCATTGAATTTGCAATAACATGAGCCCAGGGCTCTGGAGTCAAAAGCCATCTCACGCTGACCTCTCACAAATCAATTTACCAATGCACACTCCAGTCCCAGCGCCGCTCAGTGCTACAGTATTGGCGTGTCTTTGCTCTGCCTATACTGTCACATGTAGGTGTCATTATAGGACATGGTATCATAGGTGTCCTTTTTACAGTGCTGACATAAGAGGAAGTGCGGGTAGAGAGGGGGGACTTTACTGCATGTACACGATAAGCGTCATGGAGAGATGTGCTGCTTATCAGGTGCATGTCTTCGTTCCTATGTGGCCTGTTGATGTGCATTCAGCAGTGTAGTCAAAGCAGCCGTGAAGGCAGTCAAGCTTCACGTTAACAGGTGCCGCTGTGTTATGCTCAAGCACGTTTTGTAGCCCTTTTATTCTCCCTCACACAAGGTGTACCCCTGGACGAACACTTTCCGTCTTTCTTACTGCAATCTTACTGTATCTTTTTGATACACTCTCTGAAACACTACTTCATATAGACACTGCTACTTTGTAATTTTAATGTTACTTTACTAAAAGCAGTTGTCATGCAGTAATAAATGTAGTAGTTGTACCAGCCTAGAAGTCTTGTGATTGAAGTGTTTTGGTCATAGTAGTTGCAGGTCAGGAGTAGTTGCAGTATTGCTGTAGCATTAATGGATAAATGTATTATCATTTCAAAGTATCAAAAATGTATGCAGTGCTGTAGTATGCCTACTTCATGAGCACTTTTCCACTGCTGCTCTCTCCATTCTTGACGCACAGGAAGTTGTGTGTTTTTGTCCTTTGTACACTGGGAAACCCTCGTGATTTGATTAATAAGAAATCTTGCTTGAGCAGAGCCACCCTTCCTCTCCTCTTCTCCGCGGTTCAGTGCCTGGTTAGCCTGACCCGACAGTATAAACAAGCCAAATGTTTTTCTCACTCCAGCCGTTTTATGACCACCTTTTACTGCATGAAGAGCTGCTGTCTTATCTGCTGACAGTTAGCCGGGGGAAGCAGCACATTTACTTAAGATTAGCAGCAACTTCACATGTTATCATGGGTGGCAAAGTTATCCCGAGTTATTTCTCAGCTGCTAAGTGCGTGCGGGCTATATTTGTGCATAGCTTTAATGTGTGGTTTTAAGTGCATGTGAACAAGTGCTGACCAAACATGTTATCTGGCAGCTAACACAACATGCTGTATCTTTGCCCGTTTGCTTCCAGGAAGGGCTCGAGAGTGACACGTTTGCTGCCGGGGTGTTGCTAATTTAAAAGCCATGAAGGTTTGCATGTGCATATCAAACAGCATTAATATTTGCACATTAGGCCCCCATATGCTCGGTGTGTGCATATGTCCTTTTTGTGTACAATGTAGGAGATGGTTAGGGAGGCACTTGAGCATATAGGCTGATGGAGAGGCAGCCCGCGTGACAGTATCTCCCCCTGAGCCTGTCTGCTGCATTATTCTATAAATAAACAGGGATGAGAGAGCTCCAAAAGCAGCCAGGGTGGTCAATAGTGTGCAGGGTGAGCCACGCTATAGGGCACTGAACTGGGGCTGTGCTGTGGACAATCTGTCCCTATACAATGCGTCTCCGGTCTTAACCTCAACTCCACAAAGGCATTCCTTCATTGCAGTGATGCCTTTGTACATGAGGAAGATAAATAAGACAAAAAACAGCAGACATGAATGGTTTAATGTATGAAATGACATACAGCCATTATGAATGCATGAACAAGCATGTACTTGACAGTGCATTTCACCAGTATGAAATATGCATCTTAAAAACATGTATTTGCATGTCGTTACAGCAAGGTGATTCAGTGCCACATAAGCTTATTATGAGTTTACTTTAATTTCCGTTTTTATTTGCTGCTGCTTATGTCTTTTTGTTTGTCTGCAAAGCTATTGCTGATAAAACTTAAAATGAGTGGTTGTGTTTTTAAATCATTTTTATTTTGTAAATAAGTAGGTTGTACATCTTGCAAATACACAGCTCCATTGTCCATACCCGCTTAGAGTCTTTGAATGACTGGGCGGTATGATCAGAGACAGACAAAGGATCTACCAATGATTTGAATGTAGGATTGGTTGAGTACGTGATGTTTTATGTTGCACGATTGTACCGAGAACAATTCCTAGTTTGTGAACCTGTTCCAAACAATGGCAATAAACACTATTTTGATTCTGATTCTGATGTGCCAGCAACAGGTGGTGCGTGTTTCAGTAACAATGTAGTTAGCTTCTTATTGGAGCTTTCATAGGAGTTTCAACAACTGTAATTTAGTCATGTATTTGAAATTCTTTGAGTCGCCAGCCCTGCTCAGAAGGCTGGAAACAGCCTGAGGTTTTTCCTCACTTTGTTCTATCAGTGCGAAGATGTTCAGAAACTGCAGCAAAGGGTGAGATAATGCTTTGTCTAGACGGTCTGAAGTCATTTCATTAGCCAGTGACTTGGCTTAGCCCCTCTGCCCTGTCTGCACACAGATTCTGGGCTGTCCACTTTAAAGACATGGGTCATCGCTGTGTCTCCACTGGTGTCTGGAGACATATAGTCTCAGGGAGAAGTCCAAATATAACCAGAGAAGGAGGCATCGACCAGGCCTGGGCTTGCTGTGGTCTCCTAGGTGACAGTGACATGTTTCTGTGCTTTTTTTAGCCGTTATTGATTTGGACATTGATATACACTCAAGAACAAGCTTTAAAGATGTTGATAATAAATTGCACAAGTATTTTATTCATTTTCATCTTGACACTGGGAACATTTAAAATTATTATTTGTCTGAACTTTTATAAACGGGTGTGGATTGCGCTTGAACGATCGCCAGGCTTTATATTAAAAGACTATTTGTAATTACAAAGCACTACTTGGCAGGTTTTGTGGAGTCTAAAGGCGCTCTCATCAATACTCTGTGTCATGTTGTCAGCGCAGTATAAATGACGAGTTTAATAAAGGAGAGTAAACAGAAGCAGGTCACGGGCGAGAATGTGAGGGCCACCCGTCGCCCCGCGCTCCACCTTCCACTCTTCCCTCCCTTTTCAGCCTGTCTCTCAGTCTCGCACGGCACGCATAAAACGACCCTGATCCTCCCCCAAAAAGAAGATTAACCAACCCCTGACAGAGGAGTAATCTCTCTCAAAACATTGACTATTACCATTTCAACATGCAAGACTTAAAACAGCCACTCTGGTGTGCTTACATAATTGCAGCACATTTACTTTAGGTATGCTAAGAGAGCTTTAGAGAGCTCAGGGAAAAACAATAGCCTTTGCACTTGTGTAAAATTCAAATTGAACTTGAATAGAACATTTTGTCAAGAGAAGGTCTTTGCACTTGGCACAGGCAAAGGAGGGTTAGGCTGTTCAAATTCCAGATCATAAATATTGTTATAGTTTGAGAGAGTTATAGCCCCCGGTCTCTGTGCTATTTCGCTGAATATATTGTAGACACATTGTTGCTCGTGTGTATGCCACCATGCGATAACATTCCAGCCGCTTGACCTCTTGATTCATTTAATTACTTATCAGCGTTCGCACAGGGCTGTGAAATGTGCTGGTGTTGAGCCACACAGCTAACAGTATCCTATCAGGCCTGGTCAGAATATCTCACATTTTCTTGCGTTTCTTTCTGTTTGGCCTTCAGTGCAACATGCCGGCAATGCCAAGCAAACGCTACCCAACCTGAGAGTCAATGAGAGGGCTGGTGGTCATGTAAAGTGCGATGAGGTTGTAGCTAGCTTTGTACAATCCGGGTGCTATCCAAAATACTTCTCGCAGTCTTACAGTAGTGTCGGGATCAGCCCGTCACTGAAGTTTAAAACACAAAGAGGAATTTAAATGGCTGGACTATTAAATGTCCTGCTGTGCCTGGAATTACAACAATTTGTTCATTCAAGAGGCAAGTTTATACCAAGTTACAGTAGAAGCTAATTAGAAAATGCATTGAACAACATTGATACAGTAAATGTATTCAGATACTTAGCGTATAGGGTTAAAGCTACAGTACATTTGCAGGGTATTGTGGAGGCCTCAATTTTGCAAGCTCATCTACCGGCTCCTAAATAGTGCTGGATATCTCTCCCATTTGTTAACCACCTGTCACCCTACACTGTTGAGTTCAATGATGTTTGCAGGTCAAGAACAAACAAACACACACACCTACACACACACACAAAGAAAAAACATATTCAATTCAAAAGATTAAAATCGTATAGGTGAAATAATAGGATTGATGATTTCTTTATCATGGAAACTAATGTAAGTGTAGTAAATACACTTACAATCATAAAGATGGCATGTTAGAAAAAGTAAAATGTCATTTGGTCATTTTTAAGTGGTCAAATTGTAATGAGAGTAAGCTCTTTTGTTGGTAACTATTACAGTCGTCTGTGCTCTTTTGGATTATGAGTAATGAGCATAAGTCTGTGCATTTGTCCCTTCCATAATGATAATGCACAAAGCAGTTTGCCTGGCCGTTTCAAACCCTGTGTTTTCCATAATCACGCTGGCAGATATGCAGCGTAGAATTTTCCATACAAGGAGCAGACAGGCTGTTTCTCTGTCTGTCCATCTCAGTGTCATTACCCGTCAACCTCAGTCGCACGCTGTTGACGCAGCGCCGTGACGAAACCTATCATTCAAATTATTTTTAGCGTAAAGTCCAGGCACAGGAATTGGTAATCCAAGCAGTGACATCTGGCCTTGCGGGCTTATGTGATTAGCCGAGAGCCTTGCCCCTAATAGCCTAGCGGACGTTCTTCATTACCTCTCTGAAATGGCTAGGGCTAGCCTCGTTGGGACATTACCATTAGTGTGTTAAATCCAATACAGAATGTGTGCCGGAGGAAGCAAGGCAAGAGAGCTGCGAAGCATTGTCATCTGCAAGTTCAAGTCAGGTTTTTGGATTCCGACAGATGACCAAATGACCAGGATTTCTATCGCGCAGGGGCAAAGGACACCCTAAAATAAAATGCTGAAAGAGAAAGACTTGGAGAGGTCAAGAGAGTTGAAAAACAAACCAAGCGGAGTCTAGTGGAAGGCTGCCAGCTTCCCAGTGAATTAATCATCATCATCACTCGAATGGCTAATAATGACAAAGTGACCAGGCCTGTCCCCTCCCACTCAGGCTTTATATGCACAGAACACTGGACACAATTATGGAAGTCCGCTCCCATCTTGAAGGGGAAATGGTCCTTTAATTATCTTTGAAAAACTTCTCGGCTTTAAATACATAAAAAGCAGCACATTTTTATCCAGCCAAAGCACTTAAGGAGCTGTTTGATGCTCGTGATTTGTGTTTGTTGCAAAATGACTATAACATTTCTGAAATTACTCCAAACAGTCAGTGATCAGTTAGGCTTAATTGTGTGTGTGGGCATTGGAGAAACCAGGTGGTAGCTCTTAGTTTGTTAGTAGTAAACCCATTCTAGCTTTACAGAAACAGCTTAAACATACAATTAGCCCAGGTCTCATATAATCTGCTTTGTGCTGTAATAATCATTTCAATGCTATAAACAAGTGTGTTTGCAAATACAGAGATAAAGAAAGGGACTATTTTGGGCCGGTGTTTGCTTGGAGAAGCTGTTGCAGTCTGTTCCCAGGAGTGTGACAGCCGTGCTGCAGTTTTGCTTTTGTTTTGTTGTCTTCGGGATTTGTGGTTGAGAGGGAGTTCACTGCCCCTCTGCTGTTTTCATAGCTAGTTGAGTGAAACTTCATCCAGCATTTTACCCAAAGTAAGCAATTATGCACCAGTAAATTCTAGGGCAGGGTTGAGAGGAGAGAAAGGAAATTGCAATCATTCAGATTTTTCTGTTGTCTTGTTGTGTCATTGGAGTGTCCTGTGAATCAGTATTCTTATAGTGCTCAGTCAACCGGTGAATTAATGCTGATGGGAACTGTAGGGAACTGGCATTTCCTGTGGGTGAGCTTGCGTCTACATAAAACCACTCAGTCTGGAAAACATTTTCTTACATAACAGTATCATTCATCGCATAGATTCTAATGTAACATTACTGAACCAAAGTAATGTGAATTTAGCTAATAATAAAGTTCAGGATGTTATTAAACCAAGCTAAAGCTTTAAAGTGAGTCGCTACCACTCGTGTTTCAAACACACTCAAATTCCTAACCTCTCACTTTCATTTCTGTCCCTTGCCCCAACCCCCTGTCACAGGTATGGCCGCGCAAGTGCAACTCTTCTCCCCTCCCACTCTCCAGTCAAGTGCCTTCTTTAGCGTAAAGAAACTGAAGGTGGAGCAAAGTTGTAACTGGGATATGACAGGGTACGGCACACACAGCAAAGTCTACAGCCACAACAGCAGTAAGAACGTGACGACCACCAGCGGGCCCCTGGGTATCACCAGCTCCACTCTGCCCTACGAACAGACGCTCATCTTCCCTGCCAGCACGGGCCACATCGTGGTGGCCTCAGCCAGCAGCACTTCTGGGGCAGTGGGCTCTCTCCTGGGCAGTGGTGGCGGAGGTAGCAGCAGCAACAGCAGCGCTGGTGGTGGCAGTGTACTCCACAACCTGACGCGGCGTAGCACTGTTAGTCTCTTAGACACCTATCAGAGATGTGGGCTTAAACGCAAGAGCGAAGAGCTTGACAACAACAGTAGCGTGCAGATTATTGAGGAGAACGGCCCACCCATGATCCACAACGGAGCTGCCAGTGGAGCCACAGTGGCTACAGTGGCCACTGCCACCTCAACAGCCACATCCAAAAACAGTGGTTCCAACAACGAGGGAGATTACCAACTTGTGCAGCATGAGGTGCTCTGTTCAATGACTAACACTTATGAAGTGTTAGAGTTCTTGGGGCGGGGGACGTTCGGGCAGGTGGTCAAATGTTGGAAGAGGGGCACCAATGAGATAGTTGCAATCAAAATCTTGAAAAACCATCCATCATATGCACGGCAGGGTCAGATAGAGGTGAGCATTCTGGCGCGCCTGAGCACGGAGAGCGCAGACGACTACAACTTTGTGAGGGCCTATGAGTGCTTCCAGCACAAGAACCACACGTGCCTGGTGTTTGAGATGCTGGAGCAGAACCTGTACGACTTCCTCAAACAGAACAAGTTCAGTCCTCTGCCGCTCAAGTACATCAGACCAGTCCTGCACCAGGTGGCTACAGCACTAATGAAACTCAAGAGTCTGGGACTGATCCATGCTGACCTCAAGCCAGAGAACATCATGCTGGTGGACCCATCCAGACAACCGTACAGGGTAAAGGTCATCGACTTCGGCTCAGCCAGCCATGTGTCCAAAGCAGTGTGCTCCACCTATCTGCAGTCCAGATATTACAGGTAAGAGCAGTTTATCACTTCCTCTAGCTTTAATGTGAAATGTTAATTTGTAGTGAGGCATTTGGTTGTTTGGTTGGAGGATATGATAATTAATACAGACTGCACAGTTTGCTCTGTGGAGGGCAGCGTGCCCACAGGCTTCTGTTGGACCCTGTTCCCTTAAGCCCCTGGACCTCAGCCCCCATCACTGACTGGCTCCCATTTCCCCTGGGGATATAGATGAAGGGTCAGCTGGAGTTCTTCTGTAATATGTGCCTGTAATCCACACCAGCAGGATGGGCATTAGAACCAGATGACTCTCTGGGAAGGCCTTTCCTCCTCCTGTATTTCCCTAACAGTCTTATTTAGCTCATAGCAAACAGCAGCGGCAGCATTCAGGCTAAAATGGAGTGAGGAATCAAATGCAGTCCATGTCAGCACAGAGAGAAGCTTTGTTTAGGCCTGGGCCTGATGCCGGCCTAAACAGGTGTGTGAGGACACTATGCACAACTGTCCACATGCCAGGTGTTGCTGTGCTGCTGTGCTCGGTTAATGGTCTACTCGTCCTTTGGTAGATTTAAGACAATCTGTTGATTGAAACTATGACGCTCTTTTTGCTAGTCATTATTGCCATAAAAGTCAAGAATGTGAGTATGAACCCTGATTTAATGAGCGTTAGTATTTTAGAGAAGACTGAGATTTGAACTGCGAAACTAAAACAGGACAATCACATGCATTTCAGAATGTGTTTGTAGAGGTCCCATAAAGGTAGCTGGTTTTGTACATAATAAGACTTAATGGAGACAGGATATTTGACTGTTGTCTTTGATATTCGTTAATTGCTAATTCGTTAATTGCAACTATTCAAATTGCTATTTCAATTCAATTGTGATTAAGTGTGCAGCCCTAGTATCTAATAGCGGTGGTGTGTATCAGAGAGTATGTGCAGTTATATCAGTTTAAATACATCGTCTTGAAGTAAACAGGGGTCGTTGTCTGTTGTTGCTCCTGGGCTGCAGGTCAACAGGCTCGCAAGCAAACAGTGCTTCTGTTTGCCTTCTGCTGAAGTGATGAGTGAAAGAGATCATCCCTTCATTTCCTCCTGGCAGTGGACAAGAGGAATATACGGACAACATTGACCAGAAAATTACCCATGAGCCTCCGCATGCTAAAGCCAGCACTCTGCTGACCCTGGTTTGGCATCGGGGACCGGTGCTGATGTGTGTGGGTTCTGTGCTTTATGAGGACGTATTGTTAGAAATGAAACGGGCTTTGTACACACACCAGTTCAAAGAGTGTTGTCACAGGGGATGAGCACTGTCTTAGCACTGTTTTCAGTTTGGGCAGCAAACAAACTTGTGGTGGCGTTCAAAAGATGAGAACATCACACTGTCTTTGATGATTTCAAAGCAATAGTTATAGTTCAAGAACAATCAAATGCACAGGTGAGATTTACCTTTTTTTACATTTATGGTTATAGCACTGTGTAAAAGATTGTTTTTAAAGGCCTTGCACTTGTATTTTAGTTTACAAACAATGAAAGAGGGTTCGAGAGTAATTTAAACTGTTAGTTGTAGTTCGAACCCATTACTAACTTTCCTCGTGCATTTCTAACATCCCTATTCCTCTCAGGGATGAGTCCTAATATACTGAATTACACTACTAGAACAAAAACAAAAACAAATAGGGAACAGGGTCTTTGAGACTGACAACTGAGTGAGACCTCCAACAAGACACGGTCACAGTAGCATATCTTCTAGCTCTTCTGTATTAAAACTTAAAATTGTAACTAGAAAGGGAGTCTGGGGATACCGGTGCTGGCAGGGTCATAGTTCCTACACAGGCTGCTTTTGTAGATGTCACTGAGGCCGTTTTGCAGCTGTCGTCTTGTATGTTGAACGGGCCTTGCAAATGAGTTATGGATTTTCCACAAGGTTGAGTCATGCAAATAAAATATCCATAGTGTTCAAGGAAAACAAGTGATGTGCGTTTTGTGAGAACTGGAGGTTCACGTTGACTTAGATTGCTCATGTACCTTGGCTCATCATTGTCAGGTAGTACTATCAATAGCATTTCTGGTTTCTTCACTCTAACCTTCTATCCATGTTTATCTTCCTTCGGACTTAATTATACTATAGGACACACGTCACGACTGTAACACCCACTTAGCTTTAAGACTGATTTATTTATTGCTTTTCAATTTAATGCTGCCTTATTATTTCCCATAGGTTATGATGTAACAGGTAAGCTGGTTAGTCAAGCTTGCCCTGTACCAGATAAAAGGATTATGGACTTGTCACACACAGGCATATTTGTCCTATTTATCTAATCAGGTAAAGGTCATGAAACAGGGGCTGAGCTGGCCATTTTGGAAAGTAGATATGACTTTCTTAGTATGGGATTCATAAACATGTTTTTTTCTTGAATAGAATTAGATAATGCGATGTGTGAAATATAGGCTCTAAGTAATGGATGTCTTGTTTCATAATGTTAATCACCTCTTGCAATATGGTGCTGTGGTCAATTAAGGTCTTCTTTGTTTTATGTAGTGTGAAGACTCTCCGCAAAACCCTTGATGCAATATTTTCAGCTTTCAAAATGATCCACACTCTTTCCATGGCCATAATGTAAACAGTATTTTAGAAATCGTCCCTTCAACCAGCAATAAATGAAGAGACAGCGTAGCCCAGATGCACATTTGTGATCCCAAGAGACGTTAGGAATCATTTCTTTTCCATTTTAATGTGTTTGTATGATGCCAATCAAGAAGCGCTGCCATTTAAAACAGACTTAGTAAGCACATCATGCATACTAGTCCAAGACATATGGTTTATTTTATGTTAACGCTCAGTGCATGTATTTAAACAACTAAAAGCACTTTTCCAGTGGCTAAAATCTGCTTCCTCTGTGATTAGGAAACAATAGAAATTGAGCCGTGCATTGGTAGCTTTTTCTCTTTGTGTTTCTTGTTTTCTTCTGACTGCTCAGTACATTTGTCCTTTATGGTACTGCGTCCATTCGCAGTGCCAATATCACTTGCTTCATCTAATATGGTTATAAATACCGTGTCAGACAGAAAATGTGTTGATTGCCGCCTATACCATTACTTTGAAACTCACGAAAACAGGAGGTCCCCTTGTTTTCCGATCCAACTGGCTGCTTTTGCTGTTATTTTTGTTATGGTGACAGGTCGAAATGGCTGCAACTGATGCCGCAGTGAGATCCCTGACACCCCTGGGCCTTTGTCGAAGCCCTAATAACGGATGAAAAATGTTTCTGTCTATAGAGGAGTGGAGGGCGGCTGTAAGGCGAGCTCCTCTCCCACCTGCCTATCATTCTGCCTTATCTGTTGTTAGCGGCCAAATACAACCAGACGCACTGGCCAGGGCGTTCCAGCATATTTAACCTGCCTCCATTAAGGTGCTGTTTTTTTTTTTTTTTTTTTTATGAATGAGGTTACTGCTCTGCGAAGTGGGAGCTGAATCACATGTACCAGAGAAGGAGGCAGAGGCTCCGAGATCAGGTTGCCGCAAAAGTAAAGACGAATTAGATGACGATGGTGAGGCAGGTGTTGTTTGTGTGAATAGTCTCGTCAAGAAGGAAAAAAGAGAGAAAAAACACGGAGGAGGTGTGGCCATAAAGAGTGGAAGGAAGGTGCAAGTTTTGCATTTTTCACCTCGAACGCCGCTCTCGTTCCCCCGAGCGCTGGCAGATTATTACTAATGTAGATGAGCGTTCATTAGGTGGAGGCTGACTGGGTGGCTGCTTACTTATGCTTTGGCAGGTTGTTTTCTTTTACTTAGCACATATCTAGAGCTTATAGGGCAAAGGCTGACTTTTTATTTTTTTACCTTATTACCTTTTAACAATGGACCCCAAAGTGACAATTACTGCTGGCTGTATTCACCGCTGTGCTATTTTACGAGAGTCATAACACCTTAGTATGCATGACAGAATCCTAATAACCTGTTTCTCATTTATAATTTGCCTCCGGGCAGCTCTTCCAAGTGTCTCCACAGAGCCGGAGAAAGCAGGAGACATGTAGCGGCTAGGCTAATGAAGTAGTAGCACCAGTGGAGCATATGCGTTAGGACACACTGTGTATGTTGAACGGCTGTGAGTTTGCCACTGTTTATATACAGTAGTAGACTGAAGAGTTCATGTGCGAAGGATATAGGCAGAGACTATACATGATTGTGTCATCCCATTTATCGCCCTTTGTTGCCTCCTCACAGTTCAATTTCCATACATTTCCCAGGATATTAAGCAGACGGAAATTAAGCCGCCTTGATAGAAGGCAGTGAGCCGCCCCCTCATGCGCCCGCAAAGGCTGCCTCCTCGCTGCTCTGTATTGATTGGTTTATCTGAAAACACACGGCTGTTCTACGCCGCTGTTCCTTTGAAAAGATGGAGTTAGGTGATAAGGTCAGAATGTATATAGTTCAAATGATTTGCAGTTCAGAATGATAATTATTTTGGCGGCATTTTAATTAGTAGTAGCATGAAAATGTGGAGGAAATATAATAAATAAATAAATTACATGGAAAGAGGACACATGCCTAAAGTATTTCAAGATAATATAACAAATCATGTAAGTGTAAAGAGTAAATGACCAGGAAATACGCCTATTATTTTCTTCGTAATTATATAGAAAGAGGGCGGCAAAAGGCATTATCCCTCATTAACCTAGTTACCATGCTATTTCTATCCTATTACAATGCTATTACTGTGCTAGTAAAGTCCCACCATTATTTTCCTTTTATTCAGTCTTTAAAATTTAAATATGTTTACGTTAACAAATCCTTTTCGTAGTCCCTCTGGGGGAAACACAAGTGTTAATGGGATGATCGGGGGGTCTTTCATCTTCCCCTGGTGTCTCTGTCCAGAAAACCACCCTTGCAACTTCCCTGCCTCCGGGTCGGAGGCGTAATACACACTAATGGAATCACGAAGAAGAAGCTAAAAGGCTAACGGGCAAAGCTAACTGTGGGCTAGTGCCACTTTAGCAGTGTTTACAGCCAAGTTTGAGTGGAAAAAAAATATCTCCATTGTTTCACTGAGTTGTGGCAAAATGTACAATATCCCACCTGCAGTGGTGCTTATAGCCTCTAGGGAATTACTTAGTTCTGCTTTAAATAGCTGCTGTGTCTATGGAACTACGTACATTTTCGTCAGGCTGGCATCATGATTTATGATTTATTATTCAATTATTTCACATTGATTTCCAGAAAAGTTCTTTTAAAATGTCGTCCAGCATTGAATTAGTATAGATAGATGTTAATCAGACTGAAGATGATGAAAATGTATAGAGCTGAACCCTACATTAACTTCATTTATTGGTATAAAGCAACAAGTTGTGCTCATGGGCTACTTCTGTTTCCTTAAAAAGAAACTTCGTGCCATTAAACTTTTTTTGTGCTGAAGCCGGGAGAAGGAAACAGGGTTAATATTTTGCCAAACTTGATCTTCGGGAATGGAAAGTCTTGTAAACGTTGGCAGTATTCATTCAAGTGTTGTATGTTTGAGTGGCACCTCGGGCTATCCAGCAAAATGATAAGTCAAGTATCCCTAATGCACCCTCCCACGTGAATGGTCAAAGCACAGTGGAATTTTCCCATGCAGCTGCGCTCTGAAATTCATTAACCGGACAGGTGAAATATCTCCCAGCAGTGGCCACACATAAATTTTCCGACGTGCCGCGGATTTGCCTTTGCTTCTCTGAATTTGAGCACCATGCGGGTTGGCAGGGTGACGGAGCCATCAGCGTCTGACTGGCACAGGTACCCCCCGGGTCTTAATAAATCATGAGGCCCTCCTGCGGATTGGGGCCCCCTAAACCACCCTTCGACCCTCCCCCCCCCTTAACACCGTTCCCTATGCCAAGCTCCGCAGGGATTTCCAACATGGCGGCCCCCACTGCTGTTCGTCTTCCCGCCTCCTCTCCCCAAATTCCCTGCACCGTGCCCCTCCACATCACCTCTCTTATCCACTTACATGAATATTTAAAAGCTAACACCAAGATGGAAAATATGCAACAAGGCCAGAGGAAGGTTGCAGCAATAGGAACCAGAAATACACGCGGGTAATGGATTGTTGGTAGAATTTTAAATACTGTTTTACTAATGGCTGTTAAAGTAAATATATATCAATAAGCATTACCAATGTTTAAATCAACAGATATTTGCGTGACCCCTTCCTCAGCTGTATGTGACTGCCAAATTTAACAACACATACAATGGTGGATCAATAGAAGATTTTCACCCTTTGCTGTCCTGTCTAATAAAGCTCACAGGCCAAGAAATTCTTTAAAAACAAAACAAAAGAAAAGGCATATATCATAAAGTTTTGATTTGCTGCCGCAGAGTAAGGCCTGTAGGTCAGAAGTAGCCATTCATCCCACATTTCCAAAACCACCCAACACGTTTTGTTTTTGTTTATTTAGCCATTGGACATTTTTAGCCAAGTCAAAACGGCGTCGGTGATACAAAAAAAAGAAGAAGAAGAAGAAAAAAAGTCCTCCTGAAAAGAGCGTTCTTAGGATTAAGAAAAACTGTTGCCAGATAGAAAGGCGGACAGAGGGCATGAGGGACACGGGGGAGAGCGAGAGATCCAGGCTGAAACTGTCCAGCTGGGGAGGGGATTGGAGGGGGGGGATTGGGGGAGGCCCAGCGGGGACCTGCCATTGGCTCCATACTGCCGGAGTCTGTATGTGTGTATGTGAAGGCCTGTGTGTGCGTGTGTGTGTGTGTGCTGTGACAGTGAATGCCTAGTGTGCAGAGCCCCATTAAAACTCACATCACAAGTTTCCCCAGAACAACAAAACATGCACATTTGTTACTGCAATCAGAGGAATTGGTTAATGTGCATATGTGAGGGTAAATAGTTCCTCCTATGTGTGGCAGACAACTGGGCAGACACTGAATCAGGAAGGCAGCTGCAGGGCTTAAATGTGAACAAGGAGAATGCAGCACAAACAGGCACAACTTCATATTGGACTGAGGATGTTTGATATGAAAAGTTTCATGAAGTAAAAGGCTCACTATTAGGTTGGATGAAAGAAGAACGTCTGGGTCATGAATCATAATCTGATCATCAGCTTTTGCAGTCTTCTTGCATATTAAATGATTGTCTCCGACTAATCTGTTAAAATAACGGTCCAAATTGCCCAGCACTTCAAATGCTGTCTTCTTACTGAGAGTTCTGTCTATATTTTGCTCCAGAAGAGGCATACTGAAACATTGACACAACACTGAAACTTTGACTTAGTAAATATAAATATGCCCAGGGCAATGCTAAAGTTTTGAACTGAATTAATGCGTGAACTTAAAATGACATTCAGTTCTTTTTCTGAAAATACACTAATGTCTGTCCATCCGATGCTGAATGTTTTCCACCCTGCACAATCACTACATTTTCTTGCGCTGTTGGGTGAATTTATGCTCTTCTTTATGGCCCTGTAGTATACAACAGAAGATGTTGGACAACCCTGCTGCACACACTGCGGCTCATATTCTTACTGACAGTTGTCGCGCCATAAAAACGTTGCTATTTATCATTGCAGATGGCAGAATTAAATGAAGCTCTGTTCTTCCAGCTTCCAGCAAGTTACAGCTTCACACGTAAAGTTCCGAGGACACTTCTATACTGTATGTGCATTGTGCTTGCATTGCTGGTCTTCCATACCACAGATGTATGTTACAAAGCTGTCACGAATTGAGACAGTCACAATTGATTACTCCTTTAGTGGTGTTGTTAACAGCAATCACAGGACAGCACAATGATGCATTGTAAACTTACCATAATCAGCCATGACATATTACAGACACTCAACTTACAAAACTATTCATGTTTATCACTTCTTTAATAGCCTTGTCGCCATTTCTATTTATTATCTACAAAGTCCCAAATGTTTTTGTTTCCTCTCTGTTCTGACACACAGCCTTAATGCTCCCTGGTTCCTCCCTGCTCGTGCACTTAATAACCATCTGAACTGTGCAGACAATCCGCGACACTCCCGTCTCATAAAACACTCGGATTAGTCTTCAAAGCACAGAGAGAAAGTTCATTACTTTGCCAAGCGCTTTCCTCAGAAAATCTGCTATAAGTGCTCACAATTTAGTAATATTATCTCCTCTTTGAGGGAAGATTGTTGATTGCAGTTGACACCAAAGGACGCCGCTCACTTTTTAATGCTAACCCTTTTAATATTTTACCAGTATCCAATGCAGGAGTAATTATTTTTCCAAACAAATTATGCCCCGGGCAAAAAAAAAAACACCGCAATTTGATACACCACAGCGATACATTCTCTGTCACCAGGCGCTATTAGTCACTTTAAATTATTTATCATGCTTGGGTGAAACAGGATTTACTCCAGTTTTCATGATTTTGCCCAATTGCTTTAGCGCACTCTCAAAGCTCAAGCTTATAAATTGGTTTGTATCAAAAGTAATAAGAGAAAGGCTATTGATGTCAAAATAGGTTTAAAAATAATAGTTTTGTTAGTAGGCTTTTTGTTAGTAACACAAGTTTTGAGGCTGTATTATTTGTTTTGACACTCCAGAACATTGAGGGTCCTTTACAGAATTATGCAAGCCCTCTATACTGTATGTCTTTTACATCAGCTCTTCCTGAATAGAATGTTTCTTTTGCTAAAACAAATTCCCAATTAAGTTCTCACAATAAACTGGGATGGCAAATTGTTTCTCGCAACTTCATAAATCTTTAATGCTCTTTTGTGGAACGGGGCAAATGGAAACTGTTGCTTGCCAAAAACTGTGTCCAACACATTCTCTGTCTCGCTCCCATCTGTGGCCCGCTTAAACCATGTGGCTATGCATTTTTTTACAATAAGGCCGCATTCTGCCAGCGCCAAGTGCCAACCAGTGTCTTTTCCGTATCATTGTGAACTTGGGAAACATAATTTCGTTTTAAAGGGGAATTACGCCCTAACAAGCCAGGGTTAGATTCATCCAAAATTGGGATATTACTGCTAATATTGGGGAGACGAGTTGGCCTGCACTATTTTCCTTTAATTTATAAGAGACCACAATAAAAGTAGCAGATAAGATGGCAAACATCAGATGTAATTGTGTTAGAACCGTTTGCACTTTGACCCGAGCAGGAAACAAAAGATTTGCAAGATGACACAAGGTAAAACAATCAAACAATAGGCATAGATATGAGAGAAATGTATCTTATGTAACACTTAGCTTTTATGCTAGAGCTTACCAATATTTTCGATCTCCTTTGCATACATGTATTTACAGTGGCTTCATATTTATATTATGTTAACAGTTGGATGCTGGAAAATGTCTAAAAGTTATTCTCAAAAATGTACTCTGGCTTTTTTATGTACCATTCTGCATCATGGGCCATGGAGGGAGTTTGTCACAGACATACACTTTTGTGAACAGAAAACAGCACAATTTTTGTAGAGAGCAATGGGATGGGCCTGCATTTGTGATGTTGCTGCTTCTGGGTCAAAACTGTTGAGAGTTCCATAGGCAAACACAGCAAAAAATGCAACTTTATCTGAATCTCCTGCTGAAATAACAGCAGACAATAGGCCCAAAACTGTTTAACACCTAATTAGAATATAATAGCTCACCATTTCTCCAGGCAAAATGAAGATATCTTTACATTAAAATAAGCCTTACTAAAGAAAACGCAGAGTAAATGTAATATTCCTGTGTGATCAGATGTTTAAAAATAACCTCGCATACACATTTGTGCGTACGAAACATATGCACAGCGTCCCCAAGTTGGGCTCTGCCTGCCTATCTGCCTTCAGTGGAGACTCTCCCAGCGCCCATCATGCAGCTGCAGACACAAGTCACCTCACCACGGGAACACGAGCGCCGCACCCACACAAGTCCTTCATTATGCATACAATCTTTATATCAAACATGTGCTGCTGGTAAACTAAGATAATATCACTGTGAGCCGAGAGAAAATTACAGGCTAGCAACTCCCTTCTTTTATGACGGTATTTACATGCACACACCGGCAAGATTTTACAAGCCACACGGGCGCTAACATAAAGGACACATTTGATCACTATGATAAAGAAAAAATGACGCCGGCTGGTCATGTGGCGTACTGTAAATGTCTCTCAGTATCAAACCTGCTGTTGTTGTTTTCCCCCCCCATAAGTCATGCTGGCAGAGGTGATTTGAACTGGTGATGTGACGTTCATGACAGACGGGCTCTGTTGAAGGGCTCTTTAAAGGTGAACGGATCTTTTTTCAGTCAATGTTACCCCAGAACTCCCCCGAACGAAACACAAGAATCAGCCCAACAATGGAGCAAGAAATACAAGTGAACGCTTTTTGCACTAAAAAATGACTTGCTGTCTCTTTTTATTAGTTGTGGCAGAAGATTGGATTCACAAACACGTTTTTCAAAGGGTAAACATCAGTCCCATTGTAATTTTAGATGATTTAAATCACAAAATGTGCCTTTTATCAATCACGTCTTAGATATTGTTTGGCTAGGAGTTAGCGTTATTAAGATTTTATATTAAAAAGAGTCAGTCTTTTGAACAGCTTTTTGCAATGAACGGAAGACTCGGCTCCCAGTAAAGCGTTTAGTGGAGTTTAGTGTCAAAACTTCCAATACTTCACCAAGGGAAGCATACTAATGTATCTTGTTCCCGATCTAAAGACCATAGACACACAATAAGGTCCAGTAAGACGTCATCGTATGGGTGTCTTTAGAAACTATTGCACTGGCTCTTATGACATAAAGCGTCCTGCAGATCCAAGCAAACACAACACCAGAAATCCTATATGTTTGAGCCAGTGACATCAATAAAAATCCGTCAGCACTTCCCGTTTCCCCCCCAACCTTCAGTGTTTCTGTTAAATTAAATGCAGAACATTAACACGCGTCATTTCACTTGAGTTCTCAAAAAGCGTGTGTTGTGGTCGTCACCGTGGTAACCAAGGTTCTTGTTCCCCCGGTTTTCCCTCGGTCTGTGAAGGTGCAGCACCTGAACTGTTGTGATGGGGGCCCCGTGGGCAGCTGTGTGTTTGTGTGTGTGTGTGTGTGCGTGCGTGTGTGCGTGCGCGCGTACTACAGGGACGCTCTCATCCTGCTGCTATTGTTTGCCCAGGTGGACTGGGACGCCAAGCAGCTACCTTCCCCCTTCACCTATAATAGCCAATTACTTACAATTTGAAGAGTTAGATAATATAATAGGAAATGTTTATCCACCTGAACTGCTTGAGATTCAAATTTCTCTTTTATTTCTCTCTTATTTATTGCATTAAAGGTTTTCTTATTAAAACTGTGTTATTTCAGCGGTTTTATTATTGCTCTGTGCTTTGCTAAAAAGAATAAAATAAAATTGTTTTAACCGTAATTTCTGATTTATTTGACTACGGCATTGGCTGAAATCAACTTACGTACAATATTAATCTAATATATTGAAATTTGTTTGTTTAAAAAAAAAAGACATATTTTTATATCCCATCAAAAAACAATTTTCAAGCTGTCTAATGAGCTTCTGTTATGTTGTTTTTCCCTGTAGTCCCTTCAAATAATAAGATGATGTCTATCATGCATGCACTATTCCGTAC
The DNA here is from genome assembly GCA_007210695.1 of Neogobius melanostomus. Classification (NCBI taxonomy): domain Eukaryota; kingdom Metazoa; phylum Chordata; class Actinopteri; order Gobiiformes; family Gobiidae; genus Neogobius; species Neogobius melanostomus. Next base: position 2,730,174 of record VHKM01000106.1, on the reverse strand, counting down.
ATGTCTGTATTAATTAAAAAGTGTTGTCTATAAGAATACTTATTGCATTTTATTAACATTTTACACTTCCCCTAAGCAGCTTTTCTCTATAATTGCTCCCGACAACAACATAACAGGCTCAAATCTATAATGTTAATACAGTAAGAGCCAGTATTGTCCTATCGCCCTGTTCTTCTCTCCCCCATTTCTCTGCTGTATTGTTCCGCTGAGACCTGTGGTCCAACAGAAGCTCTCAGTTTCACAAAGAAACCCTGTCTTTCATCTGCAGCCCGCTACCAGCTGTGTTCATTGTGGCGCGGATCTCCTTTGCAGCATGAAAAAACAGTATAAGTTTTACCTCTGACAATGTTATTATTATTGCCTTTGAGTCAGCGGCGTCCTTGCACTCCAGAGTGGGTATATCCTTACTAAAGTCAGGCTGACTTTGCTCTGAGCCCTGTTTTCATGTTCCCATCTTTGGAGTTTCGAGCAGCCTTTACATGCAACAGCGCGGTTATGTTTAGAAGTCCCCAGAACCTTATTTCTTTTCGAGAGCATGTGTGCCAAGCTCTTGACATAGCACACTTTGGTTCAGAAGGTGCACAAAGACCCCCCCACACCCCCACCCCTCCTCCCGCTCCCCTAAGGCCCAAAGTCCCACGCCAGCCCCGATTTCTATTAACAGTGTCTCCGTGGCGACAAAATGTTTCAAGTCAAGACACAAAAGATGAGGCTTTTCAGGTGTCGTCATTCAGTGGAGAGTAAAAGAGAAAAGACGTCCCGTTTAAACAGTTTGTGAGTTTGTGGCCCTGTACACTGCAGCATTTGCAGCCCCAGAACAGCTGAGAAAACAGCAGGGCACTTTTCATTAGCGATTCTTTCCATGCCCTTGTGCCCTCCTATAAATGTTTTGCTGCTTTTTTTCATCTTTTATTCTGTCTAAAAATCCAAATGTCGGTCCATTTGTATGCATTTACTGTTGGTCTACCCTTTTATTGTGTGTTCATGTGTGCCTCAATCCTAAAGCCTACTACCACTGTAGTTGTTATAGAGCTACAATAGTATCAGCAACTTTTATGGTGTTGTTTTTTCAGTGGGATAACCCTGTGGAGTTTGCATGTTCTCCGGGTTCAGTATACGATATGTGATTTGTATCAACCCAAAGTATACGCGATAGGAAAATCTTCCAGCTACAGTTACTCGTGAGCATAAATCTATCACACGATCCGCACATGGATCTCCAGGTCACCCCAGCTCGGCAGATTTCACCACACAGACATACCTTACTTTTAATTGACCTGATATAACTTTCCACTCAGATTGAATACTTCCTGGTATTTCAGTTAGTTTCTCTCAGCCGTCCTTCGCAAAACAGTACAACAACAATCATTCGCCACTTTACATCCTCCATACTGTGCGTGTGCAGGTGTGAAATGAGGTCACGCTCTCTGCCTTCCCGATAAGTGCTATCAGCTGTACTAGTTCAACTGTTGCTTCAAAGATCCTATCAGTGTTCCAGGATCTTGCAGTCCCTGGTTCAAAAAAAACGACTTGAACTATTTTTGCGGTAGCCTTCCCTCTGAATATCGTGCACCCGCTGACCTTAAATCAATGAGAAAGCGGCGTACAGAAAGGCCAGTTTTAAGTGCCTTTTGTTTGCCTGCTTGTCAGCCGGTCTCTCGCCTCCGCAGATGACGATTGTCCGAAATTTCCCGGGAAGAAATCTTGCGAATTAAATTAGCGGAGGAGAGGGGCCTGACATGCGAGCGGAAAACAAAGTCGTTAAGGGCTCATTTATTCAGTTCGCGGAAAACATTTTACATTCAGGAGCGTTGACTTTTGAGAGGAGAGACATGGGAGTGCTAAAGTCATACCAATCGTAGGCATTTCAGAACTTGTTTGTGGAGGTTTAAAGTACAAAGTTAGCAGATACTGAAATACTCACGCTCCTAAAAACTGATGATGCAACTCAAACTTGCAATCTTTGTTTAGGATTTGTACGGCAAAAAAATTATTCGTCGCCTTTTACGGAGGGTCTGAGATAGTCACCCAATGCCACATGCTTGGGACATTGCAATGTGACTTCTGCGTACTGCTTACCTCACTGGTGTCTCTACCTAGTATTACTGAGCCACTGTAGCTGCATGCTCCTCATCGTTTCATCTTCAAAGAGTTCACCATCGGATTCGGAGGCATGACACGTGAAAAGTACCCTGGCTGGATTACAGGGCTAATGGCATAATGGCTTTTTCTTCTGCTGAGGGATTTGAGGAAGAGCCAACTTTGAAATATACTGCAAACAGCTGAGCCGATGCGGAAACTAAGACGATGGAGGTGGACGGAGCACTCGGAATCTGACCTCAACTATAAATACTTCACATAATCACATTGAAAGAAATGTCAAATATTGCTTAAATTCCTAAGCGTGAAAGTAAATAAAATTGGGAAAACAAGCCCCTTTTTTTGCTGTTTACGCTACTGAAAACGGGAGCTTGTCTGTATCATGGAAATATCAATGGCCGCTAGCTGCTCTGCTTTATGACCGCAACACTGGAGGCGGCCATTGCTGTAGTACCTCCATATCATCGCTAGGCCCCCATTGAAAAGCATTGGACTTTAGACACGTTAAAAACAACTTTAAAGGGGGGGGTATTATGTAAAATCGACTTTTTCAAGCTTTATATCATGTTATTATGTCATTCCCTCATTAAACACATGCCTGGAGTGTTGCCTTGGCTCATTCACATATTTTTGAGTAATCAGTAAAAACTTAGACGGCAGCCATTTTAGGTGTAGCTATGCCTCAGTCCTCCTAGGAACGCCCCCACCTCCTGGAGACGCCTCTGGACCTTTTGTCACCAGCCAAGCCACCAACCACTGCTCCTCAGCTCAGCAGAGCCCCCTCCCCGCACAGTGTTGTTGTTTAAATGCCACAGCAGTGTGCTGAAGGGGGCGTGTCGGAAAGCTTCTTAAAGAGACAGAGGCCTATTTCAAGACGTTCAGTACAGCCATTTTGAGAGAGCAATTTTATTCAAGGCAGTTATTTTAATTTACTGCATATACAGACCAACAGAAGGTTACGTCAGCATTGTAGTATGCTATAGACTGGTGCTATGTGATTGAAAAAAGCATAATACCCCCTCTTTAATGCCTGGTTTCAATTTTTTTAACACTTTCTATGGCTACATATTCCTCCTGACATAACGCTGGGTTACGCACAAAAAAAGAAACCAGGCTGGTTTTCGGAAAAACATTTTTTTTAATCTCCTACTTAACGGAGGTCGGACTGTTAGTATTGGAGCTGCGCGAGCTACACGTCACGCAAGGGCCGAGTCTACAGTGAAAAGCCCGCCCTTATGCCCTTATTAGGAACATGCTTCGTCAGAGCTGGGGAGGAGGAGTCTGTAAATCCGCCATGATTTCCCCCTCGAACGTGGTCATTATGGTAAACGGGGAGGAGTGAGGAGGAGCTGTCTATTCTTTTTAACGGTCTATGGGAAATATTGATGATCTGCCTGACACAATAAAATTACATTGACATAGATTCTTTTACAAATTCTTTATTTTGATAACTCTTGTCAACTTTCTGGCTGAGGATTATAGGAGCATGTTTTGTGTCACTGGCATATGCTTGTTTGTTTATCGTTTTGAGTTGCATTGCAGTTTTTGTGATGTAGCATATCGCCTGTAATGCTCCAGAGTGTGGCTTTTACGTAAAAGTTGGGATTAACCTCTTAACCCCCCAGCTGAACCGACCACATTTTCTCCAGTTTGGCCTTTACCCAAATGATCTAAAAGGTTCTTGAAAAAAGTGTCATAATAGCGACAAAAATGAGACGAAAACAAGGATGAACATGGAACAACGGAGTAACAAAAACATGAGAAGAGAAAAAAAGCAATGAAAAGTGACCAAAAAAATGCAACAAAAAACCCCACAAAAGAGCAACAGAAAGCTTCGAAAATGCAACAAAAAAGTCACAAAAAATGATGAAAAAGTCACAAAAAAGCCACAACAGAGCAACAGAAAAGTGACAAAAATCAAGTAGTAAAACATACGTTCTCCCAAATTGTAAACCGCTTGAGAATTGAGAATAATACAAAATGGGCATCCTACTTTTCCTCTCTGTCCATATTTGCATTACAAGGTCTCCGCGGCGCTGAATAAAACTGCAAGCGGCGCTGTGAGCGAACACTCCCAACACTCCGAGGGTGGCCCGGCTGCCGCTAATTGCGACCAGGGTCCATTTACTGATTATGGCTAAGTGGTCCAAAATAGTCCCTTGCTCGGCGTTCCATTGACCCCCTCCCTCCCCTGGTGCATGTGGTCAATAGCCAGGGCCTGTCGAGATGCCTTTCCGCTGAGGGAAGAGACCGCGCTCCGATTGTCCGTTCTCCCTTGCGTTTCATCTCCGCAACAAGAGAGGGGTAGATTTTTAAATTACAATGCGTCTGCGATATATAAACAGTTACCTCACAGACACACGGATTTCTACTTCTTTGGAGCGCGGGACATTTCTTATGCATGGGGGAGCTCGTGGCGATTTAGGCTTTTGGGGATAATGGAAATTAAGTGAATGCCATGTGCTTTGAAAGGTATAAAATTAGTTCTTAGCTCACAGATTCTTGGAGACTGCTTGCATCCTCAAGTAAAAAAAAGAAAAGGAAAAAAAAAAGCAAGGCAGTAAGAAGAGGCCCCAGTAAGGACCATGGAGGCAGTAGACCGGGGGTGATACAAGCGCCACTGGATCATACCAGCTTTGATCTTCCCCCTAAGTCTGTCTCTATGGACAGGGCGCTGTTTAGACAAGGCTGATGAGGGGAAGGGGATCACATGCCCCCTCTAGTGCTCAATCACTATCAGGGCTCAAGATGAATCATAGACTTATTTTGCACTTTTTTACGTTCAATCAACATTGGAGACAAAAAACAAAGACAAAGAGCACAGTCAGTAGGCAAGTGTTGATAAAGAAACATTAAAAAGTGTTGATAAAGAAACGTTAAAAAAGTGTTGCTAAAGAAACGTTAAAACGCATAAAAACGCATAAAAGTGATTAATATATGGAGCCCAATCTTACGGTATCTTTGTACGTAATTAATGGGGCCCAATCATTGTACTTACCGCTTGCTAGTAAAGTAAAATTGCCAGGGCATTCAGACCACTCGACGGGTACATTCAGACCAATGGGTGCGGTACATTGCGACTGGTACATTGAGGCAGTGGTACATTCCGACTAGCACCCCTCAAGATTGGTGCTATATATATAATGTAAACCTGCAGTATTACCAATTATTTACTTATTTCTCATGTTGGTTTTAGTGTGTTACTCTTAATTAGAATAAATAATTTGGATTATTTTAATGAGGACTGGGAAGGCTAGGTAGAGTCATACTACTTACATTAGGAACTGTTGTTTTGAAAATGTGCTGTTAAAGTAAAATAAATTGGAAAGCAAAGCCGAGTTTACTTATATTAGACGCGCTCCGTCTGAATACCCCCAGCTTATAAAATAGCTTTGACTGCAATTTATGTTATTCATGAACGACTATGTAGACCTTCTAGTCAAAATATTTCAAGTAGTTCAAATTCTACTTCAAAAACGCAGATCTTCATGGTGTAAAATTAGATCAAGAGTAAAAGACCCGAGGACATATTACTGGATAAAACTGAGGGCATGCCAAATATTCTCTAATAACTTTTAAGTAATGCAATACAGACTTTTCTACATGGTTTGAATAACGTGGTCACAAAAACTGCAACATAAAGAACATGAAATATTTAGCCTCATGAGCATGACTTAATAGCTCTTCTCATTGTCACATTATAAAAACATGTACCACTTAAGAAAACATGCCATCTCCCCCCTGTCTGACAGTTAATGCTATTTGCCTCAAAGGTTTTTCAAGTCTCACGAAAAAGACTTTTTTTTACATAACACCCCACCAGCAGCACTGATGTAATCCCCCTCTCCGCCCCCACCTCCCCGTCCATGAATGCGGGGTGTCAAAAGCCCGGGCCGCGTCCTTTTAGCCCCTCTGTCTGCCCTTGTGTCATAATCTCAATGCCTTGCTCTGATCCCGCTTGCAATTTACGTAATTAACTGATGTCACCGCTTCGGATCGCTTCCATCAACAACAACGCGCTGCGCCCAATTCTGCGCATGTAAGTCACATCCTCCGGGCCGTGTGTGTGTGTTTATTAAACCTGTTATTCCAAAAGAGGATATTAAAAGTAGGAAAATAACAAGGTCCATTGCATAAACGTGGCGACTTAAATTGGGTAAGAAAAGAGGTTTTTTTTATGACAGAAGCAGCAGAAATTACAACATGCCAATTAGAACGAGAGTGTTTTATGGCTTTGGCTTGCTTGACATGGGGGAGATTTATACAAGCATATGCGCGGAAAAGGGTGTATGGAAGTCATAGAGGGGTTAGAGCTCTGTGACTAATTCAACACTTGGGCCTGGGTGCGTGGCTGCTGCCTGTTAGCGCTCCTGTATGCACATCTGTGTGTATACAGCCACAAACAAACAGCCAACTGCACCGCATGATTAGGTTTCCAGGGCATGGCCAGTGGCTCGTGTGGCACACTGTCTCTGTAGTCCCCTGACATATAAGGAAATGGGGATGGTATAGACATTATGCAAAGAGGGGTCTTTGTTCAGTGAACTTATATAGGGTTCAACCTTATGTGATGCTGGGATGTGGGTGCCAGGGAGCAGTTGAATGCCAAAACCCTAAATAATATTCTTCACAGCATTCAATACTCACAAGAAGTAGGTTGGGATAAAAGACTTAATGCAACAGTAAACAAAAAATGCATACACCGCTTCTTTGTCCTGCATGTCTTTATCATAGTCTCATATTACCAGTGTCAGCAAAATGTGTTTAATGACAACTAAACTCATTGCCGTCCCCTATAGAACAGACAGAGACAGGAGTGAAAGGTCACAGCGGCCGGGCCAGGCTGCGGGGTTGCTGAGGCCCACTGAGTGAACATTTAGGTTAGAGCGACGGGGGGGGAGTGTGTCAGCGCTGCATCGCCCTCAGACATGCGTCACACAGAAAGGCATCCATCCAGGACACAGCCCGTGTGCTCAAGGCCCAGCGTCGGACCACTTCACTGGGGGACCATGATGAGGAGAGAGTGTGTGTGTGGGGGGGGGTGTATACTTCAGCAAGGACATCTCCTGAAGTTTTCCTGGGTGACAACATGCTCCGCTTGACCAACCCACATTCATGAAGCAGACTTAAACCTTTGCTGGCTGAACAGAGTTGAGCTTCTGTGTTTTGTGAAACCCATATATGATAATAAGGGAGGAAGAGGAAAGAGGCGGAGTAATATGCTAATGGGGGGCGTACATTTTGATGCCAGAATGCATGGAGTGGTGTGGAGAGGCATGCAATCACTCACCTACTCTCTCCCACCCATTATACCCTGTGCGTCTCCCATTCTCCATGCCTGTCCTCCCCCATCCCAAGAACTCATCTATTCCCGATCAGAATTCCTATCTCTGAATATGAGCTGCATTTGTTTTCCAAAAGGTGGACGTGTGGCTTGCACAGTGCTGACGTGTTGCTTTCTGGGTAATTATAACGTTCCTCCCTGGGTCTCCGAGAAAACTCCTAAACTAATGTTTAATTTGCACTGCGCCGCTCAGAGGAAGGCCCTTCTTTTGTTATTACTGTGGCAATTAGCCGCAGCCTGGGCTGAGGCATTTCCTGTGATTGTTGAGATTTGCATAGATTAAATTAGTGAAAAGATGCAGGACCCTATACCGTCTCCACCTATAGCTCCTTCTGCACTTCTCTCTTCATACCTCCTTATCACCTAGACTCTCTTACACCAAATCTCCGACAGTGGCCTAGCAACAGGAACTCCATATCCCCCATATCTGATTCCTCTGTAAGCGATGAGTGATGGATCCCTAAAGAACTGACAAACCGTATCAAGCAAAGTCTTTTTTCATCTGCTGCCACACGTTATTTCTCCTACATGATCCCCGATGGTCATTCTCTTGTTATAGCCAATAATTTGTAATTAACTCACTGTTGGTTAGGGCTATCTGCTGTTGCTCCGCCGAGGACTAACCTAATGAAAGTACTTAGTTGAAGGTGTAAACATTGCAGGGCTGTTTGTTTGGAGGATCAGACTGCTCTCTGTTTATAGCTGTGTTAAATGAAAGTGTGTCAAAACATGTAATAACAAATGACCCGATCCAGCACTGACACTTATTGGCTTCTGTGCCATACTGTGACAGCATTCACACACAACCTCTACTCTATTGCTATAAAATGATATAAGAATCATGAAGCAATGTGAAGATAGCCTGACTGTTTATGTACATTTAATTAAAAACTAACCAAAACAGTTAAAGCAAACATCTTTTCATGATACAGATGACCCATTTGGAAATGATTTGTCTTTGAAATTCTGTTGGAAGGACAGGATTTTCTCCACAAACCTGTGACTAAACTGGCCCTTGTTCTGAGTGCTTCCTTTCTAGAGCCCACTGTTGCTGCCTTTTACTTTGGAGGTGTTGGTTAAACAAGCTTGAACAAAAGGTTGTGCATACAAGCATATACATATACAAGCACTACTGCCCCATATGTATGCATTGTGGACGTAAACACTACCCCCCTGACATGCATTCTGTGTAACTACCCTGCTGCTGTACAGAACCCTGCTCCACACCGTGTTCCTTTGTGCCACAGCAGCATGGAGGCCTGGCTGTACTTAATGAGATTATCAGGGAAAAAGTACACGGTTAGACGCTGGTGCGCACACTGTTCTCATTTCTACAGGACAAAAAAAAACACACACACACACACAAAAACTTTCAAATGTAGTCGTTGCAATAAGCAAACCAGGTGGCAATTATTCAGGTCATTGTGTAACAACATCTGCAAGAAGCGACAACATATCCTGTTTCCATAGTGTTTTCTTATCTATGAAATCTGCAAACCCTTTACAAACATGTTCTGAAATGCATGTGATTCTTTAGCATTTCGTATTTCAGTGCTCTGACAATGTTAACGCTCCTGGATGCGCTAAAATGTTCAATGGGGACTACAATTAGGCCTATTTCTTAAATGTTGCCCTAGTCGAGGTTTCATATTAGTGATATAAATCAGAAAAATCTTTCGGTGACGTGAACTTTTATTATTAAGTCTTGAATGAATTAGCATTACCTTTTATCATCACCTGCCGGGCTATAATAGCGCGAGATATGACTTCGTTCTCTCTTCAGATTAATATGACTGGCATTTTCCCCTTCGCAGATGGCGGCTGAGAGTGAGCTTAGCGGAGCGCAAGTGAATGAGAGGAAATATACGGGACGTGCTAATAGTTCTTGAGGCTAAGCTGCGGGGGCTGTTAAACCTGAAAAGTGGCCAATGCTTTTGGATTGCTCCGGTCCGGCGTGGCACGGTCTGCAAAAGTGATCCAGTCAGACGTGGTCCTCCTGATCCATATTTCAAAGCGAGCAGGAGTGGAGAAGGAATTCCGTAATGAGCTCCCATCTCCCACTTTGCGAGCGGAAGACTGTCTTTGTGGAACTAATTGAAAGTGGCATGCAGAGCGCCAGGGAGCTCTTTTGGGGGCGCGCCGCGTTTTAAAGGGGATGTGTGCAGAGATAAGCCCTGCTGTGTGCCGCTGTGGCTTTTGTGGCGCAGGTCTGAAATAAACAGGTTTGCTTTGGTAATACACTTTGGAGTCTGCTGTATTGTGGGGGCGTTTATGCCTTTGTGTGGCTTTCGTAACAACCTGAGTCCATTGGCCAAATTGCCCTCACTCCCCCCTCACTATACCTCTCAGCGCACGTTCTGCATCTTCCCATTCTTCTCCTCCCCTCAATAAATCGCTTTTTTTTTTTTTTTTAAGTCAACTCAGAGGTGCACCACTTCATACATTTTTTTTTTGACTCTGTTGGAAACCTCAATCAAATGGATGACCTCAGTGATTGTGTGATATACTGTAGCTTCCTGCAATGTAGATATTGTGTTACCCAATATTGAGATAACGATAATTTGGTGATATATTGCGCAGCCCTAATGTGTGTTATTTGTGCTTGCGAAGTAGCTCTGATGGGAGATGGGCTTTCTCTATTACAGATATGGAAATGGCCCGAGACGTACGCAGTTAGGCTGATGTACTGCGTGGCATTTACTGAAATGATGAAACAGACCGTGGCCTTAACTATTTACAGACACGCACTCTTCCCCAAGCAAACCCTATACAGGGCACCCATACCCCCCACTGCACGCTTTCAGGGACAAATGTATTTAGAGAGAGTGCAGATGTGCGTCTTTAACCTTTTCGCTCCATTTGCGGTTGACAAGTTGTTTTCATGCTTTTATTTCTCCTGCAGTGAGAACTTCATGGACAGGAAGGACACATGTCACTGAGGATTCCACTTTTTTTTTTGCAGCAGAATGCATTCCTTTGCGGTTTGCCTGGTGGGAAAGTGAATCTCTAATGTGTACAGCATCTGTGACTTGGCCTGGGAAAAACGAGTGTGCACCAGGAGTCAACTCTGTTATTCTTTCGGCTGTAAATATGTCATACTTTATTATCTAATTAATTTTTTTCTTGCCAATATTGTGTCAGGCCTTATGCCACTGAAATTTCAAAACCTTTCAAAATACAACATAGTGGATCTTAGGCCTACATCAAAGTCAGTGCAAATTTGTAAATAGAAGGAAAATTGCAAAAAAAAACATTCCAGGAGTAGTATTTCCTTTCACTCATACAGTCCTGTGTCTCCCTGTTCACTTTGGTCACAAAACTGTCCCCCACATTTTTTATTTTTTTATTGTAAATTTTTAATTGTTAAGTAAAATTTTAATTTTATGTTTTAATTTTAAATTTTTAATTTTAATTTTAATTTTTAATTTTTGATTTTGATTTTTTTATGTTTTTATTTTTATTTTTTTTATTTTTTATTTTTTTTTATTTATTTTTTATTATTATTTTTTAATAGTTTTTTTTATTTATTTTTTTTATTTTTTTTTTTTTAACACCCAGTGAAAGAAATACAATTACAATGACAGAAACATAAAAGAAAGCCCATAAGCCATCACTGGACATGTTCTGAGCAGCTAGTACTGTATGTTTGCTAGTATGCTGTTAGCTGAAGGTGAAAGCTTGAATTCACTGTTCTATCAGGCACACCAGGTCAATGTCCAAATATCAATATTGAGGTACCCTAAACAATGCTTTAAAGCCACAATTATGCCTCTCGACAACCGTTTATCACTTCTTATGGTATGTCATCCATTTTTCTTGCCAATATTGTGTCAGGCCTTATGCCACTGAAATTTCAAACCTTTCAAAATACAACATAGTGGATCTTAGGCCTACATCAAAATCAGTGCAAATTTGTAAATAGAAGGAAAATTGCAAAAAAAAAACATTCCAGGAGTAGTATTTCCTTTCACTCATACAGTCCTATGTCACCCTGTTCACTTTGGTCACAAAACTGTCCCCCACATTTTTTATTTTTTTTATTGTAAATTTTTAATTGTTAATTATTAATTGTTAAGTTAAATTTTTAATTTTATGTTTTAATTTTTAATTTTTATGTTTTATTTTTTATTTTTATTTTTATTTTTTAAATTTTTTTATTTATTTATTTATTTATTTTTTATTTAACACCCAGTGAAAGAAATACAATTACAATGACAGAAACATAAAAGAAAGCCCATAAGCCATCACTGGACATGTTCTGAGCAGCTAGTACTGTATGTTTGCTAGTATGCTGTTAGCTGAAGGTGAAAGCTTGAATTCACTGTTCTATCAGGCACACCGGGTCAATGTCCAAATATCAATATTGAGGTACCCTAAACAATGCTTTAAAGCCACAATTATGCCTCTCGACAACCGTTTATCACTTCTTATGGTATGTCATCCATTAAGACACATCTTTAATGTGACGCCGTTCAGTTTTACAGCCGTCCTCACTGAAAACAGCTTAGTCATAATGGAGATGATAAGACCTACACATGACTTAAAGAGCTGGAAGGCACAGTTGGGTTCCCTCTCTGTGCGAGAAGCTGCATGGAGTTGTTGACAAAGTGCCTCTGCAGAGTCAGCATGGTGCTTTTCCGGATCCAAGATAAATCCATACGACTGACACCGCTCTTATTTGAAACCAAACTATCTTTTTCTGTCTTTGGGCATGATCCACGGCGATTACTTCGTATTGGAGTTGACACTTGACACATTCCTGTTCATTTGCCATGCTCGATATTGTGAATCTTGTAGTGCGCTTTGCTGTTGCCTTAGTATGAGCAGCCCCAACTCCTGCTGATATTTAATCATGCTCACCTCACTTGTTTACTGACTGTCTCTAGGCTGAGCCGGGAAACAGAAACTTACTTTTGTTCCTGAAGTTTTAATAACACCCACTTAATAGCAGCGCTCTATTGTGTTTGTACACGGTGTGGCTGAGCACGTCGTCTCATGCATTTATTTATTGAATTATGAGCGTGTTTCACATTACCACTGCTGTTTGCTGGCAACAAGATAGACTCGCAGACACAGCGATCAGATTATGTAGCCCTGATTGCTGAGTCTGACATGCGTTTTCTGCTTATCTGCACTGTGCTCCTACAAAACATACTGCGGCTCTGGAACAATGAAAAGACAATGTGGTCACCAAGCAAGCAAGTTAACAGTAACATTTAAAATTATATCCCACCAAAACGTTATTTATCATTAGTAAAATGTGTTACAATTACAGTATGAATATCCTGTGTTAAAAAAATGAATTGGAATGAACATTTGTGTAACTATATTCAACTTCCATTTGCTGCCGCATAATGATCAAATTTACAAAGGTATCAAAGCCAGCACTCGTGTCATTGTCCTGAATAAAAGGAGATTTTTGCCTCAGGTAGAGCATCTGGCTTTACACTCGTACCAAGCATTATTCTAGACAGATGATTTGCTCTTGCAACCCCGGTAGATGGCAAAAATATGTTTTATAATCCAATGTTACTGAAGCAATTATACGGTCTTTAATACTTTGAGTTATGCCAGTTACTTTGTCCAATTTATTCAAGTTTAATTAAATAGGTCATTAACTTTGGCAACTTCTGTTTGAATTATTGTGTTGTCCTCACTATGAGCATGTTGCAGAAAAGACTAGGTGCTTTTGGGAGCGAGGAGGAGGCAGGCATGGAAGTGTAAAGGCTTCATGCCCAGCTGTGCAGCGGCCCCTGGGGCTCGGGCGTCTGCGGTGGAATGCGGCTGACTGAGTGGGTTCAGTCTGCAGATAGCGGGCGGCTTAAGGCTTCGGGGATGCAGCTGCCTCTTGAGCAAGTGTATGTTTGCGCCCTGGTAAAGGCAGGACATGACATTATGTACTGATAGTAGGACTACGTTGGCTTTAGGACATCCTTGAATATGTATAGGAAAGTTTCAGACCTGCGAAATGTGTCTACAATGGCATTCACTAATATTGTTTTGACGAGGTTCCTTAAAATTGTGATATGTTTTTTGTTTATGAAATGCATCTTGATATTATAATCACTCCAGTGCACATCGACAACAGAAGACTCAACCATTACAGATATCACTTGCATTTCAGAACATGTCTGTTAACCAGTTTTATACATTTACTGGAAAGGAAGGGAAACATTGTATTCATAATTGTATTGATAAAACTGATATTGATTCAATTGCCCCCACGACCCGGCAACGGACAAGTGGAAAAGATGGATGGAGGATGGATGGATTCAGTTGCAATCTCATAATTGACTCTTTTGGCAGATATTATTACATGAATTCTGTTGGAGAATCGTCAGAAGTTCATTCGGTCAAAGGTTGAGGTCAGGAAATGTCGCGTGCTCTTTATCATACCCTGCATTAGTTGACTTTTGTTTGGACACTGCTCTCATTTGAACTATCTAGAATGTGGCACATACCCCACCCCAGACAAGTGCTATGTCCGCCGTGCGCGGCTTATAGGAGAGAGACGACAGCTTGCTTTTGTTCTGCAGATTTCCTGTGGCAAAGGGTTGCTTCAAGTGCACAGTAGAGACATACACCACCTCTTTCCTCCTGTTTGACCCGCTTACCTTTTTATATTTTTATTTTTTTCCCGCCACTGCGTTCCCCCTTCGGTCCAAATTTCCCACCGGCTGACCAATTACAGCGCCTTGTGTGTCTGGGAGAAGCGAGCTGACTGGCTGTCGGGGGTTGTCGGGAGGTCAGAGCGGGGTTGGGTTTTACACTCTGTCCTTTTGGAACCTTTCGAACAGTCAACACAAAGAGAGATGAGGAAAAGGAAGTGAAGAGAAAACAAAAGTGAACTATTGAGAGGGGAATGTGGGAAATTCTAAATATTTAGTTAAGGGATGGATGTAAATCTCAATATCCAAATTATTCATTTATTACGGTGCTGACCCCTTGTGGCTGAGGACAGTATCCGTGGTCCTGAGTTGATGTCCCAACTTTGAAACATGTTGAAAGTCAAAACTAGAGACTTCCTATGAATTTAGACAAACTGACCTTTTGGACTTGTCTTATTTCTCAATAATAACATATTTAGTAAGTCCAATTCAATGTTCTCATTTAGGGATGAAATTAATGAAAGAAAAATCTCTAACAAATATGTCTTGTTTTGTGAGGAATAGTATGAAAATGCCTGAGATTCCTGTTCTTGGTGAATGTTTGAGCCTAAATGCCTTTGTTGTGAGTCTAGTCGTGAGTGGGAGCCAACATTTTTCCCTTGGGGCAAAGGTAAGGTAAGACAGGAAAACACCTGGTCGAGGAAGCCAACCAGCAGTTGCCAAAGCAGGACGCCTGTGGAATTTTTTATATCACAGGGATATCACATGGATGGTTCGTAACGCCTTGCACAATCTGGTCCGTCTGTCATTAAAGTCCTGACAGCAACAATTCCTCTTACAAACATGACCTGCTCCTTCAGGGGCAACCTGACTGGTGTGTTCTCCTCATACAATGAGTCGTGTATGCTTTGGTTTGGACAGGCTGATGACATAATGCAGTGTTTGAAAAATGGCATGCCTAACAAAATCACTTCAGTTATTCCTCAAGGATTAATAGTGGACTTTCATCAACAAAATAGTATTTACCATATCATTTGTTTGTATTTGAATCATTAATTGATGCAGTGCCTTAAAGGTGCATTATGGAACTTTTTTATGTGGAAAAAAACAACAACATTGATATTTAAAGCAGAACTAAGTAACTAATGCCCCTAGAGGCCATAAGCACCACTTCAAGTTTCTTAGCATGTTGTGTATTTTTACTCATTAATTGTCCGTATTGAAAAAAATACTACGCTGACAGAAAAGACAAAGGGATAGAGTGATTGTACATCCAAATTACACAATGGAGATATATTTTTTCGCTCAAACTTGGCTGTAAATACTGTTTAAGTGGCACTAGTCCGCAGTTAGCTTTGCCCATTTGCCTGTTAGCTTCTTCTTTGTGATTCCATTAGTGTGTATTGGTGGCTCCAACCTGGAGGCAGTGAAGTTGCAATTGTGGTTTTCTGGCCAAAAACACTAGGGGGAGATGAAAGACCCCCCAATCATCCCATTAACACTTGTATTACCCCCAGAGAGACTACGATTCATTAAGGTAAACAAGTTACTTAGTTCTTCTTTAAGTGACCCAATGGCTGTTGGAGGGTAACATGGCACTTCGATCAAAAAGTTACATAATGCACCCCTTTAACAGCCCTTTTCCTATGTTGTTGCTGTGTTGTTGTTGTTGTTGTTTTTTGGGGGTAACAAAGAATAAAAGAAGGAACTTGCACATTTAAAATGGTTCGTTTTGGTCCAACCTACTTTCTAGCATTCCTAACGCATTTTTAACGTTCCACTTCTTTACAAGGATGGATTCATTAAGAACGTTCACTACTTGTATAGGAGAAATACTGTCAAGGTAATGTAAACAGCAACAACTACCCTGCTAGTTCACAATCTGCTTTAGACCCTGATGCACAGTGTTTTGTTTGTCACTCCGGTTGTACAATATAATGCAGTGAGATGGAAGTTAAGTCCTGAGCCGCTGCAATAAGTGTGCTGCCAGTATGAACTGACCTGCAGGTTTTTAGATGTAAGGAAGCAGGAGCACCCGCAGGACTCTACACAGACACAAGTAGACGGTGCAGACTCCAACACAGAGAGGCCCTGTGCTGTCCGTGCATTGAACCCATGGGTCTTCTTTGCTGTCGTCTCCAAAAAGACAATACACAGAAGCATAACTGATACGGTTATGCGTGACGTGCAAAAAAAAAAAAAAAGACAGACAGAGGAAGACTTTTAATGTGCGATTTATGAGTTCCATCTATGACCCCCAACTGTGTCACCCAATACAGCAGTGGTTGAATCTTCAAGCGCCGCCACATGGAAAGGATAGCACCATATCGATTGTTGCTCAACAGTAATTGTCCCTCGATACACAATGTATAGCATATCAAATGACCGGCAGGCTTTGATTATTTGGCCATTCGGTGCATACGAGACGAGAGACAATGATCACTCAATGCAAGGCAGTGGGAAGGAAGGGCTAAATGTACCTATTGTCGTTAAGGGGTGATTAACTGTGGCCACGCTCACAAATGACTGCAAGGTACTGCTTCATGGACAAATTAATTACCTGCCAGAGTGACTGATTACTGCTGAGGAGGGTCTTGAAAAGAGGCTATAAGAAAAGATTGCGTTCAGACATCCACTGACATCTGATAGCGCGTAGAAAAGCGATTAGTATGGTGGTTTTTGTTGTTCACTGTAAGAATGGTAGTATGTAAGACCATAACAATTACAAATACAGTCCTTTTCTTTCCGATTTAGAACAATGTCCACATTTGAAGCAGAACGAGCAAGTTTTGTTATGGATTGTTCAGCGGACTCATATCTGCTCTCGGTCATCCTTGATTGAACTAAATGTGGGCCACTGTTGGGTCACAAGTCATCATTTAAAATGTCACGAGATCAGCTAAGGATCCCGGTTTCTGTGTCTCTGTGTTGTTCCCCCGTAAAGTGTGTCGTTCTTGATGACATCTCTAATTCTTGTCAGGGAAGAATGTGGCGTGACGGGCGGCATTAGGAGCGGATCTGGAGTTACTGCGTGCGGGGGCAAAACACAGTGACACTCAGGTTTGTCGGGAAGTCTCCTGATTTGAGTTTGACTATTCCCAGAGGACACAGGAGCATGTGTGCAGAGCATGGGGACCGTGTCTGCGTGTGTCTGTGCCTGTCGGAGGAGAACGGAGCAGCGAGAAGTGTGTTGGATAATAGAGTGAGCGATAATAGAGTTAATAATTCACTTTTCACAGGAATTTAGGATAAAAACGAGCTGACAACATTCGGTCAGATATGTATATTTTTAAAAGTTATCGGACACGTCGTCTTTACAATCAACCCTTAAGCCCTTCCATGGAACTTTCTATTCTAACTTCTCTCATCCTTAGTAATCTGCTAGGTGATCGTTCGTTTTCTTAATTCTCAAGTTGGATAAGAGCTCTACAAATAAACTTGCCTTGCCACACTTATTATTACATACAAATGAGTTCTATATAATATCAGTAAATAATGAACTTGAATGTACAGTAAAACCCTTTTTTCCCTCATCTTACTGGGGAATATTTTGTCCTCTCGCCCTGCAGCCTGTGAGGAAGCAGCGCAGCCTGTGGGCACCCAGAATTCATGTCACACACAGCAGAATTTGATTAGGCAGGAGATGATATTACTGCCAGAGTGGTGGGAGAAAGGAAGAGCTAAACAAGGGATGGTTATTGAGAACTTTCGCTGTGGGGGATTTTCCAGCCTGTCTCGCAAATGTCGCCCCATGTGCACTTTGACTTGGATCAGAAATAAGGCACTAGCCAGGCACAGCAGCACTTACGACTGGAATAGGCTGTGTATTCATTGAACTGTCCAGGCTATTGTCTACAAACGGCACAATTCAAATTGATTTCTGTTTGGTTTTTGGTTACCCTACAACCAACTGAAATGACCACACCGCCCATCGCTTTAGGCTAACCAACACAATGAAATGAACTCATGTGATGCATTTTCTTTCTCTTGTTGGAGAGACAAGTAGTTATACATAATCAAATGAGATTTGGAGTGTTTTTTGCAAGCTTTATAAATGCCACACAGAATATCTCAAATAAAGGTCTTCACATTTGGAATGTGACGCACTTTTATTATATTTTTTTCTTGAGGGTTTGGCCCCTATACTCTGAGCTAACCCCTGCCATGGAATTTTACTGTGCGCTGCAGATTGTGTGACCTTTCTTTTTATTATATGTCAGCCATGGATGAAGCCAAGTGAAAGGTTTAGCTCTAACCAGCTGATCCGCCTCATAACTCCAATTTGCCCAAGTGATCAAGGACGCCCTGCACCTAATGCAACCGGGCCTGTGTGTCTGAATGGTGCGCGTGTACAGGACATGATGCTGTCTCTATGGGGAAATGTCTTCTTCACACACGCGGCGCTGCCAACTGGTTAAGCCGGTTGACTGAGTGATTGTGTGTTAGGTTCTGTTAGCGTCCAATCCCAAAATCTACGCCCAGCTCTGGCCAGCTTGAAGCGTGACCCACATTTCCTCGAGGCTTGACGACAGCAGAGTGAGGTGACTAACAGTCTGGATGTGTTATCGCGTCATCCGGTGAGGTTAGGCGGCACAGGTCTTCTATCAAAAAAATGCATGTCTTGAATATTGTTTTAATATTTTACTAAACCATTCATTCCATTAACAAAATCTGAAGCAGTTTGTTCATCACATTATGTTGAAACAAGTCATATACTGTATCGGGACCAAAACAAGGAGAAAATGGAAATAAATTAGGAAAATAATAACTGAAACTGAACATTTTTAACTTGTTTGTTAGTAAAAATTGTCTAAATATTTTCTCATTAACATATTTTGCGATACATTGTGGAAAATGTGGCTTCACGCTGTAGATATTTTGCTTCATCTAATATTTAACACCATATTGCTTTTTAGCCTTTTCCATACTTTCCAAGTTACACACTGATTTCCAAATGAACTACTACTATTTCTATTACTATTACTGCTGAGTGAGTCTTTTGACATGGCATATCACAATGAAAGTTTGCATTGACTCCAGTAACAATGAGCGCCAGATGCAAATGAGAAGATGACTCAATTACGCTGCCACGTTATCGTCACCTAAGTCTATTCACTTATGTTCAGTGACTTTCCTGTCCCCTTTAGTTTTTACAGTTCTCGTTCTGTTAAACTGTTGTTGCTGTGGATTTGGGAGTTGCAGAGGGTTCCAAAATTCATCTCAGTAATTCTTTAATCCTCTAAAGGTTTCCAAATCGCATGGGGAATCAAGGCGGACGTGCCCCTGGGTCGGGTCAGAGTCTGGCCAGAGGCGGCTGCTACACTGGCCTAATGCTGTCTGACTCTCAGACCCACAGCGTCCTGCTAATAGGGCTGTGCAGACTGGAGGCTCCCTCATGGCATCTTCTCCATCTTTTCTCCAGGCTGTCGCAGCACCAAGCATCACTTTATGACAGATAGCCATCATTTACCAATTGCAAATGCTTCCCGGCACTTCCTCCCCTTTGACAAGAGCGTCATGGGTGTGTGTGTGTGTGGGGGGGGGCATCAGGTGTGGGTGTGCGCTGATTAAGATGGCACCCAGCGCTCACCCCGCCCTCACCCCATCATCTTCCATTCTTTCTCATCTCCTGTCTGGTGCTACCCCCACATCCCACATATAACCTTTGACCACTGGCTTCAGGTAATGGGGGATGGCTGCGGGTGCAAGGCATGTTGGGTAGTGGATACGAGCTGAATTACAGATTGAGGGATCATGCTGAAGAATAATGATATGGAATAATATAGCCACGGGATAGCATAATCACCATTGTGGGACCGTATAGAAGCAGAGGATAGATTACAATGAAAGCCTGAGGAGCTCTGTGATGATCATTGTTTGTTTTTGGAAATTGCATTAAGAAGAAAGAAAAAATATAAGTAAGTTTTAGCATCAGTGTAAAATTGAATGTTTTCTGTTGCAATGATTATACAGCTAACTATAAAGCACATGCTGCCTGGATGAACTACCAACTAGATTTTAAAGTCTGTGCTGAGCAGTTTATCACAACAACTCACACGTGTAGTTAACGCCTCACTCCAAACTGGAGCTTTCCCAAAGGCCCTAAAAACAGCTGTCATTAAGCCACTGCTGAAGAAGAGTGGTCTTGATGCAACAGAAATTAACAATTATCGGCCTATATCAAATCTGCCATTTATAGGAAAAGTCTTGGAGAAAGTAGTCTACAGCCAGCTTACGGAATTTCTTCTTGTAAATAATGTTTTTGATGTGTTCCAGTCGGGCTTTAGACCCGCCCAGAGTACTGAGACGGCCTTAATTAAGGTGACGAATGACATCAGGCTAAATACAGATGCAGGCAAGGTCACAGTTTTAGTTCTGCTGGACCTTAGTGCTGTGTTTGACACAGTGGACCACGAGATCTTACTAGAGAGGTTAAAAACCTTTGTGGGAATCTCTGGAAAGGCTCTCGAGTGGTTCAGATCCTACCTTGAGGACCGAACTTACTATGTCACGATGGGCAACTGTGTCTCAGACCGGATGGTATTAACCTGTGGGGTTCCCCAGGGGTCGATTCTGGGGCCCCTTTTGTTCAATTTGTACATGCTTCCATTAGGTCAATTAATATCCAGTAACAATGTATCCTATCACAATTACGCAGACGACACTCAGATCTATGTTTTACGAACTACGGGTGAACATGGGCCTGTGGATACACTGTGTCATTGTATCAAACAGATCAGTGTGTGGATGTAAAATAACTTCCTCCAGTTAAATACAGATAAAACTGAGATAATTGTTTTTGGCCCACAAAAACACAGACCTGAATTCGAACAGTCATATTGAGTCCATTACATCAGCGGCCTATTACCACCTATAAAACATTGCCAAAATAAAAAACATAGTGTCAAAACCAGATTTGGAGAGATTAATTCATGCGTTTGTCTCCAGTCAGCTAGACTATTGTAACGGTCTGTTCACTGGCCTTTCTAAACGAGCTGTTAGACAGCTGCAGTACATCCAAAATGCTGCTGCTCGAGTCCTGATCAGAACCAGGAAATGCGACCATATTGGTCCAGTGCTCCGTTCTCTGCACTGGCTTCCTGTCACTCAGAGAGTTTAAAACAGCCCTGCTTGTGTATAAGTCCCTTCATGGTCGGGCACCAAAGTACATCTCTGATATAGTACAGCCGTATGAACCATCTCGGGCCCTGAGATCCTCAGGGAGGGGTCTCCTGGTGGTTCCCCAAGTCACTACCAAACACGGTGAGGCTGCGTTTCAGTTTCACGCAGCAAAAGTCTGGAACAGCCTCAGTGAGGACCCTGACTATGTTTAAGTCCAGGCTGAAAGGACACCTTTTTACTGTTGCCTATGGCAGTTGATTGTATTTTAACAAATTTTAATATATACATACATACTTTTTAATGTATTTTTTTTTATGTAATTGTATCGTGTTTTTAATGCTTTTTATTGCATTTTTATTGTGTTTGGGTGTCTGGTGCTGCTGTGAGGCACATTGAGTTGTACATGTACATGAAATGTGCCATATAAATAAACTTGCCTTGCCTTGCCTAACTGACCGGTGCGGTTTCAATAGAGTAAAAGCTGCCTGTTTTTATTTACGTAAGGTGATGGCATGTGTGGGATTTCTGCTTTATCAGGTTTGCTTGCACTGATCGTGACAGTACTGTATGTGCAGCATGTGCAGCAGTTACATACCCGAGATACAATGATGTTTGTCAACTCTCCCATCAGCTGGACTGTACAGCATAGTTTTTATCGAATCTTACTCATTCTTTTCATTGTAATGAATTATTTAACAAGTAATATTGTATCAGACTGGTTAAGGATTTTCCCATGTGTCAGAGGAAAAGAGAGATGGAATGACCAAGGACCTTGGCCTGCAAGAACGTAGCTCTTACAGACATGACTTAAGGACTGTAGAAGTTTGCCAAGCAGCACTCTCCCTATATCTTCTAAATTCCTACATCCTGGAACATTCTGTGCCTATAAAAATGACATGCAGTTTCATATTTACAGTGGGATTAGGGAGTATCCAACTTATATACATTTATTTTAATTTCATTTCATTTTTAACCTTAGATGTGCATGAGAGCAAAGGTTGTTACAATGAGTCTGACTTCCTATGTCTGTACAAAATAGTTCTTTAAAAAAAAAAACTTTTCAAACCCATTCAATTGTCCATCCATTGTCGAGTAATCAGTGTAGATTTTTTATCAATAGATAAGCTTTAAGTATAAGATGGCTAGGGATATTTTATGGAGGTGAAATACGTGGTGAAAGCTGTTATAACATGGTGACTTCATAGACGTATTCCCAGACTTGCATCCACATGTATTGCCATTGATCATGTGACTGACCGCTCTATTTCCACATTAGTCCACGTGTGTTGCACAAGGCTAATAATGATGTCTGTGCGTCACAAAGAAGGGAAAATCAAAGCCATTATCACGTATGTGTGTATTTGTGCGTGTAAATGCTGCAGGGTTCCAAGGATCCATCAGTCTCTCGTCTGGAGCCAGCGAAGGGAAGGTCAGCCTGATGGATCCATCCTGACATGCTCACAGCCTGTGATGTCAGCCGGCCGTGCATGAGGGAGTGCACATGGGCTCATAGGCCAGCCAAACACAGGCACTGTTCACCAGAGCAGAGGGTGGAGAGGCGAGTGGGGAGCGGGGAGGCTGAGCTGGCCTGGCCTTGGCGGCCCAGTTTGAGGACCTCCAAATTATAGTGAGGTAGGGATCTGCTGGCAAGACTGAAGGGAGGATGTACTGGCTGGGTGGACCAGACAGAGGTGCTGAGCGACTTAAGTATTCTGGCAGATATTACAATGTTGACAATAAATCAAAAGCAGCGACCTCTTGAACACACATCATTTTTGTTGCCCATATTTCATTACGTTTTGCAACATATTCAGTAAACCTTTTGAATTCTAAGCTCTTCTTTGAATGATTGTTTCCTTACCAAATACACTTTTTAAGGATTGCGTTTTAGTTTAGTGTTTGTGCATTTAAATAACTTCAGCTGCCATGCCAAGATAACATGGTGGATGGTGGTTGACCCATGTTCGGGGATTGCTTTATTTTGCCATGCCTTAATAATAAAAGTCAGCATCAGTATGCTGTGATGATAATATTGTTTTGCCATATCACCCAGACACAGTGGATTGAAAGAGTAGGTTGGGGCAGCAGAAGAAAGGCTCCATTCATGAGTGGTGCCATCTCTGTCTCCCAAAGGACACCGAGGCTCATCACGGCCCGGGCCAGCTGGGAGGATGTCAGCTCACACACACTTCTCTGGCCCAATGTCCTTCTGTGTTTCTATGGAGCCCCAGTGCTGTCGGAGGCCCTCCCCTGAACACTGTGGCCTCTCACGTAACAGGGCCTATTGAGCTGCAGTGAAAGAGCCAGTGGTAATGCTGTGTGGTTTGTCTGCACACAGTCTGCACTGTACTGTATATGACATGTAGTCTGTGCTCCACCCCCGACAGCCCGGCCGCCGACAGCAGGCCAGCTGGAGATGAGCGAGGTGGGGCGCAGCTTAAAGCCTGATAAATTGGCAGTGTCAGCCGAATGCACCACGCTCAGATGCTGTTTCCAAGGATTCAAACTGTGCTTTATACAGCCATGTTGTTCTTATTTTTAATCTGTTTTGTCTTATAATTATAGCTGATACCAAAAGAACATTAGAGTTAAACACCCCGCTGCTTAAATGCTATATTTATCTCACAGTTCAGATATTCTTTTAGAGAGTCTTGTTTTAGCACTTCATGGGAAATGAGTTGGAAAAGTTTGTCATTTGCAGTGAAAGGCCTGCATCAGCAGCAGCTTTGGGCGCTTTGCAAAGACTGGTGCTCTCGAAAATATTTGCATTTGTGCTTTTATATCATATGCAACAAATGTGTCTCCCTCTTCCTTCTTCACTTGTTCCCTTTCTTTTGCTTCAAAAGTCTAAGTAGAGCAGTGGACCATAACCCAGAAAGCTTTGTGCAGAAATAGAGCTAAGCATTGCATAAACATCAGCAAATCCCACAGTCACAGTCAAAGGGCAAAGTGGTCACCCGGCAGTCTTCTTCACCCAAAACATTATCACACAAACACAAGATCAACAAAGGATCCTAATCTGTCATCTGTAGCATTCTTCGGGCTTATTACCAATCTATAGCAACCTAGAGGGGGTTGATACCACCCTTCTTTATACTGAAAAGCTGCTCTTAACTTGTTCAATAGCCTAATCATTAGTTGCAGATTAAGCCTCTTGAGGAGCGAGGCATAATGTCCTCAAGACACAGCATGG
The DNA here is from genome assembly GCA_007210695.1 of Neogobius melanostomus. NCBI lineage: Eukaryota > Metazoa > Chordata > Actinopteri > Gobiiformes > Gobiidae > Neogobius > Neogobius melanostomus. The sequence goes on along the minus strand of VHKM01000106.1, from coordinate 2,705,807 downwards.
AAAACTGAGAGCTTACATAACACAGTAAACTATTGCACATAATACTGTTATATACAATTTTCCCTCTATATTTCATGTTGATAATGGAACTTACTTAGTCCTGCCTCCGGGCGCAGGAGGAGAGACCCTGAGGTCCTGTAGTTGGTTTGTACCCTGTCCTCCGGAGTGGTGGTGGTGGTTTGATTAAAGGACTTCCCGTGGCTTTCATCTGCACAATAGGCTTTGACGGGGAGACTTTCTTTTACTGCCACCACAGCAGTCATGGCATCATAAAAGTCCCCATAAAATCAGATAAGCTCAAGTTTGTAATACTTACTTTCCCGGCCACAGGCATTATAGTGATAGAGTAATACTGCCACCTACCATTGATAAAACAAAGGGTGAGGCACATGTTCTGACTAAAGCCAAGCGCTACTCTTAATATTTCTTTGCGTTATGTGGAAATGTTGTTCCCCCGCGGACAGACAATGCTGCTTTTTGCATGCAAAGAGCCGTCTGTCTTGCACACTGAAGTGGTCTGATGGGCCTCCACATCTATTGTGTTGTGAAATGCTATTCGTATTGCTGGCTAGTACAAGTCCTAAGATACTGTTGCTGGAGCTTGTTATCTTTTCCATTGTGGCCCCTGAGACCTCAATATCCAGTCTGAGGCAACAATAACCTCATATTGCTATATCTATGTTTTCGTGACAATATCTACACAGTTATGTTTATGTACAGATCGTTTGGTTATTTTGAGATATCCATTGTGCTATTTTGTTTGTTGTGCAGTTTCTAGCATTAAATAAATTCATATTAGGATCATGCTGACAAATTGTTACTAATTTATGGAAGCTATGATTTGCGGACAGCGGCGGGCAGGTGATCGGGTAAGGAAGCCGGGAATATAAATAAAGAACTCGCCATTACTTTCACGAATGTTGTTTTAAGAGAGTGTTTGCCAATTTCTCCTTTCATAATTGTTTGACTGTGCACGCTATTGAAGTCAAACCATTCATGTGGAAATAAATTCGCAGCTTTGGCGGGCTACTTTAAGTGATACATTGCTTGATAACCTTCAGACTAAAAGACTAATTAAATTGTCTGTGTCGATTAGAATTTGTTCGGTGCGACTAGTGAGTGTGTGCATGCCGTCTAATTAAATCATATTGGCTTTTTAAAAAACGTTGCTAGGATTTGTGGATGCTCTCCAGCTTACTCCTACTACCGCAGTGTAAATAAGTCCTCCATCTGACCCCAGCGTGCTATTACAGGCAGCACTTGTGAATTGAAAAGCAAAGTGAAAAAGGTTTTTTAAATGCAAGGTTTTTACACCAGATAGAAGAAGATAAAAGAAGAGGTCGTGGCTGGTGTTTGTGTGATGTGTTTCTAAGTATCTTGTTTATCTTTTGCAGGGCTCCGGAGATCATCCTGGGCCTGCCGTTCTGTGAGGCCATCGACATGTGGTCCCTGGGCTGTGTGATCGCAGAGCTCTTCTTGGGATGGCCCCTTTACCCGGGGGCATCGGAGTACGATCAGGTAAAACAGGCATCAAGTTACTCAAATGGATCACACGTGTTTGTTTTGGCTGCAGTTGATTCCTTTGATATAAGGGTATGCGTGAGGGATTCATCCCATCATGTAACCAGTTCATGAGAACAGAAGTTTATCATCACTACTCATATTTTCCAAAGCAATTCCGTAAAAAACCACAGTGTCAGGTGGGCTAGTGCAGTCCCGCTGAAATATACAATATCTATAAAGAACAAAAAGCTGCAACAAAATTATTTCAACTCAAGATATAAACAATTTCCTGTTTAGCTCTATTTTAGTATATTTGATATCAAAATGAAGAAGAAGGAGAAGGAGGAGAAGGGGAAGGGGAAGAGAAGGAGACGAAGAGGAAGCGAAGGAGATGAAGAGGTAGAGGAGGGAAGGAGACAAAGAAGAAGAGGAGGAGAAGGAGAGGAAGAGGAGGAGGAGGAGAGGAAGAGGAGGAGGAGAAGGAGGGAGGAGAAGGAAGGAAAGGAAGGAGAAGAAGAGGAAGAGGAGGAAGAAGAGGAAGAGGAAGAGGAGGAGAAGGAGAAGGAGAGGAAGAGGAGGAGGAGGAGGAGAGGAGGAGGAGGAAGAGGAGAAGAAGGAGGAGGAGAAGGAGGGAGGAGAAGGAAGGAGGGAAGGAGAAGAAGAGGAAGAGGAGGAAGGAGAGGAAGAGGAGGAAGAAGAGGAAGAGGAGGAGAAGGAGAGGAAGAGGAGGAAGAAGAGGAAGAGGAGGAGAAGGAGAGGAAGAGGAGGAGGAAGGAGAAGGAAGGAGAGGAAGGAGAAGAAGAGGAAGAGGAGAGGAGGAGGAGAGGAAGAGGAGGAGAAGGAGAGGAAGAGGAGGAGGAGAGGAAGAGGAGGAGGAAGGAGAAAGAAGGAGAGGAAGGAGAAGAAGAGGAGGAGGAGGAGAGAAGGAGAGGAAGAGGAAGAAAAGGAGGAAGAAGTAGTAGAAGAAGAAGATCCGCCACTCAAGTTTGCATCCCTATTCACCTGTTGAGAAAACTGATTAGGAAATTTGCTCTTAAATGATCCTTTCTTATTTGAAAATAGATAAATAAAAAAATATAAACAAATATTAAACTTAACTGTACTTGAACTTTCTCCAAATGAGTGATTTTACTTTTGGCCACGTTAGATTTACTAGTTAATCCCGTCTGTTTCACTTTGGGGATGTTTTCTGATTCGTGGCGGTGCCGTAATCTCCAACCACCACAAAGCTAAGTTGATGCTACCTTTTGTTAGCCTCTTTCCTATGAGCGCTTTGGAGGAGGGTGGGCTGTTCCTCTAAACCCCCTGACAGCCCCCGATGATTCCTGCACAGCCTCTCTGTTTATCTCAACAGATGCCACACAGCCACTTGTCCAATTAGCGTAGCCCCTGTGCTCTAGAGCAGGACATTCCCCTCTCTCTATCACTCACACAGGGCGCAGTGGGAAAACCTTGAGCATGTCGCACTCAATCAATGAACAAGCTTGCCTGAGTTTTCCATTTTATGAATGTCTTTAAACTTCACGGTGTCACATTTGCAAGTCTAAAATCAATCTCAAAGTCTTGAGCGGAGGTCAGGTTTCCTTTTTTGTTTTTTTTTAGATCTATCAGTGCCATATTTTATCTAGAAAACCATGAGGAAAAGTTATCACTAAAGAAGTGTGAGAATACTATTACCCAAAGAGCTTTATAGTGTTAACTACTCGCATCAATGGTTTGAGAGAAACACAATTCTTATTTTCTGCACGTCTTTTACATGTAGAAGTAGAATTGACAATAATGCTATTTAAATGTTATTAAATTGAACCAAGTGTACTAAATTTGCAATTTCATGGACATCAACAGACCAGATATAGGGTGATGGCTATACAGTATGATTCAGAACACTCGACAACATTACATTAGAAAAAGCTTTAAGATTAATAAAAAATTGTGGCCCCTTCATTCATTATTTTACAGTGACAGACATTGAACATTTGGTGGAAGAGACTGGAATGTAGCCCTCTGTCGTGTTTAGTATTAAATGTGTCCTTGTTTATTTCTTTTCTTTTCTGTTTCTGATTTAGTGGTCAAAAATATTTAAAAAATATGTGTTAAATATGCGACAGTCAGCTTCGTATTTCTGACTTATCATCCTTCATCTCGCATACAGTATGGTTTCCAATGTTGGAAATCTTTTGCAGATTCGGTACATCTCACAGACACAAGGCCTGCCTGCGGAGTACTTGCTAAGTGCCGGGACGAAGACAACCAGGTTCTTTAACAGAGAGTCCGAGTCCACGTATCCGCTGTGGAGATTAAAGGTTAGTCATAATAACATAACATATAGAGGCTACATTCAGCGCACCATGGAACGCCTGCCAGGAAGATGCTCTCACAACACTGACCCTGGTGCTTGCCCCAAACAAAGTGGAAGGCTAATAAGAGCAAAATGGATTTGTGTGAGCAGATTTGGAAAATGGAAGCCAAACCTGATAAAAATCCTCTCAGTTATAACCCCCTTTCGACTGACTGGATATATAGGCCACTCAATAAGTACGTCTGCCCCATCTTTTAGTATCTTACATTTTGGAATTGCCTATTTCCAGACTAGCGGAAACACAGACTCGTCCTGAAATGGTCTCTAAATGTTTTATGGTTGTATTCTGTATTCGCCATTTAACTTTGTAGACTGAAAGGCATTTTGCATGTACTTTATGTTTATCACAACTTCAACGTATTTTTATTTTATTTTGTAGAGTTTATTAGGCTCCATATACTGTATGTTCATATCCCATATCCATTGAAATTACAATTTTTTCAAAACATTAGAAGCTGACAGAGTTTGTTTCACTCTATATTAAAGTTGACATAGTATATAAACATAAGCATGTGGGGCATGGGACATAGTGGCTGACTATTAGCCGAATATGCAGTGCGGTAAGGTTGGCCTCGACACGCAGTCTCCCTGGCTGTTAGATGGATGTTTGTGCGCCACCCCAGGGTTCCTCAGAGGGCAAGCCGAGTCCTGCTGCACATCAACAGCAAGAGGATATAATGAGCCTAATGTAAATAGTGCCTTTCCAGAGGGGAAAGTGTGATGGGATTTGAGCGTAACATCTGCTTCTTGTCTCTCCTGTAGACACCAGAGGACCACGAGGGTGAGACGGGGATCAAATCCAAGGAGGCCCGCAAATACATCTTCAACTGCTTGGATGATATGGCCCAGGTACTGTGTATACGACTACATCCACAAAGCACTGCTGACCTATCAATGTGTTATTTGCCCCGTCTTTTGCAAGTCTTGCATCTGCCTGTCTCTCCAAGTCCCGGGCCGGTATGAGCCATCACATCCCGCGAATTAGCTATCAAATATTTGAAATCTGTTAAAATATTTATGCTGCCAAGCCCCTGATATCCAGATGCTAAGGCGCAGTGCTGCCATATAGAATTTTATCCAGCAAAATGAAAGCAGCTGCTGAGGAAAAAAAACTACCTCTGCTCTTCATCTCTCCTAATACGTTACAGACAGGCAAGTTGAGCGTAACATATGGCAAGGCTGGTTAACATATTAGATCTGTATTGTTTTTTTGACTTGGACATTTTATACATCTGCAGAACATGTCTCTCTTGCATGCTTAGGTCATGTGGGTAGAAAAAGCACTTCCTGCTGACGGCGCAGCCAAAGAGACGGTGTCCTGACCAGTTTTGCACTTAGCTTTGCACTGCGCATACAGCAGGTGACAAGCAAGAGCTGTTTGTTTTTTTTCTTTTTCCTTAAAAAACAATGGAAGTTATGCAAGTTTTCTGGACACACAGCTTATAAAGGCATACAAAAGCATCACATGTTTCTGGTTTCATAAATGTGTACAGTATATTAGGTGCAAACAGATTTGTGTGAAAAGACAATAAATCTTAAAGCAGTACTAAGAAATGTGTTTACCTTAATAAATCCTTTTTGTAGTCCCTCTGGGGTAATATGTGTGTTAATGGGATGATTGGGGGGTCTTTCATCTCCTCCTGGTGTCTCTGGCCAGAAAACCATGCTTGTAACTTTCCCTGCTCCGACCCGGAGGCGCAATACACACTAATGAAATCAAGATGCTAACAGGCTAACGGACAAAGCTAACTGTGGGCTAGCGCCACTTTAGCAGTATTTACAGTCAAGTTCGAGTGACAAAAATTATCTCCATCGTGTAACTGCGTTGTGGCACAATGTACAATATCCCTCTCTCCCTTTGTCTTTTCTGTCAGCTTAGTATTTACTCTCACGGACAATTAATGAGTAAAAAAAGGCAACATTCTACGACACCTCTAGGGGCATGAGTTACTTAGTTGCTTTAATACTTCTTTTGATATAGTAAGATTATTGACTAATTGTTGCGAATTGTTTTCTTCTGACATATGTTTTCTCTGATTGGTTAACTACGAGGGGGAGGGTGTGTGTTCTGAACTGGCATAACTGACGTAAACACATCTTTTTTCAATGACACCATCGGGCTAGTTAGAACGCGGGATCATATTTACTTTTGTTTATTTCACAAAGTAGAAATTGTAACATATTTATAGATTTACAATGTATGACCAATGTCTCTAGTGGCACGGTAGGAAGTAAGCCTTTGCATAATGGTCAGTTCCCATGCACCCGTGACATTTGAATAGGACATGTCCTACGATAACCTGATACGGACTCCTTGTCTTGTACACCAAATACTGGCGCATATGGGATTGCAAGGAAGCGCTGGAGAAGTTATTTTCCCATGGCCTTCCCGTCTCTGCCTGCTGACATCATGTTCTCTGATGTTTGCCCCTGATAACTACGAGAGAGATAACAGGTACAACGATAATCTTTTTGAATATGGCCACCCAGCCTATAGCATGCCTATATATGCACCACACATATTTAGTGATGACGACAATTACAAGCATCCGGTTTCGCACTGGTCCCCTGTAATACGTGTTGTCTGATAGAACATGATGCTATCGCTGCACAGGTTTGTTCAATCTAGCGCACACACACATACACACACAGATACCAAGACACCAAGAGTTAACGAAACAACCTGCACTGCTATGATATCCCCTGGATCATCTCTATCTCCCACACGTCCAAATCCACACTCTGCGTACCTCGCTCACTATGGAAGACATGGCAAGATACTGCAGCTCAATGCACGGAAGAACTGCCTATTTTTTGCCTCACTATCCATCCAGATCATATAAACAAGTCAGCATTGTGGACATCTGCCTGTGCGTGTATAATGGATGATCTAGCTTGAAGGCCTTGGAAAATATCGGATGCCAGCAACAGATAATGAAGAGGCATTCCAGTCAAAAAAAAGCAGATTTAGGCGCAAGTGGATCTAATTTAGACTAGAGAAAACATGCATAGTACAGTAATCTCTTGTAAGGTCCAAAAAGCTGAGAAAACACATTCACTTTGATATGAAAAACCGTGTGTGGAGTGCCAAGAGGAAAGGAAAAGCGAATTAGGATTGAGTTCAGCTTTATATACACTCCTTTATACTCCTTTCACCCACTGTTGCTTGAATTGCGAAGTGTGTTTTATCGGCAGAGCTTTGTCCCCTGCATCCTGCTGCGGCTAGTTTCGGCATTTCCCGAGGCAGGGGCCGATCTGTCCCACTTGCTCGACATCTGCCGCTCCTGCCCCCTCTCCGTTGTGGCATGTGAGCACTCCTCACAACACAGATGTGCAGCTATAAACAGCAGTTTACATGCAAGACGTGACGGACTGACCATATTATTAGCCGGGGAACATTTGCATTTTTCCCTGTAAGTCTCTAATTTGGTAAACACATTTTTTTTTTTTTTATCTACTTGTGAAATGAATCAAGCCAAGGTCTGCGATGTGCTTTTACATGCACTGGGGGGAAAAGATGTGTTTTGTTTTTTTGATCTGTATTTGAGCCATCCTTCAAACTAGTGCATTAAAGTCAGGAGCAGTGAGCGACCACACTATAGTGCCTGGGAAAGTAATAACACTGGGGTGAAAAGTAACACAGTAAAATCAAGACTACCCATTAGGGATATACAATTATTATTATTTTTTTTATGAATTTAAAGGTATTTATCAATGAATATACCCCAGAAAGTGCAGTAAAATTGTGATAGATTACATTACCTAATTGAACAGAAATAATGCAATCCTAGCTATTCCAGCCAGGTCCAATTACATTCCTAAATTCATAATTGCTGCCCATTGTGTCATATTTAACTAGAACTGGGACAATTGGACCAGCCCGGTTTACTCGTGTGCGAGCCGAGCTGTCTCCATTTCCCAAAGTCATTTCTTCCACCAGCCAGAGGACAGCGTGATTATTTCTCACCTCTTTCTGCAGATTATTCTTTTTATCACAGTTGGCGGAGATGGCAAGCAGAGAGCTGCATAACCTGCATAGAGAACGCGAATTGAATCAGATTCGGGCGTGTTGACTGGCAGCACATCTGATAGCCCCTGGAGCAGGCCTACAGATAAGCGCTGCGTCTTTATGAAAAACAGGCCCGCTCCCTGGTCATGACAGTCACAATAAACAAGGGCAGGCTGTCTGTGGCACCGTCCCTTGTCCCTTCTCACTCTCTGCCTCGCAATCTGCCCAAAAAAAAAAAAAGAAAAAAGAAGCAGACTGGCTAAATCATGACCTTGTCCGACTTCCTTCATTCCTCACCATGACATGACGGCCTTAAGAGCCGGCACAATCTCAAATGTAGCCTCCTTCCTTTTCTGTTCATTTCCGGAAGCCTATTTTTGTTTTGCATACACCCATAACCTTAGCTGTGCTGTTATTTTGTTTTTTTTCCAAGGCTGTTTCCTCGAGCCTGTCTTCAAATTTATTTAGGTTAACTTGTCAGCTCTTTCAGAAGTGCACAGAAAAATGCTTCCTTTGTACAACTTGCCAATGGCAGCATTTATTGGCTTTGCGTTCTTTTTGTTTGTTTTCACATCTCAAGCATAGATAAAAAATCTCTGCGAAGGCACCGGGGAAATATTTCACGCGGAGTTCTGAATACCAATGTTTTTAATGTCACTAAGGGAGCAAGGTAATAGGTTCAGTGACACAGGAATATCGTAGCCCCCTAGGAGAGACCAACAGGCCCGGTTTGAACCGTGAGGCCGTCCTTCCGTGGACCCACCACCTGCAGAAGGAGCCATGGGGGGCTGGTGCAATGTGATTTGGGCAGCTCTGGCGGCTGCCCCCACGACCCGGCAACGGACTAGTGGAAGAAAATGAAAAAAAAAAAAAAAAAATAAAAAAAAACACAGGAATATGGGCATGAGTTGTGAGTGTTTTTGTGTGCTAAAATGTCCTTCACATTTTGTTGCAGGTAAACATGTCGTCAGACCTTGAAGGCAGCGACATGCTTGCAGAGAAAGCCGACAGGAGGGAGTTCATCGACTTGTTGACCAAAATGCTCACCATTGACGCCGACAAGAGAATCACGCCTATTGAAACACTCAACCATCCTTTTGTTACCATGTCCCATCTTCTCGACTTCCCGCACAGCACACAGTATGAGCCCAATCAGCACTCTTCAGTCATGTTTTACGCTGAGCTAAAAAGGCTAAGGCTTTCTTTCTCTTTGCCCTCTGTGCAGTGTCAAGTCCTGCTTCCAAAACATGGAAATCTGTAAGCGTCGCGTCAACATGTACGACACAGTCAACCAGAGCAAGACTCCGTTCATCACCCACGTGGCGCCCAGCACCTCCACCAACCTCACCATGACATTCAACAACCAGCTAAACACTGTGCACAGCCAGGTACTATCAAATAAACACATTTTCCATAGCTACCCATGTAGACTTGATAGCATTATTGCTTAAACCTTCCAAATACCACCAGACCTAGATCAAGATCAAATCAGGACTTAACCTGGTTTAAAAAAATAACCTACATTGAACCAGAAAAAATCTACCTAACTGTAATGCATTAGCAATGTCTAAAATTACAGATGACACATACTGTAGTCTTTTAAGGAAAACAAAAACACTTCAGAGTCCTCTTAGATAATTTTTGTTTGTGGTTGTGACAAGCCTTCTGATTGGCTGAGGACAGAGCGCATAATGCTGTACTTAAAGACACAGCAGTGTTTGGATTGAAACATGACTCATGCCTGTAGGCTGCTGAAACAAGGTATATACAAAGAGAGTGTCAAATACTGAAGAGCTGTCTGTTCTTGCTGACCATTTCCTTTTAAGACAGACACATAATTCCAGGGAGTCAAAGCCACCAAAGGGCTTCAGGGAAGTTACTGGTTTAGCATTGTTACAATCATTTTCATTCACAGTACATTTGTATTCTCTTTGAGACATATCCTGTTTTTCCGTTCAGTGGTTTGAGTGGAACACATTAACATATCCACTTCTGCACAGCAAAAATAGCATTGCTGTGTAAACCTTTAGAACCTTTAGATAGTTTAAACTGTTGGCACTTGTCATAGTCCTTAACCTTACTTAAAGTGTGTCTATAAAGTGCCATACCTTATCAAGATACATTATTTCTATAAGAGACCTGATACAGTAAACAATAAAAGTCACAAAAGAAATGTCTGTGTACACGTCTAATGTGACGACTATACTCTGCGATTCCATCAAAGGGCAACATGATAGTGTATTGACACCCAGCTGTTTTGTATTGGAAAACTGTTGCATTCATTGGGCATAAATGTCTCATTGTGTGTCTCCAGTCACATCTCCCCTGCTCACAGGCGTCTGGCTTCCTGGCCACACGTACATATGTGTGTCTGTCTGCTGCTCTGTCTTGGCCCCAGGTCCTGTGGGATTGTCACAAAGTGCTGATTGCACACATGACAAGGCTCACTTCCTGCTTGCCTTGCATTCTGGGAGCTTTCAGGCCTTAAGAATCCCTTTAGCAGTATAACGCCTCCATGACCTCCATCTCTTGCCACTATTCTACGCCGCTTCCTCAGCCCTTCAGTCCTCACATTTTCCCTGGTTTTGAACCTGAGTTAGGGTGCAGGTAGTGGTAATTTTGAAAACTGATGACTTTCACCATATGTATCACCGTTTTCCATTTAGTCAACATGTTGTTCTTTATCACTCACAGTACTGAATGGGCTTCCTACTGTGTAACATGCAACAAAACACCAATTTTGCCGAGGTTTAAATGGATTAACATTCCTTCAGCCTGTCTTTTCTGCTCGCTAACAAGACAGATTTAAGATAGTGATTTATTCATTCATTCATTTGCAAAGCTGGGATGCACCGTGTATTTTGTTGCTTCCACGCTGGTTTATGATGAATGCTACAGCCCTATATTGATTATGTTCCGTCCCTTGATGCTCATCGAACCCACTAAAGAGAGCAAATGAAAATGAAAGTGCTTTCCGTGTTGTTGTTTTTTTGCGTCTCTATCCTTCCATAGCTTAATGAAAGAAAACCAAAAATAGACAGTGTCACGGTGCAAATAGCGCTTAGACGCTGAGCAAACACCATCTCCTAAAAGCATTTGTTTGTATCTCGGATGTTCCCAGGCAGCCATCCGCATGTCTTATTAATGGTCAAAGCAAGCCGGAGTTACCTACGCTTACATAATTATACAACCCCAGTGAAATATTACTCCTGTCAGCCATATCGATTCGCTGGTGAAATACTAAATCAGTGCATGAAATGTCAAAATGCTTGTTATTTTCACTTGTAATGATCCGTGAACATTTTCATTTAGACCAGCTCCTCAGAAATCTCCTACTGAATTCAGCATTCATCAGTTAAGCGTAAAATTAAGTGAGAGAAATCTGAGAGTGGTTTGTTACCGCTAAATTAGACACTTAAAGCCTGTAATGCGCGGTCATGTCCACAGAAGTGTGTTATTTTACTGCGGGAAAATAGGCCTCCTCGTGGGTCCTCGGTGGCATTTTCCACATTGACACATCATTATAGTGGGATTTGAACATGATTGCAACCCCCTCCTCATCCTCCCAGTTCTCTAATTAAATCAACAATCTGCATATTTCGGATTTGAATCAGTCGCCTTTATTCTGCCATCAGCTTTCATCAGAGGCAGATTATCATTACAACCCATTTTCTTTGAACCACTGTGTGCGTGTGTGTTTTATTCTCTCTCCATTTCCCTTATCATGCTGGCACCCTTATGATTTTTATTTGATTTTGGTTCCGTCATTCCTTTAGGCTCCCTCCTCCACCAACAATGCCACCCTTTCCTTTGCCAGTCCCGATGTCTCCATACTAAACTACCAATCTGCACTCTACCAGCCCTCCGCGGCGTCCATGGCGGCTGTGGCCCAGAGGAGCATGCCCATGCAGTCGGCCGCTCCTCCGCTCTGCGCCGCGCGGCCTGACCCCTTTCAGCAGGCGCTCATCGTCTGCCCACCCGCCTTCCAAGGTACAGACAACGCCACACACGAGTCACTTTTCTGGAATAACTTTTGTTTTGCTTTGTTTTGATTCAACAATCTTCCTCAATTTGTTCTCTTTAACCTCCCCCACCTGAGCCAAGCACACTTTCTCCAGTTCAGCTTCACCCAAATCTAAAAGCTTCTTGGAAAAAAGTGTCAAATAGCAACAAAATAGAGACGAAAACAGGGATGAAATCGCAACAAAAAAGTGGCAAAAGAGCGACGAAAACACGACTTAAGAGTGATGAAAAATCAATATAAAAGCCACAAAAATGCAATGAAAAAGCAAGAAAAACACAACAAAAAAGGTGATAAAAAGAGACGAAAACAATTTGATAAAAAGTTAGCATCAGGTCTTAGCTTTCAAATGAGGTGTTACACTGGATTTGGGTAAAGCCGAACTGGAGAAAATGCACTTGGTTCAGGCGAGGGGTAACAGGTTAATATGTTTATATGATAGATTACACAGTAGCTGCACTTTTTTCATTTTTTTTGCAAAGAATTAATAGAAACATGAGGAGAAAATTCCTTGAAGTCCCATTCACTAGAAACAGTATGTAACAAGTGGGACTATAAACAAAATTATCTAGATTCCCCCATGTTGACTATTTTTTTTTTTTACTTTGTAATCTGCTACTCATCTCTTTTTTGTAGCTATGTTTTGTCACTGTCCTGTTTCAATAACAATAACTAACTACTAACTAACTGTGCGTCCATACTGTATATACGAGCCATGGTCTCAGTTCTATCCTTGGAGAATGAAACTCTCTCTTTCCTTTGTCTCTAAAATCTCCTTAAAGTTGCCACTTTCCTGGTGTTAAACATAAAAACCTTTGTGCACTTGAAGATATAATTAATTTCAACCCTGTGCCAAATAAAGAGGAGTTTTAATCAATGACATGTCCCTGTTGAAAGAATGTTATTAAAATCTCTCAGTTGGCCCCTAAATACCCCCCAGTCTACTTTGTTAAAACAAAACACTGAGGTCAGTCAGGCTTTTCTTTACTAATCCCAAACTGGACCAAAATAAGTTTACAATAGAGTTTGTATTACCAACCTCAACATAGTGGGGAAAATAATTTTAAAATATGCCTCAGCATGTTAATGCAGCAGAACTAAAGCCCTGGAAGCAAAATGTTGATGAAAAAGGATCATTGAAAACCTCATTTAGATTAATTCTATCTGCGTTTCATCTTTTGTGCGTTTTAATCTAAAGGCCAAAGAGCTTTAAGGCATTGTGCTTGCTCGAGTTTAACATGCTGCGCAAATCTGTTCAGGTCTGTTTTTATACTATTACCATGACTACTATATTGCTATATTTGAACGCCGGTCTGATGAGTAAATATATTTGGACAAGTACGTACAACACGTACATTACTCTGTCAGATCTTTAGCTTTTAATTCTGCACAAAGCGCCGCCGCGTCGTGAGAGTGACAGATGTTGAGGCCATTGCTGTTGACATTATCTCTGCGCCTGTGCTTTTATTTACACATCCAGGGTTGCAGGCGTCCCCTTCCAAGCACACCAGTTACTCGGTGCGGATGGAGAACGCTGTTCCCATAGTGACGCAGGCCCCCGGTGCACAGCCTCTCCAGATCCAACCTGGCCTCCTCACACAGGTAGGCAAAAGTGAAGACGTCGACGATGGCAGTCAAAAAAAAAACAACGCTCAAAACAAGGTTCCTCTCCGCGAGCTTTACCGAGAATAGCATCTATCGACGGATGCTGGAAATCGCTCGGCGTTGGTGACCTTGCCCTCACTGGCAGCTGTTGTATCCTGAGTGCATACGGGCTGAGCTCTCATGTGCATTACATCCTGGTTCTGTCTCACCCCTCCTCCTTATGTCTCCGGGCGGGATGCACACAAAAAACGGAATATTTTTACTGCTGAATATTATGTAAATTTATTATAAGTTCAGTGTTATCTCAAGAATATGTTAGTAGCTGTACGAGATAGTAAACAGAGACCAATCATCAATCACTTTCAATGGCTCTTTTTTGTATAGGTAATATCTTTGACTTAGCTTGACACCGTGGGTTTGGGGTACAACTTTGACAACAAATTGTGTTGCTTTCATTAACTTTTTGTTGTTGTTATTACTTGGTTTAGACATTACTGTGTCGTAGCTTTTACTCGTGAAGTTATAGGGACCACTTCAAGTCTTTGCCACCAATGTACAGATGTTGTAAGTGATCTTGTAAGTAATATGGGCTGAGTGAGCGCCACTCTCCTCCTCAGACACGCAGATTACAGACTCCCTCTGTCACCTCCTTCCCTATGGAAATTTCCATGAAGGCTTTAAATATCCCACAGAATCTAGGGAGTTTTGAAGCGTTCCCTTATCTCTACTTAATCATGCAGTAGGCAGGCGAGCAGAGGAGCCGTGAAGCACTGTGGGTAAAGGTGTGTGCGCGAATGTGTGTCTTTTGTTTCAACGCCGGCTTAATCTGTCAGATACCAAATGGTGATTAGCTCTAGGGCTGTGCACAAGTCAGGCGCTCCAAATTACAGGCCTCAGAGGATGCTAAGAGGTCAGGGGGAAAGCAGATGAGGTACAGCATGACCGACAAAATTACCAAATTCAACCTTAGACGTAAAAGATAAAAAGCAAGTGCGTACAAATGGGCATTTTTGACAAACATGTGGTTGTAAGATCTTGGTCCAATCTCTTAAAGTTAAGGAATGTTGTAAAAACACACACACACACACCACACACACACACACACACACACACACACACACACAAACACACAGACAGACACACACACACACAATTCAATAATCAAGTATTATTATTATTATTGTATTAGTACTGCATTCTTCTTTAAGTTGTTAATTTTTCCTCTTTCTTAATTTAATAAATATAATATACAATAATACTGTAAATTCACCCAAATACTGGTGTATCCTCTCAATCTAAGTGACAGCTATTAAACAAGTCTGTGCAAGTTCTTCTTCTTCCTTATAATAGCTGAAAGTTTTGCGTATCTAATGATTTATGGTATAATCTGTGAGATGTCTGATTCCTTGGGTTTACTTGACACAACACTTCACATTTTAAATTGTAGTCTTCCTATCACATTGTATATTATTGTAATATTGTGTGCATTGCCCATATCAATCAGCGCACTGTAACTCCCCTGGCAGTCCAAACGGTGATAGTGCGTAAATAAGGCTTGTTGTTGTAAATAGCGGTCTCTGCAGGTGTGCGCTGCAGCCCTGTCAGTGCACATGTTAAACAAAGGCCGACATTAGTTAACGTAAGCAGATGGTTTACATAGGGCAGTGAGCGGCACAGCTAATAACCGGGTATGCAAGGAGTGTGCGTTTCTTCATGTTTATTCCTCCACTGTGGGAGGTCTGCGCTTGGAGCTTGCTTAAGTACTTGTTTGGCTCTGTTGCCTCCTCCCCACCGTTGCCTTCACTCAACCTCTGTTCTCTGTCATTCACACACCTATTGCCCAGTACAGACCCATGCAATGAGTCCAGCCTGGGGGGAGAGGGTCGAAACAAGAGGGGGGGGGGACTAGCAAGGCCTTTATCCAGCGCAGGAATGCAGAAAATGTGGAAACAATTGACGAGTGAGAGCTCGGGCTTTTTCATAGCCACTAGGTGACAAAGAGTTTTTTTGCCCGGAGAGAATGGGAGGCGGCGAGGCCAACTGATAGCGATGGTGGGCCTGGAGGAAGAAAAAGAATACACTGCCCCTTTAACTGGGTTACAATTTGAGGGCAGACAGGCGGCTTACACAATGCAGACACCACCAGGCCAAGTCGAGTGCCCGGAGTGGAGATAAAGCAGACAGCAGTAGAAGAAGGAGGAGGAGATGGATGGATGGATGTATTAGAGACTCAGCTTATTGATAAAAGGGTCATGGATGTGGTCTGCGATGTAAAGAGCATCTCTTTGCTCCAGAATGTTCCATTAGAGTCATGTCGTGAGCGCACAGACGAGGCAGCGCAGTTGGCCTGCAGATGCCCCCCCGCAGCACATCAACGACCAGACCGCACAAGACTGAAGCCTCCACAGGCTCACAGCCACACACTGCCTTCTGTGGGGGTGAACTAGAAAACTGTAACTGACATGGAAGCTAAGGGAAAGACAAAAAAACACGCAACTTACCATTTTGTCATTTTTATTCAGTCATTTTTACTTACAATTATGACAGCAGTATTAGAAAAAAATATACAGTTGATTAAAATACAGTTTGCTAAATACTATAAAAAAAGTGTGATCTTGAAATTTAAGGAGAAAGCGCTATATCTTCCACTCCCTTTTCTTCGGGATTAGCTTTATATTTTATTTTTATCATCATGTGCTTGTGTTTTTGTTTTTTTTATGTTTTTGCATGGCCCCATACTGATGCCTTTGTAACTAGATGTGCAAATGGTATTAACGAACAATTCATTAGCCCTGACATTAAAGCTCTAATCAATATGCCTGCATTAAACTATTAGGGGTTACAAGTCCTCTAATACACACATGCGCAGCTTAGGGAGTGTGCTCACATCCACACAAAACACACCTCACTCACAGTGCATCCTAAAGCTTTTGTTTGCAGCTCTGCTTCACAAAAACAAGAGCTTCTCTCTGAGCGCTTTGAATGGGATACAGATTTAATTAGTGCAAAGGTTGATTTGAGTCAAGGCGAAAACACAGTGGCCTATAGACACGCACACAGAAAAGGCGCTTCTGTACATCTTTATTAAGTCCTAGTCTTATCTCATTTGTCGATGGATGTCTCCTTGAAACAGGCTGAGTTCATTTTGTTCTGCACCAGCTGTTCTGCACTTTTTGAGCAAATATATCACAACAGCCTTCATAGCAATCTGCCAACTAGGTCCACTGGCTTCCTTTCGCTCATGCATTTGTTATGTTTCAAGCAAATAAGCTAAGGAATTGTTTTCACTGTCAGGCTTCACATCACATGCTAATGAATTTTTCCTGCTTTTTTGTTTTGCTTTTTTTCCTACGCTGGACTCGTAGCAGGCCTGGCCCAGTGGTACCCAGCAGATACTCCTTCCTCCAGCGTGGCAGCAGCTCACCCACACCTCAGTCCAGCACGCCACTGTCATACCCGAGTCCATGGGCAGCACTCAGCCTCTCGGCAACTGGAGGTAAACAACAGTCTCCCCACATTAGCACTTTGAGAGAGCGGCCATTAAAGTTTGAACATTCTCCCAGGACCATTGAATCAGCCTCCGCTCATGCACGGATTAAGCCAACTAAATCAATCATGGGTTTTAAGCACACATGGCCATGTTCTTTGCAGCGGAATAGCCCCTCCAGGGTGTTCAGTCTGCACTATAGGTAGATGTCACATGAGTGTGATGCAAACCGTCCATGGAGACATATTGCTTTATCGCTGGTGAATCTGTCCCCACATGAACAGTGGTGCTTTCAGAAAAGTAGATCCACTTCAGGGCACGGATATAGTGTGTGCATGTTGAGACATCATTCAAGTATAGCTGTCACAAGGACGACTTGAGAAATGGAAAGATGGATGGGACAAGGCAATCTGCCTGGAGATAAGGAGGATTCAGGTACATACAGTAATGTGTGTATGGAAGGCAACCTGGGCCCCAGAGGCTCAATTCACGGCGGCTGTCAATGTTTGACCCAGACCGAGCACATCCCAGTATTCCAACAGTCCCACCTCCCCCTGTCTGTCTGTCTCTGTCCAGTGGCAGCTCTGGACTCCTCAGAGACGATGAGGAAAGTGTCGCACTTCCTCTGCAGAGCTCCACAGCTGCTGGTGTCAGCTCCTCTGCCCTCCCTCTCTGCTCTCACTCATCTGTGTTCATCTGCCCCATCTGCCTGTGTTAGGAAGTTAGCTGCTGCCACCTGCTGGCACAGTTGCAGTTATGCTACCTGTTTAGGAAATACATTTCCTTTATTTCTATTATAATTTATTTTATATTGAAGATTTAATGCATTTGGCCTTAAAATGCAGTAAGTAGCAACTTTATATGAAAACAAAAGTTGATAGATGCACTTTTTATACTGCATGATTAAAACATAATGATAAAGGTTGCACAAAATTACACTTGCTCTTATCCCCCGTTTGTTGAAAAGCACTCCCCCATTTTTCAGTTTTTCCGGGTTAAGGATCCAGGAACTGTTTTGGAAGTTCCGGCAAAAGACTTGAGACGATTTGATAGTGTTCTTTGAATCCATCACATTAGTCTAAAAGTGTTCCTGAAACTACTAATTCACAAAGTAAGCACTGCTCATCTGAATCTGGTTGATTACTTAAGTGTCTGATGTTTTACAGGAGTTCCCACCCCCATGGCAGCCATTACAATTCCATCATGCAGCAGCCAGCCTTGTTGGCTGGTCATGTCACGCTCCCATCCAACCAGACGCTTAATGTGGGGGTAGCACATGTTATGAGGCAGCCCTCGACCAATAACAACTCCTCTTCCAAAAAGAACAAGCAGCACCAGATGTCTACCAGGTACAGCCATAGTTGTGGCCATTTATGTCATGGTTCCTTGATCTGTCCCCCCAGGGAACACATTACAGTTCTCTGACACAGGCCATTTCACAACTGAACAAAATAGAACCATTTACTCCAGCTATTGATAGTTTTTACTCTAGTTTTTGAGGAATCCAGTTTAGTCAGTTCAAACACTGAGGTCACATTTTAATATTTGTTGTTAGAATAATTGAGGAACTTGTGATCTCTGTAGTATTTTCTGTTATTTTAGACTTTTTCTTATTTTACTTTTTCTTCCCAAGGAACACATCGACGTATGAAGTGTCATCCTCCCAGGCTGTCCTGTCCCCTCAGCGCTCTAAGAGAGTGAAGGAAAACACCCCTCCCCGATGTGCTGTAGTGCAGAACGGGCCCACGTCCACCTGCCCCGTGTCCCAGGGCTGTGGTGGGGGAGGAGGGGGCTGGGGGCAGAGTGAAGCAGAGCAGGCCTCAAGCACCACCCGGGACCACCATCACCACGGACCCCGGCAGACCATCATCATCCCAGACACGCCCAGCCCTGCCGTCAGCATCATCACTATCAGCAGTGACACGGACGAGGAGGACGATCACAAGCAAAACAAGAGGTAAATGGAAAACAGCACGAATCTGCTCATTGTTCTTTTGGTATAATGTTCAAATTGGATACATATAATTAGATCACACACAATAGTATAGCACAATATGCAGACCATGCAAATTAGGACAACAGCACAGACGCTATGCGCAATCTCGTTAAAGAGTAAATCAACATGTCCACATTAAAACTGCAATATCTAAGTAAATCCTTCCTCCTTGTAGCTCGTCTTCGAAGCAGAGGAAGAATGTAATTAGCTGTGTGACAGTGCACGATTCCCCAGAGTCGGACTGTTCCAGCAACAACAGCCCCTACGCCGTGGACTCCAGAACCACCACAAACAACAACAACAATAACACGTACGACACCAAGACCACCATCCTGGACAACTACAACAACGGTAACCCCCGCACCATCATCATCCCGCCCCTCAAAACTCAGACCAACGAGGCATTGACCAATGAGTGTGAGCGCCTCATGCCAGGTACTGTCATTATGAGTTTGAGCTACTCTTTTGTGTGAGACAGTATATGTGAGATGTTTTTAATTTTCTTTACAGAACCTATGAGCCATCAGAATTCATTGTACAAATTTAAAAATTCCAATGGGATTGTGGGTGGTAGTAACCATTTTCAAGGTGGAGTCACAGGGGGAGGAGCCTACAGACAGCAGCGCACAGGACCACACCCACTCCAGCAACAGCCCCTCAATCTCAGCCAGGTATGTATTCAGTTTTCATAAAAGATTACACATCAATTCTGGAACATGGCCGGACCCATGTTCTAGAATAAGATAAGATAAGATAAGATAGGACTTTGTTGATATCACAATGGAGAAATTCACTTGTTACATCAGCTCTCAAGAAATACTCAGTGGCCCTCGTTTATCAAATTTGCGTATGGTGAAATCAGAGCGTATGTGGGGTGTACGAAAAATCACCGCCTGTTTTGGCATTTATCAATTTGAGCGCAGCGTACACCTGGCGTACGGTGCGCTCAAATCCTACACCAAGTGAGGAGGTGGTGTACATGATACACCAATTTTAACTAAACACTAAACAGCGCTGTTAACAGTTTTTAACAGCATGAATTGCATTGGCACATCGCATATTATCCTCATAAGTGATTTAAACATGAAACAAGGTTACAGCTTTAATGTTTATGGGCAGACTTGATTCAATGTTGCATCAACATGCTCCTCCATAACAGGCTCAGCCCGGACCAGAGACACTAGAACCTGGACTGCAGCCACAGAGACGCTTATGCTGTTTTTTATATTTATGTTTCATTTTTTGTTTTTAACAAAATACCGCTGCATGCGCAAACTTTGTGTGGATTCCCCGCCTCACACCCGCGGCCGCTGCCGTGTACCGGGACACCGGGACTCACCTGGGGCTGCGCGAGGCCATGCTCCGTGTTCTGGTTGGTTTGAGCGCTGAGTCTGTGGACCGTATTCCGTGCTCGCGAGTAGCCCGGGCGTCAAGCAAATCCTTTGACAGCTCCACAGCTTTCTTCGGTCCGCACGGGTTCGTTAGGTTCCGGTCGGCTGTCAGCTCTCCGTGCACCTGTTCCCTCCCGGAGGAAAGCTCTGCTTTAGGCCGAAAGACGCGTAGTCCTGCCCGGCTCCAGCGCCGAGTCCGCGGAGCTGACAGCTGCTTTTCGCTGGTTCAGATCATGGTCCAGAGTCTGCTCTGACTGCACTGTTATATCCACACTTTTTTTTAATGTGGTCTAATTTTATACCCTTTTTTATATAGGCTATTTAGGCCTACAGCTTATTTATTAAAGATCACTTTTTATTATTAGCCTATTTCTTTTCCCCCTCTTTTTTTATATAGTAAATGTGATCTTGGATTGGCCATAAGGTTAATGTGGGTTACTGACAGATTTTTTAATCTTCCTCATGCGCAAAAATTTGTTGTGTTAAAAACAACTATTCATCATTTCCTGGTTGGAGAAATGTTCTTTTTTGCCTTGTTTTGTGCGTGCGTGCTGTAAAACCTGTGGGTGAGGCCTCCTCATACATGAATATTTTTGGGGGTTTCATTCAAATGACGCTAGGATTTCTCTGTGGCATTTATTTGCATACGATAAGATCTGAGCGGAAAGCACAGGTTCATAAATGTCACGTGCCCTCTGGCGTGTGGTCATACCGCCTTTGCTATGCCCAATCCTGTCAGACCTTGGAAGCTAAGCAGGGAAGGGCTTGGTCGGTACATGGATGGGAGACCGTTTGGTAACACCAGGGAGCCTAGTGAATGTAGGGAGTGAGTGAGTGAGTGGTTGGTGGTGGTTGGAGGGGCCGATGGCGCAGACTGGTTGCCTCGTTTCCGTCAGTCTACCCCAGGGCAGCTGTGGCTAAAATAGTAGCTTACTACCACCAGGTACTGTATGCAGTGAATGAATAGTGCAATGTAAAGCGTCTTTGAGTGTCCAGAAAAGCACTATATAAAACCGATGCATTACTATTATTATTATTATATCGCAAATACACCTACGCATACACCATTTTTTTACGCAATGTTGATAAGTGAAGGCCAGTGGGTTCAAAATAGACAGCAAAATGTGCTGTCAAGTAATAGTAACTTGAGGTAGAATTGGTGGGTCAACATTTCAGAGGGCCTATATAACTCCATGGGAGTAGCACTGTTATCCTTACAAATAGTCACAACTATTTTCCTTATCTAGTGTCTTATCTAGTGTCTGGGCCCCCAAACTTACCAAACTTAATCCTAGAGCTTTATGTCCTTTCTAGTGATATATAATTGTGGCGTTAATATTGACATTTAACATTTTGTCTCCAGTTCGAATTGCTCCAAATCTAAAAGCTTCTTGACTGGAGAGTGTAATGCCTCAATTGAAAAAACGCGACAAGAAAGTTGCAATCGAAAAGTGATTGCAACTTTCTTGTCGCGTTTTTTGACACAGTTTTGCCACATGCGTCGTGATTTGTCTCTTTTATGCAGTTTTTTTGTTGTGTTTTTGCCACGTTTTAGTCATTTTTTGTCAGTCTTTTGTCACTTTTTTGTCCTGTTTTTTGTCACTCTTTTGTTGCATTTTCATCCTCGTTTTCAGTGTGATGCTTTTGTCCCAAGACGTTTTTAGAATTGGATAAAGCCAAACTGGAGAAAATGTCTTTGGTTCAGGTGGGGGTTAAGAGGTTAAGAAAATTATTTCAGTGACAGCTTTAAGACATTTTTTCCATTGAATTCTGAGTCGACCTTGTCCCTAATAGAAGATATTTCTAACTTACTTTCTAACTTACAAATTTCATAACTCATTCAAACCCATTTGGCTTCTGTTACCATGCTGTGATGACATCTGCATACCCTCAGTTTATGGGGTCTTTAGAGTTACACTTTGAGACTCTGTCTAGCTATCTAAAACATATGTTGTCTGTACAGTCTTCTAAAAAATATTTAGCTTGGCCCCTACAAAATTGCAATGAGTAATTGTGAGCCGTGAGAAATCATAATCAGCAATATTATCTGCCTCTAATGTTCATCTGAATAAAGATAGGTGAATAAATGAATAATTACAGAAGCCATTTAAATGCTGACTACAAGCGGCTTCCTGACCATCCAGATACCCACAGTATATGACCTTGTTTATCTTTGGAGAGTACGATAGTTAAAGTGCATATAACTGTGATTATTACTTGGAACAGGCCTGGCATACACACACACCTCACAAAGTGCTCTTGTTTCTTGTCTTTTATTCCAGGTGCAGCAGCACATGATCACGGAGCGCAACGGAGCTCACCGGCGGCAACAGGCGTACATCACCCCCACCCTCGCTCCTCAGCCCCCGTACTCATTTCACCACAACAGCCCCAGTCACACGGGGAACGTCCACCCGCACCTGGCCGCCGCACACCTGTCCAGCCAGCCGCACCTGTACACATACACAGGCCCCGCCGCTCTGGGCTCCACCGGAACTGTGGCCCATCTGGTGGCGTCGCAGGGCGGGTCGCGGCACGGGGTCCACCAACACGGCACGTACCCCCCAGCATCGTCCACCAGGTCCCCGTGTCCATGAACCATCGGGTGCTGCCCTCGCCCACGCTTCACCACAGCCAGTACCAGGCGCAGTTCGCACATCAGGCCTACATCAGCGCCTCGCCCGCCTCCACTGTCTACACTGGATACCCGCTGAGCCCCACAAAGGTCAACCAGTACCCGTACCTCTAGAGACCACCCGACTGTGTTCCAAATGACTCACTGGCTACATGTTGTTCACCTGTGTATCAAGGCTTTATTTCCACCAAGCAATACATGTGAAACGAGAATGGGTTTTATTTGCAAATTTGAAAAGGTACTGTGATATTTAGAGGGTAACCTTATAGGTACTATGACGTAGACTGCCATTTTGCAATTACGAGACAGTAATATGGAACTCCTATTTATTATTATGCAGTGATCTAGTACAGTGATTCTCACATTTTTCAAGTGCCACCTCAGAGAAATAAGCCCTTTGATAAACCAGGACTAAACTAAACATAATCATGGATTCTTTCAGGCTTAAACAATGAAAAGGTTTTAGATAGGAAGTGAAACAACATGACTTGGGGAACCATTCTCCAATAATCCTACACTACCAGTAGGTCCGTATATGGCACGGCTTACTGGCAATAAAGCTTTTGGTACCATTGATAACACCGCAGAGTGATGCTGTAGCTCGCGTGATTTGGAACACAGCTGTGAGCGACACTGGAAAGCTGGACTGAGTGCTGCTGCTGCTTCCCCAACCACCTCAGACATTTCACAGAGACAGAGGAACAGGCAATCCTCTGGAGACTGTGCCGTAACTTGAAGATGAAATGACTAAGAGAAAATGGCAAATAGATTCACAGCCTCTTCTGAAGGAAAGGACAGAGGAGAATTTAAGAGGGGTCTTTGTGTTTTGATTCTGTTTTTTCAGAAAGGGCCAGTTTGCTTTGCTTTTGTTTTGTCACAACTTTGCTTTATGAGAATGGAAACGTCGCATTCATTTTTACAGGGAAGAATGAAACAGGTCTTCGGAGAACAGCGGAGGTTTTTTTTCTGGTTCGTTCATCTTTTATTATTTTTCCCCTCTTGAATTCGGGAAAAGGACTTTTGAACAGGGGTTACTTACTGGAATCTTGGAATCCCGGCGTGAAGTGGGACAAGGTGAAATACGGAAACCTGCTGCTCTACCAAGAAAAAAAAAAAAAAAATCAATGGCCTTGAACTGTCTTAATATTTCCAAATCAAATATGGTGTGGGGAGAGAAAAACACAAACAAACAGAAGAGAGGCATCTTCCCCACTCCACCTTCTCGAGCTGAGGAGGCTTCTGGGAATATGAAACCAACCAAGACAACAAACTTTTTGTGTATTTATAGATATTTTACCATTATGTTCCATCTTTATAAATATTCAGTTTTAGTTCTAGGTGTCTTAGCTGGGCCCCGGTCTTAGAATGTAGCAGTCTGCACATGTTGGGGATTTTCTTTTTGTCCTGAAACCAATAGACTTATTCCCTGATTTTTCAATGTGATTGCACAAAGTGGTTAATAACATAGGCATGTACAAAAAATGTGATTGTCTGTGTGTGCTACTGTCAGCCATGCGTGCGTATCCGACCTTCTCTATAGACCTCCTATCAGTCGTTAGGTTTGGACCATTGTTCCCTCGTAGTGCCTTACAGATATTACCACACAGTTTACTCGGCTTGGGTGGTGGACGCCACTAGACTATAGCTATACTTAGTGAGACATGTTTCCTTGGTTTGACATTCTTCTGGGGGCATTTGTAGCTCTCTTCCAGGTGTAGGCTCGACCTTTTTTTGTTCCCCGTCTTTCATTGTCAGAGTGTGCGTGTAAAAACTTGCCTGGCGTACTTACCAAAGTCATAGATGAACTAGTTGTAAATATTGAAATGAACACTGTAGCTGGGGCACCTAATTTTATTTATTTTCCCCCCACACATTTGTAAAGGGAATTTGAGCAGAAGTAAAACACTTGCAGCTACAAATGTTTGAGACACAGTTAGAGGTTGTATCGGGGGTTACAGGCTAGTCCGGGATGAAGGGGTCTGACAGGAAGTGGCATAGCCGTGAGCTATAGCCAAGCTGCAAACAAAAACAGATCAATCAGAATAAGACTGACAAGTGCAGAGGGTTGTTCGAGAAAGATACCGCGTAGGCACTGTGAGAGGAGGGACCGGTTGAGAGAGTCAGCTTAGGTAGAGACTGCGGGGAGGTCAGGGCGGAGTTTTCTCTATCTTTAATGGTGACTAAAAATGGTAGCAAGTTGGCACTGAGCAGGTTGATAGAAACACTGAGGTGGGTAGCGTCTACTGCCGTACCTAAATGCACACTTTTTTGTGCATTCTGACATGGATTTTGTTGAAATATTCGGAATAATATAGAGAGAACAGAACACAAAATGGAGAGCTTACACCTGGGAGGGCATGTGGGTTAATATTACTGTCCATTTGTCTTCTGAACCAGGTACACCGCCGACATTACCATGCCATATTACCTGAAAACGTAGATTAGGGCTTTGTGTGCTGCTTTGATTTTCTTTGTTGTTGTTGCTTCCTTGTAGCCAATGACACACTTATAGGCACATCAGAACTGCTGGTGATCCCCCTCACCCCCTCCCACTTCCCCTCATGTTATGCCATATAATGTTTATTTTAACTTAATATTATTCTGAATTATTTTGGACATGGCTGTAGTACATGTTGTGTTTTATTTTAGAGATTGTTGCAATAATTATTGTGTGTGTACTATTTTATTATGTGTCCGGCTCATTTCTGTTGTGTAACCTATTGGGATCGGTGTACAGTGATTTGTATTCTGTGGAACCAGTTCGGAGTTAACCCCGATTGGGCCTGTATAGGTTTATATGGCTTTTTTTGAAATCCCATAGTCTTTGCTGGTTACACGTTCAACATTTTGTCTTTGTTCAAACTACTATTCCCTCTCTCCGTGTCACTGTTGCCTAAGCACACACAAGCATAAGGGACGCTTCTTTTTTTTCCATACAATTCTTCTGTTTGACGAGAAAGAACTACTGAAACATTCCACTGTTTTTAAGGGATTTTTTTTTTTTTGTAACTTTTTGCTGTCATTACACGTGACAACATTCACTGCTCCCTTTCTCCTACCAGCACGTAGGGGCGCAGCATGTCACACTTCTATTTACGGACTGTAGTTCCACCAAAGAATTTCAGTAGGTTTTTTCCACCACAGCACATTGGAGTACAAGCAATCCCATCACTAGAGCAAGACCGGCAATAACTTTCACACATCTGTGGTATATGCTTATCAAGTGCTTTTGAAGACGTCAGGAGTTACAACAGCATCTTTGCAGAGCTGCCTCTCTCTTAACGGACATGAGAAAAAAAAGGTCATATGTGTACATGGTGGCGACTTTTATTTTATTTTAACCCCTGTCAATTTCAATTGTATTATTATTATTTAATCGCTGTAATTTTATTTGCCAGACAGTATGACATTGCTGATGTTGTAGCTTTACTATATTGTAAGAAAATGAAATTGTTTTAAAAAATATATACTTTTTTTTTTACATAGCGTGCCATGGTATAGAATGAGTTATGTAAAAAAAAAAGAAAAAAGATTAATCAAAAGTATGCCAACAATACCTTTAAATTCATGGTCACCTGCACAAAATGAATGTACTACAGTGTGTGACCTGCTCCATCAAAAATGGCTTTAGATATTTTTCAGTGGGTGATCATTTCTATCTAAATCATTTGTGACCATGCATGATGCAATAAACCAACATCTGATCTTTAGCGGAATCCCATTTGCGGTGGCTAATATAGAAATACCATTGCTGTTATGACTAAAAGTTTCTTAAAATATTGACTATCTTTGTCACACTCAAATTTGCAAAAGCCCAGAATTGCTCCAGCATTGTGGAATATGACTTGATATGTACAATGATATCCTCCTCTGTCTGTCTCTTTGAGTAACCAATGTTTTTGTATTGTTTTAAGGGGAATCAAGATGGTGAACATTAAGGTAGTTCGAGTGACCTTGCATTTACCAAAATGTGCTTATGTAGTTTGCTCAAATGTATTGCGTTAGCCCTCCCATACACAGTGTTAAATATATGCCTTCCAAATAACAGACCATGGGCCAGATCTTGTGCCTGGCGCAGTCCGTGCGCAACTCTAAACGCAACGTGGTACACGCGCGATCTTGCATGTGCGCAGGTTTTGCGCTAAAGGCTGCGCCACTAGGGAGAGGGCGTTATTTAAGAAAAAGAGGCCGACTGAGGCGTGGTTCATTACAAGTAGCACTTGGGGCGCTGCTCTTCTTCTGCTTGAGCGTGCGCACGGGCTTACTTGGGTACAGTAGATCAACGCGCACACCGCTAACACCAAAACAACAACAACAACAGTTTCCCATAAATAAACCACACACTCAAGTGTCACAACACCACGTCTAATCTGCGTTTTAAGGTACGTTTACATCGTGTGTCAGTGTTTACCCCTGATGAATGAACATTGCGCGCTGCATGTGAATGTTATTAAGCGTTTACAGGACAAACTACTACTACCATGCTACCATGCTACTACCATGCTTCCCCAGAACGCAGTAGCGGTCTGGGGGAAGCATGGGGAGGGGGCGGCACCACAACATCGCAATGCGAGTCTGTCCACCCCTGTCCTGCCCACTTTTTGCGCCAGGTATGACACTGAAGATTGCAAGGAGGGCCACTCGTCTGCTCTACAGCTTGCGCTATGAACCACAAGATCTGGCCCCATACCTCTGAAGCTTTAAGGTGATGATTACGAACGAAAATTTGTGAGATAAATCGATTGGCTAAACAGGACACCTACATCTAATTATCCACCCAATGCTCTGTGTAGTGACAACTTCCTCCCAAAGTACGACATTAGAAGGAACATAAACTACACAGGCATTGTATTAAGGCTCTGTAGAAAAGTTGTTAGCTGTTGTTTTTTGCCGGGTCTCTGAGGGACTTCAGGATGAGGGTGGTCGCCTAAATCAAACATAAATCAGAGTGTACATTAATAATTGGAAATAATTGAAATGAAAGGTTTTTAGGAACATTTAAACTATTACTATTTTAAATATGTCTAATCTATTCTGTTTACCGTCAAAGCAATTTCGCTCAAAAATATGAAATACATTTTATTTTATGTAAGTAAAGAAATCACAAATGAAAATATTCAATTAAATAAGTTCAAATAGTTATGGGCACGGAAACACAGTTATGTGAGTTGATTTTTATTGTAATTATGCAATGAAGAGTTTTCCTATAGGGCATCAAACCCTGACCACCTTGTAGTGTTTATTGCTGTGATTTCTCAATGATGTAAAATCTCATTCTTGGTCACTGACGTGTGCTGCAGTATTTCCTTGTCATTCATTGTTAAGTGTCTCTTATACTTTGGGGTGTAGCGTCAATTTCTGTTTTTTTCTTCTTCTCAGTTTGTTAATGAAGCATTAAATGTATACTCTGTTCCTTAGCCTAATCTTTGAAAATATGTTACAAGAATGGATATTTTACTGGCTTCATAGAATGTTTGAATATAATATTGATCATAAGAAGGATTAATTAAACCTAACAATTCGAGTATTTCCTACTACGCGCTTGTGTTACCATTATGATGTTGTGTGTTTCTCTTATTCATTTTCGTTGTAGAAAAATTGAGTGCATTTATATTAGGCATTTGGCAAAACTAATAATAGCATTGTAAATCTACCAGAGGGTTTAACAGGCAAAGTTCGTCAAATAGAAGAATATAGTTATTTTGAATTGTCCTCTTTACTAACTTTAGGGTGAGAAGGGGCTCGCGTTGTGGTGAACTATGTTATAGCTTGTTATTCACTGTTACTTTTGATCATTTTTTCGGTCTCCGAGGTGAATCGAGTTATTAATGAGAATTTGTATGCTCACATATGCATATTGTATATGTGTAGAAATGTAATCACACTTTGTCTTGGATTTACATTAAACTGTTAAGTCACGGCACCAGTTTTCTGTTGTCTATATTGCCATGTATTAGAGTGTCTCCCAGGTTGGATCCCAGCTCTTGTGAGTGCAAATGCTTTTCTGTATGTGCTTTACTTTGGCAAGACATGACTGCACTCCTCCCTGCCTCCAGTGTCTGTGTGCACTGGTGTATGAATGTAAGTGGTTCCTTGATGTAAAAGCGCTTTAAGTGCCTGTTGGAGGTGGAAAGGAGCATTTAAGCTCTTAACCCCCGCCTAAACCGAGCACATTTTCTCCAGTTTTATCCAAATCTAAAAACTTACAGCTTACCGGAGTAATGCCTCATTTGAAAGCTAAGTCCTACAAAACGAATTGGGCTTCTTGCTCGATCTGATTGTCATGTTTTTTTCTTGCTTTTATTTTTACATGTTTGGTCACATTTTTATCACAGTTACATTACACTAAAAAAACCTAAGTGTGGCCAAAACGTGATAAAAAAAAGCAATGAAAACCTGACAAAAAAGTGACAAAAATGTGTCAAAAATGCAACAAAAACAACTAAAACGTGATGACAAAAACAAAGAAAAATCTTGTAGGTCTTAGCTTTCAAATGAGGCGTTACACTGGCCTGTAGGCTGTCAGATGTCTGGTCGAGAAGCTTTTAGATTTGGGTAAAGCTGGAGAAAATGTGCTCAACAGGCTTTGATATGATAATGAACATAGTGCAGTCCTGAAAACTGACCAAAGATTTAGCTGACATAAACCACTAAGCACCACTAGATGGCAGTGTGCGCTCACATGAAGCTTAGCTCAAACTTGATTATTGCTCCAAAGTTTACTTCCATAGTTTGCCCTCACTTTCAACTGTTCAGGAGACAACATAGCTTATTGCAAAGAAGTAGGTCGTCACACATAATTTCGGGTTGCTTTTGCACCATTTACGCACAATTCATTAGACCTGGAATAAGTAAAATAAATCCAAGTTTAGGTATGACCGTCGAATGAAGCCTCGCCATCTTGTAAATGAGCGCAGACTGATACATTTACCGCATACGAATATTAATGAATGGCCTTTTCATCCATTATGCGCAAAGGTCCGATGCAACGTTGCCTTGGAAGCAGCGGACGCCGTAGCCGAACAGAGACCAACCTAATTTCTGAAAACCAGTGATGACAGAAGGTAGCTACAGCCAACCAGAGCGGCTTTTAATGGACGACAAACTAATCAGCTCCATCAGGGGGCGGGGACATCCCAATCCTCGGGACGGGAGAAGGTAACTGTATCCAAAAGAGTGTCAGATGAACGTCAGTGGCCAGGTCATGCTCTAGTCATTTGCGCTGGAAGAAAACTTGGATCGTTCGCAGGTGGTTGCGCTGGAGCTCTGTGGCGACTTTTTTTTATTTTTTAGACTGCATGCTGCTTAATCCCGGATATTTCCCCCCTCCGTTTTCCGCACAAAGGGATCGAGTTTGTGGTGCCCCGTTTTTTTGGGTAAGCCTGCATGCGTAGCTGTTTTTGTCTGAATGAGAAGGCTAAGGCGAATCGGAAAGCGGTGATGTTGTGATAGCGCGTGAAAGCCGCTGCACATTTCCAACAGGCATGTGCATTACTGAGACGCTGTTATTGCGGCCGTAGAGGCACATGAGGGTTAACGGGACGGGATGCTGGACATATATAGGAGAGATGATGAAAGCGACTGCAGGCTAATAGCTACAGCCTGAGAGCAAGATTTACATCAGGGCTATGGCAAGGAGGTACATAGTATATTGAAGCCCTTTTAATTAATTTACGCTATTTTTCAGTCCAACTACGTCACACTTTGCAGCACAGTACAAACGTGCATGGAAATAGCATGGCAATCGGGATGACAAGGTACCAGGGTGCCTTTTGCAGCTTCCATATTTTAACAAGAAAATACTATGTTTCACAGTCACAACCTGGATTCAGGGGGTTAGGGGAATGTTTAATCATGTTGCCATGAAATAGATGGGTGTTGTGTTTGCCATTATTACTATGATATTACTCTTGTAGATACCAAATTATTCCCATCATAGATCATGATATTACTGTGCTGTCATGCAAAGAACTGGCCTATACCTGATGAATTAAATGAGTACACATTAATTCAAATCTAGGACAACACCATTTCTTAATTTAATTCATATTTTAAAATCCCAAATAGCAAAGTCCCAAGTTAGCCAGCTAATTGTTACTACTCATAGCTGCTTTTAATATTCACATGTCCTCCCAAATTCAACATATATAATTGTGTCATGACAGGCCTGAATTCGTTCATGTTTCGAGACCCCGGGTTAAAATTGATTGAGACATAGTTAACAGTTCATGAACAAACTTAGATCAAGGTGTTACATATCTTGTTGCAGATATTTTCTGAAGTTCAACATGAAAAGAAAGTTTTAAACACAGAAGGGACCAGTACCTGCAGTTGCAGTGAGACATAGATGAGATGCCTTGACTGGACAGCCCTGGATGATGGCAGCTGCAGTGTCTTCTGTGGGTTTGGCCCTGATGCCCTCCCACGGCCAGCAAGCAGTGTTCCTCTGGATTGTGGTGTTGATAACAGTGATCAATGCTGACTCAGGTAAGACAACACTTTTGCTGACGTACACAACCTGATCCACTATGTGTACCTTCTCTTACGTAACACACAGATCAGTCACTCGTTCAACAACATAACAAGTAACGGGGTAACTTTTGTAAGTTCAAGTTACTACATCAACAAAGATATGATTTGTTAAGTAATTTTTTGCATATAAATAAGTGATTTGAACATGATGGTATGTCATTTTCTGACAAATCTCAAATCTCATCTTTTATTATGAAAGCTGAGACAGAGATGCCACTATTGTATACAGTAATATTTCTCAAGATTCGGATTGTTCACAGTGACAATTTGGCTATATGTTACTGCTGTCTGTTACCCCTGCTCTATTCTCCAACATGTAGCTCGGGAGCTACCAGTAGCTCTGCACCCCTTGCTGAACAGCTCACCAAAGGCTTTCTACGTTTTTGTTACGTTCAGTTTAGCTCAGGGGGAAAAAGGGTCGTAGACCCCTGCTATAGTGAGCCTATTTAAAAAGTAGAGCCTTGTGAAATATTGTGTATGTGTACTCAACTAAATTATGTACAGTGTCCAATGTTTGAAAGATGTTCGTGTAGCTGTCCCTCTTTAGTAAACTTTAGTCTTGTTTTCCTTTTTTGCTCAGTTTTACTATGTCGACACCATTACCTTGACTTCCCACATTGCAGCTGAGTGACCTTGGCCACTTGTGTTTTCTGAGGACACTGTGGCAAGTGTTAGTCTGTGTACGACGTGTTAAACCTTTAATGTTGCATTTCAGTGTTCGTTGCTTTACTCCCTGAATCCCTGAATTTATGGCACGATGCACATAAAAGATAAAAATGTTTCATTCATTGTTTGAGTTTAGTGAAAAGAACAACATTGACAGAAAATGTGTTTCCATTAAAAACGAGCCATTCAGTGGCTAAGTGGTTAGCACACACTTAGATGAAGGTTCTGTGTTCGTTTCCTGGATCACATGGGCTTTTCTCTCTGGAGTTTATGTGTTCCCTCTCTGTCTGGGTTTTTTTTCTTGCTGCTCCAGTTTCCCCCATCAACTCAAAACATACAGTTGGCTAAATCCTCCAGCTTGGTTGTCATGACCAAGCCTACTTGGCTCGCTCAAGATCTGGGGATGGATACCTGGTTGCCCTTCTCCTGACAGGTTTCCTCTCATTTCTGTTCAAAACAATGAAGTATATCCCAACTACCTAGCCTCAAACACATTATTACAGTAAACTGTTCAGTAATTGTAATTTAAATACAAATAGATAGCATTTGCTCTCATGTAACTCTTATCAATGACATATAATATGACACTTGCATGCAGTTTACAACCATGGCTGAAGTATTTGCAACTTTTTATCTGCAAATCCTAAGGTATTATAGGACGATATTTTCTAGGTGTAAAATTGCAAATAAGTCATCACGTTAACAATTAAAAACTATTACACAGATATAGCAGTTATAAAGCTGCCCCACAGCTTCAAACAGGAATGTTTTATTATTTCTTCAAAATCTTATTTCCATCCCTTTTGAAATATTTCTATAACTCCTCAGCACCTCCTAATATCCTTGAGTGTCCCTCTAAAGTACAGTTCCAAAATGTCACTTTCCAGTTTATAGGATGTAACTTTATATTTTTATATGTGATACCATAAAGTTTACCTCAAAAGCTCTGGTCCCTTTATGTCCTGCAAAGTCTGGCAAGTAAAACCTTGGGAACTGGAAAATTCAAGGCTAATTAGCGGCGCAGTCTGTTGCCACGTGAAATGCGATCTTTGCTGGATGACAATATGGCCATTCATTTTTCACTATCTGTTTGCAGATCAATGAGCTGAACATATCAAAAGCCAAAAGCTGGACATTTACTCTTGGCAGAGATCTAATAGACACCAATAACATTAGACAGTCTTTTCAAAAATAGATTCATGTTAGCTCCCTTAATGCTCATATTATTCTCATGTTTCATTGGCACAGGGAGCCATTTCTGTCTCATTGACCTAATGTTTTCCAGTTGGCTGCTATTACCTGCTGTATCACACAAGCTGGTTGGTTGATTGGTCAAGTGGAGGTACCATTGTGGGGGTCCACAGCTTACATCTGTTACTCATTTACCAGTTTTATGGTTTATACTAAGGCAACTTCCACTGCATTTAGGTCATCTTACTAGTATAAAAAAACAATATTTAAATAGAAAGGCACCATAGTGTTACATGCCTTACAATTGTATCACGCTTACAAGCATGTGTTGACAAGTTTCTCAAAGCATTACACTAGTCATCATTCGTTCATTGCATACATATTGTATTGTAGCCACAGCTGCTCTAGGGAAGACTGACAGAAGCGATGCTGCCAATCTGCACCATCGACCCCACCGCCACTTCCACACTGCATTCACACAGGTACTCGGTCAAGTGTCTTGCCAAAGGACACGACTATCTAACATTGCAAACGCAACGATGGCAGCATGTAGTAAAGAGGTACTTTATAAATATATAAAATGGATGTGAATTTGGCACAATTCCCCAGTGGAGGAATTTGAAGCCTGTTAAGATTTGCTAAGCTGTGTTTACAGCAATACATTGCTATCATACTATTGTGCATATCATATTGATTTACAAAAATACAATTAGTAAATCTCAACGTCTTTCAGACGTAAGTCCAAGTCACATTGCTTTCAACCCATCTTAGTTAGTCTAGTCACCAGACACTAGTGATAGCAAACACTAGTGTCAAAATGAAGCAAGTGTCTTTGTGCCCTTCCCCTGAGAAACTGCAGCTGATTATTTATCCGAGGAGCAGATTGTGCCGCTGGGCCTGGCCACTCTTTAGCAACTCCACCCTCATTTATTTTGTTTTGGAGTCAGCTGTGTCCCCAAAACCAGTAAGTTTGCAGAGTTATGCAGAAATCTACCTCCTTCCAATGGGCATTGCTGCAGTGTGTGTCCTCAGGCCCAACAGTGGCCTGTGGTGGAGGTGCTGAGTGACACGGTCCTCTGGGCCTCTCTTCTTTCAGCCTCTGCCTTCCTGTCTTTAGGAGCAAATGACTAGAATTCAAAGTCAGAACGTGTACATGTGAGTGGGGCCAACATTCTGCCCTCTTTAAAAAAAAAAAAATAGGACCAATCCTAAACTAGACACTGGCAGGCTGAACTTCCCAAATAGTAGAATAGAATTGGGTTTTTCTTTGCAACAGAATGATGCAGTTACAGCAATGTGGGATATCGACAAACCTTACCATGTTTTTGGTTGGGGACATAGAGTATGCTGCTTAATTTGTTGAGAGGAAAGATATCAATAAGCCAAAAAAATGTCTTGGGACAATATATATTTATCAAAAAATATTACAGTTTAAAATGTAGCTGCTTGAAGGATAAAGAAATTGAGCACACTTCTCAAGTGGCTCCAGATAACTCCTTTCGTATGACAGCTTTGTTGCTAAATGCAGCAAACCTTAAACACTTTCAATCTCCACTAACACTTTTACTCTTTCTCATTTGAAAATCTGCACTTATCCTCCTGCTTTCTCTTATCTTTAAACATATTCCAGCAGGAAAATAAGACAAGGCGCACATGAATATTTGATGAGGTCCAAGTAGGACGTCAGCCAAGTCTGAACTTTCTACTCAACTTTTAGTCCAATTCATATGACTCAATGCATTTATCTCACCCACTGGCAGCCTCCGACAAAGCGGCAGTGTGACCTTTTGTGCATTGGACAAGATCTGTATCACTCCACAACCTCTCGAGAGCCATAGTTTGTAATAAATATAATTCTGTGTGGGTGCCGTCTGAAACTTTTGGCTGAGGACCTGAACTAATTGAAGCGCACTGATAACGCCAATGGAATCTTTCCCATCTTAAAAGCTCGTCCGATAAACCAAATGTCAACGCGGGCTGTATCTTGATTGTTGGACTGCACTCAAAGTCTATGGACCCTGCCAACTGAAAAGAGCCAGTCACGCAAGGGGCTCTGCTCAAAACAGAACCATGTGTGGGCTCGGCGTAAGCTAACTTTAATACCCAAAAGAACCTTTCTTCTACTCCAAATGTCTTCAAATTATATGACTATTAAATAACTTTTTTAGGCTGTGAACTATAGGAAATGATATCATTAAAGGGCTGGGTAATTTCTATCTCAGGTTGCTATACATACACAGTAATGTACATGCGCTTATGTGTGTGTGTGCTGTTCACAGATGCTTGGCACAGACTGATTGACTCATAGTAACCTTATTTCAATAATGTACCACCCAGAAAAGAACTGGGAAGACAAAACGAAAGCAGCTTTAATCTTAATCTTTGTTGAAATAAATAATTCCCCTAACGATCACTTTCAATTTAGCTATTGGCACAGATAATAACAGACTCTGCTTTATAATAACAAACTGCTGTCGAGCTAATCCAATTGTTCTGCCGACCAAACCCTCGAGTACTATAATATATGGTCGTGTTTATTAGGCTTTATTGTATTGGTGGCTGCCTGTTTCTTAGAGTGAGCTCATGGTTTGATTAAATTTGACCAGGAAGGTTTTTATAATTCAGTTTAAAACTTCGCTGAGCAGCAGAGTGCAGCCTGTCAATCACTCTTATCGAGTTATCTCCATCTTAGAAATTACAAGAAAGAAGGGCTCAGATTACTCTGGGTTGGGCTATATTTATAGTGTTTTAAGGGATAGTCGGAGGTGGGTGGCTATGAATGACAATTGTTTTTCATTTCACAGTTGCTATAGCTAGCTACACATTTAACCAGCTTCCTGAAAAAGTAGAAGAAAAAAAAAAACTTGCTCACAAGATCGAAACTATTACAAACTTGTTACATATTATTGAGGTCAAACACACAGTATAGTCATAATGTATTATGCACAGCACTCAGCTCATCAGTAAACGTACAATATTAATGAGCTGAATTTTTGCCTGTTTATTCTGATGGATTTGTACTTCCTTCTCGTGAACATTTCAACATTGTTATAGCGGAGCCACATTTAGGTTTGTGCAGAGCTACGATCCAGTGTATAACGGCGACCAATGCTTTTGCGGTTAACGGGTAAATGCTATTTCAGATGTTCCGAAGTTCAACGCTGCTCCATTTATTTGTCTTCCATTTTCAGGGGGGGCGCTTATATAGAGGCATCAGAACAGCCAGCGGCAATAACAATCCTTGTCTTGTGCAGATCCTTTTTACATGATTACTGGCAGACGTCCAGGCTCGCAAAGGACTGAAACAGGGCAAATCAGGCAAACCACATAAAGAATAGAAATAATCTCCTTCCAGTCACTCTAATATATGTTCCACTGATTGCAATGCTGTTGATAATATCTTTAAACTTAGACTGTGGGGTAACATATTTTGACCCGGCCCTTGCTCTATCTAAACACCACATGGAGTAACAATAGTTTATAGCCTGTGTACTGCATTGGCCAAGTGACCAGGATTTACTGTTCTGTCAATTTGACCAAATGCAAATGTAATGCAGCATATACAAGGCTTTGCTAGATTCAGCCACGACTGAAGACTCCCAGTGAATAGAAATAGAACCACATTAGCACACGGTCTTTGATCTGATGAATAAATTACAATCTTATTCATTTTCTCTGGTGTCACTGAAATTAACCCAGAATAAATTGAATGCCATGCACATAGTGAGGTCAGACTTTTTCCTATTGTTTGACCCTATCTATAGATTTATTCAAAGTTTATGTGCTGTTTCTATTGAGCAACAAAGATCTCCATTCTCCCAATTGTAGGCAACCCATGGGATCAATGTAATCGATTGTTCCCTTGTTGACCCCATGGGGAGAAAGTGTATGTTTGGTCCTATCTCATGGTGATACAGAACTACACTATAGGTGGCGTTTATAATCTGCACTAGCATTTATTGTTTATTAATTAAATCATCAAATTAGCTCTACAAATCTACAACCCTTGTATTTACTTGTGTGTTTTTAAATTCTAAATTGATTTCAAATAAAAAGGAGGTACCATGTTACTTTACAGAACTGTATTTGGCATAATCTTTGAATAAGTATTTTCATGGTAATAATTTCTGATCTGATATGTGCTTGTTGGCATGATGTTTCCATCCTATAACCAGGCTAGTAAAAACTCTGCTGCCAGTATTAATATATACTGTAGTAATAACTCTACTTAAGCCCCTTATCACCAAAGCAGGTGGCATATACTGCAGGTTGGCAATACTAATACTACAATGCTATAATTTAGAACTATTGACACTTTTGTGGAATAGCTTTGTATGCCCTACAAACACTCTTAGTATGACCCATATCGCCAAGAAAAATGTGATAAATTGCTCTTTGGTTCGAGCCGAGCACTTGACTGGGGTGACCTGATATTTTGCGGATTCCCCAGTGCTGAGTTTCATGAACAGACAAACAATGAGTGATCAGTCGACTGTGACACACTCGTGTTTCGAGTAGCAGGTGGCAGCGCTGTGAAAGCATCCAGCCTTTTGTTCCTCATTAACTGCTGTAATGTAAACTCCTCTCGCCGTCTGAGAGTCGGCCTACTGTCTGTCGCACTACATCATTATTCATAGGTACGAGATACCTTGATAAAAAACGCACACATTTATTATTTGGAAAAAATAAGGGTGAATTTGCTGTACTGTATTTGTGTGTGTGTTAAGTCTGTTTGTATTTTATAGAATGCATTTGAAATATCGGTAACACTTTAGAATATGGCCCAGTAACTCCTAGGTATCCCTGGTACTTACAGAGGTAATTACCAGGTACTTGCAGTGGTATGGCCTGGTAACTCCGGTGCCATGCCATTGGTCCGACAACCCGTTAGTCCGACGTCTCATTATTACAAAAATATAACCCTAACACTAACCCTAATGGCACCTCTACTCAATGGGTGATTTTCAGAATAATGAGACGTCGGACTAATGGGCCGACCTCGTAACTCCTAGGTACTTACCTAAACGTACCACTGTAAGTACTTGGTAATTATCTCTGTAAGTACCAGGGATGTACTACAGTAACTACCTAGGAGTTACCGGGCCGTATTCTAAAGTGTAACCGAAATATCTGCCTTGTTCTGATCTATACCATAACCAAATTGTCTTTAGCAGTACTCAATGATCAGAGTAATTTCAATTATTACCTTTTTAATTATCAATGGATGCCCTTGAGTTGATTATCTGTTTATATGTGTGTCAGACTTCATCATTGTCCCATATTCTCTAGCTTTAGCTTAACACATTGGTCAAAATATGACCTTAACCGCTTAACCCCTGCCTAAACCGAGTGTATTTTCTCCAGCTTTACTCAAATCCATAGAGCCCATAAGCCTATAGGCCAGTGTACTGTAACACCTCATTTGAAAGCTAAGACCTACAAGACTTATCTAAATGGATCTTTTTCAACGCGTTGTCTCCATCGCTTTTTGTTGGGTTTTCATCACATATTTTCCACATTTTCATCGCCTTTTTTTTTTTTACGTTTCTGTTGTTCAATAGCTGTTCTTTTGTCACACATTATGTCACTTTTTCATCACACATTTTTTGTCACTTTTCTGTTGCTCTTTTTGCCACGTTTTCGTCTCTCTGTTGTTGCATTTTCATCCTCGTTTTCGTCTCATTTTTGTCACTATTTTGACTCTTTTTTTTTCCAAGAAGCTTTTAGATTTGGGTAAAGCCCCACTGGAGAAAATGTGCTCGGTTCAGCTGGGGGCTAAGAGGTTCAACTTCCACATTTCTGTCTGGAATAGCTGCCATGTTTTGTACATTTTGCGT
The DNA here is from genome assembly GCA_007210695.1 of Neogobius melanostomus. Classification (NCBI taxonomy): domain Eukaryota; kingdom Metazoa; phylum Chordata; class Actinopteri; order Gobiiformes; family Gobiidae; genus Neogobius; species Neogobius melanostomus. The sequence goes on along the minus strand of VHKM01000106.1, from coordinate 2,666,575 downwards.
ACATGCAAAGAATGAGGGCCAAGTTCATGCAATCGATTCATTTGTACAGGGCAATTGCCTCACATGAAAGCATGAATACTGCCGGAACCGTCTCAAAAACCCAGTGTGAGAGGAAGAACCTCTTGGAGAACCACATTTAGGGGTTGTTTCAGATTATATACTGTATGACGATTCAGCCTCTCATCCGCTTTCACTTTGGAGCTTGGTCATGTATTACTTGTGCAGTGTTAACCGACATCTGTGTAACTTTAAAAACTTCAAAAGCAGTTCTTCAGGCTGAGGGAGTGCGCAGCGGACTAGACTTTGGAAAAATCCTGGCTCTTTTTCCCAAGTTCTTGCCAGCAGACTTTGTTATAATCGCATGTTGACTCAATTAAGGTACCAGAGGAGGTTGTAATTAAGTCTGCAGATCTCTCTTGGGCTGAGCCAGAGGCGCTTTGGCTCGTTGGAAACCATGCAGCAAATTGAAGACGACACTGCAGAGAGATGGTATTTTGTGTTGCAGCCTTTTTGAGATGATCCATTATGCGCACCCGATGTTATAAATAGTATTCTTCCTCAGCTGATTCTGTGGCTATTTTTATTGTGTGTGTGTGATCGGACAAAGCCTCTGCACATTAGAAAGAAAAGCAGTTGTAGCAGATGCTGACTCACAGTGGAGAATATACTGGCTGCTCAGTTGATGTTTTGACATTAAAACTGCAGCTCAGTGCTCACTATGGGAAAACGTGGTGATATTTAAGTTCATATCGAATGTGCTTAACTTCGTACTTTGCACTGGTTTGTTTGAAAAATAACACAATTTCATAAAACATATTAAAGGTTTTTGACGAACAATACATGTCTAGATTTGCAAAGCCATCCAGAACATGCAGAGAGCCATGCCTTGTCCACTTCTTCAAGATTTATTCATTTGGATGGTCTGAAAAAGCAGATTTCAAATGTTTGTTCTGGTATTATAATGTCAGAGAAGCAACTGTTTCCATGGTGTCTTGGTACGTTTTATTCCTAACCCTGAAGTTTAAACCATTTTCTGTTCTGAAATGCACCGTGTTAGTTTAGCAGTTCACATTTCAGTGATTTCAAACAATAGTTGTCAGAAATGTTGAAGTCAGTGCTGCCCTATCCTCCCGAAATGCTGTTAACTGTGATTTTTACGTGTTGGGTGCCTTTATTCCTTGTTGTGCTATGTTCAAATTCAATCAGACATGACTTATTCCCATAATGTAACACTGAGAGATCTTCCCTGTTCAGTTAAAATACATTACATGCATGTTGGCTGTTTTAAGATCCGTCATCTAGATTTTGAAGCTTTAGCTGAAAATTGCTACATCAAACACTTGAAGTCACAACCATAAACATACATGATATCCTCTGTAAAAACCCTAAGTGATGCAAAATATTTATGTAGGCATTTTATGTTTATTTAGAGTACCTTTTCTCCCTGTTGGCATTTGCTTAAGATCAATAGGTTCATTCTTTCAGCCACTTTAGTAAATGAGACAGAGAGGAGAGCACTGCTGTAATGATTTTTTTCTAAGGAGTCACCACCAACAGCAGAACAGAAGTCATGTAACTGTACACATGCACATCCATATGTTGTTTCAACGTTGATTATACTATCCGTGTTGTTGTCGTGGCTATATTTAATTCTCTCTAACCCTTCCTCTGTCCCGGTCCAATTCAGGAGTGAGTAGTTGCATGGTAATCCTATATGCTGCTAATGTCCTTGAGCTTTACAAATCAATACTGATATATGACGGCTGTTTTGTCCCATAAGAACACAATGCTGAACGGTTGTGCAAAACAAAACACGTTTCTAAACTGTTATGACAACAACAGGTTATTTCATTGGCGTGTTTGTACTTTTGTAGTACACCCGTATTAATTTATTTAATTGTATGTTTTTGGTATGTATTAAGAACACTTTACACATTTTGGTGAGACACTGCAGGTGAATAGTTAAAAAAAACAGCAACATTAATTTAGCGATATCTATTTGAAACATTGAGAAAAATAACAAATGTAATGTTTCAGCCAAAATTACGGATATTAAGGGATGTTAACCAAGGGGCCAGTTTCAACAATATTTAACTGTCATATCGTTTGGCATTTCTAGAAAAAGAAGAAGAGCTTTATTTATATAGCGCCTTTCACAGACATGGTCACAAAGCGCTTTACATGAGAAATTTGACATTCACCCCACACTCTAAGCTAAGTTGGTGGTAAGCTACCTGTAGCTTCAGTTTCCCCTGGGGGAGACAGACAAAAATGTTTTCGTAACTGCACACATCTGCACCAACGGTCCCTCTGACCACCATCATTCATTCACACATCATTCATTCTGGCCTATTGTACATGTTTTTAGTGGTAGGGGAAACCGGAATACCTGGAGGAAACCTACGCAGACATGGGAAGAACTCCACACACAAAGGCCCCGTCCAGGTGGGAATCGAACCCTGGACCTTCTAACCGCTGCGCTACCGGGCCGTCCTTAAGAAGTTAACTCTAGGAAGTTAACTTGCATAATGCTTATCAAACAATAAAAGTGCTTGCCTATAATTTTCATAAATTGTCACCAACACACGCTAGTTTCTTTGTGTACCAAAATATATGCACAAATGCAAATTATTTCACAAGCAACCCCAGTCTCCCCCTAATTGTGGACAGACAGGCACCAAGACTTTATAGATAATATCCCAAATTTGCCAAGGTAACAAATTTAGCAAAACCATTGAATGTGATGTTTGGATTCATCAAAATTGTCCTTTATGAACTCACAAGTGTTATCAACCTACCATTCTACTAACACATTATTTTGTGTCTTTTCAGAGGGGCCTCCTTTGAATTCCACGAACTTCATGATAAATGAAACAACAGGGTCATTGCAATCTGCCTCACAATCTTCACCTTTTACTACATCTGGGAATAAACAAAGTATGTCTTCAAGTTCGCTACCCACCCGTTATCCCAGGACTCCGGACAATACACAGAAAGAAGAAACAACATACCAGACTCAAAGTGAAAACTCTTCTCTATCCCCATCCCCACAAAGAACAACCTAACTTTTTATTCAGAGATTACTAATCCGACTGCTCGCAAAACCACACCGTCTCAACCACCGTGGTCGAACGCAACTCTACCCCATGAGCCATCCCCGCAGAATGTAGCAACCGTGAGCTCATTTCCTCGTCATTCCCTAGAGCCCTCTAAAGTGGCTTTTAGTGACTACCAGGCAGACCATGTCATACCTAACCCTAATACTGAAACATCCAGTAACTCTCTAGACATAACCCATATTAGCCCTAGTAAATCACCCCCATTCATCAACCCACCTCTTCTAGTAGCTCCTGGTTATAATGTTGTTAGCCCTCACCCGACGTCACCTATTTATGAACCCATGGAAAGCCCACCGGATGATATTTTCCCCACTGATAGTCTGGACATCGACTGGGGATCAGGAGATTACTTGGAGACAATGTCATACATGGGATCCGATGGGGTGGACTATTCTCTGGTTACAAAGGTGCCGACAGAGATGTTTGATATGGACGAGGACACGGAAAGCTACGATACATCTTTCCCGACAAGGGTGGGCCTATCACTAACCTCAATGCAGCATTTTCTACACTCTCCAAGCCTTACAACAGCACATTTCCCCTCTCACTTTGCAATCGAGCCCACGCCATCAATCGCCCTGCACACTGACATAGCGGAGTCCGCGAACTCGGACTGGCAAGATCATTTTACGATTGAACCTACAGACGTCCTCCTGCCCGATATGAACAGCTTAGAATATTACTCGACTCAGCAGGAGAGTTCGAATAGCGGCGCTGAGCAAAGGGGCAACGTAACGGTAGTCGGTGTGACTGATTTAACGCCTACGATAAGCTTTGACAACATCACCAAAGACGAATCTTCAAGTGATGTTTCGGGGATGGAGCCTGGTTTCGACTTTACTGACGTGACACCGACAAACGCGTCCAATAATGATCTAGAACCTTCCAAAACCGCCGGCCATTTTGTATCAAAGTGGAATAGTGAAATCGTAGCCTCTACTACTAGTCAAATCGAAGTATTAAATAATGCAACAGGGTCGCTTACAGATGAAGTTGAACTTACTCCTCACTGACCGATGTGCACTGGTTTGTGACCGAGCCGTTCCCGGAAACTACTATGCATTCCACCCCTGTTCTCAGCACAACTGTAGCTTCTTCATCTGTTCCACCCGATAGTTACGCCACTTCTACAACAGAAACTCCCCCAAACACGTCCATAGATAATGATGACACCACCATTCCAGTTTCAAATGCTACTCCAGACACAGTCACATCGGGAACCCCAGTAACAGTGGGCAATCAGGGGACGACCGAAGATGGAGGTGACATCCCGGTCACGCTGACCTTGTCACCAGAGAACACTGAAGCAGATACAGGGTTTACCACTGCGGCAACAACTGTCAACACCACTCCACGTCAAGACACCCCCAAAATGACTACAGCGACCGAGATGTCCAAAGATGTCTCCGTCAGCAACACCATTAAACCCTTAACCACCACCAAGCCTGCCCGAGAGTATCTTTGCGACATTACCCAGCCTGAATATTTGGTGAAAATAGGTAGGTGGATTTGATAGGATGAAAAATAATTCTGTACACATTACATTTAACCTCTCATCCCCCACCTGAACCGAGCACATTTTCTACAGTTTGTAGCCAAATTTGAAAGCGTCTGGGGAAAAAAGCGTCAAAATAGCACAAAACAAGACGATAATGAGGATGAAAGCGCAACACACAAAACATAAAAAAGCAACAAATAATGACAAGTAAGCAATTGAAAAGTGACAAAAATGTAACAAAAAAGCCACAAAAGAGCAGCAAAAAAGTGATAAAAAACCGATGGAAAAAACGAGTAAAAAATAGTGACGACAACATGGCAACAACATAAGGAAAAAGATCAGTTTATATTAGTTTTTTTGGTCTTTCAAATGAGATATTACACTGGCCTATAGCTCTCCAGGCAAGAAACTTAGATTTGGGTAAGGTCAGCCGAACTGGAGAAAAATTCGCACTCGGTTAAAGGTGGAGCTTAAGAGGTTAAGACACGCTTTAAAATTAACTTTATACTTTAGGTTTTCCCTTTGGGGCCACAATTGGATACGCCAAATCTCAAGTCAGAGACATTCTGAAAGCGGAATTCAACAAATCAGTCGAGCTACAGGTAAGTGATATACAAATTGTATTATTGTATTGTGCTATTGTAATGACTGATATGGCGAACTCAAAGTCAAAATTTACTCCGAACAATGAGCTTCTGTTGCCACAAGATGTAGACCTGTCAAATACAAGCACCTAAATGATTAATTTAGACTAGCCACAGATTTGATCATGATTAGATTAAAATTGAAAAGATGAAAAGCGAAATAATGTCAACAGGCAAAAAATACTGACTTCCAAAGTCCTAATATTTTCTAATATTTCCCCCTAAAATCCGAGTGTAGTGTGAGTATTTGCCTATATTGTTCCATTTGTAGACAAATCAAGATACTTATGTGAAGATGAAGATTTTTTAATGTAATCATTTTTGGACATTTCTATTTTTTTACTGAATGGCATACTTGCTTGCAGTATTTTAGCGGACGACATGATTGTGTATTCTCTAAAACTAGCCCCCAAAACGTTCAAATCTTTTTTTCTCAGGAAGAAGGGTGTATAAAAGCTACAGGCTCAAAGCAATCCCCACACCTAATATGTGCTTGGCATCGCTTTAATTACATAAACACTCTTATGATGTGTCTTCAAATACTTCAGAGTCATGGAGACGAACCCTGAAGCCAAAGCACTTCCTCTGTTTTCTTATCTGTGCCTCTGTGACAAACAAACAAACGACACGGTCCAGTCACATAGAGGCAGGCCACCACCACAAAGACCAACCACTGTCCTAAACATCTTGTAGGTGTTTGAAGCGCCTCCAAAGTTCGTGTTCCGAGTGGTGTCAGACCAGGTGGTGTACACAGCCATTTCTGTCATCAATGCACTGCAGAGATCGGGACGGCGCTTTTTGTCATTATCTCCCAGCTGGGCCTCACCCGATTATAAATATCAAGTCCACACAGGTACAGAGAACCTTTATTAAAACTGTCTGTCATGGATCGGTGACTTGTTGTTTGAACTTTACTTTCTCTACATCATGTGCAGTGTTACAGTTTGTTCCCAGCCATGTAGACGTGAGGTTTTGCAACTTCACCGAGAGCATTGAGAGAGGCTTGACTCGTGCCTACGCAGAAGTCCGTCGGCGACTGAAGGAGTCAACAAATTTCACTGTTCATGTGAGTGGATCAGTCTGTGGAAGCACGGACTAGATGAGTTCTAATATAGGAAGTTGTTTTTTGTCAATATGTCTTTGTGCCTTTTATACAAACAAGGTGGATGTAATTAGTACATTTAGTGTGGGAAATGTTGAAATTTGGGGGGAAATTTGAAAACTGATGTAGAAGAAGAGGTGTGGTCAAATCAATTATTACATTAGATCAGTGATTCCACATCGCTGCAGTTATAACAAACACCTTAACTTGAAACGTTGAACAAAATGCCAAAATAAAGCTGTTTACAATGATCTACTCCGGGGGTTCTCAACTAAAGGGGACTCACCCTCAACCTGAAATGATTGTTTTTCAAGCATAGTAAATCAAAAAAGGACATTACCAAGCAAAAGCCCATAACCACTTTTTCTGCAACCCTCATTTTGGTTTGTTTGTACATTGTTAATTTGGTGATGTTCTTTGTTTGTAGTAATTTGATCCAGAATTACAACTATTTATAAATTAAATAAAGTAGTTGCACCTCTGTATCTGTATTTTAGACCGAGGGCCAGACCAGATACTTCATATTTTCTGTTATTTCTTACCTTTCAGATTGTCAACGTCACAAATTCTCCTCTGAAAATTCTGGGCCAGCTGGCAAGGCATCCGGTTGATATTGTTTTTACAGTGCGTGGCTCGAAAGGTCATGTGATGGGTTCGGAGGTTAGCAACGCTCTCCTGAAGCTCACTATGGTTGAATTCAGCTACTACATGGGCTTCCCTGTACTGCAGATAGCCGAACGTGAGTTATTAAATTACATTAAATCTTCCTAAGACATTCTGTTTTGCTCATCAACATTGTCAAATATTATCTCTCTGCGCCTGCAGCTTTCCATTATCCAGAGTTAAACACGAGCCAGTTGCTCCGCTCCTCCTGGGTTAAAACTGGTACAACTGTTTCCATGCATATTTTTTGCATACTTTTTTGTTGCTGTCATTACAGTAGAGATGATGCTGGTTATTTTCTGCAGTCCTTTTAGGTGTCATGGACCAAAAAGTGAATGAAAAGACGTTCCAGGCCAACATCGAGCGCCGATTTGCCACTTTACTTGGGGAAGCAATGGGTTTAATGCGGCGTGTCAAGAGAGCTACTACTGTTGGCAACAGCAGTGTTCAGGTAAGACATTGCATTTTCAGACAAATTATGTACATTGAAATTTGCCAGTAAAATATTCATGGGAGGACATTATGCAAAATTGACAATTTAGAGCTTTTTACTATAGTTACAATATTTCAAAATTTCCATATACATAAAGTTGTATTTTTATCCAGTTGCACGTGTAATCTCTGAATCTATACGTTTGTTAAGTGTGACGTCACGACTTCCGCTTCCTGGTCCTAGCAGACAGGCAAATATGCGACAAAAAAACTCTTTAAAAAACCATCAATATTTCTGAAACTCAACAGAGAGTTACTGAAGCTACTTAGGTTATATTTACTAAAGTTGCTACTTCCGGGTTTAGCGGAGCTGCTGCGCCGTTAGCATTTTTCTCCGCTAACCCGGATGTACCGATTTGGTAAATATTACTTTCATAGCAGTAGGTACAGCATTTTTGGCTAATGGGTCAGATAAATAAGTATGTTCAGTAACTCTCTGTTGAATTTCAGAAATATTGATTGTAGTATTAAAGAGTTTTTTGTAGTTTCTTGCCCATCTGCGGACCCGGAAGTAGAGTTGTGACGTCACCACTTAACAAATGTATTACAAGTGCTGTGACGCTTGTCATACAATGCTCCTCCAGTTTCCACTGAGCTCCACCCGCAGCCTAGCCTGGCTAACGCCAGACTAAAATCACAAATGATATTTAGTCTGGGGACCACCAATTCATTTTCTCGTAGGAGAGGTGTGGTTCACGATTGTCCATAGCCGTTTATTGGGCGCTACGAATGTCTATCATGCGGCTGCACGTAGCCATAGCCAATCGTATCATCGGATCAGATGACATGTGACGTACCTGCTGTAAACTTTTGAGCTAAACTATTTAGAACACGTTTAAAGCTTGATCGAAAGATGGCGTCGCGTCTGCTGCTGTCATGTTGGATCCGCAAATATTTTTTACTTTTTTTATCCCTAAACAAACTACAAGCTTCTATCGTCTTGCCGTCCCTCCTCGTTCTGTGATTGGTCCCCAAATCCATGCGAAAATGTCGACCATGGTCCCCAGGCTGTTGTGAAGTTCGAAAAGAGTCGAGCGCACACAGCAGTCTGGCGTTAGCTAGGCTACCCGCAGCCCTACATAACCAGGAAGTGCTCCGACACCCCCCCTTTGCTACTACAAAAACAACATGCTGTAACACCTTCTCATAGTATGTCCCAACTCTGTTGCTACATTTGTGGAGCTGGAAAGGAATTGGAGTTTGTTGTAATGGGGAGCGAGGGGAGGAGATTCTTAAAGCCTGTATAGGAAATTTTTACAAAACTGTTTTAGATCAATATCATTTTTAACCAACAATTTGTAAGGCCGTGATCGAGATGTGTTCCTTGATCACTGTTTCGGAGCCCTGCGAGGCAACACGTGTGGTGATGTTGGGCTTTACAAAACAACTTGATTTGATGCGTTTCAAATGATCACCAAATACCTGTCAAAAGCATAATACCCCTTTTTTCACAAATAAGCATGAACGTAGTCATTCCCTGATGCACTCTCAATCTAGCACGCTTGAAAACGCAATCATTATGAGAGCTGCAATGTTTACCACCACTGGAAGCCTCCCAGTCGTACAATCAGTCTGTAGCTTTTGTTTAGACCCAACACCTGCTCTGCTCCCCTCTTAGGGGACAGGACACGGCCCGGTCTCCATGACAACCGCATCCCCTTCACCCAGGGGCGAGCCACTCCAAAACCACAACCTCATCAGTCCCGGTTCTTTCTCCTCTTCCCTGTATAGACTCTGTTACTTGATGGCTTCTTTTCTTCACAGAGCTACCAAGAAATCAATTATTCATTTTTTTTCTTCTCCTGCCTGTATCCTGCATTTGTAATGATTAGGAGCGTGTTGCTGTTTCTGCTTAAACGCACACAGTTTTTTGGGCAGGGGAAAGTTGAAATAACAGGCCTCTTACACAAAATGAGACCTGCATATTTGATATTGCCATTACAGTTATCTTTTATATTAGTGGCAAAGTCATATGATTTTAGTCAAGCCAAGTAGAGCGACAGCCTTTCTGTGTTTGACCTTTGTGCCCTCTCCATCATTTTAGAACAGTAGTCAGGTGCAATTTAGGTCGCTGACGTCTTGGCGGCCTCTCAAAAGGCTTTTTACAATCACTCAGTATAATAGCCTTTTGTGTATTGACACTTATAAAAACACTTGTCCCTTCCTGCCTTGATAGCCCCATGCCGTTTCAAAGGCACTTACTGTACTATCTGTGTAGAACAGACCTTGTTGGAATTATTTGATCTATTACGATTTTGGTAACAAAATGTCTCTTGTTGCTTCTTTTACCCTCTCAATTTTAGAATCAGTTTGTGAGTTACTTTCATACATATTTTACTTGATTATATGAACACTGGGTCTATACATTATTAATCCAATATATTGTTGTACTTGTTTTCAGGCCATGGAGGAGAAAATTAGACCTCTGCTATGTCCTATAACAATGCAAAACACTACATGAATAGTTGCCCTGCACCCCTTAGTAAAGATTTTGTCTTGTTTGCACACACACGTACAAATCCACGTGTATCTCATAAGATAATATGCTACTGTCACCTATCAGCCTGGCCGGAGATGAAAGGGGTAGGATAGGATTGAGGTCATCCAATAACACACATTGGGGCTGCCGTCTTTCCACTCTAATAAACCAAGCATGGAGTGGATTAAGCCTGGATCAGTGACTCTGCCCAACCATTTTTCTGTGTCAGCCCAGGCATGACCTACACTTCCAGTAATGCAGACAGCAGACTGGAGTGTGCCTGAGGGCATACAGTGGGAGACAGCACACACACACACACACACACACACACACACACACACACACACACACTACATCGGACAGGCAGCTACCGAGGGGTGGTCAAATAATAATTACTCACCAGCAGGGGATCTATGGATGTTATCAATGAGGTTATGACCCTTGGGTGTTTACTGTTGTAGCTTGTGTTTATGTTGTTTTCATTGTATGCAACTAGAGCATGGGGAATGTCAGGAGGGTATCAGCTCTTCGTTGCCATGGTAAATGTATGTGCAGTGCCCCAACTTGTTCTTAAAACTAAGGTTCTTTTGGTTCAGGGCTAAATTCTCCATTAATTGAGCATCAAAGACTTTTCAATTCATGCTGTAAGTTATAACTCTTCATAGTAGACACAAGCGGTTTGTTTAATTACCTATTTTCCTGGTCCTTTATTCATTTTACATGGGTGCTGCCATAATGTATGTACAGTATCTTCAGTTGTCAGCATGTCATACATAAAAGCGAACAAGGGCTGCACATTATATTGCCAAATTATTGTTATTGCCGTTTATTTGTTTATTTGTTATTAGGATCCCCATTAGTTGCCACCAGGGTAGCAACTAGTCTTCCTGGGGTCCATCACAATAATAAGAAGCATACAGAATACAAAATCCAAAGAACAAATACAAACAAAAAATAAACACTACAATATAGCGAGAAATAAAAATAGTAACAAAGCAGTAATTTTCTCCCAGTTAAGAGGTTTAAAATACATGAAAAAAAATGAAATTATGAAATTTAAAATGAATTTAAAATGAATTTAAAACATCTTAAGTTGTTTGCTCCCCTCGCGGGAGAGGGCAATCTGTTCCACTCAACAGCAGCTCTGTACAACACTGTCCTCTGCATTGCACAGGTTTTAGCTGCAGGAGTAAGTACTTGTTGTCTCGTATAATAGCTGTGCCTATCATGGACATAAATTATTTTACAATACAAGGGTCTCGGCTTCATCTTTTTACGGATGTTATAAAGAAGATAAGCAGATTTTTCACTAATCTCTTCTCAACATGCAGCCAGGAGAGAGTCAGATGTATGTTATCAATGCTCGTCCTTCGTGGACAGCGAAGAGCCAGTCTTCCAGCTTTGTTCTGCAATACTTGAAGCTTATGAATATCTTTCCTTGGAGCACATGACCATATAACCGAACAATAATCGAGATGAGACAATACTAATGACTGTATGACTTGTTTAACTAAAAAGCTTGTTAGATGACATAATCATATTGCAAGAAGCCACTACTGGTAATATTGCTCTGAGGTCTTCCATCTTTGTTTGATTTACAAATTATTGCTAACACAGCCAAAAACAAAAAACAAAGAGTAACTTAAGAATGTACAGATGCTTCGTTTTAGTCATGATTTTCTTGTTTTAGGACAATTTTAGCTGTTTAGTTCCAATAGTTTTTCTTGTTTTGTTCAAAAAAAAAAAATAATAATAATAATAATAATATATATATATAATTAAATGTAATAGAATGTTCTTTGTTGAAATAAATACTTATTCAAGGCAATTATTGAATATCGCAATTGTTTCTCATATCGTTCTGTCCTAATCTTATTAAATGTTTTCCTCATGTCTTCTTTCCAGGTTGTAAGTTCTGGTCGTCTGACTGGGTCAGATCACCCCTTGGAGATAGTGTATTTTGCGGAGGGTCCCGATGGAGAGAGGATACCTGCAGTAAAAACAGCCAGCCTACTTAACAGCCTGGATGTTCAAAGAGCGGCCATTGTTCTAGGATACCGCGTTCAGGGCATTTTGGCACAACGTGAGTAGTGTACTTTCTGGATTGTAACAATCCACTTTGTGCTTTCTAATGATGTCCCCTGCCTGTGCTGGTGCTGTATGTTTAAATGGACCTTAGAGCTAATTACTTCACCTGTAGATTGTGCCAAAATAATGTCTTCCTCATTAAGAGTCTAAACAAAGTATCAAAGCCTAATGAGTGCGCCTCTCGGGAGCTGTGTCGCTGCACTGTTCTGCACCGAACTTCCCCAGGGACTGAATGGGAGATAATTAAAACGACTGAAAGTCTGCACTTAAGTTTACTGTAATGGAAAAAGATTTAGCCTAGCATCTCTTTTAATATCTTTTGAAGTTTGTTTTTTAAAAATGCATGTTGTTCTGATCTAGACTGTGCTCTCATTGCAGCTGTGGAGAAAGTGGCTTCCTCTCCCTCTGAAAATGTGAACACAAACCTCTGGATCATCATAGGAGTGGTGATACCACTCCTTGTGGTCATCATTATAATCTCTATCCTTTACTGGAAACTGTGCCGCACAGACAAGCTGGAGTTCCAGCCAGACGCAATGACCTCCATACAGCAACGGCAGAAAGTGAGACTGGTATTTATAGTCTTAAGAGAATGTAATTTCAGAGTTCATTGATAGAAATGCAGTAGACATAAGCTCAAAGCAGTAGCAGTAGTATGCACATCTGCTGCAAGTTCTGAACTTAATTATTATGTTCAATAAATAAATAAAATAGAATAAATATTCTCATAAAGATTAGAATATGTATTATTACTTTATTTTCAATAAAATAATAATATGTTTTTATTGAAAATACATGTTCTCAATAAAGATGAGAATATGTATTTTTGCTGAGTGTTAAGAGATGCTACATGTTAAATAATTTTGGATTCTACTTTCCGGTTATCTTATTCTCTGCTCATCAACCAACTACTGTTTTTCATTGATTCAGTGTCCTGTCCTTGTGTTTTTTCTCCCCAACATCAGCTTTTCTCATATATAGCACATTTGTACTGCGGTAGAATCCAAAGATGATAGCCTATTCCTTAACACAATCATCTGTCATGTAACACCCCTGTTCTTACCCTCAGTCGATCAGTGAATCAAGGACCTCTCTGCTCAACAACGCACAGCCCTTGGACACAGAGGAAGGAGAGTTTAGTGAGGAAGATGAGTGGGACTCTGAGGAGGAAGAGTCTGGAGAGGAGGAGAGCAGTGTTAAAGGGGGGAAGGTATAGGATCGTAGTTGGTGGTAGACTAGAGTAGACTATCCCCTAGAGGTGGTTTTAGACACAGATGTAGTCTATGAAACAGTTTTATCCTTGTTTTGTGAAACATTCTTAATTAATGCTTTGACTATAGAAATTTCATAAGGCATCATATTTTTTAGAATCTAGAGGATATATAATCCTACAGCGTCCTTGGACATCCTTGTAGCATCAATTTGTTCAGTATACTCCTGTTTGACTTACTTTGGGTAAGGTTCTAACATTGCGGTCTGTTTAATGTTGAATAGGTCAATGCATTACAACTCAAACAACTAAATTACAAACACTTTAACGTGTAACCTTCTGTCAAGGCATTGGCCTTTCCTGACTAGACTAAAACCAGGGATTACCAACCAGTAGCTTAATAGCTAATAGCTTCCAACCTTTCCAAATAACTCCCCAAAGGCATTCTACACCCTGCCTGGATGAGTCACGTTTTGGATGCATTTTCTTGGTCTGAACATGTTGACAATCTGTATTTAGTAAAAAAAAAGTATAAAGAGGAAACTCAAACCATGTTCTTAAACTGTGTTGAAATGTCGTCTTGAGTGGTTAAATTACATTATTAGTCTCTTGCCCCATCCTACAGAAGAATCCTGAACCTTAGTATTATAAATGCAACACTTAAACAAATTCTTTCTACATTGACTCATTGGGACATTGCACAAGATACAACTAAAACGTACAGTATGACAAAAATATATCCTTTGTGTAAAAAATGATATAGTCCCACTTTAGTAGATGTAGTGTGAGTTTGTTATACAGTAATTCTGCGCCACACTGCTTTTGCTTAGAACCCCCAAAAGACTGCCCTAAAGAGCAAGCAGCAGACATTCAGTAAGAAGGAAGAGGAGGAGGAGGAGGAAGAAGTGGAAGAGGAGGAGGAGGAGGAGGAGGAGGAGTATGACGAAGGAGAGGAAGAGGATGGTGACGACACAGCTGGAGAAAATGAGAGTGGAACTTACGAGAAGCCCCTTCAAACAAACACAGCAAAACCAAAGAAAACAGCACAGTCAAACACAGAGGAGAAAGATAAAGTTTGGTCTCACAGAGGAGCTCAGAAGGAGGTATATTGTGCTGTAGCCATAGAAACCAGTCTGTGTTTGTGTTAGCCAGACTCTAAATCCCGCTGCCCAGAAACAGGATCTGTATGAGGTAGACTGTGTAGTCTATAATAGTGTAAATGTTCATTTGTGGTTGTCAGTCCCAAATGGCTATTAATTGAAGATTTAGCATTGTAGTTATCTCATTTTGATGTTCCTTTTGTGTGCAGTATTTTTCTAGATAAGCTTCATTAGCCAAGCCAAGTATCGCAGGAGTAGCAGCTTTTATGTCCCACAAATTTGCAATTTTAGATCTTAGCGGAAGTGTATTAACTGTCACTTATATTTTGTTTGACCAGGTTTCAGTGCCCAAAGTCCCGGGTTAGGCACACAGCAGGCATATAGTGAGATCTGAAATCTTCTGTTTACTCTTTGGCTGCTAGAAAGTCCCAAAGGGCTTCACATTCAAAGAGTCTTCCACCCCCTCCAGCTCAAAGGAAAAAAAGCAATCAACTCCCAGCCTTCCCATCGTCATCTTTCTCGGCACATTCATCTTCTTCATTCATTAATGTCTGACTCACTTTTCTGGCCTAATTATATTCTCGGAACATGCTTGTCTCTCAATGTGGCAGCCGATTCAAAGCTTGCATTGAAGTAACTGCTATTCTCGCTTGTTCATGTCGATAGCTGCAGACGCCCAGTGTAAAAGGCTTCGACTTTGCCAAACTGCACCTTGGCCAGCAGAGCAAGGATGATGTCATGGTGATCCAGGAGCCGTCTGGACCTGCGCCCCTCCCAATGTCCATTAAAGATGGCTTGAGTCCATCAGAGAACGGGGAAATACCCACTCCTGTTTCCAAAGGCTCCAGTACCAAAGCGTCCTATGCCAGTCGGAGGCGAGAGAGGTACAGATTAGAACTAGATAATACTGACATTTATTCTTGTATACTCACAAATGGACCATTGGGCAATACATACGCATACACTGAAGATTTGGCATTACAAGTCCATATTAGTGTCGTATTTCACTAAGAGCTTGCCTTCGGGTAACTGCATGCATTCTGTAGGGCCAGATTTTCTCATTAAAAACCCATAGATGCACAAAATTAGTCTCAGATGACATTTAATTTGTTTTTATTCCTCAACCCCCATGTTCCATTTTAGTTGAAGCGCAGTTGGAGCAGGCACTCACCCAGACATAAAGCTTCTGACAGATTCTTAGATCAATTATTGATGGACTTTAGAGAGACAGCTTTTTTGCTGATGTATTCTGCCACAGATTGTCGACATTACTTACCCTACTCCCCCTTCTCACTCAGTCATATCTGGGGTGCTGTTTATCTTATACTGACTGACATTGTGAGGATGTAGCTGAGCGCAATTCTCTGCTTCTATAGTTAATACCTAATGCCCTGAATTTGATCGGGAGGGACGTTAAAATTAACAATGAGGGAAGGTTTTGTTGTACTGTACAGTATGTCAGACAAGATTAAAGGCCATAGAATTAAAATCAGAAGTTTAATGTCACAAAGTCTGCATTCATTTATTTCAGGTTTTTGTATTGTCTAAGTACAGTATGTACAAAACCTACTAACCCTGTACTTTAGCTTAGATTCTTGTATGTCAAATGACAAGGTGTTTATTTCCAAAATTGTTCAGCCTTAAAGAAAAGCATGCTATCCTCTCTGCTTTTACCTGCATTTGATTATGCATGGGATTTTGACCTGTGAAGCTTGCCCTGCATTTTTATTATTGATGCTCCTTGTGTGTGTTTCTGGGCAGGATCTCGCCTTCTGACGGTGACTCGGTGGTAACTGACCATTCCTGCGATCGGGAATCAGCGGAGGACAACCTGAGAGGCCCGGGCACACCCAGTGACGCCAAGCACACCCGTAAGATCCCCATCAATGTTTTAAATGGCAAGTGGCACCTCTCACAAACACTGGGGCTAAAAGGACTGGGGAGGGGGGGAGGGGAGGATGTGACTGAAAACATTTTAACAGGCTTGGAGTGTGAAAGAGAGGGCAGCTAATGAAAGAAGAAACAGGGAAATAAAACGACCATTCGGTTAAAGAGAAGTTTTATAAAATAAACACCTGTTGGTGTGTGGTTAAAATAAGGCCAAAAGTGAATGGGAATCAGCCGGGGTAAGGAAATAGCTGAAGTTACTTTATGTGACAGCTTGTTGAGGGATTCAGGCCTGCTTTGCCATTCAGAGAGAGTGTGTGCTGAGCCGGAGTCAGTCAGGCAGCTAGACAGACTGACTCACCCCCAGAGGAACGGCCTGTGTTTTGTTATTGATAAATGTCTGTCTAGAATTGTGCACACTCCACCGCTGTGTAGCAACTTGAGGTGCTTTTTTTTTTTCTCTAAACGGTCACAGTAGTAAATTAAGCGACGACTCGTTTTTCCAAGCAACATTTAGAATATTATTATCATATGTATTTTTGTTTCTTCTCTTTCTACAACTTCATTTTGCTCCACTGTCTTTCTTGTTCTTATGTGGTGTTGGTTTTCTAAGTAAAGCTCTCTTTCCTTTCTGTTGTGGTTTCAGGGAAGAATAAAATTGGTAAGAGTCTGTCCTCTTTCAGTCTGTGTTGTGCTGGACCTTAGTCTTAACCTTTTGCAGCTGCGTCTCTGTGCTGTCTGTTTGCTTCTGCAATAGCTTTGTGTTCTGTCCATTCTCACCATCCATCACTGTCCGCTCAGCTGTCAATCACAGCAGACACACAATCAGCCTATCAAACAAAAGCTTTGTCGTCATTTGAAAGTACCATTTGCAAAATAGAAATCCATACGTTTTATAGCAGTTAAAACATGAGCAGTAGCTCTGAAGACCTAAGAACCAAGAAACCTTTAAAATCTAAAAGATCTCATCTGGGCTTGTAAAGATCTGTTCTAATGCACAATCTTTGCTTGAATTTAAAGGTCCTCCACCTATGAATGGCACAGCTGAACAGCTGTCGTCAGCCTCCATCTTTGAGCATGTTGATAGAATGTCTCGTGCCACAGACGCAGGAAGGAGACCAAACAAAGTTCAGCTTATCGCAATGCAGCCTATGTCTGTCCCTCCACTGCACAGTCCCCCAGCCAATGGCAAAGTGTCTGACCCTGAGCAGATAAACCGGGAGGTTAGTAATGAATACACCAAACTGTTGCATGTATTGTTGGTTTTAGTATCTAATTTGGTTTGTACTTATTTCAATTAAGTTATCATAACTTTCTTTAGATCCAGGTTGCTCTAAGGCAAAAGTCAGAGATTGAGCACCATCGTAACAAAATTCGTTTGCGTGCCAAGAGGAAGGGCCACTATGACTTTCCTGCCATGGAGGACATGACTAATGGGCTCTGCGACAGTAGGGAGCAGGACCACATCTATCAGAAAGCCCAGCTACAAATAGACAAAATCCTGGACCCAGATGCGCAGACGCCCGCCATATTTATAGAACCCAAAAAGAGGTCTGTGTTGATGAATGCACTGTCCTTTGTTGGAACAACAAGCCTCAACTATAATGTGTGTGCTTGCAGTTGCAGAGGCAGGCGTTCTCCCAAGCAGCGGATTAAGGATCCTCTGAATGGAGGCATGATGGAGGCAGACAAAGACCATCTCATCACTGACGACTGTGATGCTGCTTACAGAAAGTGTCCCGGAGTCAACAATGTTGCCTATGTGGTTCGTATCTAGATACACATTGGGCCTCATTCATGAACATCTTCTTAAGAAACTTCTTAAAATGTGTACTTACGAAGGCAGTCCGGAGGAAATTACAAAACACAAATCCAAAACTAATAACCATCAAAACCCCAAAAGATAAAAATCTCAGCCATCGTCGCTCATTACAAAATGTTAAAATTATCTATTTAAATGATCTATTTAAAATTTTGTAATGAGAGCAAAATAACCTGTATATCGCGGATGGGATTTCCTCCTTTTCTCGCGGGTCAGTCCCTTAAATAGATGTTACGGCGGCAGCAGTGTGACAGTCCGCCTGCGTGGTGCAATGAGTAGCGCGCGCACCTCTGTGAACACAAGGTCGTAAGATCAAGGCCCACGCTTGTCTTTATCAAAAAGCCTAACATTAATTCAGCGCATTTAATGCTATTTGTGAACGCCAGCATTCAAAAGTTTTAGCAGTAATACATTGGTACTTTACTTAATAAAACTTAATAAAAGTACAAGTGATATTACCAACTTATTTCTGAATAAAGGCGTTTGTCATTTAATGTAATTATATTTATATGTTTTGTGGAATTAATTAAGATTTAATACAGTATGTACATGATGTATATGACTCAGAAAGTTAGGTTCTATCAGGAGCATGATCGTGAACAGATCTGAAGATGTTTTTGTTCGTAAGAGTCCTCCTGAGTATTCGTAGGATTTGTATTTACAGAGTAAGTACAAACTTACGGGTGCGTTTAGACTACTACTTTTAAACGCACCCGGTTGAATATTGGACTGCTATGACGACCTACCCATGGCCCTCCATGCTGTACACACTTCAACATGCAGCCCTCGATGAAAAAAAGGCTTGGACACCCCTTTTTCAAGATTCAAGATTCAAGATTTTTTATTTGTCAAACCATTCACATGGTTTGAAATTATATTTCTCTCATCCTTGATTGTGGAGCGGGGGGCGGGGAAGAGGGTGGAGGGAGGGTAGGGAGTTCAGCTTCCCGATGGCCCTGTGCACGAAACTGTTCCTCAGCCGACTGGAGCTGCCCCTTAGATTCCGCAGTCTCCTCCCTGAAGGCATCACCTTGAAGAGCCTGTGTGATGGGTGCGTAGGGTCCCTGGTGACTCCGACGGCTTTGCGGGTGAGACGGGTGGAGTACATGTCCTTAATGGTGGGGAGAGGGCTCCACAGATCTTCTCCGCTGCTCTCACGATGCGCTGGAGGCTCCTTCGGCAGGAGGCAGTGCTGGCGCTGTGCCACACAGTGATGGAGCTGGTCAGGATGCTCTCTATAGTCCCTCTGTAGAAGTTGCACATAACGGAGGCTGGGACTCTGGCTCTTCTTAACTTGCGAAGAAAGTAGAGACGCTGATTACTTTTCTTGACCAGTAATGTAGTGTGCATGGTCCAGGAGAGTTTCTCTGTGATGTGCACACCCAGGAACTTAGTGCTGGTCACCCTCTCCACTGCAGCACCGTTGATTGTTAGAGGAGCATGCTGGACCCGCGCTCTTCGAAAGTCCACAACAATCTCTTTTGTCTTCTCTACATTTAGAGAGAGATTGTTCTGTGTGCACCACATGGCCAGACTGCTCACCTCACTCCTGTAGTTTGACTCGTCTCTGTTGCTGATGAGACCCACCACTGTTGTGTCGTCTGCAAACTTGATGAAGAGGTTTGAGTCGTACTTTGGAGCGCAGTCATAGGTCAGCAGAGTGAACAGGAGGGGGCTCAGCACACAGCCTTGGGGAGCCCCCGTGTTCAGTGTGATGGTTCTGGAGGACTTTCCGCCGACACGTACAGCCTGTGGTCTCCCCGTCAGAAAGTCCAGCAGCCAGTTACACAGTGATGTGTTGATCCCCAGGTGGAGCAGTTTGTGTATTAGCTGCTGTGGGATTATAGTGTTGAATGCTGAGCTAAAGTCTAAAAACAGCATTCTAACGTAAGAGTCCTTTGTTTCAAGGTGAGTAAGGGCTGAATGAAGCGCAGTGGAGATGGCATCTTCAGTTGAGCGATTGGACCGATAAGCAAACTGGTATGGGTCCAGGGTGGGAGGGAGAACAGACTTGATGTGGTCCATGACAAGCCGCTCGAAGCACTTCATAAGAATTGGAGTGAGTGCTACTGGGCGGTAGTCATTAAAGCAGGATGGTGGTGACTTCTTTGGCACTGGAATGATGGTGGTCGCTTTGAGGCACGTTGGGACCACAGCCTGCTGCAGAGATGTGTTAAAAATGTCTGTGAAGACTTCAGTGAGTTCATCAGCGCAACCTTTCAGTACACGACCTGGTATGTTGTCTGGACCCGGTGCGTTGCGTACGTTGATCCTGCTCAGAGTTCTTCTCACACTCTCTGGAGATAGCTTCAGCACTTGGTCTTCAGGAGAGGGTGTTGACTTTTGTGCTGGGGTTCTGTTGAGTGCCTCGTAGCGAGCAAAGAATTCATTTAGAGCGTTCAACAGAGAGGTGTCACTGTCACAGGTTTGTCGAGGAGGTTTATAGTCTGTGATGGTCTTTATCCCCTCCCACAGACTCCGAGTGTCTCTGCTGTCTCTGAAGTGATCAGTTATCTTTTTGGAGTACTGCTTCTTGGCTTTTTGATGCCGCGGGACAGGTTGGCCCTAGCTGTCCGCAGTTTCTCCTTGTCACCAGATTTGAAGGCAGCATTCCGGACCCTCATGAGCCTGAGGACTTCACTTGTAATCCAAGGTTTCTGGTTGGACCTGATAATGATGGTCTTAGAGTCTGTAACATCCTCAGTGCACTTGGTGATGTAGGCAGTGACAGTCTCTGTATACTCCTGGAGATCAGGAGATCAGCTAAGAACAAGTTTTGTGAATGCCAAGAAGGCGTTTAGAACAAATGTATGCGCAAGAACGTGACATGAATGAGGCCCAATGTTCTTATTGCTAACTATTCTTACTGCTACAACGGCTATGCAGAGGGAAAGTCTTATATAAAATGTTTATATTTTTCTATATGTCGTATATGTAGAAAAGGGGTGCCCAAAGTCCGTGGCCCTCCACGCTGTATACACTTCAACGTACAGCCCTCGATGAAAAAAGGCTTGGACACCCCTGAAGAATATATTTTTTTAATGTTTATTAACATTAGGACCTACTTGTGAATGAAACCTTTCCAATGATGCCATTCTAATCATATGTATTTCCTTTCAGTCGGACCCAGATCAAGGCCCAGGATCTCCATTCAGGAGTCCTTCACCCACAGATGACGTCTTCCTTGGCCCAGCTTGTTCTCCCCCAGGACATGCCCCTCCTCCTCCCCCCTACATGCCCCCTCAGCCCTCCATTGAGGAGGCTCGGCAGCAGATGCATTCCCTGTTGGATGACGCCTTTGCCCTTGTGTCGCCCACCTCTCAGGGCAGTTCTGCAGGCATCACTCTCCCAGGTGTCAATGGCAATCATTCAAGCTCCAGCCCTCCTGGACACTGGGGTTCTGCCTACCAACCACTTGGACCTTTCTCTACTGTGAGTTCCTATTGAACTGCTCAAATGCATATAGTAAGATACTAGTTAATAGGAAGCATTTGGCTTGATTCATTCCTATTTCTGCTTCATTCCTATTTCTGCTTCTTTTACAAAGTATTTATAATACTATGGTTTTCTACATCTATCTATAGCAGGAAGCCTGTAGCTTCTTGTTTCATTGTGTCTTCTTACCTAACTAATCAGTTAAGCATCCCTCCATCTGTCACCTCAGTGAAGCAGCGACCTCATACCCTGTTCAGCTTTCTACAACTGTTAAGTCTCCTGTAATACATCCTACATATGCTTGATCTGCATTAGCACCACTTAGTGTCGACCGGGTTTGAACAAATATATAGCCATGCACACTCTCAGTCGAGCATAAGTGAGAAGTACTGTATACCCAAGTGATGACATGCTTTATTTGCTCTGTCAGGAGGCTCTGAGCTGAATAAGGACCAGATTATACTATTGCAGTATGTAAACTGGTAGATTTACTGAGCGAGAATCTATAGCATGACTGTCAATGTAATGATGGTGATTTAATGTGTCTCTAGTTATTTTCAGATCCTATTTTACAAAGGATTTAAAAAGAATTACCAAAGCTTACTAAAGCACTTAGAGCAGACTAATCTTGTGAAATGTGTATGTTCATTGTTTTGTTTATTTATTTTTTTGTGGACAGAGATATAATGATTTATCTCCACCCCAAATCCAAGGCCGGGCCACAAGGTGAGTGCAACGTATCTCATTCTTCTCTACCTTTTTTTTTACACAACATTGTCATGTTCAGCCTCTTTAGTTCATAATGTTTTCTATAACATTTTTTCTTATGGAGCATGTTGCGAGTGAAGCTCCATAAATAATCGGATCAGTCATTTTTATTTCATTACTCTAATGGGTCAGATCCTGGTAGTGGTCTGACTCATAAATGCACTGATATGTATCTCACACACATTTGAGAATACTGCAGACAACATGTAATGGAGCACGCACTGAATAGGTCTCTCAAGTTGAATAAAAGGTGTGTGGCTTTCAGACAAGGCCTTGGCTCGAGCTACCTTCCACCAGGGGAACCAGTGGGACTCAGTGAGCAGCTCCAACCAGACAGCCTGTACATCAGCAGGGGCCTCTATGCTGATGAGCTGCCTTCATCTGCCAGACCAAGACCTGTGGGGGGTACTGCAGGTAAAAGCAGAACGTCCAGTAGAAGAGGAATCACATGTGAAGAGTTTTATACTTCTGAAACAATGAAAACAGTGTGTCCTAATGGGATATGTTTGTAATGTGTGCAGGTGTCCACCATCTCACACAGGTGGGCTTGTCCAGCCGGATGAATGGTTACCCTGCGGGAGGGAGAGTTGCTCTGGGCCAGAATGGTGGAATTGGCTGGAATCCTTATCATGACACTTTCACAAGGGCGGAACTTGAAAAAGATGCAGTATGTATCTTCTCATACGTACAATAATTTCTTTCTATCCTAACAATTCTAGTCTTCTATACTAACCATTCCTTCTTTTTCTTTCTTTCCTTTCCTAAATCTTTTCTCTCTTCAGTACCTGGACTATCATGAGTACTCTGTCTTACAGATGGCCAGAAATGGTATCAGGGAGCAATCAGCACTGCCTCCCCATCTAGACACATCTGGGGTGGGCTACTTATCAGCGCCTCCTCCCTTGGATCCAGCTCCCCCGACACACTCCTCTGCCTCTCTGATAAAGGCCATCAGAGAGGAGCTCTTACGTCTTTCCCAAAAACAGGCAGCTGTGCCCAGCTACCACAGCTAAGACCAGCACAACCAGTCATTCCACTGGCCCCAAAGTGATTGCTTCCCATGGAAGTCAAAAACTGTACAGCTGAACTGAAATGGACACAATTTAGACCTGTATCACCGTATTTCATGTGACCAGCTACAGACTGTTCATTCTACTGAGTAAAAACAGACTTAAAAGGCAATGAATACAACATCATAAACATGCCATAATTTGACTTGGATTCCATGCAGAGTCACGAAAGAGTCTTAAAAGAGATTTTTTGCCATGTTGTCCTTCTGGCACTGCCTTCACTTGCCCTATTGATTTTTGTAGTCTCTAACAAACCATTTGAGCACTTGTTCATTTCTGATGCTAGCCCTTAATTAATCACATTTCGGTGCTACATGCTTAAAGTTTTCTGCCATGATGAGCCTGGTTATGCCTTGACACTGTGATACATTTATATTGGAGTCACAAACTGCAGTATGGACACAAAGGGGTCATTTACCAAGCATTTGCTTGTGTGCAAAACAAGTAGAATAGCACGTGCATAAATGGATCAGCAGCAGTCATTTATGGGGTTTTGTACTCACACAGTATTCGGGGGAACACACTCACAAGAAGCTATAGTCTATTTTCCAGTTTGCTCTTGCTTTTTAACACCTGTCTGGATAAATGACCCCCAAAGAGTGAACTGATGTTGCAATGTAACATTTCCTGTTATAACCCAAGCTGAAATGTATTTTATACATCAACATTTGGTAACATTTTATCTATTGTTTCTATTTGGGTTTATTAACTGGCTGCTTAATAACTCTGGAAATAGCCTGGAAAGGTTCTTCTGTTACAACTAAAGGGTCAAAGAAGTTTCATAAATGCATACATTGCAGCTTGTACTACCGCAAAGTACTTTATGGACTCTGTATTGGTTGTAATAGTTTCACTGAATGCAGACTACTTTGGGCAGCTCAGGATATTTGTAGAATATGGTATTGTAAAATGGTGTAGAAATATCAATTGACTGAAAGATCCAGTATTCTGTGTTAACTCAGAATGAATGAGTCATACCAAATCGCTATCATAATGCAGTATTTACATTGATTTCCCTTTTTTTTGTTTGAAAAGAGATGAAATAAAAGTGTACCATATTTTTTCATTCATTTCATTATTTCCCTTAGTTCTGTTCAATGTAGTGTTGATTTGTTAACCAGCCTTCCCTGATCTGACTTGATTGACACGTTATAGCTTGCGTTCACGCAACATCAGAACATTCTAAACAGTCGTTGAAAACTGAGACGGTGGGCAGCTAATTCTATTGTGGTTACCGTGAAAATGTTGATGTTTTTGACTTGGTTTATGGCTAATATCTCTGTAATTTCTGGACCTATCCACATGAAACAAAAACACACATTTCAGGGTCTTCTCGTCTAAATGAACTAAGATTAAAATACGTTCTCATTAAGAGCGATATCAAAACATTGTGTGATATGGGTCACGAAAGGACTTTCAGCCAAAAGATGAATATGGCAGTGTTGGAAACATAATCCCTCACAGATAATTATCAAGTTGACTATTTGTATATTTTCTTGGGAAATTTCTGTCTTTCTTCCATTGAGTTGTACTGGCACGTGCCCTTCACCTGACATTTTGACATGATCACACACACCAACCAACACATTTGTTGGTTTCAACATAATTAGTCTATGTTTGAGATCTTGGCATTATTGCGAGGAAATGAAGGCACTGGCGTATGGAGTTTCAGGAATACGTCATGCTTTAAACCTTGTGTTGTTCTCAAACTGTACGTCTCCATCTACCGGTCATGTACTGTAATGACACTAACTTCTTGTGTTTTGTTGTGCGACGATAAGTTTGTTAGTTCTCCGTTTTACCATTGTATACATTCAAATTTACATTTTTGTCTGTACATTGTGATTTGTTGGCTGGTCCAGCATATTACCTGCATGTTACTAATATGTAATTTTTGTTTTGGATAGTGCATATAACGTTCTCAATTAAAGTGAGTGAGACTCTCCAACTAATAGTCCATGAATCTGTAAACAACAACAAACAAACAAAACAGACAGACAAACAAATAAACCAGATGCATAAGTGCGGCGCATATTATGAAAGCAGGGCTTATGGTGTTGTACTTACCACTTGCAGCCACGGCGTGTCAGCATAGGCCTATACTCGCCTACAGTATGTTGTGAACACTGAGGCAGATGCAGCATGATGCAGTCACAAGGGAGAGAAGCGCATAGAGTTTGGAATCTATCCATACATACTTGTAATTGCTAGTTAATAGCTTACTGATTATTTTGTACTGATGAAGAGAGGTCGGGTCTGGATGCCAGGATGTGGTAAGTGGGAATAATTAATTTGGGCCACGGCTACAAGCAGCACTACCACAGACTGTAAAAAATAACTACAACACGACGACGAGATTTGAAACACGTGGGCGACATAAGAAAAATATCTGTTTGACTTCACTTCATTATTATTATTAAGATGATAATACGATTTATTTATTTTTTATTATTATTTTTGTTATTAAACAGCTGAACACAGTATTTTTCATTGAGTTTCTCCCTGGATCTCTAGGGAAAGATAAACTCATCCAGTACTATACTGATCTAAATTTTTATTTATTTTGTAGTATTTCTGGATTATGCTGACACATAAAAAAAAGTCATATAAAACATAATTTCTAGGGCCGGGACTCGATTAAAAAAATTAATCTAATTAATTAGAGGCTTTGTAATGAATTAATCGAAATTAATCGCATATATATAGTTGACCTGAGAATAGTGAGAAGTAAGTTTTTCATAAGGATTTTAGTATACCATTGAATAATGACTGAATACATAAGGTTAAGCAACAAAATATTGTTTATTTTTATTCAACCAAGTCCAACAGACCAGTGCAATATTGCCATTAATTGTGCGTCTGCAGGAAAAAAGGAAACTGAAGTGTGGAAAGCAAAGTGTGATTAATTTCGATTAATATTTTTAATCGCACTAAACCTCATGTAATTAATTAATCGCAATTAATCGAAAAAAGTCCCAGCCCTAATAATTTCCAATCTAACCTCTGTCCATGTACACATCAGCTGTACCTCATCCCAATTGACACAGCCCCCTTTAATCCTATCAGCGGATTTGAAGCTGGTGTTTGATGCAGCTAAATGTACAGCAAATCTCTGCATTTTCCTTAATGGGGGGTCCACTGTGAGCTCCACAACAATAACAACAACCCTGAGACATCCTATTAAAGTCATCTACACAGAATTCAGGACCAAACACTCATGTATTGTAAGTCTGCATCATAAAACACATAATGACAGGTGTGTTGGGGGAGCTTGGGTGTTAGGGCTAAACAGTATGGACATGTATTTATTCCATAGTTGACTTGTTTCAGTTGTGATCTCTTCTACAGGAGCTTAACCATGCCATCCCGTCTGGCTCATCCTGTGCGGTCTGAACCCTACCTCCCCTTCCTCTGCCCTCCTGTAATCCTGTCTGTGCCTCAGGTAACACATAGGACCACCGCAAGTCCAAGCCCAAGAGTTAATCTGGATCACGACAGGAATTACTGTCCCTTTGCTCTTCCAGCTTGCCTATAGCCTACTGAACAGCACCAGAAGAGTTGGTGAGTGTTTTTTTTTTTTAAAGGAGGAGTGGAGTGGAGCAATTGTCCGGTGTGGGAGGAGTTGAGGAGTCCGCTATGCCTGCCTGCCTGTCTGCCTGCTGACCTTGGAACAAACTAGCGACAGGGTAGACACTAGCACACTGACTGAGTTCCAGCACTGCAGATATTATATAGGACTGTCTTGGCTCTGTGTACAGGGATATTAGAGGATCTATGCTTCGACACAGCAGGAGCAGAGCACAAATTCAGCCTTCAAGTAAGCTTGCAATTTTTCTTTTCATGATACATTATAGGTTACATGATATCTATACCTACTTGTATGGCACTATTAGTGTTTGGTCATGCAGTTCTTTTTCTATTGGATATAAGAGTGATGAGTGAACAAATAATCACTATATCTACGCTTGCTTTAACATAAGAAGATTTCTTTGTGTTTCATTGTTGTATTTAGTCTATTTGTCTCTGTTTGGTCACCATAGCGTGCTTTGCCCACTACGTCAGCTTGCTGTCAGAGGCAGACATTCCAGCAGTTGGCTTGTAATATGTGGTAAAGGATTTTTTGCGGCATCCATGGCAGCAGTAAACACTGTCACTCTGGTGTTGCCTTCGCCCACTTCTGTTAAGCAGCCCCATATGATTATGCAATGCAACGCTCGTATCCCTCTATCCTGCTACATACTGTATCATCATGGGAAGCCGGCTGAATTTCTTGGCACACAGAGACTGCCGCAGCACTCGGAGGGATCTATTTACAACACACCGCAGTGTAGAGTTATGTGCTGTCAGTGAAGGGTGATGTATGATTTTTACCCAGTTTACCTGAACACACCACACTGCTGTGCTGCTCCATTTGCTGTTCTGTGTTCCTTACACGCAGCAGTTGTGATGTCACCGAAGAGTTTCCCTAAATGAAGCCCCCCTCCCCTCCACCATATTCTATTACAGTCTTTCTCTCAAGGTCGGTTATCTCTGTAATTGGGTCATTTTTTCATTTATTGGGCTAATGCTGTGCAAGAGGGAGAAATGTGGTGCACTGCATACTTTGAGAGTGTGACAACCCATCAGTTCATATTTTATTATCCATTTGTAACAGAACCTGGGAGTCTTTGGCTGATCACTTTACAGGTTTGTTTGTCATTAAAGTAACTGATTAAACATAGTAAGATCGTTGATTAATTAGTGCTGCCCTCTGGATTATCATTGTATTTCTATCGTTCTGCTGTGTGTTGCTCACTGTTCTTTAGTATTGTGATTCCCTTGGTTTGCTTATGTTGAAGATGGAAAGTAGAAAAAAGATTATGGTCTTAGGGTCTTCGAAATACAGCGTGTTGGAGACCGTTGATGTAGCGATTGTCAGTGGCAGTCACACTGCAGTTTATCTCTGTTCATCTCTCTGCCTTCTACTGTACCCGAGACACAGGGTAATATTGTTGTACAGAGTGGGAGGCAGTGCTCATGTGATGCTGGAGAGGGAGGTGAATGGCCGTCTTTCAGCGGAGGTGACCGATCCCTCAGCTGCTGCCCTCTGCTCTGACTTCACTCACTGATCCTGGGCGTCAGCTGCTACGGCTCTTGTCCCACAACCAAACTGTTGTGCTCCACAGGCCACGGAGGTTGACACATTCAGCATGTTTGTTGTGGTTCACAAGTGGCAAGGCCAGACTGACACATGTCATTACATGGATTAGACACCAACAATAAAGTAAGAGACAAAGTGACGCAGAACCTTTGCTCTGGTCCATTTGTAAGGACCATAACAATATTCATAAACACTGCTAGTTACTTAAATGTTTAAATTCAAAAGCTTTTTTTGGTCACGCTTCTGTTAATCTAACACAGGGGACACAGTAGCTACCACCACCGTGTGTGAAGTGAATGAAGAACAAATCCCCTAAACTGTGTGAAGTGGTTTGGGTGACTTGTGTCATGTGAAACGTGCTATACAAATAAGCTTCCATTCCATGTCTCCATGCAAGTTTTACAAGAGGTAAGCACCACTACACAGAACAGATACTGAAAACAATAAAATAACCTAATGTCAGTCATATTTAGTCCAATGGAATAGTGGCATTGACTACTGCTGCAATATTGCGGTTTTACATGAATCGCATTGTACATAATAAGGGTAAAAGGAAAAGGAAAAGGTGGTAGTTGGAAAAAAGGGATCTGCCAAAGAACATATCCATAAAAAGTTAGCACACAGTGGCCCTGGTATTTTGTTTTGATAGCTGCAGAGTATGGCCATGTGCTCTAATAGTGCTAATCCCTGCTAGCAGACAGAGATCTCACTGCACTGCTGCAAACTCCAGCCTCTGGACTAGTTCAGTCAGCAGCTGCAGTTTACACAGCAGACGCAGTAGAAGTACTGTATTACTCTTGCTTGCATAATACTTCTCTTAAAACTTATCAACTGTTTTGAATAAGCAGCACTGTTACTTTTACCACTACTGTACGGATTCTGCTCACTACTGAAATGTTGTCTGTAACCAACAACTAAAACGACTAAACTTGCACACTCCATACTTCTCTCCTCTAATGAAGAGGTGCTCATAGATAAAGCCATGCCTCTGTTTGAATCCAGTTAACAATACAGACAATATGGTTGAGATAATCCTGCTATTTTCTCTAATGCGTCTGTTTGGATCAGCAGATGGACTCCACAGGGGCGTATTCTGTCTGGTCTGCCTCATATTAACACACACGTACGTACTTAAAATTATGTTTATTTTCCTCCCTGCTTTCATGCCTGGAAGACTAGACTTGACATTTACCTTAAAGAGTCAATAGTTTGGAAGTTGTGGTCAAGTTGACGGAAGAAGGCAGCCACCACAAAACCAAGCCCACTATAGAGTAATGGAGGACATGCAGTATATTATTATATACACAGCAGTTAGCTTTGAACATAAGACTAGTATTCTATGGAAAAATACAAGACACATAAAAGCCATCGCAAATTGTATTAAGGCCTATCAATACATTTTGTTTAGAGCAGTGCTACACAACTTTTTAATTTTTTTTATTTCAATTGGACCTCTAAAATTTGTGACATACAAAGGTTATGTCACATAACCTTTCGTGGTTATTTGTTGTCCTGAGGCTCTTTCTCTAAGTTTTTTTTATTCATCTTAGTTAATGTTAGTCTATGCTGTTAATATTACCACTCCAGCCTATTCTGAACAAACAACCCGAATCCCGCTCCACTGAAGAAATTGTGCCATCCCTAAAATATCCTTTGCCTTTGCACAAACAGCCTTTCCATCTAAAGCCTTTAAACAATGGAATCAACT
This sequence comes from Neogobius melanostomus, assembly GCA_007210695.1. NCBI lineage: Eukaryota > Metazoa > Chordata > Actinopteri > Gobiiformes > Gobiidae > Neogobius > Neogobius melanostomus. The sequence goes on along the minus strand of VHKM01000106.1, from coordinate 2,636,350 downwards.
CCAAGACAGTCGTCTGTTGTCTGTAGATTTGAACATTTCCTCTTGAAACCTAAATACATCCTTAATAACCAGTTATGTCAGCATCATTCCAGCCGAAATGTTGAAGCATTCAGTATGTAGAAGTGTACTTTTTTGTGTGTGTATTTTGTATACATTTGATATAGGTATATATTATATTAATTTATGGTACATTTCGGAATATTTGGAAATTTGATACATTTCAAATGATTCTTGTTAAGCTAATTGTATTCATGTGACTAATGCTACTGACAGTTATTTGCAATGTGTGTTTTAATGATGTGTCCACCTGCCCGGGAATAGCAGATGGAAATGAGTTCTGTCAAATAAAATAAACTAAAAACTATGTGGACAGTCTTCCGTGGTACCCTGTGGGGTGTCGGTCGGGGGTCATAAGCCAGGTCACATGTTTATAAATAGACATGCACAGTAATTCAGCATGCTCTGATTTATATGACCATGTCCACACGCAGAACAGACAGGAGGCAAACTCCACTCACAGCAGCTGGTTCTCCTGGTCAGTCCCATGGAATCAGCTTTCAACACATGCTACATGTTCAGACATGTTTATGTGCTACATAGGGATATTTCAGTTTGCATTAGTTTGAGACAAATGTCTAACATACAACCCCCACAAGAAACAAAGCATTTCACAGGTCAATGTAGTACATTGTCTTGTACTCCTATGCAGCACATATGTCATTTACTGTATTTTTGGGATTAGAAATGCTTGCTACATCACATAAACAGGTAAACATGCCATAGAGATGAGATGTAAATGTCCATTTGTCCATAGAATAGAACAAGGCCAGACAATGTTTCTCCAAACATCCCAAACTCTTGTATCTCAGTGAGAGAATGACACAGTGCTTGATGCTGCTGGTTGGGACAGGGCTTTTGTAAGTTTGCGTACAATAGGAATTGTGGTTGAATCGTCCATTAAGGAAGCTGCATGTGTGGATTCTTTCACTCCACCTGGGCAGGTACGCACGTTTTTTATCTGCGGAAGAACAAGAGAAGTAGGATTGTTTAGTTCAAAAAATAGAATCTATTTATTTTATGTTGAACAAATTTCTTGATGCGGTTCCGCTCTGGCCAGTCAGTCATACGGACCTCAAAGTGGTTCTGGGTGTGGCAATGCTTTACTTTCTGGTAGTTCATTTCAGGCAACATTTTCACATTTTCTTGCTGTGCCTGTTTCACATCTGTCAAGATTTATCTTGTCTCAGAACAGCTATCATGATGACTGTTCTGCTCTTTGATATTGGCGTACACTGGGCCCACGGGCCTAGTGGTAAGAACCATGTGTGAACAGGCTGCTTACGGCACTACTGTCTGTAAAGGCATGGGTAACTTACAAAAGTAAAGTAACATTCACAGATGAAAATAGTCTTTTACATGAAATATAAGTGTTACTCTAGTCTTTTCTACTGTAACAGATTATTTAGGACTTAACATTTATGTTTTTCCCCTAAAGTCAGGTGGATTGTTTTTAAGAGTTGATAACAGTGCTTGCTGTGATCCTAGTCTAATGATATGCTACAACATGTGAAATGAAAGGGAGTGGGATGGAGAAAACAATGACATGAGGTCATGAATCTCAGCTGATGTCAGAGATTGAGCCTGGAGCCAAATGTGCCTGTGTGTGGTTAAATCAGTGTTGGCTGGGGAAGAGCATAATTAACCTCAATAGCACCGCCCAATGTCCTTGCATGCGCAAACACTTTGTAGTTTGTTTGGAGGGAAGTGATTGGTTACACTTTTGTGGACATTTTTATGATCAGAGAATTAAGGCCACATTAAGGATTGGTTTCTCGACTTGTTAGTGTATAATTGATACAATATGCAATGAAAACAGTGTGACACATGTAACTGCTTTTCTGAATGAAGTTTCAACCATTTATTATCTCTGGTTTTGGTTTTCAATCTATGATATCAGAAATTGCACTTAATTGCAAACAGGCCTATTACTGTATACTACTATATATAAAAGTCTCTCATAAATGCCTTACCGAATGTAGCTATTTGATAAAGGTCAGGAACATCACAAATTGTCCTTGCTTAAAACATCTTTCTCCCACGTGTTCTATTTGCATTCACCTCTGTTAAAGGAATAGGCCACCGTTTTTCCATACTGAGATATGTTCTTACCTGAGCTTAGACAAGTTGATATGCTCCCGTGGAAGAGCGTGGTTGCTTCTAACTTCACCCCGTTTGGAGCCATAGGAATATGCTGGGAGAGGCCAAATGCTAACAACATCTTTGGTCTTTTTGCGTTACTGAGCGCACGCACAAAGACCAGGCAGGTACGCATCAACTCGTCTAAGCTCAGGTAAGAACATATCTCAGTATGGAAAAACGGTGGCCTGTTCCTTTAATATACTCTTTCACCTCTTCTTTCTCACATGATATTGTCGCATTTGTATCACAACTGTAAATAGCATCTCTAAATATGCTACTTTTCAAATTTCAGAATAATGCTGAACTGAATCCCTTGCTTGATTTACACCTACAGACTAACAATCTTGCCCAATCCAAACACTTCGACACTCCACATTAAAGCCATACTCGTTCCTCTGTGTTTGACTGATGCAGAGCCAGACCTGGACCCAATCCTGAGGCCAACGAAAGAATGGAGATGACACACAGCTTTCCAACGCCTTTCCGAGTGAGCTCATCTGTAACACAGGATTGTTCGAATAACTGCCCTCTAACCGTCTTTTCACTTCATTACATGCTCTGCCAATCTGCTTTTCATTTTGCAATTACATTCACAGACATGAGAGACTTCGGTTCGGAGGGTGTTGTTGTCATTCGTGTACAGTAAGGAGGATACAACTCTCGCATCAAGAAAGTTACTTTATTACGTTCTTTTTCACCTAGTTCAATGCTTGTTGGAGTAATTTTTTACTATTACTCACTGGTATGTGTTTAATGCACTAACTCCATAGGATAATGACATAACTTGAACTACAAGATGTATCGAGTGATTTTTTTTAAGGTCTGTTATATTTGTGTGTGAGGAATAACATTTGTTTTGTGCTTCAGTATATTGTTAATCAAATTTGTGAATGAAAGATCTTTGTGGACTTTGCATCTAAACAGGTTAAAAGCATTTTTATTGATCGTGAACTAGCAGGCTGCTTGTTAGGCCCGAGCGCCATCAGGGCTGGCGAAGGGGCTCTTGTAATCGTATAGAGTACAAGAGCATTTTGTGCAGAGCGCACAAAATGAGCGCAAAGCGCTCCCCTCCTCTCAAACACTCACTAACGCGCTCTTCTTGTCGTGCACGTCAACATTGTAATTGTACAGAGCCCATGAAAGTCAATGGGTGATCCAGGACCTCTACCATGAGGTATAAATATATAGTTTATGCATACGGTAAGCGGAAACATTGTTTTTGTATGGGAATATTTTTTCTTCCTTTCTTTCTTTCTTTCTTTCGCACCGTCGCAATTTTCATCCAGCGAACATTGACGAAAAGTCACAGATTTTGGCCCAAAATTCAAACCCGATCCGACACAACTTTTGGCTATTTCCAAATTTTGAAATTCAAAATAGTGGCGCGATATGCCACCTCAGTTTTTTTTTTAACATTGCGAGATAGGACGTGGGCAAAAATGAAGTTTGTCGTAGAATCATAAAAATCGGTACAGACGTGCATCATGACAAGACATGACAAGCAAAAAATATTATTACGGCAACGCCGTCCGCCATATTGGGTGTCGGCCATTTTAGATGACAGTCCACGAAGCGGGAATCCGCCTTTATTTTTCACTTCGTACAAAATCTATCTCCTCCTAGAGCATTTATCGGAACGAGCTAATTTTGGGTGGAAAATAATCTTGAGAAGTAGAACTTTAAAAGTTATCCAAATTACTTTTACATTTAAGTTTTACGTTTTTTATGCGGAGAAGCCGCAAACGGTACGAAGTATTTTGAGATTTTTCGCAAACAAAAAATGGCTCCCATTCGCACATATGAAGCCCGATTTCGCTCATTTTGTTATCAAAAATTATATTTTTATATTGTAATTATATGGAGAGTACAAATTTTAATTTTACGAAAATTAAAATAATTTGGCACAAAATTCTATTTGGTCGTTCCGATCAGAAAAGTCAATTACACCCATGCCATATTTTTCACGGTGTTGCCGTAGCGATGACCAGAACGTCCCATTTTATTCTGATGGAAAATGTTAAACTCCATAATTCAGCGAGAAGTGAGGAACCAAAGGTTAACCAAGTACTTTGGATAACCTTTGTGGATGTTCTGCGGCGCAGCCGCAACCCTAAGTAAAATGTAAAAATATGCTTCAGTTTGCAATTTTTCTCTGTATAATGTCAAAATTGAGCACGGAGTGTGCGTTAGCGCATTACAAAAATCTTAAAACTAAGACCCTAGGGAAAAAAGTTAAAAACAAACATAAAGGCAGTAGCAATACTGTAATTTTAGATTGAGGGAGACAAAAGGGCACGAAGCGCCCCCCTGCTTTGGGCAGGGCCGTCGGTGAGGGCCGATAATCGCCGCTTTGCAGCTATATTTGTTGTTGTTTACATAACTGTCACAGTATTGGTCCTTAAAAATTGTGGAATGTGCTCAGACATTCATCCTAGAGAAATATTGGGATGTTAGAAATGTGTTAGTAAGGTAAGAAATTACTTTCTTGGGCCTTTTATTAAACCATCAACCAATATTGGACTAACATTATGCTGTATACTTAACAGTGAAGAGACCTAATTTTTTCGTTTAAATGTTTTTTCATATTTGCACTATGGGTAAAGATGAATGAATATTTAAATGCAATGTGATTGGTCATGTGTTTTTGTTTTGTTTTCATTACACTGAGCACTGTTCCTAACTCAGCTTCATGGGTTTGAGTGCCGGCTCCGACAATTTGCTGAATGTCTCTCCTCTTCACCCCCTGTCCTAAACCCAACCGGCCAAAAATCCTTCAACCCTTCAAGAATGGCAGATTTGACTCTCAAACACACGTCATTTATTATCTGTCAAACTGCATAAGAATCAGCTGCAGTTCTGTCTATCTGGACACCCGACTGATATTGTTAAGCCTGCCTTTCAAGTCTCAGTATAGTAGTTGTAGAAGTTCATTCAAGCTTACAGCTCTGAGTCTTTGATCCATTGTCTGAATATAAAAGACTGAAACATGACTAAATCTCGTCAAAGAGTGACAAAGCCGAGCAAACTGTGGAACAAAAACTTTAGCTCTTTCATAAAGATAAGGAGTGCCATTACCCTGTCTGCCTTTGATAAGATTTCTGTTTAAAACTACCGCTCAATGTCAGTTCCACTCAAGTTTATCCCACCCATGGTTCATTGAGATAATACGTTTCCCCTGATTTCATGATTGCAATGTTTGTTTTACATGATGAGTGCAAGGGTTATAGTAGCACGTTGAACAGAAGTGAGAACTGGCTAGTGTAGTATCAAATGGTGACTCTTTGGTTTTGTATAGATGGTCTTTGTACCAGCCATGGATCACATGTCACAATATTTGAACAGCTGCAGCCAGGGCAGAGTGTTAGCTCTTTTCTTCAAAGATGAACTTTGATAAGAACTCTGTGAGAACGTGAGCCTAGTGTAAGTACTAATACTATGGTTTCATGTAGGAGGTGATGGAGCCTTTCATCATCTTGTCTTACTAAAATAGATTTGAGTTAGATAGGCGTGACAGAAATAATTCTATTGACCGTTTTGGTATGTTATGTAACGTGTGTATGTTTACACAGTGCACATGGGATCCTCTACTTCTCATCAATCAGAGCTGAATACTGTACATCCCTGTTATGGATACAACTACAACAAAGCGTTTGACTCTTTTTTTATATTGCAAAGCGGTAGGTGGCAGATTTCTTGTAGGCTTAGTGCTTTAGAAGCTTCTGTGGTTGTCCCTAGACACATAGACTCATATGTGGTAATCACAACGCTTGAGTTTAGAAAAATAATTAAAGCAGCATGATAATGAAAAGAAAATACAGTTACAAAAAGTAAAGTAGTTAGGTGCACTTGTGCATTTGTAGTAGTTGCCTGAGTGTTGTAAGTAGTTGCTCCAAACCATGGTGTTGTTTTTGTAGTTTCCAAATTGTATTGTAGTGTATTGTATTTTAACAGTTTAGTTACAGAAAGTACCATTTATTACACAACACTAGACTGTTGCAACACGCTTGGTACAGTATTTTCAGTTGACCCCTGTGTGAAGTGAAGACAGGGGTGTTTGGTTTCCGTCCTTGAACTAAAGAGGTTGTGTGAACCATCATGGCCACTTTGTATCAGGTTCAAAAAATGACAGAATCCATGACCTGGCCCTGCTGGGGAATGCACTGCGTCAACAAAACACTTTCTAGTCACCCTCCGAATTATTCAAGTGTAGAGTGATAAGGAAAACTACTTTATCCCACATAAGTAAACAGTAGGGGCCCGTGGCTGTGTTAACAGCAAAATGCTGAGGTCAGGTTACGGTCAAGAACATGTATGACAAACTTTATTAATAAGTGAAGCTTGGAGGTCATTGTGTTCACTGGGTCTAATGAGAGGACTTTGCAGGGATTGTGTATACTGACTGTTGATTACATGGCTGGCCTCTGCTGCAGGGGAAATGCTTGGATCAGGCTCATGTGCAAGAGGAGCACAAAACACAGACACTGAGGCCCATAGCTAGGCAGACAATTAAAATGCAGGCTCTGTTTGCAACACAGTAATTAATCATAGGGAAGCTACGGAAGCATGTATTGAGGAAGACACTTTTATTACCAAAAAATGTTGAAGGTAGTGAAGACGCAGCTGAAGTTTCTTATTTTTCTACACAACACAAGACACAAAGCGCAGGAAACTCAACAAGCCTTTGTCAAGAAGTTTTTGGGGGGGGGTTTTCTCAAAATTTTCTGTAGTTTTTATTTCTAGATAGGTCAGTATAGGGATGTAGAGGGGGATGTTACGTTTTGCAGAGTAGGACCCCAAAGCGGAGACGGAAGCAGGGAAGGTTTAACAGTTTACTGTAAACAAAACTCAAGTGGCTGAGGCGACGGGGGCAGGCTGGCAGCAGGACGGAGCAGGAAGGATCCAGAGCACAGCGGCGGCAACCTTGGCACAGGAGAGAAAAGGTAAGTATCTCTCACAGCTAGCAGGAACAAAAACACAGGTCTGATGTCTACCGGATGAGACGGAATAATCTGACAGTGTGGAGAGGACTGAGCAGAGACTTAGTAGACTGGCTCCTCGTCAAGTCCAGGTGTGCCTAATTGCTGCCGGTGCCAGCCACGCCCCCGTCAACCACCAGCTCTGCACAGAGAAAAAACACAGAGGAGGGGAACAAAACATAAACCCTAACAGGGGAGAGACATTCAGCAAATTGTCAGAGCCTGGACTCCCAAACCCAGTATATGTGAAAGTGCCCAGCAAATGTGCTGCAGCCAAAACCCCTTAACCCCCCCCCCAGAGTTCTACAAAGATTTGTTTGTGTTTTCACCAGTATTGTTTATTTAATTATTTTTGGTTAGCTTATGTTGTTAGGTGGTAAGTGAATCAATAATTAGGCCCGAGAGCCTGACAGGGTCCGGGCCTGTTGTTATTGTACAGGCAGTGCGCAGAGCGCACTGACGAAAGACGTGCGCGTAGCGCACGTCCTAAAGAGCGCGGAGCGCTCAAGAAACAGAGCGCGGAGCGCTCCCATGCATTACACAGTAATAACGACACTCCCGGCACCCCGACCTGTCCGGTGATATAAGCGTGTGCCGCGAAAGCGGCACATTTGTTGCTGCTCGAAGAAAAAAAGGTGAAAACCACAGGCAAGGCGCAACATGGACAAGAAAGCAGTCGATGACGAGCGCAACGCGCTCGTCATCGACCATGGCCACTCACCAGCACTCAAACCCTAATACAGTGACTCAGGGCATCGAGGCCTATCCGATAATATAGGTCTTTGCCGCGAAAGCGGCATATTTGCTTCTGCTCGCACAAAAATACGAAAAAAAAAATCCATTGGGAAATATTGAGAAAGAAGAGGTAAAATACGAGCGCAACGCGCTCGTATTTGACAATAAACCCCACGGTTGGATTACTGGACGTGAGACCTTTCCGAATATATAAATATGCGCCGCCGAAGGCGGCGCTATATTGTTATTGTATGGGTTTTTCTTATTCTTATTATTATTTTTCCTCTCCCCCTAAAAAGCCAGTTTCGGTAACTTCCCACTGATGAAAAGTCCTGAATTTTTGCCCAAAATTCAATTAGGTGAAAAAAAAAAACTTCACATCTCCAAAATGTAAAATTCAAAAAAATGGCGCGTCAGCGCCCCCTGGAAAAACCACGTTAACATTGCGCCCTATGGCCAGACCCCCCAAAATCCTGAAATCCCAGAAAATTTTAGTTCGTCGTAAACGAACAAAATTCGGCACAGTGATTGGTCACATGAAGCCAAACAAAAAAGATATTATGCGGTTGCTAGGCAACCATCAGGATGGCGGCCATATTGGCCAGAAGAGCGATCTGGCGCCGAAGGCGCCATTTCGTGCGCTCGCATTTGAACGAACTCGTCCTAGGGCGTTGAACGCAGCGACTCCCCGTTCGCTCCAGATCATCTACACAAGTGGACATCAAAAGTTATTAAAAACTTTCTAATAGGATTAACGGTGTTGTCATGGCGACGCCATGAAATCGGTGTCCATTTTCAGCGCTCGCCGCCGCGTTCAAACAGTCGTAACTCGCACAAACTGTGGCCGATTTGAGCGAAACTTGAATCGTTGGTCGAGTCGTCGACCCCGGATGTTTTGATATATGAAATTTGAAAATGGGCGCAATAGCGCCCCCTGCAGAGCACCAAATAAAAATGAATGAGGAAAAAAATTGAACTTTGTCGTAGACAAACGAAATTTGGCACAGACATCTGTCACGTGACCCCGAACAAAAACGTATTGAGGCCACGCCCCTTTTCCCACCGTGTTGCCATGGCAACGACCCGATGTCAACTTTGGCGCAGCCAAACCAAAATTAGTACACGCGTGCGTCATGACTGTCCGAACAAAAAAGTACATTACATGGTTGCTAGGCAACCAACAGGAGGTCGGCCATTTTGGGAAAAATTGAGTAATCTGTCGCCGAAGGCGCCATTTCGTGCACTCGCATTTGAACGAACTCGTCCTAGGGCGTTGAACGCAGCGACTCCCCGTTCGCTCCAGATCATCTACACAAGTGGGACATTAAAAGTTATTAAAAACTTTCTAATAGGATTAACGGTGTTGTCATGGCAACGCCATGAATTCGGCGTCCGTTTTCAGCGCTCGCTGCCGCGTTCAAAGAGTCATAACTCGCACAAACTGAAGCCGATTTGAGCGTAACTTGAATTGTTGGTAGAGTCGTCGACCCCAGATGTTGTGATATAGGAAATTTGAATATGGGCACGATAGCGCCCCCTGCAGACCACCAAATAAAAATGAATGAGGAAAAAAAATTAACTTTGTCGTAGACAAAAGAAATTTGGCACAGACATCCGTCACGTGACCCCGAACTAAAATGTCATTGAGGCCACGCCCCTTTTCCCACCGCGTTTCCATGGCAACGAACCGATGCCAACTTTGGCGCAGCCACACCAAAGTTGGTACACGCGTGCGTCATGACAGTCTGAACAAAAAAGTACATTACATGGTTGCTAGGCAACCAACAGGAGGTCGGCCATTTTGGGAAAAATCGAGTGATCTAGCGCCGAAGGCGCCATGTCTTCTCTTTGCTCTTTTATAGTCTCGACCTAGTGTGGCAGGTAGGGCGCGGCAGCGCCTCCCAGTTATTGGGGCGGCGTGCGGCCACCGGCGTCAACCGGCCAAACGAGACCCTCGAGGGCCTCTAAATGCCGCTTGCGGCTTTAATTGGGTTTGTTCTTTTACAATTGCAGCAATGGTTGCAATGCAAATCATTTGAAATTAATATAGGCTGTCTCTGATGACGTTTGTGGTCTGAGCTTATTAAAACTCATAATGCTGTGGCTTTAGAAGTAATAACTTCAAATGCTCCAAAGTGTCTACCATGTTCCACTGTGTCAGCTTATTAAACTTAAGTACACTGGGCTTTATGTTTTATCCTCTTACATAAAGGAGTGTTTCAAGTACCACTTTCAAAATGCTTGTCACCATGCATTATGCACTACAGCTAAGTGATGTTGCACCTTTGGCTTGTAAAGACTCAGCTGAGGCAAGTTATTTGCATCTGGACTTGAACCATCTGGTAACTCGTGGACATAGGTATCACACAATTTCAAATTAAAGATTCACCCAAAACTTTATAAACCAAAAAGTTATAAAAGTATTTGGTATTTTCTTTCTTGTATAATATCTGTGCTATGGTCAGTAGTTTGCACATACTGTAGCTGATTGGCCTGCTTTTAAACTCTTTATATCTGAATTTTTCAAAATGTCTGGAGATTTTCCCTGAGATTTCTTACGGCACCGGGCAGAACCTCGCCTGTTGATATAAGGTCAAGGAAGCATTTAGGTTTCCGAGCTGTAGTTTCCGTGTGAGACTGTGCGCCTGTCAGACCCTGTGATTTGATTCCCCCACTTGTGTGACAGTCTCCTCTTCAGCTCCAACTTTGCATTTGCTGACACAGGAAGAACACTCTGTTGCCATAGTAACCTGACTCTGTTTAAAGCCTAGTTAGTCCAGTGATCGTTGGCCAGCTGCCAGTCAAGGATTTCTCAAGGTGAGTGCTTTTGCGGTCTACAAACAGGAAAAGTCGAAAGAGAAATGTGTAGACTTTTACCAACTTAATGTTGTGGAATAATGTTTTAGTGTGTCTCGAAAGTGGAGTTAAAATAAGGCTCTTTAGCATGCAGTCTGTCGTGTGAAAGAAAAGAAAACTCTTTGCAAATCCACTTAAGGCTGTCCTCTGTCACTGTCTTCACTGAGGACAGGGAGAGAGTGACGCGATTAGTGAATTAGTGTCTGTACTTCCTGTTTGTTATTTCTCTTTGAGCTGAGCTGGATGCTGTTGGTCTATTGTTCACACATGCATTGTAATTGTGCAGGCTGCTGTAGGCTATAGAGTCTGGGATTGTGGCATCAAAACCACTAAGATTTCTGAGATTAGTGGTGCTTTCGACGGCAACATGTTCGTGTAGCCAGTCCTGTGTGTTATTTCAGACCTAATTGGACTACTAGTGCTTTCCATAATAAATCTCTTTTCAGCTCTATTCTCTGTTTCTATAGTAACATTGAGATTTGAGACAGAACTTATATTAATCGGTCACTGACCCCTTTCCTGGTACAGTTACAAAATTATATTGGTTTTGTCAATGTACGTTTTAGTGCTAGATTCTAATTCGTTCTCCAAGAAAAAATCTTTACACGCACCCCCCCAAAAAAAGCTATTTATATTGGAGAATAACAAGGCAACTGAGCTCTTTACAGGGTGTACTGGTGCAATATTAAATGTCCCCAAGCACTGTAATATATAATGTAGCTTTGTTCCTTCTTGATTGTCTCTATTGTTCATTTTTATTACTCATGAGACAAAACAAAACAAAACAACATGTATCCCGGCATAAAACCAAAGGCACACTTTATTTGGGTTCAGCTGCATGTGTCACACCAGGTCAGGGCCACAGGGTCACGACGCACCGCACTTTGGCCTTTTCACTTGTAGAAAAGTTACATTTACGGCCTTGGCATGCTGTCTTTTCACAACCACTGTAAACGGCCTGCAGGGTGAGACATGTGTCTATTGTCAAGCCGCACCCTTCGCTGCTGCTGCTAAACACATGCAGTTAAATTTAGACTGACCAACACACAGAAGGGCCTGCAGTGACCCCACGTCTCTGCACTTTTGTTACCGAAGAATTACTTTTTTTTTACACACTCTCGCTCCTGTTTTATCACAACCCATAATGCTTAGGAGGGCACTGGAATGGAGCTGATTTAGGGACTGTTTGTCCAGGGCTTGTCTGCGTGGTTGCAGAGGAAATTAAATGTTCAAGTTTCAGTCCGATGGGTTCATGTTTCCTAAAATACTGAGGGATTCTGGGAAGGCATTGTACTTTATCACTTGTTAAGGCTAAAGTGATTCTCTGTTGTTTATGTGTGGGTTTAAAATGAGAGTTAGTTGCTGTATGAAAGGGTTCGTATTGGCTGCCTCAACAAGAGTCTGCAAACAGATTAGATTCGATTTTTGTGAGTATTCTTCCCCTTTCTTACTGTATGTCTCTCATATAGTACATTTAATTATATTTTTTAGACAATAGTTATGAGCAATGTTAGCTGCAGGAAAAATAATTTAATTTAAGACATAATTAATTTCATAGCTCTCAGATAGATGTCAAGTATCATGTTACACTGTGGCATACGTGTAAATGGTGAGAGGGGCAGAAGCTGACTCAGCAAATTAAAGAGTAGAAATTGTTCACATGGACCATAATTTATATTGATCTTTTGTAAGTGTTTTTTTCATTTGATAGAAAGTTTCATAATTCATTATCAGATACACTATATGTCATATTGGAGTGAAAGCATACATTTATGACTGCTACTGATGGTTGGTTTGTTGGAAGGTACCTAATATATATTAGGTAGGCGGTATACCAAGCCTGTTTCAACTTTTCCTGATCCAAAATACTTCTGATTAACTCACCAAAATAACAATTGAACATTGCTTTACTTATTGACCATACTATTTTGTAACATGTATGTTTGGAAACAGCTAATGACAGTGCTATTCTAGTAATGTAATAATGTCCAGCGGCCCGTGACAGACGGGCCCCTGATGGGACCATGAACATGATGACTTCACCTATTAGCATCATCACCCTCCTCCTCCTCCTCCTCATGACACAAAGGCCTATAAAAGGGCAGACAGCATTCACTGCTAACTGTAGAAGTCTAAATTATGCAGATGAGTGCACTGCCCTTATGAATACATGTACTATGTGTCAAGGTCACCTACAATTAGATATTCTATAATATAAACATTTGGCCCAATCAAATGTAATCAATTTAACTTTCTACTAAGTTGTCTCAGCTGGTTATGGTGAACCTGGAGGCTTCGGAGACACCACGGCATGTTTTATTAATCAACGTCACAGCCCAGTTTTAGTGTGAAGAGAAAGGACTGCATAATGGTGTTTTTAAAGAAGCTAATGGAGACCGTTTTGATCAGTCATGTGCTTTCTAACCAAAATGTCACCTTCATAACAGATTGCAATATCACAAATGTATAGCGTAATGAGTATGAAAATTGTTTTGATTTATACAAGCTTCCCCTGCCTTTGGGTGATTGTAAATGTCATAAGAGACTTTACGTATTGGATATAATACTGACCATACACAACACACGGTGTCTTGTGGGGAAAATTAAATTATTATTATATGATGTTGCAGAGTAATAATACATATTATGTTATATAGCCTATGCCATCTGGCAATGTGCATTCCCTGTGGGTGACCCATTTAACTTAAAAACCAAAGATGCTCAATAATTTACAATGCATTTTTACTAACCCCGTTTTGAACAGAGCATGTTAAGACCATACAGCTTCACAGAGTAAAATTGAAAATCTAATTTTGCTTTGATGTCTAGTACTAGTAAGATATGTTTTCAAAATGCATGTGTCGTGTGCAGTTTTATAAATAGCCACTGTAGAAGAGAGGCTGTAGTGTGGGGCAGCAGGTCAAGCCTCGCCATATGGGTGTTACCCTCTCATATGTCCCAGGACACCTTTGTTATTATTGTATTGCAGCCTGTGGCAGATTCAAGTGCTGGAACACATTTTGGCAGAGGGACAGCTGAGCCACATCTCACAAAACATTCAATCTGTGTCAGTCACCATACCACTAAGTCAGTGAGTCAAGTACAACCAGCCTTGTGTAATAGCCCCACTTCACTGGTGTCAACGTACCTTAAAAGGACGTCCATTGTGCTTATGCATGTTTTCAGGCAGCCCCCTCCTTTTTGTGAAGAAGCATGTGACATCATCTTCCCCTCCCTTGCCAGCTCGGGTAATTTCGACCTATCAGGATCCAGGGAAAGCTGATCACGTGACAGTCCCCCCTTGGTACTGGTTACCATAACAACGAGCACTGGTCCAGGCAGCATCTTGCCGTGCTGAGAGGAAGAAGAAGAGGTGGAGGGGGGGTGAGTGGAGGCGGTGAGGACAGACGGGAAAATTAGACAGAGAACAAATCCCGGCCGGTGGACTTCCTTTTAGATGTTCCTGTGATTTCTACAGTAAGTCTTATTGCATTTGTTTTGCACTTACTATGTATACTATGTATCGCCTGTGGGCACAAAAGAATACAGATTATGAGGATACGGCTGTCATGGGATGCAATCTGTCAAATGAGCCTTTGAAGACTTTGGCCGTGACTTCATGAGCAATTCCTTTGTTATGCTGGGAATGTGTACAGCATACCTCACCTTAGGCACACACTCCTTTGTTTGGTGCTTGGCTTTTGACTATTGACTGTCAATGAATGTCATGAGAGCAAGGGAAAGGTGTGGTGGGAGTCAAGGTGCACAGGGTAATTAGGAGAGGTTTCATAATGTGCCATAACTACTGTATGTCTACTGTGTTCGCTGGACGCAGCAGGAAGCCAATGTGCTCATCAGTCATTGACTTGTCTTGTTTCCTATGGATGTGTTTTCTTTTTTAAATTGTGCACCATTTATGACTGAAATGACTTCATAGGCTCCCATGTGGTGTGTTTAATTCCGAAATGCAAATTAGGGCAGCTAGAGTTCATAATGTTCTTGTGATGGTGCTCTGAATTTGTTGCTGTACGTGAGATGTACGCATCGTGTGCTGCTATTGGTGAAGTCCATAGTGGTACATCTATAATCACATGTTTACTGATATTGCACTTGCAGAATAGGGAAGAATAATATGCTGTGATATTTTTTAGAAGATTAATAGCTGTTTCACTTGGTATTAAATATATTCTCCAACCGACCACTGTGTGGCTTTGGTCACAAAGTTGTTGTTGTTGTAGTTTTTCTCCCAGTATATAGGAAAGGTGTTGTAGTGATGTTTTCATTTGTGAACAGTGTTGGGTAGTGACGGAATACATGTATTTAGATTACATATTTAGAATACACATTTTGGGTAACTGTATTCAGGTACAATTAGCTACTCTTTCATTTGAGGGTATTTAGAATACAGTTATTTACTTGATATCAAAGGAATACAACACAGTACTCAATCTATCATTAAATTTCAGTTTCATAATCATAACAATAATAAGAAAGAAAAGATCTAAACAGAAAGTTTAGCTCTGTCCTTCCTGATTGTGGGCATTTGCAAAGTGCTTTTTTTCATTCCTAATCAGTGATATTTAAGTTTGTGACAGGTGTGTAACAAGTGTAACCTAAATATCTTCTTAGTCATATGCTGCTTTTACGTATTAATATTATGCAAATCAAAGAGAAAGAATTCAGAATAAAGTACTCTATTATGTATTCTGTAACTAAATACATTTTCAAAGTATTCTCCCCACACTGTTTGTGTAATGATAATTATTCTGGGTCGGGAAAAAGGCTTTTTTTTTCTTGGACTCCCTTTTGGCTATTGAATTACCTATCTTTCTCACTGAATAATTACCATCAATACTATATTATTAAAGCAATCTGTTTTTTGAAAATTCTACACTGCTTCATACAGTACACCGCTGCTAGCTTGTTGTAAATCATAATTTGCTCTGATGCCCTGAAAGTGCTTACATGGGCCTATCAGTTCATGATGTGCATGTTGTTGAAGTATATTTTCTCAATGAAAATATGATACAAGAATAAGGCTGACTGTCTTTTGATCAGAGTCAGCCTCTTGATTATCTCCTACACCATGTGAAAGCAGCAATGCCGCTGCGTCACGTTGGAAAAGACCAATCGGATTAAACTGAGTTAAAACATAAAGGTCCATACCAACAAATAAAGGGAGCTTCTTGGTTGAATACAATCCGAATTTCCGTCGATATCTTACTTTTCCCTCTTGAAACTATACCATTTTACGTTTCCCGTTCTGATTAAGAATGTGTCATTATATTTACTAAATGTTACTTTATGGTACTATTTTGTTATTCTTCAAGTTACTGGAACCCCCCTCCTTCTGTCCGCTATGGTTTGGTCCGATCCCTCTGTCAGTTTCAAGTTGCGCCTTCTTTGCTGCTCGCTCCGGATCTCACTACTGCTCTTTCGGGACAAACACTAAATAGTACAGGGATTTTACTGGACACCTTATTACCCGCAATGGATTATTACACGCAATTCATGGATGTATCATAAAGACTCTGGAGTACAAGGTAAATGTGGTCGTACTACTGAAGTTCTTTGGGAAACACGGTGCATTTTTAACATTGTCCTGAAATCCGTGGGCTGTACCTCGCTGCTCTGAGGAATGATATGCTTATGATATATTTTTTTTAAAAACAGCTAACGCTTTTATTTGTCCGTAAACGTGGTGTGTCATTCATGAGCACACTGCATGCGTGTCGATGTAATGGTGCATCCTTGGTGTTTTGCCAAGCCCTTGTTTATACACCGGGGGCAAAGCCTGTTGCAGATCGCCCGGGCATGAAGGATCTGAGGAATGTAGATGGAGCCAGCTCACTTCACCTCTATAACACTGTAATGCACGGTGAATATGGTTATCGTTTTGGCAAATAAATTACTAATCTGTCAAGTTTCGAGGAAGTTTATAAGGTGATATTGTTGGCCAGCTCAGTAAGAAAAAGTGACAAGAGGGGAATGTCTTCTTTACAGCCTGTATTACTCATGTTATTATTGCAGGCCAAAGTGTACGGACTTTTCTCTTTTAATCTTTTACCTCGACATCTTAATAATGCTGTCTGGAACTAGGAGAACTCCCCCTCCCCTTATTTGACCTGGGTTTGCTTGCACAGATGTGCCGCGTTTGCTTTGGAGTCCAAATTATTTTGGAGCCCAGTAGCTAATGTTTTGTTGATCTAAAGAAGCAATTTTTGGTTTCTGTGTTATAATGCAGAGACAAGAACCTGTGCTTTATTCTTTAAAAAAAAAAAAGGTACAGGCAAGGCAAAATATCTCATTAAATTTAGGCTGCCTTGGAATAACATTTTAGCAATGTTGCCTTACATTGTCCCCATTAGACGTATATGCATTTCATTAATTTACATGAATGAAAGCCCAGAGGATTTAATGATGTTGAAATTTGACATAGGCTCTTTGTTGCTTTGGCCTCAAAGGTGTGACGTTACATGACCAGGCCCGATCAATTTGAGTGACATTGACAGTCAGGTGAAGCTGTAGTATTCCTTCCAGACAGGCATTTCTTCAAGACAAACACTCTTAGCTGCCATGGGCATTAGCTGGATCCAGCTGTAATATTGATTATTGTTTTACTGTCTGTTGCATTTTGTTCCTTCTTTACAGGCCAGCACAGGAATGATCCCTTTTCTGATCTCATTGGATGAACTAGTCTTATGACTTATTGGGACTGGGTTGAGTGTCATCCTGTGGTAACTTGCTCTTTTGGCGGATCACAATGAGAAACAGCGACGAAAGGATGTTTGTTTGGGGCCCGAGTCAGCGCAATAACTGGCCTTACTTGCACCCCGGGCTTTGAGTTTGAAAGAGGTCAGAAAGAATAATGTGATTCAGTCAGACATTACTTCAATAAACAAACACAAACAAAGTCATTCACAGATTTAATTATTGTTGAATAATATTAATTATTATAATAATTATTAACCACTGTTGTTACCTAAAAGGTACTATGTATTAGGGGTGGGTGGTTATACATGTATAATTTTTTTATGTAGTCATTTTATCATGTGGACACGATATAGTCTGCATGCACACTCCAGCTGATTTTGACTGAAGTCATGACCAGGCGCAGACGGAGATTGTTGCTAATGTTACACTCGGCTCCATCAGAGCAGCATAATGAAGGATGTAAATTGCTTCAGTAGATCATATTTGCGAGGATATTAGCATGGCACAAAAAAAGAATAAAATATATTTGAAATAAATGTCCCATTTGGCGTAAGGCTGGGATTTTGAAGTATTTTGTCCGTTGTCAATTATATCATATCATTATTGTGATATTTCCTTTTTTCTTGATATAGATTTTAGGCCATATCGCCCTGCCTACTATGTATCTTATATTGTCTTACAGGTCAACTGGTGGTAACTATTCTTGCGTACGGATAGTGACGTTTGCTGGGTTGCTTATTTTAAGGTTTTAAATTCCTTGCAAATTTTGTTGCGTTTTCTGCTATTGTAATAGTGTATCAGATTTAGGCAATCACAATTGGTTGCTGCATTGTCATTTGATATTGATTGTTTAAAGCCTTTGACAAAAAACTAACAAAACAAAGTCTACTTGGTGGTTGGGGCAAGAGTTAGAGACTTTTGACCATGACCAAGAGATTGACAGTTCAAGTCTGCTCCTGAGCTGACTTGCTGCCGAGGGGCCTTTTCAAGGGAAGATGGCCACTTCCTCTTGCTCCCTAAAGTATTGGGACACCCTACCCCTCCGCGGGAACGTGCAAAATCTAGGGCTAGGGTATGAATTGGGACAGGGCCTTATTTAGCTAAATTTAGGAAATTGGTTTGGAAATTTAATTCTAACACAGGAGAGGAATATCTGGCTACAGTCTGATTCACTTTATCCTGTCTATGGCTTTCTCTCTCATAAGTTCCATCAGCCCCAAATCCTTGTGGTCTTGCAGGGCAGCATGGATTTGGAAAACACTGAAAGAACAGAGCGCAGGAAGTCCGCAGACTGCTCTTGCTGTGTCCTGACTGAGCAGCTGGATGCTTCCCAATAATCCAGAAGCCTGGCACTAGGGTTTACCCATCATCAGACATTTGTAAAAAAAAATACACCATTGCGATTTAGTTAAAAGTACATTACATGGTGCTTAGTAAGTTGTTTAAAGATGATTAACCTTTGAACACCTTAGTCAACAGTGGCACAGTACACGAGTACCCAGAATGATAAACGTCATTTAGATGTATCACGTTGCTATTTTTATCACTTTATTATAACTACATCATTTTGCGATATCTTAGGGCTGTGTCTTCACATCATCCATCACATCATCTGTTTGCATCAGGTATTATGTGGGTAAGGTTTTATGCAATGACTAAGTAAGTGTATTTGCTTTTCAATTTCTTCTTGAGATTAAAGACTTAACTTTTTTTGCTTTAGCCAGAAGTTCAAAAGTGGGTCAGTATGGCAAGTGCGTTCCTCCGTCTATGCCGGCACAACTGTTTACATTTTGCCACTGACCTTTGAACACTGAAGAATTACTGCACAGTTTATCCAGACAGCCATTGTGATGTCACTGTCGGAAATGATGTGAAGAAATTGGCACAGTCAGCCATGCTTGGATTTATTGTTGCTTTTATTGAGTTGTGTGTTAAGTTTTTCTAGGGAGATAGTGAGTCAGTACCCATACACGGGAAGCCTATGCCTGACATGGAGAGAAGTTGCCAACTTTCTGTCTCCCACACTCAACCTACTTGGAAAGAGAACAAAGCACTTTATTCAGCACTAAATACATTACCAATTGGAGCCATTGTAATGATTTCAAAGCTTCAGTGTTTACAATTGTCTGTGGTTGTCCTGAACAAAATGTTTTCCACCAGGTCTATAGTCAAAGCTGGTCTGTAATCTACTTATCACTAGACAAAGTTATTAAACAGCATTTTTCTAAAGGTCATACAATTATTTCTGCCCACTTAGAGACCCTCAATAGTTTTGACAATTAATCCTTTATATGGAAATAAAAGAACGTTAGCCATTAGCTGCTAGTCTTGTTCTAGAAGTATGGCCTCCAGTAAACAATTTTTAACTATCTTGGAGCACATCATATTTCACGTGGATGTGTGTGAACCAGCACTTGGGCCTTCTCCGTACGAGTGGACAATACCACTTTTGCAGGTGCCTGATGGTGAAATAGCAAATATACTGTATTATTCCTGCTATGGTTTGCTGTTCCTTTTTATTCATTCTTATTTTGAGTGAGGAAAGTCCAGCCTAATCTTCTTCGACTGCATTTGTGCTTCACCTGTTGATTTAGCAGAAGTCTGTGCACAGCCGCAGACTATCATGCGTTTCTGTTTGTGTCAAGTCTTCTTTGGTGTTGGCAGGCCAGGCTAGCAGACCTTCACCGGCCGCCCTGTTGTCATATAGCCACTGTTTGTTTAGCATCTGAACTGTCATCTGCTCATTGCCCACGCAGAGATTAGCGAAAGCAAGTGTGGATGTGACAGGATTATGAGTGTAATGTAATCCAGACTCTGAATACTATATTGAACAATTATTTATTAACAAAAATAAATAATAACAAAAACATTATATATATATATTAGGGCCGGGACTTTTTTCGATTAATTGCGATTAATTAATTACATGAGGTTTAGTGCGATTAAAAATATTAATCGAAATTAATCACACTTTGCTTTCCACACTTCAGTTTCCTTTTTTCCTGCAGACGCATAATTAATGGCAATATTGCACTGGTCTGTTGGACTTGGTTGAATAAAAATAAACAATATTTTGTTGCTTAAGCTTATGTATTCAGTCATTATTCAATGGTATACTAAAATCCTTATGAAAAAACTTACTTCTCATTGTTCTCAGGTCAAATATTTATATGCGATTAATTTCGATTAATTAACTACAAAGCCTCTAATTAAATAGATTTTTTTTTTTAATCGAATCCCGGCCCTAATATATATATATTTTATTTTATTTTTTTATTTTTTTAATTATTATTATTATTATTATTATTAAGAAGAAGAAGTTAGTTAAGGCGGCGGCCCGGTGTTTTTTAGGCAGCTGCCTTAACAAGAAAGTGCTGCAGGAAAGCCTGTTTCTGTATGTCTTCAACTGTAATATACAATACTGTAGCTCCAACCAGTCAAGAATTGCTTGCTAATGCTGTTTGAAGTTTAAAGTATCTGTATCATGCTATTTTAGCCATTCCAAAGCAAAGTATAGGCATTTATATAATATATTGTACCTCTATCACTATGGAGTACTCATTTTTGAGAGAAATATAAGTATTTTCTGGGGGTATTTTCCAAACCCGGAAGACAAGACGCTTCGATTCAGTTAACTCAGCCCCTCTTTCCGCTTATTCCACATTTACAGTATTATAAAATCGCTGCAAAAAGTGAAGTTACTTCACAATGCAGTTATAAGGAGTTGACAACACAGTTTCATAAATAGCTAACACACACGCTAACACGCGTTTTGATTGACTCACCGCTCAGCCTGGCCTCCCATCATTGTTTACGTTATGGCACTCGCGTTGTTTATAAGTTAATCCACTTTGATTCTGGCCAAGGTTCACCAAGCATCCATCAGGTTGGTTGATATAGTAGCTAGCTGAATCCCGGAAAGAAATTCCAACTTCTGGCGAGTGCACTCTTCTTTAGGAAGGTTGAATAGTCCTGTTCCTCTCGTGGCCAAACGAGCATCCGTGACATTATCGTTCGGTAAGAAAAAAGAACAGGCGGTGTCCAGTTCAGATCCTCCGGGGGTGTGTTAGTTTACTCTCCCGGGATAGCACAGTCGGAGAGTTCCTTTTTTTTTTTTTTTCTTACAACAAAAATATTGAAAAAGCTGTTTGACACTATGACGTAAAATACGTCAGTGTGTCACAACTCAGTCGTTTACCAGGAGAGGGCGGAGCAGCTGCTCAGAGAGCAGGATTCAGGAGGATTACTTAGAACTGTGTGAATGAAGCCAAAAAACATGGTGTTTTTGATAAGGAAATAGCATAACAACATGGTTAAAAGCTCTAAAAAGTCGATTTTGCATGATACCTTTAAATCTTAGCTTTGTAATAATTACACTTCTAAAAAGAGCTGGGTTTCCTATGGAAATTTCAAATCTCTTTAGAACCTGTGGAAACAATGGAATTACTTTAATTTTACTAACTACTTTAGTTTTTTTTTAGAGGCCGACCGATATATCGGCCAGCCGATATATATATCGGACCGATATTTGGGGATTTTACAATATCAGCTATCGGCTGATCTAGCGCAGAAAAAAGCCGATATTTCCGGGACCAAAAATATTAGAGACTTCAGGGCTTTAAAATGGGTCCTCCCACAATTTCCTTGGCCTCAGGGGACGTAAGAAACATTGTGATGAAAATTGGTTAGCTTCAAGTTTGTTTAATGCAAGTTTCACTAAACCTCCATCAATATGGACATGCTGCATGTCATTTTGAAGTGCAGAATCTGGAGAATTCAATCGCTGAGTTAGTTTATCCTCCACTATTTTTGATCGCCGTGCATAATGCCGCGGCTCGTAAGAATATGCTAATGCTAACAACAACTAATCAAATCTGGGACAGAAACTATGATTGGATCACCTAAAGTAATAAAATAAAATCGCCCACTTCTGGAGCTAATTAGAATTGACTCTAAGCCTAGTTTAACAGTAGTAACTGGTAAGCCCCTGTAACGAGTGTGTGTTGACTGGGTTGACTGCTGCTCTCACATTACACTTCCTAGTTCCTCGGATGCAGGTCTACGAGTAACCAGATATGGCAGTCATAGTGCTCTTTTGCTTGAAGCACCATGCAAATTAAATTCCGAGATAGCCAAATGCGTAAATCTGGGTAGCGCTGCTGTTTTGGTAGGACAGTCGTTCCCAAGTTTTTTTGTCTCGCAAACCCCTTGAGACTTTCATTTCTACTCAAAGTACACCTTCACTCAAAGATGCAGCCAATTATGATGAAATGTTCTTATAAAAATAATATTGAAATACTGTTCAGTTTCACCTTCTTTATAGATCTGAAATAATTCCAAGTACTGCAAAGTGCCCGCGTACCCCCTGGGGTCCCCCCTACCCCTGGTTGGGAAACATGCTGTCAGACATTTTTATTATATAGAATAAATATTATAAATGAAACCTTCAAAGTTATGTATTTAATTTCTGTGCCCCTGGTTTGAGACTAATCTTACTGCATGTGCGCTGACATTAAGTTTGTAATAGCTTCTGCTATGGCAGGTTATGTCAACCCAGCTTGAACAGGAATGTAGTGTTTTTAATCAATACATTATTAACTTGTACCTGGCTGGAAAGTTGTTTAGAGATTCAAAATTACTGGGAAGTTGTCGCGATTAGTTGCATCTCTATTTTATTTTGGTTCAGATTCTCAGTATGGCTTTATGGCAGACTCCTGTTCTGCGGTAGGCTCAGACAGACCACATTTCCTGCAGTGTCCGCGTTTTCTTGTAAATCCCAGCAAAGCACAAATGATCCATTATACAGGGCTACTTCATCTTATTACAGTATGAATGTGGAAGCCTGTTTATTTTACTCTTTATGTTTTCTGGCCTCATGGCTAGTCTTGTACTAGAGTTGATTGAAACCATTGAAATCCACAGCACTTACACCAAGTGAACAGCCCAGCTACACTCTGCATCCTGAATGTCGGAAGTAAGTGATTGAAAAGCCACATGGTTTGGAGATGGTTCATTTGTAGCAAGTAGGTTTACTCAAAGTAAGTGTGTCACTGTCCTTTATTCAGCAAAAGCGTCTGGCTGTGAACATTGTATAGTGAGTGAAATGGAATACCAGACAAATGTGGTGATTTATGTGAGCGGTTTAGCAGTTTCTTTTGTAATAAACCCATTTTTAGATTGGTTTGAGCGTATTTCTAAGTTAATAATCTGTTACCTTCACAGTCATGCACTAAGAAGATGTGTGGTTGACATGTAGATCAGGCATGTGGATTAAGAATGTTGCATTATCTGGATGGAATGAGATGCAAATAGTTCATTGAATATATCACACTGAAGTGATGTATTATAATTAAGGGGAATCTGTTGTTGACTGTGTGAATGTGAAGTTACTTTCTTTTATTTACAAGTACTTTTTGTTTATCTGTTATTGAGTGTGTACTGTAGGTTGTCACATTGTAAACATGACCAGAAGCTTTGACCTTTGAGAAACATTATTGAAATATGAACTGCATTTCAGAGCATGTTTGTAGATGTCTAAGTTACAACAGGGTGAGCAGGCTTTATATTATTTCAAAAAACAATATTTTGTTATTTACAAATGGATATTGTATTGAATAGATAAATAATCTTTGCACTGACTTTGCTATTTATTTCCATTCTGGTTTGATTGTCATTAGGTATACACTAGGGCTGAAACAACTAATCGATTAATCGACGACTAATCGATTATTGAAATAGTCGACAACTATTTTAGTAATCGATTCATCGTTTTCTGGTTCACACAGATTCAAATAGAGCAAAAATGACATGAAAATGTAGTATTTTTGATGAAAATCTACTTTGTTTTTATAGTTAGGGTCTGTAGTGTTTTGTACATTGTAAATTTCATGAATATCTGTCTGTGTCTCATCCAATCAGAAAGCAGAATTAGCACCAAGAGCCTCCAACAAACATTTACTTTAAGTTTACTTCATCAACACATCCTCAAGTGGCACCACTTTCGCCTTATATGATGAAAAAAAATGTAAAAATAAAATTTTCCTACGCCATTCATAGCCAAGCGATTACTCGATTAATCGTAAAAATAATCGATAGATTAATCGATTACAAAATAATCGTTAGTTGCAGCCCTAGTATACAGCCACAAGTCTTAAACACTAAATGGAAATGTTTTTCTCCACGGCACCAAAGCTTTTCATAAAAAGTCAAATTTAGTAAAGCTAAAGTAAATCTATAAATAGTTCTCAGTATAGTATGAATAAGCCTTGTACAAAAGTGAATGTGCCAGTGTCAGTTATTGTTTGTGAGGTTGTTAAATTATGCAGAAGTAGTATTTATTTGAAATTTTTATACTGTAATTTGCCTTGATTAAGTTTTCTGTTGCATTTGTTCAAATATAGAGCGTTTGAAGCAATAACAGTGTAACCTACTGTGCTAATCCGGAGCTCTACTTCAGATTACAGGATGATGTAATGCTGCTAGTAAAAAGGCATGGTGTGTGTGTGTAACAGGCGAGTACCCAATGCGATGCCTTCATGTGTCAGTGAGTTCTACTAGTAGTTACACAAACTATTATAACACATTACATCTCACAAATCATACAGAACACTCACTCACACCACTTTCCAGGTGGTTACTTCATTTGTAGTGATTTATTTTATTTTCCTGTGATAGTCCAAACAGACAGTTACAGACCTGCTGGATGAAATATAAAGATGTAGTGTATACAAGTATTTGTGTTGGATGAGGATCTTTCCTGTTGCTCTTGTCTTTGGACTGAGCCTGGAGTCCTGGACCTAATGCAATCTTTTTTAGCAATATTGGTCAATTGTCTGTGTACTGCTGCATCATAACTGACTTCTGTGTGTTTGCTGACATGTATTACCAACTTCTCTCGTTGGAACTTAAAGCTATTGACAAGGCATTGTGTTGTCTGGACTGACATTTACTTTATGGGTACTGTGTACTGTTTGGCTTTGTGAAAGTTCAGGGCCCTCCATTTTCAGCAGAGGCAGGTAGTACTCATTTACATTTACATTTAAGTAAATGTAATAAATCGCTTGTTATTAATTGCTTTAATCTTCATTTTGACTTATAAAATAGATGTTGTTTGTGGTTTGTGTACATTATTCTTCAGAATGATTGCTTTTTTTCTCTGTTTATGGCATTTTCTTGGAAATATTACAATTTTCACATTATGTCAATGTTCATAATTTGTTTCTCAGATTTGATGTTGTTGCTGAAACCTAAATAAAGACTTTTTTGCGTAATGCTCACAACTCAAGTAACATTGATTCCAAGTATGTTTTTACTCTTAGTTGAGCAATAATTTGCTTTTTACTTGTACTTGAGTACAATTATTTAAAACTCCCCCTTGAGTAAATATTTTAGCTACTCTACTCACCTCTAGTTTTCAACAAGCATCAGTCCTTCCAAGACAGAGATGATAATGCTTGAGCTTTATTTAATTACGATGAAATACTGGGTTACAGTGTATTGAATGGCTCACCTCTTTAATGTATTGTCTGGTGAAGTGGAACCAAACTTACCCAATAATTCTTAAAATCAAAGGTTTTGTCAAATATTGTATTGATATTTAATGTGTATAAATGTCTGATTGCTCTTTCTGTCTTTTGTCTTTCAGGATGAGAGAGTCAGAGGTGGGAGGTAAAGCCCTCCTCTTGGCTGTTAGAGGCACGTCTCGGACTGGGGCTGGACCCACAGACCGCTGCCTCGGGGCGAAGGGCACTCACACCCTGCTCCGAGTTCAGACAATGGGGGATGGAGGCGCTGGTGCTGCTGGAGGTGACGGCGTAAACCAGTCCCACGTGCTGTTTGACAAGTTTGTCCAAGGAAGCACCTGTAAGGGCACACTCAAAGCCTTCCAGGAGCTGTGTGACCACCTGGACGTCAAGCCCCGAGATTCTAAAGTCTTCTATCACAAGCTGAAATCCAAAGTCAACTACTGGAAGGCCAAAGCACTTTGGGCTAAATTAGACAAGAGGGCATGTCTGAAAGAGTACAAGAAGGGCCGTGCCTGTGCCAACTCTAAGGTAATGCTTAGTCATTAAAAGTCATTTGAGCTCAGACTTAAGCAGAGCTGACAGAAAATGTGATCTTCTGTGTCTTGGGGAACATGTAATTTGATGCTCATGTTTACTGCTATCAACCGTCTGTGATTGCTTTATGAAAGGACGTCTCTGAGGTGCTTACACTCATTCAAATTCACTTTTTGTACAAGGTAACAGAACAAATTTTGTATTGCTCCAAAATTGTTGACTTATTCCAACGATCTTTTTTTTCTCTTGGATTTTTACTAATGAGCACTGTAGGTCTTGGATTGTGCAAAAGTCAATTTGAGAAAAAAAAACACTGGTTGATGTTTTTGTTGGCCAAGTTTTCTTTTTCTATACAAATGCATTATGTCTTTGTGTGCAGTGTTTGATCATTGGGGCAGGACCATGTGGTTTACGAACAGCAATCGAGTTGGCCTTTCTGGGAGCCAAAGTGGTGCTCCTGGAGAAGAGAGATGCTTTTTCCAGAAACAATGTGCTCCACCTCTGGCCTTTTACAATCCAGGACCTCAGGGGCCTCGGCGCCAAGAAGTTTTATGGGAAGTTTTGTGCCGGTGCTATCGATCATATCAGTGAGTCCAAATCAATTTGAGTTGTTTATTTCAAATGATTTTAGAATTTATTTTAATAGTACACCTAACATTTGTTTGTTGCAGGTATTCGTCAACTGCAGCTCATGCTGCTCAAAGTAGCTCTACTTTTAGGTGTTGAGATACATGTTAATGTTGAATTCAAGGGTCTAATAGAACCTCCAGAAGACCAAGAGCCCGAACGTGAGTCTGTCTGTTTGTTGTGGGGAAATATAATGATTATTTGAGTGTAAAGTTACATAAGATATGTTCCACAGGGATTGGCTGGAGGGCTGACATTCACCCCAGGACGCACCCTGTGAATGAGCTGGAATTTGATGTCATCATTGGGGCAGATGGAAGGAGAAACACACTTCCAGGCAAGTCCACACAGCTCTGCTGTGTTCATGCTTACTTAGTGTAATTTCTTAAGAATGACTTTACTTTTGTCTGTGTGGTGTTTTTTTGCAACACATAAACAGATGCCCACAACTGTGTGCAGTTGTCATTGAGTGTTGGTTGCATAGACCAAAAGGAAACTCTTATGTCAGCTTTGTGTTCCCTCTTTGACTGTCTATCATTTAGACTGAGATATTCAAAGGAAATCCCCTGGAGCAGGGTACCCTGACCTCGCCCATTCTTTGTCAATAAAGGGAAGCAATCGGCTCCATGTGGGAATACTGTAAACCACACTCACAGTGCGTTAGGTCAACAAACATGTTAATATTGTAATGACGCAAACCATCTGGATGTACTTATGGTGTACAATATATGCTATAAGATATGGAAGATATCTAACTTTGTACCTTTTTATTTATAACAAACGCTTCTCTGCTTCTATGTGCTTTTCGTTCAGGGTTTCGACGAAAAGAATTCAGAGGGAAACTGGCCATTGCCATCACTGCTAACTTCATCAACAGACACACTACAGCAGAAGCAAAAGTAGAAGAGATCAGTGGTGTTGCTTTTATCTTTAATCAGAAGTTCTTTCAAGACCTCAGAGAAGCCACAGGTCTGTTAATGGCTTGCTACCTTTTTATGCATGCCTGAAAGTCTACAGTATATTCTTCTCAAGGGCAGTTCTGAATGTATAAGAAATAGTCCCTTGACTCGTCTAAATGTCCTCTCTTGACTTCAATTAGATCAACAGCATTGAGGAATAACATTTTGGCTGTTGTTTAACAAGTGCTTTATCACTTTGCCTCTCTAGGTATTGACTTGGAAAACATTGTCTATTACAAGGATGACACACACTACTTTGTGATGACTGCCAAAAAACAGAGCTTGCTGGAGAAAGGAGTCATTCTACATGTGAGTGATCAAGGCCAAGTGCTGAAACAAGCCACCCATGCTTTTGTGCTAAATCAGTTGTGTATACTTTTCGTTTTAAAGTGTGTCTTTTCCACATTTAATGGTCTGCCCCGGCCAACAGGAACTCTGCCAAGTTTAGCACGCTCTATGTTGTTTCCTCAGCTCACCTCCAAGTTTCCTTTCAATTTTCATTTTCCATTTTATTATTTATATCATTCATTTAAAAGGCAAATGCCAAAAACAACAGCATTTAACACATGAATGAAAAGGAGCAGAAAGAAGTTAAAGAACTTAAAATATCTGCTCCCTAGTATCAACACAAAACCATTAGCAATAATACATGTAACAAAAGTTGATCTGGCGTGTCATATTTTTTTAACACTGAAAATTTTACATTCTTCTTAGACACATGAATGAAAAAACATGTTTTTTTGAAGGTGTTGTCTTCTACAAATTCATTATATTTCAGTGTTTTTAATCATAAATATAGGATTAGTTGGGTCTTAGTATCAACTTCCACTGACGACTCTGATTGCTCTTTTCTGTAAATCATTCTGCTTCTTCCAGGCATCATAAAATAGTTGTGAAATAATAAAAATCGGTTCACTGTATGATATACAGGGGGAATTTGACTCATCAGGAAGTAGCTTGGAAGCTTTTAACACTGGTATGACTGAGTAGACATGGGCAGAGGAAGGGTGGACGTGCTGGCTGAAGGGTAGTGAGTCCATGGAGTTCAAGATGGCAAACAAACTCGGATGCATATCTTCCATTAGACTGCCCCTCCCTCCCTCACCACCATCTCCAGGCTGCACCGCTCAGCTATAGCTTCACTTCTCACTAAGCACCACACTATCATCAGAAAGCACTGTCACTTTGAAAGTAGGCAGTTATTTGATTTTACATCTTAGGAACGGCTTGTGAAAATTAATAATCCCATACAGTGGTGTGTGTGGCTGCCAGAATAATTGCAACAACATGGAAATTACACTTGGAAAGGTTCCAATTAGCAAATCATTCTAACACTGTTCTTTGCAAACAACAAATGATCTTGTCTCTATCACTGCAGTTTGGAACTACACTCATGTTGTGAAATGCATGCGATTCATATATTAGTTCGTTGTGCTGTACTGCCCTATTAGTTAGTTATCTTTCACTCTTTTTAACAGTTAAAACCTGTAGTAACACATTTTGTTTTCTGCATTTATGATTGATTTCTGTTTCTTACAGGACTATGCAGACACAGAAATGCTACTGTCCAGAGCTAACGTGGACCAGGCGGCTCTGCTGTCATATGCGCGTGAAGCAGCCGATTTCTCAACAAATCATCAGCTGCCCACACTGGATTTTGCCATAAACCACTACGGCCAACCGGACGTAGCCATGT
The DNA here is from genome assembly GCA_007210695.1 of Neogobius melanostomus. NCBI lineage: Eukaryota > Metazoa > Chordata > Actinopteri > Gobiiformes > Gobiidae > Neogobius > Neogobius melanostomus. The sequence goes on along the minus strand of VHKM01000106.1, from coordinate 2,606,529 downwards.
TTGACTTCACCTGCATGTACGCTTCGGAAAATGCTGCCCTTGTACGACAGCGCCACGGCCATAAGCTGCTAGTCGCACTTGTTGGTGACAGCCTTTTGGAGGTAAGTAAAACTATAAATTACTGTGAAGGTTTGGGCTTACACATGATCATATTGTAATGTGTTTATTGTCCAGCCCTTCTGGCCCATGGGCACTGGAATAGCTCGAGGTTTTTTGGCCGCCATGGACTCTGCTTGGATGGTGAAGAGTTGGGCTCAGGGAAAAAGCTCGCTGGAGGTGCTGGCTGAGAGGTAGGGGTGTGGAACATGCATACACACTATACACATGTTCGCTCTCTCGCAACACAATCTTTTATCTCTGAGTGCTTTACTAGGAAATCCACTTGTGTGTGTGTGTGCTTCAAAGCATTACTCCCACCTCTAATTGCATAAGAGGCTTTTATAAGGATGGAATGTCACTACACTACACTTATGTTTTTGTTTTTTTTATTGTGTAATTTTTCTATGTTGGATATGTGTATTTGATGATACTATGATGTATAGGGAGAGTATATACCGGCTACTGCCCCAGACGACACCAGAGAATGTCAGTAAGAACTTCAGTCACTACAGTGTGGACCCAATCACGCGGTATCCCAACATCTGCCTCAGTTTCCTCAAGCCAAGCCAGGTCAGTGGGAAGCTGATATGATCCACTTTGCCTAAAGTATCTGTAATCTTATCCAAACTTGTTTTTGAAACAATTCTCTGCAGGTGCAACACCTCTATGACACTGGTGAATCCAGGGAAATGCGAATTGAGATTGAAAATGTCATCAACTCATCAACACCCAAGTTGACGAGGAATGGTTTGTATATTTATGTGTATTTATCGGCCTTACATTGCTTAAATGTAGCATTTTGCTCATTATTTGATGAAATGTAATTTTTACTCTAGAAAATTGCCTGCTTGACAAGCAGTTGCAAGGTAACACAAAGACTATATGCATGGTGTTGCTTTTAAGGGATTTGTAATCATCTTAAACACATCCCCTGCAGTGTATTTGTTTGAAGCCTATTGGAATGAAAACTGACCTTATTTTTAAAACTAACCTATTAAATTGTGTCTGTTGGTTTGTGAGCTCTGTACCCTTTGCTAACCTCTCACTGGCAAACATTCTTGTCGGTTTAGTGTCTTTTTATTGGTTTAAATAGGTACTAACATGAATAAAAAAGGCTCTTATGTGATAACGTACAGATTTATGCTCAGCCTCATTTAACCAAAGTCGTGCTGCTCTACCCAGAAGTTGCTTTTTATTAGTGTCCATGTTTAATCTAATGTCTTTCCGAGCTGCTGTTTCACTCAAACCTTTTTCTTTCTTTTATTCACAGAATCCGTTGCTCGGTCCAGTAAGCTGCTGAACTGGTGCCAAAGACAAACGGAGGGATACCGGAACGTCAATGTAACAGACCTAACCATGTCTTGGAAAAGTGGGCTGGCTCTTTGTGCCCTCATTCACCGATATAGGCCTGATCTGATGTGAGTATTTTCTACAACCAATGGAAACTGTTTGCGGAGCCTGGAATGACCATCCTGCTGCATTTGTAGTTGTCACTTAGTTGCAAATTATGTTTATTGGCAGTGTGTGTCTGTTTTTGTGGTGCATCACTGTACAGCAAGTGGCATAATGGTTTTTGGGGTCCCCTTAGGTATAGTCTTGGACTTTCCAATCCCCTGATGCTCTCAGATAATGCTATAAACCAGGGCCGTTACCAGTCATGCACCATAAACACAGTCTCCATCCTCATGGACTAATGCTTTTTAGTGGCTCTCTGGAGACAACACAGCAATTAACATTAGAGCTGATTAGTGTCTATGTTTCTCCTGACCTTTGCTATGCACTTTTGATAGGCCAGTTGATGTAGGGGGAATGAAATAGGAGTCTTGGTCTTATGTTCATGTGAATAACAAGACGTCTCCAGAAGATCATGGGAATGTCCATTTATTGTGCAGTGGTGCTTGAGCATTAGTGCTTTTAAGTGGACTTTAAGTGTCTTATTAATGGCATTATCAGAAGTAATACAATGCAATTTACTGTAATGCTTCCCACAGCTGTACCAGACTCTTCACTATCAGTGTTTGGAAGTTGTGCATGCATGTTAAGCTCGTCATTCGTTCATCAAACCTTGTATGATTTGCTGGTAATTACAGCATTTTTGCAGTTTTGTAATCTTTTTTGCCTTTTCTGTCATAGTAACTTTGATTCGTTGGATGAGAAGGACCATGAGAGAAACACCCAGTTGGCTTTTGACGTGGCAGAAAAGGAGTTTGGAATCTCGCCCTGTATGACCGGCAAAGAGATGTCTTCTGTGGTGGAGCCAGACAAACTCAATATGGTCATGTACCTCAGCCAGTTTTATGAAATGTTTAGGGACACAGTGCCACCTAGTGGTAAGTTAGCAACATTGCAGTGTTGTCATAGTAAATCTAAATGCATCGTTACATGTAATGCTTTGGGTGGACATTTATGTTTAATTTATTTCACTCCTTCTGTTTTACTTCAGATAACCTTACCTTAAGCCCAGAAGAAAAGGCAGCTCTTATAGCCAGCACCAAATCGCCCATTTCCTTCCTAAGTAAACTTGGTCAAAGCATAGCAATCTCCAGAAAAAGATATCCAAAGGTCAGTGTAATCCATCTTTTAATGGAGGCCCTAAAAAACATGGTGTGAATACAAATAACTTATGATCTCATTGACAGGACAAAAAGGAGAAGGACGTTGATGGTTTGGGGAAGCGTCGGAAAACCAGTCAGTCAGAAGATGTGAGTAAAGTGTCAGCGAACCATAATTGAGTTCATTTGTGATTAGAGCGTGAACAGACCGTGTTTGACAAATTATTCCCCAAAGACTGACAGAAACAAGCAGAAAATCATAACGCTTACCCCTTTTTTCCCACAGGACGAAGTTTCAAGAAGCTGCCGTGACGACAGGCCGTCTGTCCCAGTTATTCTTTCCGAGAGAAGGATGGACTCGTCTGCTGTGGGGAACAACAACAAAGTCAAGGTCATGGCGACACAGCTGCTGGCTAAGTTTGAGGAGAACGCTCCTGCCCAGCCATCTGGACTGAAAAGACAGGTATGATCACATGGGTTCTTTTTACGGCGCAGCAATAAAGCTTTTTTTCTCATTGACTGAAAAACACCCCCGTTGTGTCAGCCTTTGGTCTCATGATAATCTTATGATGGATGAGCTGTTGGCCACTATATAAATAAGCAGAAGCCTATGCAAATAGTGGCCAGACTGGGCATTGTTCTGGCATTTTGTGGGTGGTTTCACTGTGCTGACTCAGTAGAAGGGTGATTGGGTTCATGGATCTTTGGTCGGATTGTTCCTGGGGGTGACAGTGGTGAGATTGTTTAGTGAGAGTATGGAACAAGAACTTGTTGTTCTTATAATTTTCCCTATTTAAAACTATGTACAGTTTGTGTTCACCAATCTGCTATTTTATTCTCTGAAATATAACTTTATGAACACCAATTTAATGAAGATGGCCACAAGATTACGTTTACAGTTGTCACTTGGGTTGGTATTTTTATTCTTTCAATTGTATTTATTTATTTATGTTCATTCATTCACCTCCTGCAGCAGGATTTCCTAATCCCCTTTCGCACATGTTTTCACCCTAACATAAATGACTTTTTTGTGTGTCTGGTTTAATCTTCATCAACCATTATGGACCATCATCATGTCTGTTGCTTGGTACCTGCCCTCTGCACCCCCTCAATCACAAAGGGGGCCTCTCTTCCTAACTTGGATCGCCTTTTGGCCACTCCCCTGACCCAAATCCCCAAGAATGAGCCAATTCCAGTCAGACTGGCCCCTGTCCCAGCTTGGAGAAAGGTAAAGACAGAGACTAGCTTTGCCCCTGGTGATAGACTAACCACATAGCCTGTTTCTATCTGTCTAACCTGTGGATCATGTGACATATGATTTGTAATCTTAAACATCCCTGAGTCATAGATGTTGTAGTAATACAGTATTTAGCGTTTTTGGCATTTGTGCATTGGTCTGAAACTAAAGTGTCACGGTCCATCTCTGTTCTGGTTCAGAGGCGCACACAGCAGCAGGAGCAGCTCAGCATTCGCTACAAACAAATGGTCAAGTGTCAGACAGTGCTCAACCCAGGGGAGCAGGTATGCGTAGTAATAGTTAATCAACCCAATAGTGATCAGAGCCTCCCACCCCTCACGGCCCATTAGACTCAGAGACACACCTTCTATGCAGAGTGTTTAATGCAGATATAGAACATAGCACTAAATCTCAATGTCAACTGAAATGTGCGTACTTTTCCATCATTGTCCTGAAGTAGTTAGTATTTGTGTATGTGATTTGTCTTTGGGAAAGGAGTTATAATTTCTTTCTTTCTTTCTTTGACTAGCGTTGATGTTGAATAACTTACAACTATGTAACAATAATATAATTGGACTAATCCAATAGCTAATCAAAATGAGCAAGCCTAATAAGTTGAACATATTTCATTCATTTTATATGACTTGCACACTCTACATTTGCGGTGACCTTTTTTGATTTTTACTTATTGTTTGACATTTTTGTGGATGAAGTCATTCAGCATTGTTTTTAGCACTCCCTTATTATTTGACCATCTTCTGTTGTCTTTTGCTTAATTTATATTTTTTGACTCATTTTCCTCAAGGCCCGAAGTGGTGCAGAGCAAGTGTCCGGGGCAGGCTCTCGGAGCTGCCCAAAGAAAACCATTCTGCTTCCTCCTTCCTCCTCCACTTCCTCGCTCTCTCTTCATTCAGAGGTGACACATAGTCTGCTCTGTCTGTCTGTCTGCGTCTGTCAGTTCCCATCTATATAAATAATAATCTTCCTCTTAGACTGCTGTTTGTGATTGGGGCATACCTTTTGAAATGTAGCTGTGAATAGAACCAACTCCACCTGCGTTTGTGTCTGAAGAGTTTGCAGGATTGTCTTGTAAGCTGAGTCTTATGAGCACAAAGTGTGTGCCAGGGTTAATTGTTAGCTTATTCTGGGATACTTCTCTGAGAAATGATAGTCGTGTAGGACATTGGACCGTTTTATTTGCTCAGTCAGAAAAATAATCAGGAAGATCCAGTGATATTTGTCACAATGTTAATGGACCGGTTGATTTCTCATTTAAAGAATTTTTCTAAAGAGGATGAAGAAGAACATGAATACTACGAGAATCCTCAAAGACATCGGGTATTTGGCTGCATGGATTTTATTTTTCCCTTTGTCAAGAATGGAATCAATTTTACAAAGCAAATCTAATTCAAGCATCCTTGGGAGGAGTGGACACCACTGCATCTGGCAGACCCGGGGCCCATCCACATACCGGGTATTCAAGAGAGGGCTGATCGCCTCTTCTCCAAGTTTAGATCTAAACCTGACAAGCCTCCTAAGGTGAATTGATGGCGTGTGGACTTTTTGTGTGGTTACAATAGTCTAATATGGACTAGTATGGAGCCCTACATTTTGCTAAACAAATTATTATTTTTCTTCAAAGCCAAAGAAAAAACCATCCCGCTTCTTTTTAGAGCAGTGGTACATGTCCAGAGACTTGACTCCAGGTTCACCACTTTTGTCTTCACATTCTTCCCAAAAGGTTTGGGCATGTGGTGTGACTTTTTTATACTAACATAAAGGCAGTATGCTTTTAGATTATTCATAATTTTCTCACAATTAATGCATCCATGTGTTTTGTCACAATTACTGGCTTCCTTGGCAGTATTTTTGTTTGTTTGCCAGGTGTGAACTTGGTGCAGTTTTATTTGTGACTGAATCATGTATTTTCTGCAGGAGTCAGAAAGGCCAAGGCTGTCTGATGACCAAAAGCCCATATACGTGCTTAGTATTCAGGAGAGAGCCGACCAACTGGCCTCTCTATTTGAGGGAAAGCCAACCGAACCACAGGTGACATTTACTGAGACAGAGCTTATCAGTCAAAAACAATTACAGCGAGAGTCTCATTTCTTACTTCAGGTTCTTTACTTAAAATGTGTCCTCTATGGTTATATAAGTATGTCAAGCTTATTGCAAAGAATAAAGGTATTATTTTCGTATCTCAAAAAAGACAGGAGTGAAGCAAGATGTGGCTAAGTGTGACCATTTTTGAAAGTGTGATCATAGTCCAACTCTTAAAGCAGTACTAAGTAACTCATGCCCCTAGAATTAATTGTCCATGAGAATAAATACTACGCTGATAAAAAAAAAAGACAAAGGGAGAGAGAGATATTGTACATCCAATTACACAATGGAGATTTTTTTTTTTCACTCAAACTTGGCTGTAAATACTGTTTAAGTGGGGCCAGCCCGCACTTAGCTTTGCCCGTTAGCCTGATAGCTTCTTCTTCGTGATTCCATTAGTGTGTATTGGTGGCTCCGATCCGGTGGCAAGTTGCCATTGTGGTTTTCTGGCCAGAGACACCAGGGGGAGATGAAAGACTCCCCCAATCATCTCATTAATATTTGTATTACCCCCAGAGGGACTACGAAACGGATTTATTAAGGTAAACAAGTTACTTAGTACTGCTTTAACTTGAGATTCCTAGTTAGTTCATTAGATATAAACTTTATTGATCCCAAAGGAAATGACAGTTACATACAACTAAGAAATAGGTGAAACCGCTAATAGACATCCTTTAACTACAAAAAGGCAGGAAAAAAAAACACTTTCCCCTTGATTTTTAACCAATTTTTTCCTTTTTCCCCCCAAATTTTTCATATTTTGTTTGCAATTTTTCTACGTGTTTTTTCCTCAAATTTTCCCTTTTGTTTTCCACGTTTTTTCCCCCACATTTTCCCCCCAAAATGTTCCCCTTAAAAAAAAAAAAGATTTCACCTTGTGTTTCACTTTTTTTCTTTTAAATGTTGATGACCAACAGCATCAAAACTTGAATATAACGATTTGATATTTCTTTTCAGTACTTGCTTTCGATACTTTTTTTTTTTTTTAGATACCAGTAGTAGCTAAAGCTTTTTTTTTCCGATATCATACTGGTATCGTTTAACGGTACCCAGCCCTAGGCACAACTTTTACTTTTTGATAATAACTTTTTTGTGTGTAAATTAACCAGTTCAAATTACTACTTTCAAAACTTTCTTACTATGACTTTGTTACTATGAACACATCTGGACATCTCTGTGCTCAGACAGACTTGAGAGCATGATAAATAAATACATAAATAAATAAATGTGAGCGTTAGGCAAGTTTGTAGAGCACAATGAAAAATCATGGAACTATTTCAGTTAGTCAGTGTTTTTAGGACAAAAATATAGAGCAAGAAGTAGAACAGCGATCAAATGAAATGGCTGAAGTGTTCGCTCATAGCCTAACCTCCTGATTCTTTCCATCTTCTTCCCGGAGACTAAGAAAAAGCCCTCCCGTTTCTTTATGGAACAGTGGCACGCAGCCCGAGCCCAGTGCCCTGCTGAATCTCCCTCCACCTCCCCTGACACTTTCCGACAGGTAGTTATTTAACACCTACGACAAGCAGTGGTGCAGTGAATCTAACGCTCCACACCTGCGCTTCGGAGACGCAGCATTGTAACCGTGAACACTCACCCAACTACGGTCTGCAAGCCACGTGTGTCGAAACATATAATCCTTGTCTACTCTTTCTGCTTGGATTAATGTTTGCGTGTGTGTAATTGGGGCATTTGACTGTAACTGTACGAAAGTAGTTCTCTCAAGAGTTGTTTTTGATTGCATTCATGAATTATGCGGCTTTCTGCCCACGGAGTCCCCTGGTTGTAATTATTTGGACACTTTAGGCGTCCTGGCAGCACATTTTTCAACGTGTGCGACTCCCATGTTGACGGGAACACTTCCAAATGGAATGCAGTAAGGAGTTAGCTATTGTATGCATGACTAGATATGGCTGCAGTTTGATATTATTGGTTTATGTATTTGAAATCTATGGAAACTGTTATTCAAATGAAGATTCACGGTTGCTCAATTTTAATAAAAAATATAATAGTGATTTTATATATATTTGTGATTTATGTTTTAAAGGTGCATTATGGACCCAGGAAGACTAGCTGACTGCTTATTGCTCTCAGCTAATGGGATCCATATAAATAAACAAATAGGCACCTTTTTTAAGTGATGAAATCAATGGATCAGTGGTCAGCATGGCGCCTTTACTTTCCATCACAGTGGTCTCTAGGTCGCTCCAGGATGAATTGTTTGGAAGGTTTTCACTGCGGATGGACCCTCTCCCCAGAAAACCCACAAAACAGTTGATCCTGGAGCGTCGTAGAGACCACCGTGAAGGAAAGTAAAGGCGCCATGCTGACCACTCATACAGCCACTGGGTCAACTTTTTTTTTTTTTTTTTCGCATAAAAGTAGCATAATGCACCGTTAAGATTAAACTGTGAGATAAGACTGAATTATGAATGCTAAACTAGTACAAGAATCCTGTGCATTTCAGAACTTGTTTGAAGATTTTCATTGTCATATTTTGGCTTCATTCAGTATGCAATAGACCGTCACTGCTTTACAAAATCTGTGCAGACTTTGGGGGGAATGAACTGGATGACTTCTTTGTCTTAAATTTGAACAACTAAACTTTGAGTAACGGGTTGAGTTGCTTGTGATTTGTGTTGGAGTGTTTGGTGGTGGGGTGTGTGATGTTTCTGTCACGCATGTAATTGCTGCCCTGTCATGTCTAATAGTGCGGTCTGATGTTTGTTAGTGATTTCCTTCACTCCACATATTACTGTTTTTCTTAGGGCTGCACGATGTGAGAAGAAATTGTGATATTAATTCACTGTGTTGAATATTGCGATAACAATATTAAACATTTTTATACAGTTTGTAACATAACATTTAACATTTAAAGTTGATGCGTACCTGTCTGGTCTTTGTGCATGCCCTCAGTGCCCAAAGATGTTGTTAGTATTTAGCCTCTCCTCCTCTCCGCTAACGGGAATGAAGTTAGAAGCGACCTGGCTCTTCCGCGTTTCCCCTATTTAAATACGGTTGCGTGAGTAGTTGCACAATCCAAGTATAGTTACACAAAATTAAACATTTTCTAAGCGGATAAAAAGGGTACTATATTGTAAGGCGTAGTAACACCTTAGGAGCACTTCGACGTCCGCGCCGTAATATCCTAGCTTATCGGTAAGCTACATTTACATAACAAAACCATCCGAGAGCTACTTTTTCTTCGAAGACACTTGTGTAACTATGAGACTATGAGGGGGAGTTCACCCCTGAATGGTTTGTAGCCTAGATATTAGAGGGATTTTATCCATGTACTTCACTTTATGTGTCTAAGTGTTTGCAGATTCTGTTCAAATCTTCAGAATAAAAAGAAAATTCCTTTAAAATGTGACTTGACAAGCGCGTGAAGAAATGTAGAAAGCTTTTGGTGAGCTACCAAGAAAAGGCTGGAGAGCTACTGGTAGCTCCCGAGTTAATGATTGGAGATCCCTGTCCTAAGGTGTTATTACGCCCTACAATATAGTACCCCTTTTTATCCACTTAGAAAATCGACATGTTTAATTTTGTAACTATACTTGGATCGTGTAACTACTCACGTAACTAACTTCAACCCCGTTTGGGTCCATGGAGGAGAGGAGGAGAAGCAAAATGCTAGCAACATCTTTGGACTTTTTGCGTGACTGAGCGTACGCACAAAGACCAGACAGTTACGCATCAACTCGTCTAAGCTCAGGTAAGAACATATCTCAGTATGGAAAAACGGTGGCCTATTCCTTTAAGGCTATAATGTGCAGCCTTAATTTGAGTTTTTCTTTTTCATCTTGAGTCTCTAATGTCTTTCCACCCTTCTCCTTTTCTCTATACTGTCTATAGCGCTGTGTGAGGATGTACACAGGTGGTGTTAGCTCATTGGCTGAGCAGTTAGCCAGTCAACTTCAGTCTCAGGAAGACGGCAAGACATTTCCTGAAAAGTGGGATTTGGTAAGAAGCTGTCCAGAGAGTAGAAGGATAATTAGTTGCCACCTGACCAGCACTGTTTTCTGTGTCCATTGTGCTGCTAATCATGTTTGGTTGAACTTACTGTATATGTATGACTCCAGCACTGTAGAATCCCCTAATAGATGTATCTCTAGATGTTTGACTGCTCTACTTCTTTGACCAGTCATTTTCTCTCTTGTAAGGAAGCGTGTTCATGTCTGCTGAACAACATTTTACTACTCTCCTCCCTTAAAACTGACTGCATGGTAATTTTTTTTGCAGGGTTCTCTCAGAAAGGAGTTTCCTGTCAACATTGGAGGAAGCGATGTCTGCTTCTTCTGCCGGAAGCGCGTGTATGTCATGGAGAGGCTGAGTGCGGAGGGGAAGTTCTTCCATCGCAGTTGTTTCAAGTGTGACTACTGCGGGACCACATTGAGACTGTCCTCCTACGCGTTCGATGTGGAGGATGGTACGAGACTAAAAATAGTGTTTTTTATTGTTTACTAATGGAATGCCCCATGAGATGTGCAAGCTCGTTTTTCAAAGGTGATCAGTCAATCAATAAACAAATGTTATATAAAAATATAGCATTTGTTAAATTTAATGTGATTTGTCGCTTTGTGGACTGCAATGACAATATTTTATAGCTGTATTTATTATTGTGTAATGTAGGAAATCCACATTATTTAAAGTTAAAAAAAAATGCTGTTGGTATTAGCGTATTTCTTTAATTTCACCAAGTGTAATAATTTCCTTCTCATTTGTCATAATTTTCAGGTAAATTTTACTGCAAGCCGCATTTCTGTTACCGCCTGTCTGGCTACGCTCAGAGAAAGAGACCCGCTCCCTCTCCTGCTCCAGCTGCTGCAAAGGTATATAATGTATTCACCCATAACTGTAAACATATGCTCTAGCCTCTTTGCACAATTTATATGCAAATCTGTACGTTTATTTTCTTGTCTTTGTTAAAAGCTCTTCAATAAATGTACCTGCTGCGATTAAACAATTTCACCACAGTTATCACTGATGCTGTTTACTTTCGGATTGTCAAAATGCAGTATATACAATTCATAAACAGATTGCTTTTAGTGCAATTTGTCTAAAACAATTACCTTGTGATACAGCTATGAAATAAAAGGGTTATAGAAATAATAAAAATCACCATATTTACAAATCTAAACTGTGTTGTAGAACCTACCACCTCCTGCCCCGTCAGCGACTGTTGATGCCCCAGGACATGCCCCTGCAGCAGTGACAGCCCCTGTCTCAGATCTGCAGCCCTCAGGTATCTTCCTCGCCTGTCTGGCTGTGTTTTTGGTGCACTGCCGTCTGGCCCTGGAGGGGGACTGCACACCTTCCATTCACACTGTCATGGACCTGCCACCAGATGGCACTAAGGTCTTGACTCTCCCCTCCTGTGCATCTACTGCAGCTACCTCTTCTGCTGTTTGACCATCAATGTTCTGATGAGCCTCCTGTAGCATGACTCTGAGAACCCACTCCCTCCCTTTCCCTCTGTCCTGTTGCTCTTGGCAAACCACTATCTGCCTGCCCTGTATAGATTAGTCATTAAATGAATAAACAAACAAACAGAGAAAGTAATTAATGTTAACCTATTATCTTAGGGCTCATATTCTCTTGATTGTTTAAACACTGACCCTAGTGGAATATCAATAGACCTTGGTTGCTCTTTTAGCTGCAGCTTTAAGTAACTAAAGAAAGTGGCACTAAATATGCATAATGGCATCCATTATTTAATTGAACAACCAATGCACTTTTAAATAAAACTAAGGTAGTACTTTTTTTTTTATCATTGTGCCATGAAAGAAAGTATTTTCCACTTGCTGTAGCTGTGCTTTACTCACAGAGAATATAAATCTGTAATCTGTGACTAATAGTACTTTAGTTCAGCTCTACCTTTTGTGGGAGGTTTTCTTTAAATCCTTCATTTCCAACTTGTGCTGTGCCTTCTCCAGTGCCTCCTAATGTCTTTTGCATGTGTATCTTTCCAGGATTGTCTGCTGCAGTGGTCAAGTGCCTGCATCAGTGTTTTTCAATCAGTTTGTTGTGCTATCACTCCGAACTGAGCAGCAAAAACAGCGGCAATAATGCTTCGTTTAGTGCCTGTGGATTTTCCTTTTCCAGCCAACGCCTTCTTTCCTATCCTTGCAATCCCGGTGCAATACCAGCAGTCCACTACAATTTGTCCGTAAACATTCTTGACCTGTAGCAGTGTACAGCAAATAATAGTACTTAAATGTAGACGGCAATAATGTAAATGAGGTTGTAGCTTGTGGCACTGTTTTAGGCCTTTACATAGTCTAATTAAAACTAAAGTAAAACTAAGCGTAATAGAATTTCTTTGACTTGCTTGGTTTTATTGCCTTTTATGTACGATACAGTAACCATGAGGACAATATTCTGTATCTACAGTTTTCTAACCACATAAATAAGAGAGTGGTATTGTGGGAGACAAGCACCCAACCCTGTTGTAATTAAAGTCATTAACAGAAATGATTTAGTGTTAACTTGTTACTTGCTGTAGTGACAATAGGCAGATCTAACATTATTTAATGGCTAGTGGAATATTTTTCCTATACTGTACCTACACTGGTACTAGACAGTTTATCTGACCTTTTTTTTTTTTTTTAATTACTTCTGAAACTTCCAGTAACTAACTTTCAGTGCCATCTTTGCTGCCCTTTCACTTTGTGTCTAACCTCATATCCTTCCTGATGCCTCCATCTCACTTGGGGTCTCACCATCTTGTCACCGCCAGCGCCAGAGGTCAACGGGCTGCAGGAACCCAGCGTGGCAAAGAGACTGCGTGGGACTCCAGAGCGCATCGAGCTGGAGAACTACAGGCTGTCTCTGCAGAAGGAGGAAGAGCTGGAGGAGGTGCCGGAGGAGACGCTGGCAGAGCACAACCTCAGCAGTGTGCTTGACAAGGCCACCGATGTCGACTTGGGCTCCAGGTACACATGCACTTCCTCAGCATTTCAGTCTCAAAGTCCATCTACTAAAATGATCAAACAGTATTAACTCTTTCGCAGCATTTCCCACGTCAGTTATCAAGAACATGTAAAAATGGGTCTGTTATTAAACTCTGTATGTAGTAAAAACATTATAGTAAATTTTTTGTTTTTGAAGTTACAGTATAGGGCTTATATTGTCTTTGCAGCTGTTATAGTGTAATAATGTGGACACTAAAACATACGGTCTTTGCACCAGTCTATATTAATTATGCAAAATATTATAATACAGTGTTGTTGTTTTTACAATCCACCTCCAATATCAAACATACACATCATTCTCAGTGTCAATTCAAAGAAATATGTTTGTGTTCCTGTCCTTGATTGACGTGAAAAGTTTGCTACAGCCCACACTTGACTAGAAACCACACAGAGTTCAATTGTGCTCTAGCATTTTGTCTGAGAACAGCTCCGTTTCCTCCCACGTGTTCTGACTCCTCGACGCTGGCTACGTGTTTCCAACAGCAGCTCCGAGTCCGACATTGACGAGGAGGACGAGGAGGATCCGGAGGAGCTGGAGCCGCAGCCCCTCAGCCCGTCGGACCTGGGCGGCGTTCCCTGGAAGGATGCAGTGGAGCTCCATGAGAAGTTGAGGGGCGACAACAGTGAGGAAGGGGAGGAAGGGGAGGCCCAGGATGCGCTCAGCAGAGACGGGGAGCTGGACGATGAGGAGGAGGAATATGAGGAGGAGGAAGAGGAGGAGTCAAGTGAAGGTAGTTACGTGTTGTAGATAGTCCTGTGTTTATGTTAATGTCTTTAAGTATGTCCGTGTCCTGTCCAGCCACATGTGAAATTTCACGTTTCATTTTAATACATTCACTTTGTCCCTTTCCTCTTTTCCCTTCCTCATCACTTCATGTGATCTCCATCTACTGTACTTTTCTATGTGGCCTCTATCCCCCCCTGCTGTCAGAGGGCGATTACTGCCCTTGGGACAGGGAACTCCAGTCAGGCTTTTGGCTGGAGAAGTACCTCAAAGATGAAGAAGATATTGGTACTTTTAAAGGTAGCAGCAGAACTGCCTGTTGGTGTGTTTGCAGTTCAAGTGTGATTTTAACCTTGGTTTTTGTTTTTAAATCATTACTCAAAAATGGTGTGCTTTTTATTTTGTTTTGGCCGCATATTCAAAGCGCTTTTTGATTCAGAGTGTGCTTTTTATTTCTCAACTACCACATTGCCTTCTATAAGCTCAAGACATTAAGATCCTACAGATATGTTTTTTCCCCACTAGAAGCTTCTTTGGTAACAGAATGTCTTCAAACAATTATGCTCCTTTTCTAAACTTACACGTTTATGTTGAACTTACTTTTTGCAGTTGTGCATGCAGCCTCCACTAAGCCTCTTCAAAAGTCCCTCTCTATCATGTTCTAACAATCTTTCATTTTTCTCCCTTCTCCCTTCCTCTTGTCCGACTCTTTTCTCTCGTCTTTTCTGCAATTACCTCTCCTCACACACAACACTGAAAACCACCATTTAGCCAGGAACCTTCAGATCCAACAAATCCTGCAGACAGTGGACCCTCAGGTCCTTCCTGGGAACTCTGAGGGAGATAAGGATGGCCAGATGGTCTCGGCATCCCAACTGTCTCAACCCTCCCAATCCAAAGAGTTCACACAGCCCTCCCCTACAGGTAACCCCCATGTTGATCCCGACCAGAGGATTAAGAGCCACATTGCCACAAAAAGCACTGATCTTGATTCCTTGTGGTATTTAAAGAAAGTCAAGCAACGTTTGGTCAGTTTCAGTCTCTGTTTGGACTTAATTTAATGGACTATGAATTTCCTCAAAGAAGCATTTGAGGACTATTCTTTTGATTAATGGTTCCAGATAATAATGAATGTGCCAGAAGTACAAAAAAACTGTTGTTCTGCATTGTACACTGTTTGACCCATTGCTGCACCAAATGAAATCCTTTCTTTTGTTTTGTCATAATTCTTTCCTTTTTCACATTGTCTCATTGTTTTGTCTTTGGAATGTCCCTTTGTTTCTAATCTGTAATGTTTTGATTTGTCAGAGTGGCTGTCTGGAGTAAACATCCTGTGTTTCAGCTTCATCCCAGTGCATTATTCATATAACCCCTTAGTGAATTCTTTTTAATTTGCTGTTCTTTTGTGTTCTGCTATGTTCTTTTTTTCATGTGTCTAATAATTACTTTCCTATTATGTTATGTGTGTTCGTGCCATCTGTCCTCCTCCGTTGTTCCACACCTTCTGGTTTGAATGTAGCCCGTACCCACACATCAGCTCGACATGAGGCAGTGCGAGTCTGGTTGGAGTCCATGTCCGGAGGTAGCTCAGATTTAAAAGGGGTCGCAGAATCCCACTTTGGAATCCTATTCTGCCTGGACTTTACTGTGTGGCATGCGCCAACTCACACAGGCCACACTCACAAGCATGCAATTTACTCCAAACTGTCTCTGCTGATTTTCTTGTTCTTCCCAAATGAAGCTCAGTACATATTATACATATAATATTTATTTTCTGAAATGTAAAGGCCATAAATGCCGTTTCTTTACATCAGGGTTTTCAGACAAGTTGTGAAGTTAACCACTTGTTTACCTATGCTACCTTTGCACTAACCTCTCAATGGCACTTGCATCGTTGACACTAGGTTTTGTTATTTTGACCAAGAATAGTGAATAAATTGCAAGAAAGTTAAGTGTGTTTGAATCCAGTTTTAAAAGCTTAGCTGCGCTTATGCTCACAAAGTGTTCTTTGAAAATGCATTAAACAGAGTATGATTAGCACAGTTGGTATCACCACCTCTGTGGTAATCACATTGTCACAATTAACAGATTTATTTTGGAACCCTGATTAAACTTTGATCCATTTCATTTATAAATGGATCACTGCATGTTGCTTAAGGTATTACTAATGTGACACATTGCCACAAGTTTTTTGGCAGACATTTTTAACGTTGGCAAAATGTGTCTTAAAAGCTTATATCCCAGTAGGCAGTTATTTTATTTGATGTATTATTTGTAGTCTGAGAAAGGTTCAAAAAGAATATGTTTCTGCAGTTGGCTCTTTGTGTAGAGCAAGGAGGTGGCTGACTCATTTCTGGCTGTTCTCTTGTCCTGTCAGAGCCCAGTGAGGATGATGAGCTGGAAGCAGAGGCAGACGGTCCGGATGTGGAGACCGGTACAGAGATGGATCAGGGTACGCATCCACAAGAGTATAAATAATGAATTCATTGATTCCTTTAGATTCACATTGTCTGAGCACTGCCATACTGTCCCCAAGGAGGGGAAAAGCTACTAACAATGCATAGAGTAATAATGTTATTCTTGAACTCCAGATGACATCCCTTCAGATGCAGAAGCAGAGGCTCGCTTACACCAGTCTGAGAGCACTGAAGCACTTGCTGAGGAAGACAAGAAATCTGAAAATGTTGAGATGGCTTCCAGTATCGGTACATGTCTCTGTCTTTTGCAATAACACTATGTTTTTCTATAAACGAAAATATAGTAATATATATATATTTTTTTAATCTGTTTTCAGGGCCATCCAGCCCGATGCAGAATAATGACACAGTTCTTCCTCCACTTAAACTACCTGCACACTTTGACACACAGGTAACAGTACCATAGTAATTAAAGAAAACATTTCAGAAAATGTGTTAATTTAAAGCATTTGTTTCTGCTCCAGATTAATCAAACACCTCCAGCCAGTTTGTTGAAGTCACCCGGTACTCGCTTTTTCTCTGATCCTTTCCTGCCTGAGGACAGGACCGCTTCTTCTCTGTCTCCAGCTGCAAAGAGCCCCGTTTGCCCTTCGCCTCCAGCTGTCCCTGACCCCCATACCTCTCCATCTCCTGTTTCTGCTGCTCCTGCCATATCTCCTGCATCCGCATCTGCCAAATCACTCGTCAGCTCACCCGTCAAACTCGAATCTCCCATCAGATCTCCTGTCAAGTCTCCTCTGAAGTCCCCGGTCAGCTCTCCCATCCGCTCCCAGCCCACATCCCTGCCGGAAATGCACGCTCCCAGGTCTCCGGTGTTCCCTCACCGGTCGATTTGCCCACTCACAGGAAACCCCCTCTCCCCGATCTGCGCCCAGCCTCTGCCTTGCCACGAGCCTTCTTCACCCCTCACGTCGGATTCTCCCGTGAGAACTCAGCCCGTTCCTGCAGTTGCATCGACCCCCAAAACCTCCGAAACATCGGACAAGTCGGACTCGTCAATCGAGGAGACTTCAACCAAAAAGACAGACATCATTGAAGAGTTCTGGATGAAAAGTGCAGAGATCAGGAAAAGTCTTGGTTTGACTCCTCTGGATCGCAGTAGTAAAATTGTGGAGAAAAGTGTTGTTACCACAAGTCCACCGCAAGAGCCTATCAGGACAAAATCGCTGGATATTGTGGAAGAACAGAAGAAGCCAGCATTTACTGGACGCGCTGTCATCCGTAGAATCAATATCACACTGGAAGGTCAAGTGATTACCCCTATAAACCCCGTCTCCAAGACTAATGGCTCGGATAAAAAGGATCTTAGTAGCAGCTCTGGCTTGGGATTGAACGGCAGCATGGTGACCAGTCGCTCAGTGAACAGTGACACGTCAGACTCCACTATGTTGACTCCCCTTCTAGTCCCCCACCACCAGTGCCTAGTAACCAGTCACCGGCAGTGCTCAGGCAACAGAAACACCAAGCGTCGTGGAGCAACAAGAAGGAGAAGCCTCAATCCGAGAAAGCCAAAGAGCCCTCGCAAACCAAGACTCCAATTCCTTCGCCCAGGACTCAGCTCAGCCCCGTTTCTGCTCCCAAACCTGCCCCAAGGAAAGCCACATCACCACAGGCCGAACCGGAACCGGCCCCCGTAGTTGTCATGAGGGAGAAGAAAAAGACGCGGCCAGCTCACGTTAGAAAGTCTTTTGTGGAGACGGTGGAAGAGATTCCTTTTGCGGACGATGTGGAAGAAGGTTTTGATGAAAGGACACCAGAATCGAGCATGAACAGATATTACACTCCTCCCACCAGCAAACCCAGCAGGGACAGACCTCCCTTGCACCTGGCCTTAGCAATGGAAAACGGTAAACCTAATATTCCGGTCAATACGGTCTCAAAGAACCAAAGGGCGACTCAATTTTCTCCTGAGGCCAAGGAGATTGCTGAGGAGAGAATTAGAGCCAGAGAAAAATCGGTAAAGAGCCAGGCTTTGAAAGACGCTATGGCCAAACAACTGAACAAAATGAAAGAATCCGATGCAGGCAAGGGTTCGGCCCCTAAAGTGGCCTGGAATGTCACCCAGGAAGCTCATGGCAAAAGTAAAAATCCCCCGGGTCTCCTAAAGCATCAGCTGTGAAAGCGTTAGAATACAAAAGGGCAGAAACTCCACCTGAGCGCGTCATCAGCAGCAACAAGAGCCTCGACAGCTCTGTGGCCTCCTCCGACGGCAGCTCCTCCACCAAAAGCAAAAAGCGCACTTCCCTTTTCTCTCCACGGAAGAATAAGAAAGAGAAAAAATCTAAGAACGACAGCAGCCGACTCTCAGGCTCAGATGAAACTCCTCCCAAGCATAAGTCGTTGTGGAAGGCCGTTTTTTCAGGGTACAAGAAAGACAAGAAAAAGAAGGAGGGCAAATCCTGTCCCAGCACACCATCCTCTAGCTCCACTACTCAAGAATCAGGCAAGAAGAAGACTTCATCTCCTGGGAGGTCATCAGGTAGGTGTTCGCTTAAGAGTTGTTGAAATTCCAAAGCGAATTTCCCTGAATTGTTATTCCCCTCTGCAGATTTGAAGTCTCGACGCAACTTGAGCTTTTCCGAGGATTCTGACTTGTCGTGTGATGATGTTTTGGAGAGGTCGTCCCAGAGGTCGAAGGCTGATGTAAGTACCATGTATTGCATAAAGCCTTGTTATAAACATTTTTACTGTTTCTTTCATTATTGGATAATTTTTAGTGAAATGTATGCCTTTTTATGTATTTCCCCCACAAAGCAAAATAGAGATCAGGTGATAATAAGCTACCGACAAAAATATGCACTGAGATGAGACGGCTAAGTGGTTGCTAAATTAAATTTCCAGTTGCTAGTTTTTCTTGTCTCCACTGTGTAAACAACATTCATTGTGATATAATTGTAAGCAATGTATTCATAACATCTATTGCATTGACATTTCCCTTATTGCTTTTTTCCATCCTGAACAGCATACGGACATCTTTGATTTAGTGTCAGGCATACAAAAGGGAGTGATAAAGGAGGAAAAACTGGAAAAGGAGAGAAGAAGGGCATTGAAGGAAAGAAAAAGAATAAAAGAAAGACAAACCAAAAAAGAGTTTAATCCAGAACAGGAGGATAAGGATGAGGAGGTATTGTTCAGCAGCAGTGTTAAGTGGTTTTGAATTTCACATAACTACAATGGTGAAATTAAGGCCACCAAAATCATATTTTATATCGGCTAAGTTCACACAATTTGTCATTGGCTTTGAAGCTGACCTTAAATGATGTTGCCATTCTACAGTAGCTGCAAAGCATCACTGCTTTAATTCTCCCCCTGTGATCTGTACAAACCAAGTATTCACACTACAAAAGTGTTTTTTCAAAGACTCACAATGAAATAAAGAAAACTACTGATATAATCTATGGATATGCTTGCAGAGTACATCCTATTAGGCTTATGTGAAATGTATAAAATGTAAGCACGTTCAGTGGTACAGTATGTGGTTTTCTACTTGAAACCATTTGCATTCATTATGTTATGGTTGAAATTCCAAATGACTGCCTCCTCTGCTGCTTATTGTGTGTATGTGCTTCTGGTAGAATAGATACTGTAGGTGCCGTAGAATTCAGGGTCACTGGCATGAATTTATTCACCACTTTTTAAAGAAAACAGTATAAAAACATGGATAGCTTTTAATATATTGTTCAAAATTGCACATATAAGCACTTACAGTTTTCTGTGAGTATTATACTGCACAAACTGCAGACTGAGTCATGCTTGAAAGGCCACTAATATTGTACGTGTGTGTGTAGTCGTGTTAGATATGTGGGTTAATTGTTTAGTGTTGTAGAATTAGGCACAATGTCAACACTATGCAGTAGTTCCCTGGATAATTGCTATTAACATTGATGTATAGATCTCACTGGTGTGTAATAGCTTTAACACAATCTGTGTTGGTTGTATGTTTATAATTTGTCTGAAATTTTATTTTTTATTTTTTGTTAACACAATCATTAACCCTTTTAATCATGTTTTGTGTTATCATTTTCCTTCCTTTTTGTTTTGTCTTCCCAAAGTCTATATATGTCCCCCATGCACTGGCGTTCAAGAGATCATATGCCACCAAGGTAGTATCGCATACATTCTTTTTGATAGACTTCACACCACAAACTTGCGCATGCTGACCTGTAATAACAGCCTTCTGCGTCCAGCCTCATGCTAACTAACCATTCTCTATGGCTGCATAGGCCTATATAGGCCACTCACTGATGGATGTCAGCTCTGTTTAAATATTCCGCTTTGGTCACAGTGGTTCCTCTCAATTCTTTGAAACAAGGGTCTGTTCGGCTCTGACTGGTATTGTGTTAACCTGCATCTCTGTCACAGCAGCACTGATTTTGATTCAGTCTGGATACTGAATAAGTCTGACACATTTCTACAGTACTCATCTCTCTCTCAGCTTGTATGTCCTCTCTAAATGAAAGGGCATCACATTCTATTTACTCGCTGCATTTTCAATAATGAAAAATTTAATTGTATGAAAAAAATGTAATATGGGATACAGATAAGCCATGGTTGATATATTATATTTTTTGTATTTATACAAAAACAATAATTATACATGTTTCTTTTCCATGTGTAATCTCTGCTAAAAAAAAAAAGAAAAAAGAAAGAAAGAAAAAGTGGCGGTTGTAAAGTCTAATTAGCTTCCAACATTTAGTTGTGTGATGCCTCAAGGATCCAGGTTCATGATCAAGAAAACTTAAAATAATAACTTACAAGCGCCCTTTTTTTCTCGTACCAGAAAACCTACACAGAAGAGGAGCTGAATGCTAAACTTACTCGAAGAGTCCAGAAAGCTGCACGACGCCAAGCCAAACAAGAGGAGCTCAAGAGGCTGCACAGAGCCCAGGTATGACATCCAAATACTCAGTGTGTCTCACCATAATTAAAGTAATGGTTTGTCTGATTGTTCTTTCGTCTAAACAGAGGATTTGTTTGGTTGTTAATTTGTCCTCCATGAAAATAAGTATTTGAATTGCCAGATTTACTTTAAATTTGCTCAATTTCATGTAATGTTTGAATTTGGACCCCACGAGTGACTAATTTATCTCTGCATATGGCTGGTGTAATGTGACTTAAATGCTTGGGAGTGAAGCCAAATGCTCTCGTAGTCTGGAAATCTGCAGTGATTGATGTAGTACCTTTGCTGTTGGCTCTTAGTCCACTGAGTCAGCACTCACCGCCTCCCTTATCCTGGAGTTTGTGGTTAGCTGGCCTGAGTTTTCTTTCCTTTTTAGCAGCTATTTAAAGAGTCCAAACACAACGTGTTGTTTGGCCCCTGCTGCTCTGCCCTGATACAGGCTCCACTCCTCAAGAAGTAAAGAATTGTGAGAGGGGGAAAAATTGCCTAAAAACAATCCACAGATCACAAATCCACTACACAGCAATTCATAGATTATATTTTATGTAGATGGATACGTATTAATGAGACAATTTATCAGCTAAATGGATGAATATACTGTATGCTTAAAATACTTGGTAGCAAAACAAATGAAGTCCCTTTTTTGACCATACACTGTATATACCCATCAAGATTTATCTGTATTTTTAAGGAAAACCTTTGTAAATTTCTATCTACTGATTTAGTCATGGGCCCAATTATGTTCTTCATACTCATTATCATTGTATTTTATTATCATTTTTATTTTACTTTTACCACTTTTGTGTACTAACAACCATCATCATTATGAACATTACCTCAGGCCTGGTGCACAAACATTATAAAGTTATATTGTGCTTTTTTGTTTTGTTTTATTGGTGCAAGTTGCTATGTGACTTCGGTACCTATCACAGTTGGCCCAAATACAGTAGCTTTTTAATTACTTGTGCCCCTTGTGTACAACTGCATATTTATTCTTATAATTAGGGCAAATTGTTTCATCAATGAAGCCATTCTCTCCAGATGGCCTCTTAAAGCATGTTGGGGAATTGTTTGTAATTAGTGGTGGATGTTGATTTCTCCGTACCTATCAGAGAATGCTTACACCTCACTTCTGAGTGTGCTTATGTGAAACATGACCCTCACTGCCTCCTTAGATCATCCAGAGACAGTTGGAGCAGGTTGAAGAGAAGCAGAGGCAGCTGGAAGAGCGAGGTGTTGCTGTGGAGAAAGCTTTACGTGGCGAAGCAGGTAAACACTTTGATACACGATCTGATATTCTGATGGTGAAAAAATAACATTTTATTGCCCTGCTTTTTTTTAGCTAATTCCAAAAACTGTTTTAGATCCTCTCTGCAGGCCATGTTTTATCTTTTAATTAAAACTACAGCAGTTCCGTGTAGCGAAATGCTCAGCAGGAAATTTTGATGAAAAGGCTTGCATAACCCAAACTGCATAGCCTTTGTAAACGATCCAAAAGCACTTATAATTGTTGGTAGAAATTGCCATTTGTACTTGTAGTTTTATGCAAAACGGGAAGAGAACATTTTACCCAAAGAATTCTACAGTCTTGTTAAATAAACTTGCCTAATTTTGCAAGCAATTTTGTCTCTTTCCATTCTAAAACCAGTGTTTCCCACACATAGACCACCCAACACATATTGCGTTTCGTATTTTTATTTATTTTTTTTGGATTTATTATCATTTTTTTCGTTTCTTTTTTTTCTTTTCTTTTTTTACGCTATTTAAAATACGCCTCGTATAGAACCGCCGCAGCAGTCAATTTGACTGCGGCGAGGGGGGTTTAAAATGCGGCGGCCCTATAAGCTATTCCTCCGTAACTCTCACTCGAGCGTCTCTCCCACATAGCCACACACACAGCCCCTCCCCTTCGTGCACACCGCGTGTCTCCATCAGCGATCATCGCTGGAAGCGTGGAAGCTGTGTCTATTTGGTGCAGAGAAGACGGCTGGTGAAATTCACTAAAGGCCTCCGGGCGCGACAACACCCCCCGTTCCGACCACCACACATTGCCTTCAAACCTGTGGGAAACACTGAAAACAATAACATCATACACATATTTTCTAAAGCACATTATTCATAGCAGATTGTTTTCATTTAGAGTTTATTCTCAACATATGTTTTAACTTGTTTACTACTTTACTCTCTTGAAGGGATGTATAAAGGTACTTATACATTACCCAAACAGCACAAAAGGCGATCAGGTATTAGATTTACTGACGTTTCTTTCTGTTGACATGAGTCGTGGCACCATAGGTTTCATTTGTGGTGGTGACACACTCCAACATTTCTCCATGTCTGAACATGTTGATTGTTGTCCGTACATCACATGATCATTGTCCGTCCGATCTGCATGGAAATGAGGAGAATGTGTGTCCTGACATAGATTTGTGTGTGCTCATTCTGGATGTCAACTTCTTCACTGCCTCTCAATGACGAGGCTTTTGGTACTCAGGGCATGTCTTACTAAATGCATCACAATAAATAAAATGCTATTTGAATGGATTTGCAGGGTGGCATCTCCTTTATAGCAGCATATTCCGCAATGGCTGGATGATTTGATAAAGATATTTGTGAGGATCTTGTTGACTAAGACATACAACCTTTATTATTGTGGAGCAGGAAATGAGATCCGGGTCTGTGTTCCACTATGTGAGCAAATGGAGGACTCATTTAGCACTCAGCTTTTAGTCTCAATAATCCCTGCAATGCTGTAACACATCAGGAAAAATGGCCTCTTGTCATTTTGTTAAATCCAATTCACTTAATAAAAATGCTAATTCATAAACATGTCCACATGAAATCCAATGCACCAGAGGCACAATATGTGGCATAAGCAAACTGAACAGCAATACAGCAAATCTATGTAGCCTTTCTTATATTTGGGAATGCAGTGCATTATTGCCCACGCTCTATGCATTATGCCCGGTGGTGAGTACTGAGAGACTCTGTTTTGAGTTTGCTGCAGTGTGGATGTATGAACATGCATGTGCTGCTGTTAATGCGGGTTTGTGAGTGTTTGTGCGTGTTTTCCCAGTTTGGGGCTGTGTTCAATAATGCATATTTCTAATATATCCCTGTCATTGTAGACTATTGGGGAGATTCTAATTACAGTGAAATCCTGGACTTGCATCTGGGCGGTATGTATTTCAAATCTGTGGCTTTAAACTAACACAACTGCTAACCCAATCTATCCCATTCCCAGTTCTACTACTCGAGCTTTGTACCCCATCATATCCACATGGACTGGCTGGCTGTTAGCCTCGCTGCAATTTACTTTTCCCCTCGCCTTCTCTCCCCATTTCCATTCCCTTTCCATGCAGGGTTTCTAGTTCAAACACAGCTGGGACTTTTGTCTCATGCTTTGTCACATCACAGCAACAAAG
Source organism: Neogobius melanostomus (assembly GCA_007210695.1). Classification (NCBI taxonomy): domain Eukaryota; kingdom Metazoa; phylum Chordata; class Actinopteri; order Gobiiformes; family Gobiidae; genus Neogobius; species Neogobius melanostomus. The sequence goes on along the minus strand of VHKM01000106.1, from coordinate 2,582,038 downwards.
GCTGCACAGTGCAAACCGTTGCGTAGTAAAAAGACTTGTCATGTGTTATAGCTTATAACACATAATCTGAGGAGAGATCGTACACAAATTACACATTTAATAATTATTAAAATATATGTCCTATAAATAAAATATAAATAGACAGGAACATGACTCAAATGATTTTTCATTAATACATTACTGGATTATATGCAGTTTCTGGTAGTTGCTGCTAAAATAGAAAACAAACTAGCCTTGTAGTAATTATATTGCTTTAATTACTTAAAACTTCTAAATGCTATAGGCAATAACAAAAAATAATAATTCTCAGAAATTTAGAATGTGAGAAAAAATATCCTTCTAATCACGCAAAACTTTTTCACCACACAATGTCAGGTTACTAACATGTTCTAAACTATGGATCTAGCTCTTGCTTCTTCTTAGCCTCCTACTTCTCTAACTTTGCCCTTTGCTCCTAAAATCAGCTCTGACTTTGTAATAGCCGCTCAGTTGCATAACTCCCAGTGTGTGGTACTAACGGGCAATGGTCCACTTTGATTAGAGCCGCTTAACACTGTCTGTTGTAGTGGTGGAGCTGTGTGGTGACTGACGCCTCTGTTACAATATGACAGGAAATGCACCCTGTAAGTTCAGAGCACTGTAGTATCTGTAATGTTGCATTTCCACATATTTGAGCAAGGCCATCTTGTGGTTCTGTCCTATTGTCCTGGTCAGACTGGAGATTGTGTGGAGTTTTGAGGCTAAATTTAACAAAGCGGGTCTTATGATTCAGTGTGGTCAGGTCTATAACACATCTATATGGTGTGGAGCTGAGTCACTGCTGTTGTCGGTGTTTTTCTCTTAGTGATTTTGGGCTGGTAAGAGTGTCTTTTGCTGTTAATCTGTATTGTTCTTGCCACAATTAACTTTGCATATCATTGGACTATTATTCTGAATACCTTTCAAAGAGTTTCATTGTGTGTCCTTTTTTAAAGTTTTCTGTTTTAAAAAAGACAATTCTCTTTCTCCTTTACACCTTAAAAACAAACACTCTTAAAGGAATAGGCCACCGTTTTCCATACTGAGAGATGTTCTTACCTTAGCTTGGTCTTTGTGCGTGCACTCAGTCACCAAAAGACCAAAGATGTTAGCATTTATCCTCTCCTCCTCTCTATGGGTTCAGACGGGGTCAAGTTAGAAGCGACCCGGCTCTTCCACGTTACCCCTATTTAAATATGGTTATGTTGACGTCCGTGCAGTAATATCTTCACACCTATAGAATTCTCTGCACTTGGATCGTGCTCATGTAACAGTATTTGGTAACACTTTATTTAGCACTACCCTTGATACATTGTACCAGCCACTTTTAGTACAATGTAATGTTCTATGTAACAATGTGTAACATGTACCTATGTGTTACGTACCAATGGAATAATATGTATTAGTACTTTGGAGATACATAATGTAATAACATACAAGACCCTAACTCTAACCCTAACCTCAAGCCCTAACCCTAGTGGTCTTCTGTCTTATTACATTATGTACTTCCAAAAGTAAAAATACACATTATTCCATTGTGTATGTACTACACAGGTACAAGTTATTACACATTGTTACAGAGCAGATTACGTTGTACTAAATCTAGTTTGGTACAATAGCCGCTAGTCCCCCATTGGAATCCATTGCACTTTAGACACGTTAAAAAACACTTTAATGCCCGGTGCCTAATTTTTTGGAACTGTCTACAGCTAGATATTCCTCCTGTGATTACGCTGGGTTAGACACAATCAGAGGCACTGGGCTGGTTGATAAATTTTAGAAATCTCGTACTTAATGAGGGTCGGACTGTTAGCATTCGAGCTGCGCGAGCTACACGTCACGCAAGGGCCGAGTCTACAGTGAAGATAACGCACTTATGCCCTTATTAGGGACATGCTTCGTCAGAACTGGGGAGGAGGAGTCTGTAAATCCACCATGAATTCCCCATCGATCGTGGTCATTGTGGTAAACGGGGAGGAGTGAGTAACGACGGTCTATTAATAATATGTCTATGGACTGAGCGCACGCGTAAAGACCAGACAGGTACGTATCAACCGTCTAATCTCAGATAAGAACATATCTTAGTATGGAAAAACAGTGGCCTATTCCTTTAAAAATTATACAGTGTAGCTTGTCTGGACTCTCTTCCTCGTGTATTCACTTTTATTATGGTATGTAAGTGTCCTTAAGTGAACACCTCCTGGCCTTATTTTCACTTCAAAGGTTAAATTTGCAAGAAGTGGATTTCAGCATGTTCAAGTAGTATTTTCTACGACAAAAAGCTTGACATAGCGGAGGTGGGTCCAAAAGCTTTATTAGCACTAGCCCACCATTCTGTGGGGCTATTTGCTCTCACAGAGTACACAGTGAAATGCTTGTGGAGAGGTCCTCTAATTGGATGCAAGATCAATGCATACCAGTTCAAACAGATTATTTCCATTCAATGCTGTAGGTTCTTTGTTTTGTTTTATTTCCTTTCCTTGTGTTGACACCTTTTCTCATCTCCCTCACACTGCACAGCTGATCTCTTCCACCTCGCCTCTCCGGGTCATTTGTCTTTTGTGTATCACAGCCTTGTTTCTTTTTCTCTCCCACCTCCCCCTTACAACAACACCATCCTTGTTCATCACTGCGCCTGTGTCTTGTCTGTCATTGCTCCCGTGTCTTTTGTCCGATGTTCACGTCTTCCTCAATTCCCTCAAAACTCTCTCCCCTTTGTGTCATGGAAGTTGAGCCCTACGTGGGGACAACCCGCCGAAGACCGGTGTCTCTATGCCCCTGCTGGTCGCCTGAAGGTAACGTGACCTTGCCGCCTCTTGTGGCGTGTGTGGCGGGTTACTGTGGCAACCATACGGATCGATGCTTCCGGGATCTCCCCTTGTTGTCGCCCTACCTGGACCCTAATCCTTTTCCCAATCCTTTTACCCCTTACCCCAGCTCCCATGGATGTGGGATTGAGCACAGCATGTTTCCCACATGTAGTTTCAAAATGTCTAATCTGTTTGAGACTTAACTATCATAAAAAATTGGGGGAAATTATTGTGCGTGTTATTAACAGCATGTTTTTTTTTGTTTCATTTGCCCTAAATATATATATGTATATATATAGTGCCTCTCGAAAGTACTAATACACCTTGAACTTTTGCACATTTTGTCATGTTTACAACCCTAAACGTAAAGATTTTATTTTGAATCTTTTACTGAAAGTTCACACACAAGTAACAGACAACTGTGAAGTGAAAGCAAAATGATACATGATTCTGTTATTTTTCAAAATATAGAAAACCGAAAAGTTGGGCGTGCACAAGTATTCATACAGCATGAAATAATACTTTGTGGAACTCTCTTTTGTGTAATAACAGCAGCAAATCTTTGGGGTATGACTCTACAAGATTTGCACATCTAGAGACATTATAGCCCATTCCTCTTTACAAAACAAATCAAGCTCTGTCAAATTAGAAGGAGAGCGTTTGTGAACAGCAGTTTTCAGGTCTTTCCACAGATTTTCAATAGGATTTAGGTCAGGACTTTGACTGGGCCATTCTAACACATTAATATGTTTGTTTTTAAACCATTCCATTGTAGATTTAGCTTTGTGTTTAGGGTCATTGTCCTGCTGGAAGGTGAATCTCCGCCCAGCCTCAATTCTCTTGCTGACTCCAGCAGGTTTTTCTCCAAAATGTCTCTGTATTTGGCTCCATCCATCTTCCCAACTATTCTTACAATCTTCCCAGTCCCCGCTGAGGAAAAACAGCCCCATAGCATGATGCTCCCCCACCATATTTGACACTGGGGATGGTGCACTCAGGACGATCAATCAATCAATCAATCAATCAATGGTTTTGTATAGCCCAATATCACAACAGGAGTTGCCTCATAGGGCTGCACAAGAGCAGTAAATAAGAAAATGTAAAGTTCAGGCGAATCAAGTATCCAGGCAAACATAATGCCCAAATAAGCATCAGCAGTGGGTGGCGACGAGCGGCGCGGGTGTCCCCAGTCCTTAGACTCTCCAGCACGGCAAAGAAAAACTCAAAAACCCGGTGGGAGAAACGAGAAACCTTGGGGAGAACCACAGAAGGAGAGTTCCACTCCCATGGACGGACAGGCTAGAGACCCAGGCCCGATGAAGTCCCTTCAGCATACGGGCCAAGATCGCAGACCGTCCAGTCCTTGTTGTCAATCCACAAGGCAGGGTTCCTCCGTTCAGCCAGGTTCCACCGTTCGATCTAGACAGGCACTCCCAAGGGGGAGTGGGACAGGAGACACCATGTGAATAGTAATGAACAGATTACAGATAAAATAAATATTGTATCATCATAAGACAAAGTTTGCAGTAAGAAGAAGAAGAGGATAGCGCTCAGTGTACTGTACTTCCCACAGCAGTGTTTCTTCTAAGGCATCTTTACTTCAGGCTGTGGGTTAGAGCTTTACCTAACTGGTCATAAGCTATGATGAGCAGTGTTAGGTTTGCGCCATATATAACGTTTTGCATTTGGGTCAAAAAGTTCAATTTTTGTCTCATCTGACCAAAGCACCTTCTTCCACATGGTAGCTGTGTCCTCCATGTGACTTCTATCAAACTTCAAACGGGATTTCTTATGGCCTCCTTTCAATAATGGCTTTCTTCTTGCCACTCGTCCATGAAGGCCAGATTTGTGTAGAGTACGACTTATAATTGTCCCATGTACAGATTCCCCCAGCTCAGCGGCAGTACGTCACAGCTCCTCCAGAGTTATCTTGGGTCACTTGGTTGCATTTCTGACCAGTGCTCTCCTTGTTCGGTCTGTTAGTTTAGGTGGACGGCCGTGTCTTGGTAAGTTCGCAGTGGTGCTATACTCTTTCCATTTCCGAATGATGGATTGAACAGTGCTCCGTGAGATGTCCAAATCTTGGGAAATCTTTGTATAACTTAACGCTGCTTTAAACTTCTCCACAGCTTTATCCCTGACCTCTCTGGTGTGCTCCTTGGCCTTCATGATGTTGTTTAGTGACCAATACACTCCGACCATAGCTCTGAGGCCCTCACAGAACAGCTGGAATTATACTGAGAGTAGATTACACACAGGTGGCCTCTATTTAATGGTCAGGCCAGGGCAAGGTGTGAACATTCTGCAGTCATTAGGAATGTTATAAAGGCAATTTAATGCACTCAGAAAAATGCTGTATGAATACTTGTGCACGCCCCACTTTTCACTCTTCTATTTTTGGAAAAATAACAGAATCATGTATCATTTTACTTTCACTACACAGTTGTCTGGTACTTGTGTGTGAACTTTCAGTAAAAAATTACATGACAAAATGTACAAAAGTTCAAAGTGTATTAGTACTATAGAAAGGCACTGTATTTTTGGTGCATATTTTGGTTTGTGCCTGGTATAAACACTTGACTTGTGCCATAAATTAGTGATAGATTTTTAAAGTGAGCAGGTTGAGTCGTGGCTAGCTTGCAGGCAAGTTTGTGGTTGTGTATCCTGAGAGAACTTGCATGGTGTGAAGATGATGACTGGTTGGTATAAATATTCAATCAAAGAATTGTTAAAGTTTAATGGCTTGCTTGATGTTAGTCTAACACCTGTCAGTGGAACTTTTGCCTGGATTGTAATCTAAATGTATGATCTAACTTTTGTTCTGTTTTGGGAATTTTGAGCCATGAATAGGAAAACCGTGGCGTTTCTTTTGTATTCAAAGCCTTGGTTTTTATGATTGATGGTGGTGGTGGCGAAGTAAGTTGAAGTTATAACTTTCATAGCACAATGAATGCCATTGTTTTGTTAACTCCCCTTACTCTATTTTCTGCTACTCCAGCTATTGTCTTACACTTTCTTTGCCCCATTTAAAAGCAAAAGCCTGCCCCTTAGAACACACCCATGCAATTTGTGAGTGTGCGCAGTTTTCTAGCATCTGGTTTTATAGAGCCTCCTCCTCCCCCGCTAAATATGTCATGTTTCGTCAAGGTTTGCCTTTTGGTGTTGCATAAAAAGTGTTTCGCTCCACCTGCGGCAGCCTGATAATGTAAAAGACAGTACTGAGCAAGAACATAGGCTTTTTTCTCATAACCGAATAACAAACTAAGAAATGATTGCATAAAATGCTTATCTCTGAAATAACCTCAGTGAGCAAAACAAAGACTTGATTATTCGCCTTTGCATAACTCTTGACCCAGAGATAAAATAATAATGATAATAAAGCATTTCTCTTTGAACCATGTCTATTTTTAATCTTGATATTCAATATGTGGATTGGCAAGGATGAAAACGCGTTCAAAGATCAAATACCTTTTTGTCTATGTTTACTTCCCACCTACTCCAAAGGGAGAAAAACACGTACTGCCTTAAAGATCACCTCACTCCGACACAAGTCCAAACTGGGTAACACAAAGCTTTGCAAAAGCTTTGTATGTGGGATGAGTGAGAATGTGTGTTTGCTTATTTTTAATTTTTTGTAGTTAAGTACCGTAGCTCCACACTGTCTACTTCCAGCCACGGTACAGATCTGGTTGTCTAAATGACCAGGCGTTCGTTCAAGTCCATCCTTCCACCGTCCTCACCATCCCCTCGGCAAGGACATGCAGGCTTGGCTGTCATTGAGTTGCCTGTGTCTGTGTGACTCTAAAGCCGGCTGACTGTTTCTCACCTCTGACCATCCTCTCCCGCAGGAATGGGCAAGAAAGACGACCCGAAGCTAATGCAGGAGTGGTTCAAGCTGGTCCAGGAGAAAAACGCCCTGTCCGCTACGAATCTGAGCTCATGATATTGTAAGTTTCTGAGTTATGCTTTTGTCATGCTTTTGTCATTTGTTTTGCACGTTTTCCCCATATGTTCTTTTATTTGATGACTTGTTTAGGACATTCATTGTGGCATGTTGTTAATTGGAGACGCACAGTTCTAGTCAAGGCATTTACTTGTAGTGGATGTATTATGAACAGTGTTTGGACCTAACGCCGTTCTTTTAAACGGCGTTAGGTAACGACATTATTTTATTTTCTAATTCATTACTCTCCCCGTCGTTACACTGCCGTTATCGTTACTGGGTAAACAAAGTGGCACGTTACAATTCGACTGAATGAGCGCCGCAGTGTCAGCTCACGCAGCAGGAGCAGGGGAGAGGGTGGGCGGAGTCTCACGGAGTACTCGCGCTGTCTGTGTAGGGTGTTCGTGCTCTCTGCTCCAAAAACAACGTGTGTCCCCGACCCGCGGCTCGTCATCCCCACAGCACGGTGCGGCCGTGGGGGAGAATCGAGTTGGTGATCGTTGATCTGTAGTGTTGGAACTTATTTTTAACCCAAAGACGTGTCTTTACCCCCCTCTCCCTCTCTCTCTCTCAGCGCCTTTTCTTCTTCCTCTCTCCCCGTTCTCCACTCCAGAGAGACAGCAGGCCGCTAACTTTCTGTTAGGGCATTTAACCTTATATTTGCTGATGATTGTTTTCCGTTTTGCCTGATGAATGAATGAATGAAGAGACTTTTTAACAGAAACACAAATAGTTACTTTCCCTGGTAACGAGTTTGGAACAAGTAGTGAGTAACTATAACTAATTACTTTTTAAAGTAACGTTCCCAACACTGATTATGAATGACACAGACTAAGGACTTCATTTAAACCATTCGAAATTGTGTGACCAGAGGTGGTAATGAAGTACACTGACTTAGGTACTCACTTTGAGGACCTGTTCTTTACTTGAATAGTCATTTGTTTAAAATGTATTACTTTTACTCCATAACATTTGAAAGCTAAATACTATATAATACTTTATACTCCACTACACTTCTATAAAGGCACCGAATTAAAAGGTTGGCTGCATGTTTTCCCATGTATAAAAGCCTATTAAAGGTCTTGACAACATATTAACCCAAGTGAAGGTTGTGTTGCTGTAGAACTTGAGTAATACGTATGACACAAAATGATTTGTACTATATTTGATTCCTATGTTCTACTATCTACTACTTTCATGGCTCTTTTTTCTTTTTCTTTGACTCAAAAACACCAGTAAACCCCTGGCCATGAGGCTGTGTGAAACCTCTCTGGCTCAGTATATGCAGTTTACCTGCCACTGTGTGATGAGCCCATTAGTTTTGGACTGGTGTAGGCCTCCTGTTGCTGATTGTTTGTTTGGAAAAGATTTTCAGCCAGAGTAAGCAAAATGGCTATATGGACAGATGGTCACTGAGCCCTTAACTGTTGTGCAAACTATTGAAATTCTTTTCTTAATATTAGGTTTCTCATTAGCGCGATTCCAACTTTTTCCTTTTAGAAGAAGTAACAATTTGAGAATAAACAATTTAAATGAAGCCGCGTCAGAAGTTACAGCTCATTATTTTAACACTCTTGTCTCTATCTCTATCTTGTGTCTGTTAGTGCCAGAGAGCTGGAGCTGGAGGACCGACAGAGCCGACTGCAGCAGGAGCTCAGAGAGAGAATGGCTGTGGAAGGTGAGAGTGTGGATGTGAATGGGTTTTTCGCCTTATCTTTTCACTATACATTTCAAGTTTAAACCTCCTGTGTTTTGCACCTTTTAAGACCACCTGAAAACCGAACAGGAGCTGGCCCAAGAGAAGCAGATTCTGAATGAGATGTTGGAGGTTGTGGAGCAGCGAGACGCCCTAGTGGCCCTCCTGGAAGAGCAGCGGCTCCGAGAGAAGGAGGAAGACAAGGATCTAGAAGCTGTCATGCTCTCGAAGGGCTTCAACCTCAACTGGACCTAAAGGCTGAGCTCATTACAGACACACGTGCTATCGGCGGCAAACAGCCATGTTCCATCAGAGCCCACACACCTGCAGCGCTGAATGTTAGAGATACTCCTCAGCCCAAGCTGCAGCTACAGTTCTGCCACTAAAGTTCAGTGGAAACAGTTGTTTACATATCCGCTGTCCCAAGACAGTACTGCTTAATCACTTTGCAGTTGTCCTCGTCTTTTATTTCACTCCGTGGGAGGCCTGTAGAACACAGAGATTCCGGGAGGATGTTTAAAGACTTGTTTTATTCAAGAAGATCTAAAGGGAAGAGTGCAGTTCAGTCCTGCTGATGTATAGGACTTGTAAAGAAACATGAGACTGTGTATAGTTGTGTATCAAAAGAAAAACAAGCATCCTCTGTTCTCCTTTTAAGGACTGATGCATAACTTTGTTTCTATGCTGGAGTGAGATGTCCAGTCACAATATCACACTTTTAGGAAAGCCTTTTTTTGCTGAAGTTGCCTTTCAACTCCCCAGACTGTATCCAAATGAACCACAAATACTCTTTGAAAGGCACATTAAGTCTCTGCACTCCTCTTACTAGCTGAATGTTTTGAGTTAGACCTTGAAATATGGCCATGCATTTTATCTATTTATTATGTTTGTTCGCTATTAACAGATACATATTTTAGATTGGTTTTCACTGGAGAGTGCCCGGAAACTCATTATGTTGCACTGCTGCATTAAACCCACCAATCAGCCACTGCATGAGGCTGCAGGTGTATAGACATTGTATTGAGAGTTAGAAACAGAAACAAATGTATGAATTGTTAGCATTTCAACTGACTTGATAACATTGGGCCTCACAGTGTGCTGTTTATCATACTGACAACTAATGTTTACAACTTATTATTCATGTTCAAAACTGGGCTTTCTTGTTCTGTGCTTTGGCAGCAGCAGTGAGATACACAGCTGTGGAAATGATGTGTAGGGAAAAAGGTTCAGGTTTAGGAAAGTTTTCATCCATATGCATTAGCTTTGTGGATTAAATATTTTACAAGAAAGGTAACTGTTAATTGTGTTCAGATTAAATGCTTCTGCTACAGGACTGTCTTCATGTCTACACACTAATGTAACGCTGCAATATCAGCCCAGTGCATATCAGAAACACTACACCGTCAGTTTTTTTTAGAGTTTTCAATTCAAGAAGATGCCTTTTTTCTATATCTCATCAAAAATTGGTCCTATCATTTTGTTTTAAAGGTTAGTCACATCTCTCACTCTCATTGTAAGTTAATTTATAATACATGTTTCTGTAGCAACATTTCTCTAAGACACTCAATCCGTATAATGTAAGAGCAATGTGCATCGCGAGGCGATACTAATCTTTAAAAAAAAAAGATAAAATCTACTTGGTTACTATTGAGCTTCTCATTTGCGACCCCTGTGCTTCATGTGTATAAGACTTATAAGCTGTGAATAAAATTTTAAGGGGTGTTATAGTGTGTGATATAAGTTTGAAATAATTGATATTATTAACATCTACAAAACTGTATTATATGTAAAGAAAATGAACCCTAATTTTTAAAATGGTCTGTTACATGACTTGTAAATGTAAATGCTTCTTCACGTAGCTATACATAGGGGTGATGGATGTATGCTCAAAAGGCAATAAATCAATGCAGTTCTCATAAGTCGAAGAGACTCTTTTTTTATTAAACACACTGTAAGTATTCTTATAGTATTATGGTTCTTCTGATAGCAATGATCAGTTGTTAACATTTACATTAGCAAAGCACTTGTAGATTTCTGTTTTGGGTGGTAACTTTCACTTCCTACTTTGAGTAGGAACACTTAACCTGATGCACCTATTTCAGGCCTAAGTATATATTTTTTTGTCATAGATGTATCTTTGTATAAAATACACTTCATAACTAATACAAATGAGCCTAGAAAATGTGCCTAGTAATATTTGAAAATGCGGGTGAGGAAATAGTTAAAAGGTACCCCCGTTTATAAACAGATGTTGACTTTAGTTTATGTACCGTATTTTTCTATGAACTTGATATTTCCATAAGACATCTTTGAGGAGTTGTGATTGGCTCGTTCTCTTGTAGGGCGGGCCGTGTGAACTGTCCTGTAATCTTATTGGTTTATGTTCACAATTCTGAGTTTAAGTTAAGAGAAAGTTCCGTCTTGAGCTCTTACTTGTAGGACTCACCTCGTACATCGACATGAACGTTTCGAGTTTCAGAGATTGTCAGGTTAGTAAAACGCACTTATCCAGATGAGAAAATACGTATGCACGCATTCTCCTTCAGAGTTGGAGACAGCAGCATTGTGTTGACCTAATTATTGCACGCTAAAGTAGAAGAAGCTTATTATTATTATGTTTACTGCCTGAACTTGTATTGTTTCATTCAGGCGTGGAGGTCAGAAGGTCTGGCTTTGTCTACGACCAGTAATGAGGCTTGCAAACTATACGATGCCATTCTCACACAGGTAAAGTTGTCACGCAGCACAACAGACAGTTTTCACCCCAAGCGAAAGTGCACTGAAAGTTTGTGATAAACGTATTCCTTAACCTCCACTAGTATGTCAAATGGCGCAATGACGACACTCTGGGGGGATTTGAGGGCTGTCTGTCTGCTCTCCAGAAGGCTGACCCTAACTTTGGTAAGTCGATATGTTCATTTGTAAAGATTTTGTCTACCAGTGTCCATTTGATAACATTAATTATTATCCAGACGACATTCGAGCTGTAGCTGCAATAAACCCTGCCTTTGCTGACTGCTGTGCAAATCAACTGCACCAAGTGACCTGTAGTGGCTGCTATGACTGAGACCAATGTGTGACTAATAAAATTATGCACATTCATAAAGCCCCTCAGTCTTTGTTTATGTTCTGCTCACTCACACATTCATAAACGCATCATTTTAGTTGCAAAACAAATGAGTGCAAAAAGACTAAAATTAAATGAATGATGCAATTTTAGGCACATGGGCATCCCAATGTTTATGAGGAACAAACAATATTGCATCTCTTTACATGGATGAAACTTTATAACTCTCTCTGCAGAAACATAACATTATCTAAATATAGCCTGCTGTAAATCACCTTCCTAAATGATCAACTGTTAAACTAGGCAAAATAACCCCGGTGCATAATCTTAGTAGTCTCATAACTTTACCATCAACAGAAGAAAATCACCAGACTGGATTGTAGAACAGATAGAGCCAGTATGGTGCCTGAAAGATTAGCAGCTGAAAGATTATTGGTGCCACTGCCCCTCCATTCAGGACATTTACTCTATCCATCTTACCTCAGCATTGCAGGTGATTCAATTTTCCCATTATACAGTCTTTTCTATTTGCTGCCTTCAAGGCAGAGTCTGCAGGTCAGGTCCAGGGGACTGAACAACAGCTTCATCCACCTGGCTGTCAGGAAGCTGAATCCCTCTGCTTCCAAATGCATTCACAAACTACACACTGTAGCGGGCCGTTTGTTTTGTACTTGCAAAGCACAGTGAATGAATTTCTCTATTAGTTGATATAGAGCCTACTTTAAGTGCAAGCCTTGTTCATCCCTAAAATAAACACCTTTTATGTACTATATAAGAAAGTATATTTTCAATAAAAAGGCAATAAAGTCTAAGAAGTGCTTTAGAATCGATGTGAGAAAATATACTTAATGTTTCTGCAGTGAGGCTTTTGCAAAAAATGTTACCCAAACAATCTTGACTATATTGCGTTCCTAATTTCTCCTGCAGTTATGGGCCATGTGATCAGCACAGGGCTGGACCTGGTTGGCACAACCACATCCCCCCGACTGAACGAGCGCCTCTCCAGTGCAGTGAGGAGGACAGTGGAACTGGCCCAGAGCCAAGAGCTCACTCCCAGAGAGAGGATCCATGTCAAGGCCATGCAGCTGTTTTCTCAGGGGTGAGACACTTCTGCTGGCAGAGAATTACAAGCCACACATCCACAAGCTATTAGGAAAAATAAATGTTTGAATCGGATCATTTTCAGTGTAACCTTGCAAAAATGGTTGAAGTTTGTTTATTTAAGCTTCATAATTACTGTATAATTAATCCCTAAAATACCATCATTTTTCACAAAAGCCCACATGGACAACAAAAAGTATTATCTAAACAGATTTCACGCTTTGTATCTCACTCTTTGTGTGGTTTCACTCATAATTGCTATGTGTAAAGTACATCTTCTAATGTTTTATGTGAAACCCATTATGTCCCAAATTGCACCAAAAAAAAGAAAAGTATTTGTTTATGAGTATGCCAAAGTGGTCCACTTTGAAAAAAGTCATCTCAAAAAACAATGTTTTTGTTCCCACTCTTTATTACTTCGACTATTCTAATCCTATGTTACGTGCTTCAAATTACCTGCTTTATTTTGTGGAAGAATATTCTTATTTCTTATTTCCCTGTGGTCTCACATTAGAAAGAATAACAAAACAATACGTCATAATACTGTCTGCCCATTGTTTGCCAAGAATTTCTCTAAATACAGAAGTTTTGTTGCGACTTTTCTTACTTTACGATTGCCATTCTGCAGTCGGCTCAAAGTGCTTCTCAAACTACCTGACCCTAACTTTGCCCTCTGTAACTTGTAGGAACTTTCCCAAAGCCTGCGATGCATGGGAAGAGATCCTGCTTGATCATCCCACAGACCTGCTGGCCCTCAAGTTCGCCCATGATGCTTACTTTTACATGGGCGCTCAGACACCTATGAGGGATTCAGTGGCTCGAGTATTACCCCATTGGAAACCCCACATGCCCATGTCCAGGTACTGAATGGACAATGCCTGCTGATGGACAGAGTGAAACTAAGCGGTCACATAATCATCCTTTGTTAAATTTAGCACATATTGTGGAGGTCGAACTTGTCATAATTACGGTCCAGAGATAGAAACACATCAGCAGCATTTCTCGATGTTGTCTTTACGCTATATTTCAATAATTGTCAAATTAATTATAACAGGATTATTTTTTCATATTAAATTTAATGGTTAGTTTTTGGAATAATCAAATGTGACTATTATGTTTATTAAGCACTCTGTCATATAAAAGTTTTCTATCAAAAGTAGTCAAAACATTTGCAATCCATCATCTGCACTGAGTTTAGTGTTGAGGACGTTCCGCCTTTCACTCCATGGCTTTGTTAAAGTCATTCCTGCTGTTAGTAGATTATTACCTGCAGATGAAGCCTCTTGGGGAACGTCCTCAACGCTTAAATAGCCCAGCACAGATGACTGCTTGAGAACCTTTGCCCACAATGTGTCTATAATTTTGATTTCAGCCCTCGATCTAAGCAGAGGAAATATCTCTGCTGCCCGGGAGTCAGTGGTTGGTTATTAATTTGATTTCTCAGCCCATAAAGTGGCAGAAATACCCAGTGGTAGACAGTGTGTTCACAGTTTTCTTTGGAGTTGACAGTGATGTGCGTCCAGAGTCCTGTCACTGTGGTGGGTAATTTTGGCGTCTCACTTTAACATGTCATCACACCAATCTTTTATCATTGACAACTTATGAACATACAGTAAATAATGCTTGAGGCTTTAATTTACTCTTGAACAGTATTTGCATATGGCTTACACAGCGTCTGACAACAAGCAAATACGGTAATTGTTCTCAAGATGGGTTTGAATGTTGCAAATTTGAGGAAAACGTTCAAGTTTGTATGTATTACATTATAAATGTGTGTTGTTAATACCAGTTTTCAGCCTTGTGAATGTTAATGCTTCCTGCTTATCAAGAGTGCAGACGTATCTCTGCTTGCTGCTGCCGCTTGCCTCTTTATTTGCTTTTTAAATCATTCTATTTTTGGGCACATGTCTTGGATATGATTTTATTCTCTTCTTTTAAGTGAACCAAGGCTTTTTACTCATTTTAATGCCATTTTTACAACTCATTTGACGAACCAGCGACGACAATCTTGTCAACATGGCTGAGGGAGGAAGGCAAACATCGCCTTGTGAAAGCTGTCGGATGTATCAACAAGAAATTTCCCTACTACGGGACAAGATTTATGCTCTAGAGACGGAAAGAGGACTTAATGACACGCTCCCTGTGGAACCCGGTAAGAAGACGGAAAAAACTGATACTTGCAACCTGAAGCTAAACGATACCATAACATTTCCGAAACTAAACAGACAACTTGGTGCTAGGCCAAAGCAAAGACAACATGCTCGTAAAAATGCACCTGAAATAAAGTTAACAAACAGATTTTCACCTCTCTCAGAGAATGTGTATAACAAGCAAAAAATGTCAGAGAAAAACAAGGAACACGAAGTCAAAACAAAGATGGAGAGAAATACTGTTCCAAGTGTCAAGGCCAGAGATACCCTGTTGCTTGGTGACGGAGCCATATCTAATATAAACAATGAGATAATGACTACAGTCACTTATCCGTCTGCTACAGTTTCTGACATCATAGATGTTCTAAACAAGGAAATTACAAACAACCCTGGAATAAATAAACTTGTTTTACATGTTGGTGCTGTGGACACAAGAAACGGAGAGTCTGAAGTCCTGAAAGAAAAGTTTAATAAACTTTTTGAGAGACTGGATTGCCTGGACAAAGACGCGATACAAATTTTCATCAGTGGACCTATCCCAAACATCGACGGGAGAATAAACAAATTCTCCCGGCTGTTTCAGTTGAATACATGGCTGTCAAAAGTCTGTAAGTCAAGAGGACTTACTTTCATAGAGAACTTTAATCTTTTCTGGAAACGCGACGATCTGTTTAAAGGAAATGGCCCACATTTGAGCAGAGGTGGAGTGAGACGACTGACGGAAAATCTCCTCCACGCTCTGCAGAATCCGTGGAGGCCTGAGCAACAAGAGAGAGCAGAGAGGAGCATGAGAAGAGCTCCTGGCTCACCAGCAAAGGTTTCGCCTGCATCCCAATAAAAGATTCAGTCGCAGCTGCATCATCTGCACCTACAGTAAAGGACTCAGCCACAGCTAAGGATCCAGCCACAGCAGCACCAGCAGCACCTACAGTAGAGGACTCAGCCACAGTTAAGGATCCAGCCACAGTTAAGGAATCAGCTGCGCCGGAAAACATCTCAACCATAGCAGCGGCGCCACCTGCATCTGCATCTCCGGGGAAAAGCTCCGCTTCAGCACCACCTGCATCTATAGTAAATGATTCAGCCGAAGGAGCACTTTCTTCTACTCCACCGCAGGCCTTGAGCCCGACTGGTACATCTACACCCTCCAGAGATTTTTCTGAATCATTCCATCACCAAAGTCACCTATGGGATTTCCCAGCCATTTTGAAGCCTTGATAAACAAGGGATTCAAATGACTCCCCGCACTCCAGTCATGTCAAGACCAAGGCTTTCATCCCCGAAGACGTATCATGCCCCTCCCCCACCTCCGATTTCCAGCAGCTTCACTGCTGCTGTCTAGGACATTAAGGGCCTCTGCGTTGCTACCATGCATAGCAAACTCAAAACCAACCAGAGGTCCATAGAGGGAGTGTGTTCTTCTGAAACAATTAGTACAGTCAAACAACATAGATTAGATAAGAGGGCAACAGTCAGACCGTCCAATCAAAGAACTCTAATCCATATCCCTTGCAAAAAGATTCCATCCACTCAAACACAGATAAATCTTAAACATGCTGTACTCAATGCCAGATCGTTAAAAACAAGTCCTTTTTAATAAATAGTTTTATTTCTTCTTATAATCTAGATTTTATGTTTTTAACTGAAACATGGCTTGACAAAAACACTGGTAACGCAGTTTTGATTGAGTGTAGTCCATCAAATTTCAATTTTGTGTCTGAAACACGCCAAAACCAGAGGGGCGGGGGTGTCTGTGCAATATTCAGGGACAATATAGTCATCCACAAATTGTCATTTGGGGTTTTTCTATCATTTGAGTATGTGTCTTTCAAAATGGAGATAAAACAATCGTCCATTCTTTATATGACTATTACAAACCACCACAGAATTGTTTTATCGAAGACTTCACTGAATTACTTTCATTTATATGCACTGATTTTGATTGTTTGGTCATTTCAGGTGATTTTAATGTGCATGTGGATGTGACCAATGACAGGCATGCAAAAGAACTTAATGCTGTTCTTGAAATGTTTGGTTTAACTCAGCACGTGAGTGAGGCGACCCACAACAAAGGTCACACTCTAGATCTAGTTATTACAAAAGGTGTTAATATATCAAATGTGAATGTTGTTGATGTTGCTTTATCTGATCATTTTGTGTCTTTTTTGACTTGTCTGTTGCACCCAAACCAGTGGTTGGGCCTGGAGTTATTCAGAGAAGACACATAAATGATACAACAAGGACACAGTTTATGGAATGATCAGATTTGAAAATCCTCCATGTTCAAATGTTGATAATCTGTTGGACTCTTATACATCAAGCGTCTTAAATGTTTTGGATACTATTGCTCCTGTCAAGGTAAAAATGGTTAACAATAGACAAAAGGCACCTTGGAGAAGTGAAGATTCGGTTAGGGCACAGAAAAGGGAGTGCCGAAAAGCCGAAAGGAAATGGCGCAAGTCAAAGCTCCAGGTTCATTGTGAGATATACAAGAAGTGCTTTGTGAGTTCAACCAGATTTTGCGTGGAGAAAGGGAGAAATACTTCTCTAAAATCATCGCAAACTGTAGAAACAATTCTCGTGTTCTGTTTTCCACAGTAAACAGATTAACTAACCCTCCAGTTTCACTGCCCTTAGAACTAATCTCTACATCTAAGTGCAATGAGTTTGCAATATTTTTTATGATAAAGTCCAAGGCATAAAAATGCCATAATTTCCACAACACAAATACCAACCCTGCCACCAACTAGACACCTTGAGCTGACACATTTCACACCTGTTACTGGCAAAACAATCGAAGAGGTCATCTCCGGTTTGAGTTCATGTACATGCTGCCTTGATGAATTACCCACTAGATTTCTGAAGTCTGTGCTGACCAGCTTGTTACCACAACTTGTTCAGTTGTTAACATCTCATTTGAGACTGGAGCATTTCCAAAGGCCTTGAAAACCGCGGTCATTAAGCCTCTTCTAAAGAAGAGCAGCCTTGATCCCAAGGTACTGAACAACTACCGGCCCATATCAAACCTACCGTTTTTAGGAAAAGTCCTAGAGAAAGTAATATATCAACAGCTCACTTACTTTCTCCTATCTAACAATGTGTTTGATACTTTCCAGTCAGGATTTAGGCCCCACCACAGCACTGAGACAGCTCTGATCAAGGTGACAAATGATATCCGTATGAACACCAATGCAGGTAAGGTCTCAGTTTTAGTTCTGCTGGACCTGAGCGCTGCCTTTGACACAGTGGACCATGGGATCTTACTTCACAGGTTAGAAAACTGGGTGGGAATCTCTGGTACTGCTCTAAACTGGTTCAAGTCCTATCTCGAGGATAGGACGTACTTTGTCGAAATTGGCAACTGTGTCTCAGACAAAATTTCCATGACCTGTGGAGTCCCCAGGGGTCAATCTTGGGACCCCTCTTATTCAACCTGTACATGCTTCCATTGGGTCAGCTAATAAACAGCAACAATGTGTCGTACCACAACTACGCAGATGACACTCAGATCTACGTGTCACTGACGGCAGGTGAACATGGGCCTGTAGATACTCTCTGTCACTGCATCGAACAGATCAGTTTGTGGATGCAAAACAACTTTCTCCAACTAAATTCAGACAAAACTGAAATCATTGTCTTTGGCCCACAGACACAAAGACAAAGTGTTATCAGTCACCTTGAGTCTCTTGCTCTAAAACCAAAAAATCAGGTTAGAAATCTAGGAGTAATCATGGACTCAGACCTGAACTTAAACAGCCACATCAAAGCAATAACATCATCAGCTTTTTACCATCTGAAGAACATTGCTAAGATCAGAGGAATAGTGTCAAAACCAGACTTAGAGAGACTCATCCATGCATTTGTCTCTAGCAGGTTAGACTACTGTAACGGCCTGCTCACTGGCCTGTCTAAACGAGCTGTTAGACAGCTGCAGTACATCCAGAACGCTGCTGCTCGAGTCCTGACAAAAACCAGGAAATACGACCACATTAGTCCAGTGCTCCGATCTCTGCACTGGCTTCCTGTCACTCAGAGAATAGAATTTAAAACAGCTCTGCTTGTGTACAAGTCTTTTCATGGTTTAGCACCAAAGTACATCTCTGACATGTTAGAGCCGTATGAACCATCTCGGGCCCTGAGAACTTCAGGGAGGGGTCTCCTGGTGGTTCCCAGAGTCAATAATAAACACGGTGAGGCTGCGTTTCAGTTTCATGCAGCTAAAATCTGGAACAGTCTTCATGAGGATGTGAGACAGGCCTCAACTCTGACAATGTTCAAATCCAGGCTGAAAACAGCTCTTTTTACCCGTGCATATGAAAACTGAAAGTATTTTATCTGCACTCTTGACTTTTACTGTAATTGATTAACTTTGTGTTGATGTTTTATTGATTGATTTTAACTGTTTTCTTGTAATTTTTCTGCAACTGTGAAGCACTTTGAATTGCCTCGTGTATGAATTGTGCTCTACAAATAAACTTGCCTTGCCTTGCCTTGCCTAAAAACACTTTTTCTGATTGTTTCTGTACAGCTACCTGAAAGGGTTGTATTCATTTGGTCTCCTGGAAACTCGCTTCTATGACCAGGCCGAGAAAGTGGCTCTGGAGGTAAGATTATTGCTTCCATTTATGTCCCTTTTTACACAGTTACTGTTACTGCTTGGTCATAGCTGCTTGTATATATTTCTTTGTAACGTATAATATACACATTCATACACTTCTTAGTCCACAAGTCCTCTAGACCAGAGGTAATTAGAGATTATTTAATTATTGCTTGCAATATATTGCAATCCATTGAAGTTATGTGTTTTTATCCATCCATCCATCCATTTTCTTCCGCTTTATCCGGGGCCGGGTCGCGGAGGCAGCAGTCTAAGCAGAAATGCCCATGATGATGTGTTTTTGTTTTTATTCTAAACACAATTTACACCCAGTTTAACTTTAAACATATTTTGTCCAATTTTGATTTACTTTAGATCCGGTTTAGTCTGATTTGATTTGGATCTTGGTCTGGGGCTGGCGGTCCTTGTAAGGTCAAATGTTTTCTGAGGTGACACTGCTCTAGTACCTGTACCTGAGAAAGTCAAGTCAAGTGAGATTCCAAGTTTGAGTGTGCGCGGAGTAATGAGTCCCTGAAATTATTTGGTAAACTAGTCAAATGTAAGAGCCCAAGAGTCAAGTTCTACAGTACATCTCGTATGTTCTAAAGAGCTGGTGCGCTCTACAGGCTATATCATGATGGCTGAATGTGTGCTGCGTACATAGAACATGAGATCTGCCAAAATCAGTTCACACAGGACATTGTCAGGATAATTAGAAGGATAGTAAGTCAGGATATTTTCAGAAAATCCTGACTTTACAAGGAGAATGTCCTGATGAAAGCACATCCGTGAATTTGCTTGGTGAAAGGCTGTAGCTTTAAGAGTCAAGCAATCATTTCTAGATAGCTGTTTTGTGCTATTGCCAGCCTCTGTTTTGTGACTCTTGTATTCATCTGCTCTGCGCCTTGCAGGGCCTCTCCCTGGTGCCTGATGATGCCTGGGCAGTCCATGCTGTTGCCCATGTCTACGAAATGAAAGCCGAAGTGGATAAAGGCCTCAAGTTCATGGAGAGCAGGGAGAATGACTGGCAGGTGGATAGCATTTGCTGTAGGGCTTTAAACCACACCTTCATAACCTTGTTCACTTCTATTTCCATCAGTCTTCTGCATTAACACTGCTCAAATAGCTCTGAGGAGTGGTGTGTGAAATATGTTTTTATTTAATTGCAGGTTTCTGATATGCTGGCCAGTCACAACTATTGGCACTGGGCGCTGTACTTCATCGAGAAGGTAAGGATTTTAATGAGTTTTCTCAGTCATGCGCAGAGCTGGGAGGGGATTGTTGAAGGTCTATTCATTCATGATATCCATACCCGTGGGTAATTTAAAGTCTAGAGTTGATTGTATTGCAAGATTAATTTGTGTTTGTATCGCTGGAGCACTGTCTACAGAAGAGTCTATCTTTCCCATCTGACGTGATTCAAATTTATGTGCCACCTCCTCTTGGTCCACAGGGGCAGTACGAGGCTGCGCTGCACATATACGACTCTCAGGTTCGTGTGCTGTCTCTTCCCATCACTGCTTTGGACACTGACTGTGTGGACCATATGGAGGTCTTTCATAAAGCATTACTTAGGGGACAGCCACTAAAAGCACTGTGTTGTTGTAGTTGTGAGTGTGTCAAGTCAAAAGGGCAAGTGTGAACAAACCATCCAGTGTCACGCCAGAATCTGATGATTATTTTATTCAGTGAAGTAGAAGCACAGACGCACATTGTATGCTGCAAAGCACTTCGACGTCTTGTACTATACTGGAACATTGCGTAATACTCACGAATGACATACATTTAAATACAATGGCGCATTCTTGCATCATGTTGAATTCATCAATGTTTTAAGACTTGTCTCAGTGGGAGCCACGTTACAGACTTTTATCTGTTGAGTTATTTATTTATTTATTATTTTTATTTATTGGTTTATTTGGTCGGGACAGTGCATGTTAATGAACACACATGGGTCTCATGCATGTAAACAAGCCACACCGGATTGTAGCCTTGGCTAATTTCCATCCGTCATCCCCCATACGCACTCTCACACGCACTCTCATTCATCCTGCCTATTGTACATGTTTTAGTTGTGTAAAACTGTCACTGAATGCAGTTTAACTCCAATATTTGTGGCTTCCATAAGGCATTCCGACGTTGCAAAGCCTCTGGAGCCATGCTGGACATTGTGGATGCCTGTTCAATGCTGTGCAGATTAGAAATGGAAGGTAATGTTGGGATTTGTCCAATGCCCCGTAAGATTCTCTATCCACCCAACATAAGTCAATGGTTCTCAAACTTTTCACATCAAGTACAATCTCATAAAATATTTGACCTTCCAAGTACTACCGTGCCTAGATCATGATCAAAACAGCACTAAAATAGACCCATATTTGGTTTAAACAGGGTGTTAACCACGTCTAAACTAGAAAATATATTAAACTTTGAATTACTAAAGCATAAATTGAATGAAAAATAATTTGAGATGAATCTGAGTACGACTTGCAGAAGCCTAAGTATCACCACTTGTACACATACCACAGTTAGAGAACTACTAGTTTTCTGTGTTTAGTTGTTTTTATTTTTTTATTGTTCATAATTTGCTGTACCTATTCTTTCACAGTACAAATTTCCAATTAGCGCCAACTGGACTGGGTTTATTTAGCAGAGGACAGAACGGTAAAGGAGGCCATCTTTGCGGAAAAAGTACAACTTGGACTTTGGTGGATGGCAGAGACGTAATTTGTATCCACCACAATTGACTCTTCAGATCACAAGAGCAGCACAGCCTTCTCTAATGCAAACTGTTCTAACACCTTTGAGTCTTGGCTCAGCCCAGAACTAAGACTATTTTAACTAGTGTTTAAATAGGCCTCTAGGGTGTGTTTGATCAATATTGCATTTAACTACAACAGCGAAGAGAAACTCCTGAAGATGGAAGCGAAATGTCCTCTTCTCAATCCACCCAGTCCAGTTGACGTTCTTTGATGGTCTCCACTACAATTCAAAATCCCTGGACAATTGAGAGCCTATACAAACATTCCCTGTTCTTGTACAGTCAAATGTGTTAAATACACAATGTTCACTTTTGTGGCACGACACAAATTAATTTACAAGATGCCATTAGGACAGTAAGAGCTCTGTGAAAAATAATGCCTTCTTATTACCTGGACCATCAGGCACCATGTTGTGGACACCTTTGACAATGATACCATTAGATTAAAATAAATTGGCCATGTCATTATGCTGCAGTAGAAACCTAGCCAAAACAATTAAAGTGAATATGTTCCTGATGAATATTTAACCGAAACGCATAATTTTAGATGAATGTTCTTTGTTTAGTTTTGAGACAAACGGCTAATGAGAAGCTATCATTCCCCACTGTGTGCATCTCATTATTCTGACACCTGCTGTGTGGCATCTTGAAACTGTATAATTAGACCAATTTCAACCTGAGTCTTTCTGTGTCATGTTTTATACTCCGTTGATTTATATTTTTATTTAAATCAAATGATTATAAACCTTTTATATTTCACTGGTGCTGCATGTTGTGCTTGTCAGGTGTGTGTGTCCAAGACCGTTGGCGAGAGCTGTTCCAGATCACACAGCCCCACACGGACGATCACGTGACTCTGTTTAACGACGTCCACTTCCTCATGGTGTCACTGGGACTTAAAGACAATGGCACGTCCCGCAGACTACTAGAGGGCCTCCAGGAATTGGCCCGGTAAGTTAGGCACCATTATTCCACATCCCCTCTACACACCTCAGCACCTTACGTAAGGGCCACTCAGACTTATGTAAAAGGGAAAGCGGGCTAAGCGTAGGATGAAAAATACAGAGCTGGCAGAAAGAGAATTGCGACGCGGTGGACTTTGAGAGTGAGCTGGGCGCTCGGCTGCAGCAGATGTTGAATCCACAGCTGTATTCTCATCAGAGACCTGTGCCTCTAATGTGTTCTGGCACCACGGACAATCTGTGCCCCACATTCTAACCAACCCATAGCCCACAAAAACTCACCACTGACTAAAAATGCCATGTTTTGTATTGCATAACATGTCTCAAGACTTTAGGAGTGGAGGATCGCACGTCCTAGTGGGAGGACCAGCTCTTGAAAATGGAAAGGTAGTTTAAGATTAGAATGTCACTTGTCCTTATGTTTTATGTTCTGTTGCTTTATTGGGATATGCACTTTACAGAACAGCACAGTAAGAACATGGTAATAGGATAGAAACGGCATGGTCAATGGAGTTGCCCGTTTCCATGTTGTTACCATAGTCACCATGTTATTACATATTAAATACCATGCTATTTCTTTCCTGTGATATTACTGCGCTTTAAAGTAAAGTATTTTTTTTGTCACTCTAGTCTGGATATTCAATGTTTACGTATTTTTAGAGTAGAATAACATAGTGAGTAGTTCTGTTGAGAGTCGACAGAGTGACATCCTAAAACTGTTGAAAATGAAAAACCACACACACATAGCACTTCTGCTGAGTTTAATTCATGCTGCATGTGGTGATCTGACGCTGCATTTAACATTCTAGGCAGAAATGAATCTCCTTAAGAAGATCAATGAGTGTTTAAGACTGTTAAAAACCCCATGGCTTATTAATTAAAAGACCAAAGATGGAGACTTTGCTGAAATCTTGTCTTTCACAGAGGTTTAAACTCATATAATTGCTGTTAGTTATCAATACTTTTGCTTCCGCTATTAAATAACTTTTTACTGTGTAAAAAGGATTTATAATAATTTATTGATCTGACGCTTTAATTCACAATTTGTATTGTTGTTTCCTTATAATAAGTGACGGCAGTTGGGCACACAGGCATGCCTAGAAAAATGTGAGAAGTGTTTTCTCTGTATCAGTCATGCAACTACCACGGTGGAATCTTTACTGTATCAGGGAAGAACAACTTCCCTGATGTAAAACTTAAATAAAACATATTTGCAAAATCAAACATGCTCCCGATGCTCAGCTAGACCAACAATGCTAATTGTGTGTGGCTTGTTCATTAATATGCACTGTCCCTACCAAATAAACCAATTTACTAAACTCAGCTCATCAAAATGAGGTTAGTAGAGGACCTCATTTTTGTCTACGTGTAGTCAAATAAAAGGTGAGCTGGCGATGTCCCGTAAAGTTATGTGTCACGTCTAATGACTAGTCCCCTCACATTTTCTCATTTTATTCTATTTATTGGATTAAATGTTATGCAATATGATTTTAAGAATGAGTATTTGAAGCATAAACAACATAGAAAGCCTTGGGGTTAAAGCTGTTGCATATGCTGTGTCAGTGCTGAGATCGACTCCCAGCACTGACAATTTGCTGAATGTCTCTCACCAACTTATGATGCTCTAATGTCCTGCCCAATAAAGTTTGCAAACCAAATAACCAATTACAGGTCACCTTAAGCTTCTTTGTCTTTTGGCACTTTGTAAACATCACTTTTCTTTACCAGAGAGCCTGGGGACAATCAGCAGCATCAGTTGGCCAAGTCCATTGGCATCCCTCTGTGCCAGGCCATGATGGAGTTCAACCAGGGCAACTATAACCAGTCTGTGGAACTGCTGTACCCTCTGCGCTACCGCATTGTAGATATAGGGGGCAGCGATGCACAGGTGAGCTGCTGATCTAATGTGTGTGATCTGAGGAAGATTCCTGAATGTGCAGACGAGGAGTGTTCTGCCCCGAGGCCCCTCCTCTGTCTTTGGATGTCATTGATCATACCAGATTGTGTTTTCTTCTCGCGCGCAAACGCAAAATCCCTGTTGTCAGGAAATAGGGCAGAGGTGAAGAGTGTTGTGCATTGAAAGTAACAGTGTTCCTTGAACATACAATGCAGGGTAAATATGAAGAGAACAGTCCACTCCGGCATGATAATGAATCTGCGTGATGGATATTGATGACTCTTCTCCTCTTTGTCTTTGAACACTTTCCCAAAGGAGAAACAGTATTCAACAAGTCTGACAATAGGATGAAAAGAGAAGCTCAATTTTAAATGTTGTACTGGCTTTGTGTTCTAATTTTTTTTGTCCAACGCTGCCTTGCAGAGAGACATCTTCAATCAACTACTCATTCACGCTGCCATAAAGTCGGACAATACGCGGCACCAGAAACTTGGAAGGTAACGCACTGTGGGGATTTCATTGTGGATTGAGTTAAACAGAATCAGTTTTGGAAAATAATGAAAAGAAAGAGAATCTGAAAAGCTGTGAATTTCATGATGATGCCATTGGAGGCTTAAGCTACTGTCATATTGTGTCTATTCGGACTGTGTGCTAGCGTTATGTAACCACCTTCTGTACATCCTGTTAGGTTTTCATTATTGATCATGTTAGCCTGTGTGCTTGATGCGGTTGACTATGTACATTTACATCTCACTACTGTCTTGTGGGATATTCCCAGGTGTCTTCTGGTGGAGAGAGATTCGGTGAGGCCCAACTCCTCCCTAACGCAGCGTCTGATGAAGACGGCTCTGGCACTTCACGTCTAGTCAGAACGCAGTAATCTGCACATTTCACAAAACAAGTACAATGATAATCAAAGGTGCCAGCTAAGCTTTGAGAAATGGAAGTTGATTAAAGAGTACCTAAACGGGCGTGCCAAAGCCTTTCCCCACCCACATACAAAAATTGCCGCGAAAGGCAGTCTCTGAAGTCTGGGGGTGACATGCGGGGGGTGAGTGACGATGTGTGGAGCTGGTGCGGCTTATGACGTTCTGTGGAGGCCGTAGACACGTCTCCAGTCAATCAGGAAATTCTAATTTAGTAGCAGAGTTAACCCTGAAGGGTAACCCATTCGTTTGCGCTATAATGTCAGAATAATGTCAGGGACCAGTAGACAACACTATGAGACACCCATTGAGACAGTTTATCAGTAAAAAAAAAAAAACTTGATTTGGTGTTTAGTTGCTCTTTAATGCTTGTTGACTTTATATTATTCTAACCTGCCAGATTATGCTTTGCCAATTTGCACATTTCTTGAAGCAATAGGAATGTCTTTATTTGTAATTACATACTGGGACCAACTAAAAGAAATCCTATCCACAAAAGAGTTTCAAAATGGCTGCATTATTGTAAATGATTGCATTATTGAATTATAAAGCTACAATGTTTTACATCTCCTAATGCAGTGTTTTTCCATTATTATTGAGCAGCAGTACACACCTTTTTTTTATTGTTTTGACACCATGTAGAAAAGTACTGAGCTACAAATGTCTGTCACTGTGTCAAGGCTCATTGGATTTGGTAATGATAGTTGCTTTGTTTACTTCTCAGGTTCAGAAGTTTGAGCAGAACACAACAATAGCAAATTGTTAAATCAAATGTCTGTGAAGCCTTTTATTGAAATTGGTCATCTTTACGAGGCACACCTGACAGTCCCTCAAGGCACACTATTTTCACATGGCACACTGGTTGACAGGCACTGACTAATTGAGAATCACTCGTTTGTTTTTTACCAAAGAGCCGGGTAAAGTTATGAATTATATTTGTAGATGTCTTTCAAGCTGTTTTACTACCCATTTAAAAAGCTTAAGTTATAAAGAGAGTATGTTTCCTCAGAAATAAATCAGCTTTTAGACTAAAGTAGACCACTACAATTGCAATAATTAACAGACTTCACAATATCAATTCCTGAATTCATTTCTTTATCTTTCAAATCAATTTTATTAGCAGACATCACAGTAAAATATAAATACTTTTTAGTGCTTAAAATCATGTAAAAATACCATTCACATCCAAACTCAATAAAAGCATTTCCCATATCGGCTTCCAGATTATCACGTCCTTTGTCCTGCCTGTTGTAGAAAGGTGTCCTTGCATCACAGCGGGCCCCCCCCGCAGACTGCGAGTTAACGTTCTCCTGGTGTCGCCCGCTCACAGCACAGAGCCGATCTCGTCGTGGATCTGAGAGATGAGGATCTGGGACAGTACTATGCCTGCGATCTGTGGGGTGGGGGGGGGGACAACAGCAGAACCATCAAGGACTTCAATGACACAAATCCTCAAGGTCTCCCCATTCGCCCCCACACAGCTTTTAAATTATGCTAATGCATTCGGGTGATGCAATTCATAACAATAATTGACCTATTACAAACAAATCATGTGTTATGAGACGATTACGAAGCGGGGAGCCCTCCCATCTGCCAGCAAAGAACATTTTAAATTATTAACACTCTTCACACACAGCCTATGACAGTGGCGTTTAGTGAGGTTGTGATCTCCACTTATAGGAACGTGCTATGGAAAACCCATGCTTTTTCATCAGATTTAACAGGCTTCAAAGCCACAACTCCTCCAATTGTTCTGGCTATACTCGGGGGTAATTCACATGCTTCCTTCTGAACATGAACAGACTCATTGGGGACCTAATCAGCCAGATATTAAAGAGAGGAGTTGAAAGCTGCGGGCACTGCATAATGTGACAGCGGTAGAATTATTTTGATAAGCAAGCCGTCTAATTATTTGGAGGGAAGTGCTAATTTGATTTCATGGCCAATCACACATTTCGAGTGGCGCTATTAGTTGTAGCTAATGCTGGTGGGAAATGGAGGTGCCCATATGTCAGGAGGGATACAGGAGATGTCGGCGTCAGCAGAGACTTCCACAACCTCACATTAACCTGTACTTTGAGTCCGGGAGAGCATGATGAATGAGTAATGCACGGTTAAACTTTTATCATCCCAGTGTGGCTAGCTACTGCTTTCATGGGCACCATTTTCGGGTTTGAAATTGATCACACTCCTCCCATATAGGGTTTATTGTTGGATTTGATCATACATGTAAAAGAAAGAAAATGATATACAAACACGCAAAATGAAAGCAGTCATGTGATTTTTATTTTGTAAATTAACTGCAGCCACAAGGAAAACATTGTAGCATGGTTAAAAAAAAGAAAATAAATCCTGCTTGCTACTGCCACATGACAGAAGGGGTCATACTCTCTCCAATGATTTGAACAAATTATGTAAATCCTAGTTACTCGGCAACATCACAAAGTCATTGAAAGCTCAAAATTGATGGCCAAGAGTTATCAAAAGTTTTGTACCCAACAGCTTTATTCGCCCGTCAACGACACTGCCAGTGGCTCGTGTCAGTGGGCGGGTGTGTGTTTTTACAGAGGAGTAACAGGCTTGACAGCACACAAAAGCCACTTTTTTTTTTTATCTCTTTCATCAGATGGACCGTTGCTAAGAAAACATGTTCTGTGCTCTGGAATTCAGGTCTTACGCCAGACAATATCTAACAACATTTATGGTGGCTGTCCCAAAGGCACTGATGCTCTCTGTTGTTTGTCCAAGTGCGCTCACATAGAATGTTGCTATTTTCGTCACTGTTACTAAAAATGTTCTGTTTCGCTGTGGTTGCTAGTAGGTTTGTTTAAAATGAACCATGAATCAAAGAGTCATGGTAGATGTATAGTATTTGTGTGTGTGTAGAAATCAATTAATTATTATTTATTATATAGGAAAAGGGAAAAAAGAAGTGTATTTAAAGCATCATTACATTACATTAAAGATCCACAAGGAGGTATTAAAAGTTTAGGCTGAATTTTTTTGCAGAACATAATCAAAAATCAGATTAAACCAGATGCAATTTTGAGAAATCTAAATCTTAGTTTATGCTTACTGTAATTTGGTTTGGCTGCTGTAACTACATTTAACAGTGTGATTTGCCAGCCCAAGTCACTTTTTATAATTGTCCCGGGCACACTGATTTCCCAATCAACACTGTTAATTTTCTGCCCCTGCAAGGATTGCTCTTAAAACTTACTGACAGAATTGATGTCGCTTTCTCAGAGGCGCAAGGTCCACATTGATGAAGTGTTGTACTGTTTACTTGGCCAGTCCAATGCAGTGTGTTTGCTGTACTTTCAGTCGTCGATATGTGTGCAATGGCACACTCAATCCCATAAGCTCACAGCGGATGTGTAAAGTAATGTGGCTGGGTTTGCTTTTATATGACTAGACACAATCATCCTTTTGTACGTCCTCAAATGTTTCACACCCAAGTTATTTAACCTTTCAAGTACCATGAAGCTTAGATCAAATTCAAAATGCACTACCTGACCAAAAAAATAAAAGCCACCTGGATTTAACTTTTGAATTGGGGTCAGGTCTAGGTTCAGCAACACTAAATAAGATCAGCTGAACATCCTAAATGACCAGGTTATTCCATCATGAATTTCTTCTTCCCTGATGGCACACATTGTGAAAGAGTGGTTCAGCATGAGACATAATTTTCACTCATAGATTGGCCACTACAGTGTCCTGATTTAACCTCATTGAGAATCGTTGGGATGTGCTGGAGAAGGCTTTGCACATTGGTCACATTCTCCCATCATCAGTACAAGACCTTGGTGAAAAAGTAACGCAACAGAAAAATTGACGCAACACTGGATCTTTTGACATTGCAGAAGCTTATTGAAACAAAGCCACTTGCAAATGCGTGCTGTGATCAAAGCTAAAGATGTTCCAACCAAATAATAGAGCATGTGGCAGATTTGTTTTGGTCAGGCAATGAGTTCAGAAGAGTCCAACATAGACCAAGTGATAAACACTGTACATACCATTTAAGTGTAAGACAAAAAATGGCCAACTTAATGTCATTACAAAAACATAAATCAATAAATTCGAAAATGGTAGATGATCCTGAGTACCAACCTGAAGAAGCCAAAGTACCACCAGTGGTACCTACTGATGTACCACCGGCGGACCACGAACCACAGTTTGAGAACCATTTGTATAGCAGAATTAAGAGTTGAGCAGCAAAATACTGGATAAGGTGCTCGTTTGAGTGCATCGATCAGACTGTGCATGTGTGAGTAGGTGTTTGATGTAGGTAGAGGAGAGGGCTTACTTGAGGCAGAGCCAGGCCCAGGGCGAGAGCTCCCACCAGCAGCAGATGAGACTCGATCCACACGACTGCCTTGTCCGCACAGCCCACAGGATAGATGGACTTATTGGCATCCACGTACTTTTGGGTCTGGACGTCAAAACCGCACATTGTGTTGATTACTGCCTGTTAAAAAGTCAGTTTATTATTCCGAATCCAATCATACTGTCTACAGAGCCCACTATTTCAGCCCAGTTTTCACACATCATCTCAGCATGAGTTCCTTTATTTAAATTGTTCTATTTTTAATGAATTACTTTAACAATCCCACATTTTGCAGACTTTATAAAACTCATTACTGTAAATATAGTGTGTTACTCTCAGAAAGCAATTTAATGGAAACAAAGCTTTATTTGGTCTTTTTTTTGGGGGGGGGGGGGGGGTAGCTTAACCTCTTAACCCCCACCTGAACCGAGCATAATTTCTCCAGTTTGGCTTTACCAAAATCTAAAAGCTTCTTTTAAAAAAAAAGCGTCAAAATACAGATGAAAACGCACTGGAAAAGCAACAACAATACAATTAAAAAGTGACACAAGCGAAACACGACTAAAAACTGATGAACACAAAAGTGACACAAAAGCAATGAAAAAGCAACACAATTTGACAAAAACACGACAAAAAAGCGTAAAAGAAAAGCAACAGAAAATGTCAAAACAGCAAAAAATCAACGAAAACCAAACAAAAAAGTGACAAAACACAACAAAAAGCAATGAAAAAAAGCAGTGAAAAGCAACAAAAAACGTCAAAACACGACAAAAGTGTCAACAAGTCAAGAAGCAATAACTGTTTATTAGCCTTTTAGTTAAAAAGTGAGATTGTATCCTTCAACAATATTTAGGATTTTATTATCATCATGGAATGACAAGCCGTGACCCAAAACCCAATTGAAATTCTTATTCCTAATGTAAAATACTGTATTTTTCTCTCAAAATATAGATGAGTAAGAATGTAGTAAGCCTATAAAGCCGAAATTATTATGAAAACAATCAAATCACAGTCATTTTAACAGACTTGGGTCGTTTTTCTATATGTTTTCAGGAGATAAATGTTGAAAGAAATGTTTTCTGGGAAAGGCTCGCACCCCGCAGAAAAGGTTTCCGCCGTGACCCACAAGTTGAGAAACACTGTTATAGAGAGTAGGAGGACTTGTCCACGGTGACCTGCATACGAGCCGCACAGGCACTTTGTATCTGTCTGTGCGAGCGTAAATCTGTTAGCTCAGCCATCCCGGCGTATGCTATTTACATACTAAACATGTACTTGCACACAGACTTATCGGTAAAGCATGCTCAGACTGCTCACAGAATACATATCAATGATTCATCAAACCTTTCAGATACACTAAGTCACTACGGCCCATGAAGGTCGGACATGGAACTCCAGGCTAAATTATATGTGTGTGAGGTTAGCTTTTAGACATGGACAACAGCGATGCCGAGACAGGTATTTGTCAAATGCATTCCACTTGCCTCACTGACCACCTCTGTCATTCGCAAGTGAGTAATAACTATACTTATTGGAATGGGAAAGGCGACTGCCATCAGTTGCTCGCACATTTATAACTTTTAAGACATTTTTTTTCGTGTTAGAGAAGACTACAGAGATTGCAGAAAATTATTGGTCTGAGAGAGCAGAAAAAGTGGGTAAAACTAACTATAAATTGCATTGCCAACCATGTGTTTAAAGCCTAGTTGCTCTCACTTCCAAAGGGACACATGTTAAAAAAAAGCCAATAGAAAAAAATGTTAAAACATAAAATGCAAAAACTCCTCATAAACTCCTGAGATAGGCTGCCATTTTAAAAAATGTAATATTAACTTAACAATGAGTTGTTGCAAAGGAAATTTGAGGGGGCCTGGCCAACAAATCAATATTCAATTTCCACAATGAACGAAAGCAAGCCACATTATTTCAGTTTGAGTTTGTACGGTTGGATCTTGAAGGCTGTGTGTATAAAAGAAACTTGGGTAACATTTCACCCAACAAACAGAATAAAATATATTCATTTCGTTTTGACTGTGAGCTGCATTCATATCGGTTATGTCCATTTGTTTACTGAATGATGCCACTTACATTTTCTACTAAACATTTTTCCCCCTTTTCCCTTCTTTAGGGGTCTTTATATTGCCAAACAAAGGGTTTAAAGACTTGAGTGATAGCCCCTATATTGTAGTGTGCAAATCCACTTGACACTCGCAGCATGTTGGTTCAGGTTGACTTGTCTTGTTTACCTGGGGAGAAATCATCTGGGAGGGGGTGTTTTTGCTGCTTTTCACTGCACTTCTCTTCACTGCCTTTGTATTTATTTATCACAGTCACATGCTGGGAGACGAGAAACACACCTCTCCGGGAACAGGCGTGCAGCAGGAGTATGGCACAGCGCATCGCTCAATGCTTGGGTTCTCGTGTGTGCAATTAAAGTAGAGGTTCCACGACCAGTCCGTGTAGCTATTCCATCCACAGCACTTGAACTGTGTGGAGTAGAAGACAGAGGAGAGGTATTTTTAGAAACTCGGACTGCACCCTATACTGCACATCCTGTGTAAGACTGGACCACTCCCAAGGGAATACCCAGGCTTCGATGAGAGTGTGCCAGAAAGTGTAGATGGAAAACGTTAAAGGAATCCCACAGGAGGGGCGCACTACTATATCTTATATGTAGTAGTGGTCATGAAATCCAAAACTGACAAGATGCAAGTGTCTGTGGGTTTCATTGATACTTATTATACAAAAGTATTACACTTTTCACGCACAGACATACTATGTGATGAAGTGTTCATTCACTCTCCATACCCTGTGGTGACAAGCTACAGATATTCTGTATGCATTTATCGCTGTCAGTAGGGGCATAGCTCACAGAAATATGCAGGGGTGTTCTTGCTAAGTGACATTGTCCCGAGTACCTCTTTTTGGATGTAATCCATCAGGTTCTGCAGATCCAGGTCATCGCGGTAGTGCACAATAGCTTTCTTCACAAAATCACCCAGTGCGTCCCTGGTCTGTAAAGAAGCACAGATGTAAACTTTAATAAGTGCATAAATTATGGCGAGGTTAAGGTACAAGCAGCACAATTGAAAAATTCAGCAGCAATTTGTATGTTATTTGAGGCAAACATTTTCTCCTTTCCCTCAGCTTCCACTGCTCACTTCTTCACAAAATCTTCTGAGGGAAAATGTTTGTGTAAGTGTAATTTCTTATTCACATATTTTAGCTTAATTTATCAAGGAGTAAGATTTCAAACAGTACTTCTATTCAATTTAGTTTACAATTACCTAATAAAAGCCTTATATCCGACCTTTTCTTTGCTTAATTCTACCCCACTTTGTTCGAGCTTAAACAGTTGCTCCTCAAATGTTTGCATGTTTAGCCTCACGTTTACTGAGCACAGCGAGACCACATTGAGCCTCTGCATCACAATCATTGCTTAAAATGTTGATGCAAAAAGTAGCCTATGTGTGAGTCTTTTAATTTGTACTGATCTGACAACTAATGCTGCTGCAATAAAAACACATTTAGGATCAATATCCAATGTGCATGTGGCCTACATTTATTTGAACTGCACTAATTACTCCAACACAGCCATTTGTATCATAATAGGGTTGTTTAATTTTCTACAATTGAGGCGCATAAACAAAACCTCTGTAGAAATATAAGTGAAAGGATGTGACTGAATAATAGGCTACACAACCCTGATTTGAGCTCAACCGTATTCCAAAGGTTGTTACATTTCGTTAGCTCCTATTGTCCAAATAATGCCCCTTTGATGATTGAAGTCTTGTATTGTTAATATTGGGCTTTGCACTCTGCACCTTTTATAAAGAGAGTGTTTTGTTCAAATCTATTTTGCTTGAATATTCTGCAAAACAAGTGGGGTGATTGGATTAACAGACTTCGATTCAGGCTTAATGTATGCTAATAGCGCTACTGTATGCTAATGAACTCCAGACATTTAAAATGCTATCACACTATGTCTACAAATGAACTTTAGCTAGCATTAAGCTCGAGGGGGCGTTTGTGGATTGCTCTTTCACCACCCAGATAAATTCAGTGTCATAATAGCCTAGTAGTGTTTCTGCAAATTTAGTTGAATTAGGACCATTCTGTTATTAAGCCTAGGACACCCCCCTCCCATATATACTTTAAGCCCTCTGGATTTTTTGTTGTGGCACAGTTGGCTTGTAAGCTACCATCTCACTTTGCTGTGCCATTTGCAACTAACCCTTTTTTCTGCAAGACTTTACAATGTAACATTTGGTTCCACTTCCATAAGTGTCTGAGGATTTGAATCATTTAGCAAGGGAAAGGGCTGTTTCCGGTTGTGTTCAGCAGCGGGAACACAGTTGAGAGGCTCAGAGCTGAACTACTGTCACCACCAGAATACTGTCAAGGAAGGTCTCCCTTCATTGGGGGTCTTCCAGTTTCTCAGTCTGCAGCCATCTTTGAAGGCACTGCAATCTTTTCTTCATACTGTGAAAAAGGGAGCTTCTTAGATTTTGTCTGTGGTCGACAAAACTAACTTTCCTGACACATGTCAAGCATCCCATTACGATTGTGAGAGCCATTTTAGAGGGCTTTTATGTAAATGTACCACCAGCCACTGCGCGACACTACACTTCCTGTGTCTTTGCCAATAGATGAACCTATTATTACAGGCTAAAGTGGCCCAGTACTGCAAAGTCGAAACGTTTTTGACCATGTTTGTGTTGATGTCGAAATTAAGGAAATACAAGGATTCTTCACTTCACACAAGATTATAATAGAAATTGAGTACACCCCCTTTAACAGGGGTCTTAAAATGGGGGGTCTTAAAATCCCTCTAACGTCCAAAACATACGGGGTCAATTTACAGGTATATTTTTAGCCAAAACTATTTCCACAGGTGAAATTGAAAGAAAGTGCGAGCATAAACATGGATGTATGCAGCTCAAACACTCATTTCATTTCACTGTATCATGACTTTGGTCTTTGCATCAAGGGTGGACTTAGTAAACCCAAACAAACACACAAAGCTACAAGAAACATTTTACCCATATGCCGTGCTTTCGGAGCAGTCACACTTAGCTGTTACGCTTGTCGTTTGCAGGAAGAGAAACAAAAAGCCCAATCACAGAAAGTTCCATCTAAAAGAAAATTACATGCTAACAATGATAACAATTACAGTAGTCATCATTAGCTTTGAATATGACATTCTTGAGTTTTCATATGCTCTGTTTCGCATTTTCAGAAGATTTAACTGCAATACAGCTTGATTTTGCGTTCCTGTTCAAAGTAGGGCTTTTAACATTTTGCTGCAGAGGCAACGACAATTTTCTGTAATAACATTGTTACATTGAGTGCTCGCAACTATAATGACTACATTTGTGGCTCATCCAAATGGACAGAACACAGATAGTCTACAGTCACAGGCCTTTCTCTTCTCGCTCCAGTTGAGAAGAACATACTCAGAGCTGCACAATCATACAAGTAATAGCCCTGCACTAGGATCAGTTTTTATTGCGCTTGAAATTACTACAAACGTGTATCTCTCTTTTGTTTGTTATTTTGTATAAACACTTGAAACAGACTAACAGATAATATTGCTGCACACGTGAAGTAGCATTAATGGTCTTCTCTTGGTTGTTAAAGAATGACAATTAATATGAAAATTATGGTTGAGAAATGGACTTCTGGTCAAAGAGGGGTTAAGAGGTTAAAGAGCAGCACTTTACACTAAGTTCTTGCAAAATAATAGTTTCCACATTATTTTATTGGGAGTATTGGGCCTTTCATTTATATTTGTCGACCCGCATCGCGACAGTGTTGCAGATTTACCAAAACTGTTTAGTTTCACCTACTTTTTACTCCATCCCGTTTCCTGTTTGCATTTTAGAAAATATGAACAACATGAAAGATAGAGGAGGAGCACCATGTATTAAATCCATAACAACCTTACCATTTCATATACAATAGCTCATGCTGCCAACTGTTTGACGTTTTAAATATGTAAAGCTATAACATTATGGATTCTAACTGCATTGTTTCTCATTCGACTCGTATCATGGTGTATCTTCCTTAAAAAAAAATCAGATCTTTTTTTCATTTTACCCAACTATACTTCAGGCATTTGCGTCAGAGCTAGTACGCACTAGTACATCTCCACATGGCGCCAATTTAGGTTCATAAATTCCTTCAATATAAGCTCTGCGTCGTATTCTCAGACGACATTCCCTGCAGCGTTTTGATAGCGCGCCTCATTACATTTTATTTACTGTGTGGATGACAATTATCTCAAATGCTCGAAGAGAATCAATGGCTCATGTGGCACTTGTGGTCGATGGGGTGCAGACTATGGGAGATGACTTCAAACCAAACACGACTTTGTTTTTTATTACTTTTTGCTGTTGGCTTGCATTACGTAACGCTTCCATGCAGCTTTGAGTTTTTTCCCTACTTTTTCAGGATATTTTTTCCTGTATACCGTCTGTCTGTCCACTTCTGAACTGACAAAAACACTTTATTCAAACTTTCTACGGACACACACAACTAGAAAGTTCTCTTGAGCATTTGAAAGGGCATGCACCTTCATCTACCCATCTGATTTAAAGGCACACTGTGGAACATTCCTCGTTCAATGTTGCTTTGTCACAAGAGCAACTATACTGCAACGTAACACTGATAAATGAACAGGCCAGCAATAGCAAATGTGCACCTAATGCTCAGTTGAACGCACACAAAGCTTTTCTTGCAATGCCTTATCAAAATAACACACATAGAAAGACACAACATAATGCAATATTCATATTCATGCCCTATTATGGCTTATCTGTACCGTGAATTATACCTGATCGGAGTAGAAGAAGCCCAGAATCGCAATTGTCAGCTGAGTGAGAAAGACCAACGTCAAGGTAAAGGAGAACTGAAAAGCAAAGTCAGTTAGATTTCACGTCTCCTTGGTTCAGTGTTTTAATGTGAGCAAACGGGGTTGAGTTTTACAGTCTTGAGGAGGCGGATGTTCTCCCTGAGCGCCCCAATACAGCCGCAGAAAGTGATGAAGAACATGACCACGCCCACCACTATGAGGATCACGGCCGGGTCAATGAGAAACGTGTCTCGCACCGCGTCTGTCAAAAGAAGAGGAAGAAAAACGAGGTATATTGTAATACCTAATAAAGTAGAATTTCATGTTCACTCTGTAAAGTTAAGGTGGACTGTATTGTACCCAAATTGATCGGCCTTTGGAACAATCTGTAATCTCCAGATATTGAGCAATAGGATTTTGGTCTTTTAGGATCAGCCTATTGCTATGTTTTAGTTTGACTGGGACAAATACAAACATATGCAGGAAACTTATCCTGGCATGTATACTATAATGCGACTTTTACAGAACACATGAAAGGGCAATAGAAGAACATATTTTTCTTGCTATCTTACACAGTGAACAATGTTATGGGAACATAATTGCTTTATACAAACCTGTTGCTTTCTGGATTTTTGCATATACACCAATGGCAATAATCAACAATGAGAAGGCCTGCAAAAAAAAGAGGAAATTACATATTTCGTAGTTGGATCCTTAGTTAAAAAAACAAAGAAAAAACATAAACTCCAAATTACATGTTTCATTCAATTATGTAATAAAATCCTCGAGATGCTTCTTCTAAATATGATTATACATCCATGGTTTTATGCATTTAGTTCAGCACTGATGATAAATAAACTTCTCCTGCAGTCCTGAGCTACTCTCTTTCTGGTCTGGATTCCAAATGAAGGAACAGAAGGAGAAACTGCCGCTGGTAATGGGGAGTAATGGGGAGCCAATGAGTAACAAATGCGGACTTGTCCTTTTTAAATACGATCGGCCTGTAATTTTGCCTGTTTATTATGATGGCTGATACGCTGCATCATTTCACAATATATACCAGTCTCTTGGTATACCAGTCTCTCACATTCCCCGGTGGTGGCTAAAATACTTAATTTTAAGTAAAAGTCCACATACTGTCAAATAAAAGTGAATGTCCAATTATTACTTAACCTTGTAAAACGCTATACTGCCAATTTATAGTTTTTGCTCTGGAACCTTTTTAGAAATGTTACTGCTCATAGAAAGTATTACATTTTAAAAGCATAGTAAAACTAATACATTTTCAACAGAAATACTACTCAAAAACGGTACTTTAATTATTATTACTATTATTTTTTTAAAATTTATTTATTTGAGCATACATTTTGCTCAAAAGGAGTGGGCTGGAGCAAAATGCTTATGAGCGCCTACCCCCAACTCAATATGATAAACATTTCATTTCACAATAGTACAATCAGTGTAAAGGGAACAAAACAACAAGTAACAATAGCAAAAAAGGATGAGGTGTACAGCCTAGTCATGTTTAGCAAGATGGCATTTACGTTAAGGAAGATTACATGTCTAAATTTTACTTTGTACTGACCACATCTGAATTTCATACGGTAGTACACAAACAAATATATTTTGGGTGTAATCTGGTGTGACAGAGCAACTGTTATATTAGATAACTTAAAATTGTGCCACTTTGCATAGTACTCACTGGCATCCCATCTGGACTTTCCACAAATCATTGCACAGATTTTCCCCCGAAGTTAATTGTCTTGATAAGTTTTTGCATAGAGATTGATAAGTAACTGAGTAACACCCATTATCCCGAACACAAAATGTCTATTCCAATATGGCACAGCTGGAAACACATGCAGTTCCCTGCAGTGCTCTGTTCGTAACCAGTGTCCTGCAGTGTAATGCGAGGAGAAAGGGAGAAGTACTTCTCTAAAATCATCGCAAACTGCAGAAACAATTCTCGTGTTCTGTTTTCCACAGTAAACAGATTAACTAACCCTCCAGTTTCACTGCCCTTAGAACTAATCTCTACATCTAAGTGCAATGAGTTTGCAATATTTTTTTATGACAAAGTTCAAAGCATTTAAAATGCCATAATTTCCACAACACAAATAGAAACCCTGCCACCAGCTAGACACCTTGAGCTGACACATTTCACACCTGTTACTGGCAAAACAATCGAAGAGGTCATCTCTGGTCTGAGTTCATGTACATGCTGCCTTGATGAATTACCCACTAGATTTCTGAAGTCTGTGCTGATCAGCTTGTTACCACAACTTGTTTAGTTAGTTAACATCTCATTTGAGACTGGAGCATTTCCAAAGGCCTTGAAAACCGCGGTCATTAAGCCTCTTCTAAAGAAGAGCAGCCTTGATCCCAAGGGACTGAACAACTACCGGCCCATATCAAACCTACCGTTCTTAGGAAAAGTTCTAGAGAAAGTAATATATCAACAGTTCACTTACTTTCTCCTATCTAACAATGTGTTTGATACTTTCCAGTCAGGATTTAGGCCCCACCACAGCACTGAGACAGCTCTGATCAAGGTGACAAATGATATCCGTATGAACACCAACGCAGGTAAGGTCTCAGTTTTAGTTCTGCTGGACCTTAGCGCTGCCTTTGACACAGTGGACCACGGGATCTTACTTCACAGGTTAGAAAACTAGGTAGGAATCTCTGGTACTGCTCTAAACTGGTTCACGTCCTATCTCGAGGATAGGACGTACTTTGTCGAAATTGGCAACTGTGTCTCAGACAACATTTCCATGACCTGTGGAGTCCCCCAGGGGTCAATCTTGGGAACCCTCTTATTCAACCTGTACATGCTTCCATTGGGTCAGCTAATAAACAGTAACAATGTGTCGTACCACAACTACGCAGATGACACTCAGATCTACGTGTCACTGACGGCAGGTGAACATGGGCCTGTAGATACTCTCTGTCACTGCATCGAACAGATCAATTTGTGGATGCAAAACAACTTTCTCCAACTAAACTCAGACAAAACTGAGATCATTGTCTTTGGCCCACAGACACAAAGACAAAGTGTTATCAGTCACCTTGAGTCTCTCTCACTAAAACCAAAAAATCAGGTTAGAAATCTAGGAGTAATCATGGACTCAGACCTGAACTTAAACAGCCACATCAAAGCAATAACATCATCAGCTTTTTACCATCTGAAAAACATTGCTAAGATCAGAGGAATAGTGTCAAAACCAGACTTAGAGAGACTCATCCATGCATTTGTCTCCAGCAGGTTAGACTACTGTAACGGCCTGTTCACTGGCCTTTCTAAACGAGCTGTTAGAAGCTGCAGAACATCCAGAACGCTGCTGCTCGAGTCCTGACAAGAACCAGGAAATACGACCATATTAGTCCAGTGCTCCGGTCTCTGCACTGGCTTCCTGTCACTCAGAGAATAGAATTTAAAACAGCTCTGCTTGTGTACAAGTCTTTTCATGGTTTAGCACCAAAGTACATCTCTGACATGTTAGAGCCGTATGAACCATCTCGGGCCCTGAGAACTTCAGGGAGGGGTCTCCTGGTGGTTCCCAGAGTCAATAATAAACACAGTGAGGCTGCGTTTCAGTTTCATGCAGCTAAAATCTGGAACAGTCTTCATGAGGATGTGAGACAGGCCTGAACTCTGACAATGTTCAAATCCAGGCTGAAAACAGCTCTTTTTACCCGTGCATATGAAAACTGAAAGTATTTTATCTGCACTCTTGCCTTTTACTGTAATTGATTAACTTTATGTTGATGTTTTATTGATTGATTTTTATCTGTTTCTTGTAATTTTATGCAACTGTGAAGCACTTTGAATTGCCTTGTGTATGAATTGTGCTCTACAAATAAACTTGCCTTGCCTTGCCTAATGTTGTAAAACTTTATTATACATTTTTATTTTCATAATGGTGGATAGAATTCATATAACGTTTACAGTATGTGTTGAAAATACCAAGCCGACAGGAGCAGATCAATATTCACCTCTCACCAGTTTGAAAATTCTAGTTTGTATCAAATTCCCTGCAACATTTTTCTGCTTTCACCTTGACTTGACTCAGAGGTAAACTGCAGCTTTGAAAAGTTTTTGAAAAATATGGTTTAAAGTTTGAAGTTTTTTTTGTTTGTTTGTTTGTTTGTTTACTTTGAAATGACGACACCTGTGTGACCATCTGCCAGAGTAAATCAAAAACACTATTCCCCTCTCAAAGGTTTGAAGCGAGTATGGGTGAAACATGTCGCAAAATCAGCTGCTTGCAATTCCTTTTCTGCAGTTGCATTGTCAGTGAAGATCGATAGAGTTGGGGTAAGTGGCCACACACACACGAGTCCCAGATGCTCGCAGTGACATTTGCTTTATGCGTTTTTGCATCAGTGGAAAGACATAAAACAGAAATGAGACATTAATCAAAAGATTTGGACCACGTCTG
Source organism: Neogobius melanostomus (assembly GCA_007210695.1). Lineage (NCBI taxonomy): Eukaryota > Metazoa > Chordata > Actinopteri > Gobiiformes > Gobiidae > Neogobius > Neogobius melanostomus. The sequence goes on along the minus strand of VHKM01000106.1, from coordinate 2,540,491 downwards.
TGTGTAACATCAAAACAAAGAGGCAGATTGTATGGGAAATATTTCATTCATTAAACCTCAGCTTATTTCCGTTGGCAGTTGTGGTTGGCTCGAGTTTGTTACAACTGGGCCTCATGTGGGGTGCATATTGGGAAATGAACAGGTTGACAGACCACACTCTCAGGGTAGTTTACAGTCACCATTTCACAAGACTTACTACATCATCTTTTTATTTCAATATTTAAAACATTTTTTTTTTTTTCATATTGCAGTATGCTGTCTCATATAGTCCGGTTGCCATATTTGGCAATATAGTCCGGTATGCCATGTTTTTGTGGAGAGTATCAATATACATTTTTGAAAACTTTATTAAAAAGCAATCAGAAAAACAATGTTTCTATTTGCTCTGATATGTAAAAAACAAAACAAAAAAAAACAGTGTCTGCGTAGGTTTCCTCTGGGTACTCCGGTTTCCCCTACCACTAAAAACATGTACAATAGGCCAGGATGAATGAGAGTGTGTTTGAGAGTGTGCATGGGGGACAACGGACGCAAATTAGCCCAAGGCTACAATCCGGTGTGGCTTGTTTACATGCATGAGACCCATGTATGTTCATTAAAATGCACTGTTCCGACCAAATAAATATATGATATATATATATATATATATATATATATATATATATATATATACACATATACACACACATTTTGTCATATATACAATCCTAAACGTAAAGATTTTATTTTGAATTTTTTACTGAAAGTTCACACACAAGTAACAAACAACTGTGAAGTGAAAGGAAAATGATACATAATTCTGTTAAAATAGAAAAGTGAAAAGTGGGGCGTGCACAAGTATTCATACAGCATTTTCGGAGTGCATTAAATTGTGTTTATAACATTCCTAATGACTGCAGAATGTTCACACCTTGCCCTAACCATTAAATAGAGGCCACCTGTGCGTAATCTACTCTCAGTATAATTCCAGCTGTTCTGTGAGGGCCTCAGAGCTATGGTCAGAGTGTATTGGTCACTAAACAACATCATGAAGGCCAAGGAGCACACCAGAGAGGTCAGGGATAAAGTTGTGGAGAAGTTTAAAGCAGCATTAAGTTATACAAAGATTTGAACATCTCACGGAGCACTGTTCAATCCATCATTCGGAAATGGAAATAGTATAGCACCACTGTGAACTTACCAAGACATGGCCGATTGGCCGTCCACCTAAACTAACAGACCGGACAAGGAGAGCACTGGTCAGAAATGCAACCAAGTGCCCTAAGATAACTCTGGAGGAGCTGCGATGTACTGCCGCTGATCTGTACATGGGACAACTATAAGTCGTACTCTACACAAATCTGGCCTTCATGGACAAGTGGCAAGAAGAAAGCCATTATTGAAAGGAGGCCATAAGAAATCCCGTTTGAAGTTTGCTAGAAGTCATATGGAGGACACAGCTACCATGTGGAAGCAGGGGCTTTGGTCAGATGAGACAAAAATCAAACTTTTTGACCCAAATGCAAAACGTTATGTTTGGCGCAAACCTAACACTGCTCATCGTCCTGAGTGCACCATCCCCAGTGTCAAATATGGTGGGGGAGCATCATGCTATGGGGCTGCTTTTCCTCAGCGGGGACTGAGAAGATTGTAAGAATAGTTGGGAAGATGGATGGAGCCAAATATAGAGACATTTTGGAGGAAAACCTGCTGGAGTCAGCAAGAGAATTGAGGCTGTGGTGGAGATTCACTTTCCAGCAGGACAACGACCCTAAACACAAAGCTAAATCTACAATGGAATGGTTTAAAAAACAAACATATTAATGTGTTAGAATGGCCCAGTCAAAGTCCTGACCTAAATCCTATTGAAAATCTGTGGAAAGACCTGAAAACTACTGTTCACAAACGCTCTCCTTCGAATTTGACAGAGCTTGAGTTGTTTTGTAAAGAGTAATGGGCTAACATTTCAGTCTCTTGATGTGCAAATTCTGTAGTCATACCCCAAAATATTTGCTGCTGTTATTGCAGAAAAAGGGGGTTCCACAAAGTATTAAGTCATGCTTTATGAATACTTGTGCACGCCCCACTTTTCACTTTTCTATTTTTTGTAAAATAACAGAATCATGTATCATTTTGCTTTCACTTCATAGTTGTCTGTTACTTGTGTGTGAACATTCAATAAAAAATTCTAAATAAAATGTTAACGTTTAGGGTTGTAAACATGACAAAATGTGCAAAAGTTCAAGGTGTATTAGTACTTTCGCAAGTACTAATGTGTTGTTGAGTGATTGATTGAGTTCCTATTTTGATATCACAACATTTGCACATCAGCGATTTGGACCGACAGTAGAAACTTCCCATAGAGGAAATGCCTACTTTTTCCTTTTTCATATTTCAAAGGAGAACCTTGAAAATACAGTGCTATTTGTTGAGTAGTTTGACTCCTGAGAGCAGCCTGACCTTGCAAAAATTGTCATCATTCCGAGGTCTTACCAAGCAATCAAGGCGTGCAGCATGGAAGCTGCTCTGCCATACGGGACAATTCTTTTATGTTGTTACTGACTGGGGTTGGAGGAGCTATAGCAAAAGGTGATTGCCTAGAAAATCTCTTACAATGTAAAATACTAAGCAGCAAAGAGGCGTTGGTGAGCATTTGTTCTAATGAGATCTGGGCAGATGGCGGTAAGTGCTAGAGGTATAATGGGGAATGCTGAGGATGCAACCTACAGCCAGATAAAACTGAGCAGCATTAGCTTTCCGCTGATTGCCTGGCCTATGCTAATTCCCCTTCTTTATGTGACCTCGAATCACAATCATGCCGCCTCCACTTCCTCTCCCAGGTGACTAATTGTCTTTGCATGCCTTCACCTTGGTGTACACTCAAAGGCTGTGTCCTGCTTGTATAAACAGAATACTTGTGCGAGTGGAGGTCTCGACAGTACAATACAGCCGCCGTGGCATCATTTGGCTTGTTTCAAAATATGCATACATAACGGACCTTGGCAACTCCAAATCATTCATATCAGTTGAACTGGCCGGTTTTTTTTTACACAAGGGCCAGTTCAGAGGACACAATAATGTGTGCCACATTTCTGCCTCCTCTGAAATGTTTTTTCTGTCTCAGCCAATCTCGGCTCGCTTTGCCTCTCAGCAAATCACCTTTCATACCATTCATATAAATTAACTCTCTTCACCTCATTTGTGGACAGCGATGTAACAGCACAGCAATTAGCCTCTTCAGCCCCTCTAACCACTGTCTAGGCTTTGGGGGGAGGTATTTTTCTCAACAAATTCAATTATGCTCTCCATTCATTGCATTGCTGTTGTCCCCACTTGCTGCTGCTAATCTGGCTCCCACACAGATCACAGAAGAAGAAGATGTTCTTTATTTATATGGCGCCTTTCACAGACAAGGTCACATAGCGCTTTACAGTACATGAGAGCATTGCAGGGCCTTGGTAATGCAAATAAGATTTAAGTGGCCCACCAAGCTGTGATTTCACCCCAGGACAATAGCGAGGTTAATAAGTTAAGTGGTTCAGGGTAAACAACGGCACGGTGGAGCAATGGATTTTCAACCAGGAGTGCCTAAAACCAGCTTGATTACCAGCGCCACTCTTTGTTGAAACAAATATCACAGAGAAATATGTTTGTATGAAAGGGCACCATAAGCTTCACTAGGATCACAGATACATTGAATGAATCACTACTATAAGCCCATTCACAAACTTCTTTTTGACTTTGAATCAGTCACTTTTTCTCGCGCACAATTCTTCGTATTTTAAGTGTGTGTTGCAAAGGAGCATATGCCTATTAACTGTGAAGAGACACTTTTATCCGACTCAGGAGAAGAACGAATTGTTACTTTTAGACTGGGCTGCCGTTTCTTCTACTCAATTTTTTAAATCAATACACTTGAGGAGACAATAGCTGACAGTCCAAGACACAAAAGATGGCGCGCAATATCTCAAGATTCACAGAGTGATTGTTGTTTCGATGCATTTTGTGCGTTTCATCCTCCATTTCGTCTCCACACAGGTGCTATGTCACAATACAGAATGAATGTATTCCCGCCTTTGCAAAAAAAAAAAAAAGGATAAATCAGGCGTGTCTGGGTGGATTGTGTGCCGGGGTGAAAGCGTTCTGAACTGAGGCGAACGGGACAAAGGCCTGATGGATTATGCCTCCACTGTTCGCTCTGATAAACAAAGTCAACACATGCACACTCACAAGCGCACCCAAGCCTGCTGCGACATTTACTGCTGATTCGCTCGAAAACCCAGCGCGCTGTTTACCGTACACGACTGGGTAAACAGGGATATGACAGAGGAGATGTGAAGCCCAGATGCCCTAATGGCGGCCATTATGGTTGCTCTAAAGAATCCCATCTAGTTTTACACTCTCTCCTGCCATTGTCTTTGCGCATTTGTAGCGAGTCCGCCGTCTACGCTGACGCCTTTAAATTAGTAAAGTGGCTCATGGGCTTTTAGGAGGCAGTCGAATGTGTGCGGATACAGTGAGGAGCAGGTGTTTTATGGTTATGAGGCACTGTTGGGCTGATTAGATAAGAATGTAGCAGTCACAATGTACAACAGGAGATATCCCAATTGACTAGACTGAAACATGCTTGGAATAAAGATTTTTTCTTCCCCTACAATATCTTTATTTTATCTTTCAACCAATAAAATATTACGAAACGCAACAAACAAGCTTAAAACGGCAACATCCATTTCTTCCCAGGTGAAACTTTAGCATGCTCCGCCAAATAGTTTTTCACATATCCCAACTGGTGGCAAAATTAAAGCACATTTTGAGCGTAGGAACCTGCCGAACTGGAAAATACAAAATAAATATGTACATGAAACAACATTTAACACGGCAGGGTGTTAAAATCACAGCATCAGTCGCTGCGAGGGAGTTGACAATGTGGCCCCCGATTTTGATGCTACGATGATCTGTGAACATTCATTGATATTGTTTCATTGTTTTATGCCCAGAAGAAAAAAAAAGTTGTGGAATAATGGTTATTGATATGAACAATTTGCCACACCTCTTGCCAAAGTGTTTGTGTTTTTTCATATACTCCATATAATGGAGGAGATGCTTTTTAAAACGTTTTCCTTTATTGTAGTTTCCCCTAAACGTCGATAAACCAGTGATGCAGTTGTAGCCTGTTTTCTTAACTGTTCATAAATGTACAGTATCATATCATTCTAATCTATAACCGCTCATCTGACCCTATTATTGGTAAGATGGCATGGTGGCAGAGTGGCTAGCACTGTTCCCATACAGCAATAAGGTCCTAGAAGTTAGAGAATGAACAATGGTATCCCGAAGGATAGAAGAAAAATCGGCAGGAGTCTGGACGTCTTATGCAGGAGAAGTTTGTTTACTATGCGGGACCCAGAGACATGAACTCGAGTCTTACCATTCAAGTCTGCCTATGCTTCCACAGGAAGAGGGATAAATACCCTCTGTCGAGCATCATACTGATGCGTGAGCAAACAATTCAGTGGCTTAGGGTAGGCGCCTGAGCACCACAGTCAAGGCAGAGATAGTACGACTGTACAGCTTGACCCACAGAGATAGTACGACTGTACAGCATGATAAATAGCTATTTAATTTTATTATCTAACACTGGGCTGCCATCTCTTTGGAGTTTACATATTCTGCTTGTGTCTGGGTGGGTTTCCTTCGAGCAATGTGGTTTCCCCATCAATCGTAAACATGCACAGTAACCACATCCTCCAACAAGGTACTCCCTGATGAGGATCCTGTCTGAAGATGTAAAGATGGGTCCCAGGCGACTACACCCACTGCCCCTGACAGGTTGCCCTGAGGCAATGCATGAAGGGTGGGTCAAAGGCAGTGAACAAATTTCCCTATAGAGACAATCAAGACGGCAAAAAAACACACTCCAAATCCAAATGAGATTCCTCTGTGACTAAATTAGGTTGTATACTTGTTTATAAAACACAATGTAGCCCTTGGTAAGCTTTAGATGACACATTTCCATTTCTAAGCTCTGCCTGTATAAACATTTTGGATAAAACATTTTTATGTCATCGATCTTGCCTTGGGAACAAGCCTCATCAGCTTGGATTTAGTTCATTCAGACCAGAATAAATACAAGTACAAGTGAAATGCTGATTTCAATAAAACACATTTTCCTAAAGTGGTGTGAGTGAAAATATGAGAATTTCTTTCAAAAAAGAGCACTGTTTAACCCTCTTACTAACCCTAACCCTAATAGTGTTTGAATAGTATTAGGGTTACTGTTGCGTCTGCAGAGATGAACTTCAGAGTAGAAAATAGATTTCACCATTGCAGATGTTCAGTTGAAAGAACATTCTGCTTTTGTGTATTCTTGTATGACCTCTATCAACCTAAAGTGTTCACCAGGGGAGGCTGGGTATTTCTGTAGCTCTGGATAATATCCCTGCATATAACATTTCTTTATCTATTATTCATGTGCCGTTCACTTTTTGGCTTTTGGATTCAGACTTCAACGGACTAAGGGGTTATATTTTGTACTGCTCTAGCGCTAAAAACATTTGTAATAATATAATACAGACAGACACATGCTTTCTGCAAGGAAATCCATCTGTTACTTACCCAAAACAGGAAGCTGAAGAAGAACAGGAAGTATCTAATCCAGGGGTTGACGAAGGAGAACGTCTCGGCCCGTTTGAGGTTTAAATCTCTGTCCATGGTGTCGTTTGTTTACACTTGTTACACTTGTAGCTTTGATGATACCACCACCAGCCGTTCCCCTGCCGCCATGAGACTTCAGTGCAGTGGGGTGGGGTCGGCGGCTGCATTTCGGGGGGGACTAAAAAAAGAAAGTCACATCCATTGGCTGCGACTCCGGCCCATTCTGCAGTGTGGTGTATGTAGGCCAGCAGGTTGGATTACCCTGGGATATGTGTGGAGGCCTGTGAGCTTTGCATTGCATTGTTAGCCTCAGTGTGCTCTTTTCTACCGCTTCCTGTTTTGGTGAGGCCACAACTCTATCACCAATTTAATGTTGACGAGTGTGTGTGTATGTATCACTTATATGAGGCCCCGCCTGAATTTTTTTTCTAGTCGTGGAATAAAATGTATTATGTCCTTTTGCATCTAATTATAGAGCCTTTTTAATTGATCGTAGATTAGCAGGTTGTTGTTGTTTACCCAACCATGACAGTATCGCTCCCTGGGGTTGTAAGACAATTTATTCCAGTGAAAAATTGGGATGTTAGAAATGTACAAGGAAAGTTAGGAATGAGTTTAATACACTTACACTTTGGTTCAAAGAAGAAAAAAGAAAGATGTGATGAAGGCTAATGCCGAAACGTAATCATTAAAATTTGGACATCGGCTTATGTTGTTTTATGAAGATTTTCCCCTACATCTGCACCTCGGAGACTACTTCTGGTGTGTGTTGCTTTTCTTTTCTCATCAGGAATGAGTTTGGACCACAACCACTAACAGCCCTAGAAGCATGGGCCAAGTCCTTTTATTTTATGCATATGAGGGGAAAAATCAGAAGAAGAAATTGTACATAACAAGAGACAACATGTCATTAAATAAGACAATATTGTTATTTGTATAAACTTGATAGTTTGTTGATGAGAAATGAAACTTCAGCATAAAACTTGGAAGACCTATAACTGCAGAACTCATTCATTGCCCCATCTCTGGCTGCACCTCACCAATCATCCAATCATAGCCCCATCTCAAGCCGTACCTCCTGTTCCTGCTTCATTGCCCAGGATTCCCCTCTTAAGCCCCCTCGTTCACTGCTTTGGAGACCTCCTCCACCTGGCCTCTCCTCTCCTCTCCTCTCCTCGTGTCCACTAGTCACACAGATTTCAACCTCTACCACCACCAGTGTCCAGACTCCGGGGGTAACACTCTCCAACATTCATTCATCGCACCCATGCATTTCATACCGTTGATTCACTGTCTTTATGTCCAATAAAACTATTCTAATGCCACTTTGTTTCTGAGTGTTTTTAGGTTGAAATGTTGTAGGCTACTAAAAGTTATTTTGCAAAACTAAATTTAATTTCAGTGCGGTAGAGAATATAGGCGAATAGTAATCAACAACTTGGACCCTAATTGTTCAGTCTTTTTTTTATGACATCACTTTTAAAAGGGCCCCATTAAACTTTAGAGTTAGTATTGTAAATCTCCGCAGCTGCACAGAATAAAGCCAGAATGACAGATGATGAAGACCGGACGATAAAATCTTTCCGAGACGGAACATCTAATGCACTTAAAAGGCTCTGGCAGATATTGCAAATCTTTAGTTAAGACTCCCAAACATTGGATAGCTATTTTAAATTCTGACTTTTCTGTGCATATACTGTGAGATATCGACCTGTATATCAAAGTCTGCAGGGTACTGACATGTGAAGGGTTACCTAGGGATACTTGCACAAGAAAAATAGAATTGCAACACTATAAAGTTCATTTTGACATCTGATTCAATACTTGTATGCGCTCCGTCATAATTTAGATATACTGTAGAGTGCCCTTGGATGTGATGTATGTGAATTCTAAATGACAGGCTTGTGTGGGATCACTTCATTATTTATCTCCAGAGAAGACATGGAAGGACACAAGGCCCCACTGGAACTTGAAGCCTTGCCAGAAGTACCTAACGAATTAATTAGATTGATCTGGAAATTCTTCCTAGTTTGATATAATTGAAGCGATCCTGCGACTTCTAAACATTCACGGTGAGCTTCTAATGGATTGAGTAAACAGCATTGAGTGTAAGTCAAAACAGAGACAAATAATAAAGCGATCAGACTAGTCTGAAGTCATTAGTGGAGCTTTTACAGTTCAAGCTGCACAACCGTTTGACTCGTGATTGGGAGCGCTCCGGTTCTATATTGATTCTTGTTACGCGGCGATAAGAGGAGTCAGGGGAAAACACGCTGAGTGATCTGTCAACGAGATTGGTCCGTTGGGTGAGTGAAACAACATGATAGCACAGAAAGAAAAGAGTGGTGATGCAGGAAATTACTGGACAATTTAGTTTTTAAATAGATATCCAACTATAGCATGCAGTAAAGAATAATAATCTTGACTTATCAGTACAATACAATAATGTAGCAAAAGATGTTTTCTTTTAAAAGGCTTTTTCATAGTTACATCCACACCCCAGGGGAATACAGCTTGTCCAGTATTTGGGATTGATAGTCAAGGGAGTTGAGTAAGGAAATTGCATTTTAATCAAGTCCAAGGACAATCAAAATCAGATTTTTGAAACCTGACAGTTGAGGTCTACTCTTTCCAACCTTTCTACACATGGATGAGTTTTTAGCATATGTCGGTACATTTCAGAGAGCAAAGAGCTTTAATGTTACAGAATAGCTAAAAACAAGTAGCCACGATTGATTAAAAAAATCATCAATTCAATGCATAGCACAGCGCACAACGGTCTTTCTTTTACAATTGTCTGCTTTTACAATAGACTGAAGAACAAAACAAATTTCATCCTTTCAATCCTTTCTGAATTAGGGGAGACCGGGGCTATTTTGTCACACTTTATTTTTTCTAGAGTTTGCTGCTCAGCTACATAATCCCACAAGAGTCAGGCCTACATTAAATGAAAGCTTGAACTCTTGACTTGAAGACGTCGCTCTCTTTTTTCTATCATATTGCGATAAATAGTTATTAACCGTCAAACACAAGAAAATCGACTGTGACAGTGTGCCCCATGTGCAGGGCAAGTTGTCACAATGTGTGGGGTTGGTTGTCACTATTGCTTAAAGGGGGGGGTATTATGCTTTTTTCAATCACATAGCACCAGTCTATAGCATACTACAATGATGACGTAACCTTCTGTTGGTCTGTATATGCAGTAAATTAAAATAACTGCCTTGAATAAAATTGCTCTCTCAAAATGGCTGTACTGAATGTCTTGAAATAGGCCTCTGTCTCTTTAAGAAGCTTTCCGACACGCCCCCTTCAGCACACTGCTGTGGCATCTAAACAACACTACTGTGCGGGGAGGGGGCTCTGCTGAGCTGAGGAGCAGTGGTTCGTGGCTTGGCTGGTGACAAAAGGTCCAGAGGCGTCTCCAGGAGGTGGGGGCGTTCCTAGGAGGACTGAGGCATAGCTACACCTAAAATGGCTGCCGTCTAAGTTTTTACTGATTACTCAAAAATATGTGAATGAGCCAAGGCAACACTCCAGGCATGTGTTTAATGAGGGAATGACATAATAACATGATATAAAGCTTGAAAAAGTCGATTTTACATAATACCCCCCTTTAAAGGAGTTTTTACTGTTAACTTGAAATTGGATACACCTATATAACAGTCGCAATGCAATGCCAGATGTGTTCATAACACTCATTTGAACTGTTGATTTTTTTTTGCAAAATGCTCTATGAGGTGTGAAATGTACAAATTCACCAACATGACCCAAACATACTGCCTCTATAAAAGCAAATGTTAAAATAAAGTGAACAGAAAAACATATTAGACACATAAGAAAAAAATGTCCCACAATGTTGTACCCCATGTGACAAATGACCCCTCAGTTTTTGTGGCAAATAACCCCGAGTGTCCACCTATACAAAGAATGTAAGCTAGCTAGCAAACGGCTTTAGCATGTTAGCTCTAAAACGGCTCAAATCAAAGCTAACATCTAAAGGCAAGTTCTCATTAAAAATAATTCAAACTCATGTCTTCAGTCCAAATCAAATGATACAATTATTATTGGAAGAGAAGAGGAATACCAATACACATAATATATATCAGTACAGCGCACTCTAGTGTGGCTATAAAAAGTAATCTGACAAATTACCCTGTGTGACAAATAGCCCCGGCCTCCCCTACTAACGGATGGTTTCACGATCTTGCCAAAGTGTGCATGTCCAAGCTCAGGTAAATGGAGAACATCTTTATCATACACTGTGGTAACCTCAACAGGGACAAGCAAAAGTTCACAGTGACACTTTTGTTTTGCAATGACTAAAAGCCTTAATCTTGAATTGTAAGAAGCTGTCAAGTGTACCGCAGTTATCAAAACCCCGATTCTCTCACGGTCACTGCTAAAAAAGATAACTCTTGTTGGTTCACAAAATTGCAGCAAAGTCAAAGAAGTGATCTGTCTTCAAGAGGACTCCAACACAACAGTTTATAAATGTTTGATAAAAGTTTAAACGATGGGCCAGAGAAGAAATTACACATTTTAAGTCACAGTCTTGACACTCTTCATTGCACGACAGGACTGAAGTTACTGGCTCAAAAGCAGGTCAGTATAGATGAATAATTTGTTTTCGGGAAGCGGAAATGCATGGACATTTTTTATTTATATCAAATTCACGCTACAATACACACAAATATCCAACAGAGTGACCAATTAGCTGCGGTGTTGCATAAGCTTTCAAGGATATAGCTTGTCTGTAGATAAAAATACGGGTATACATTTTTTCCTAATGAGATATCTTACAGTGATATCTAATAGTGATATTTAACAGAGTCCAGGGGAGCTAGACGGTGCCACTTTAGCATGTGAGTCATGCCTACACACAGTGATGGAGTCACTGACTGTGCCACTCAGTTCAAACAGATTGCACTTTTTCTCTGGGAAACTCGACAGATTGAGAACAGATAGCGTTGTATATCACCGCCCGCACAGGTTAACAACTTGAATAATGCTGTGTGCGAACATTTTAAACTCCTATCAACTTGAAGGCTTTGCTGGATCCGCATGCCTCTTCAGCTTCTTCCACCGGCGCCGCGAAAACCGTCTCATTAATTAAGTGTTTATTGGAGTTCTCACAGAAACATTGCTACAAAGCTAAAATGTAGGTCATGACTCGCAATGAGGGATGTGTGTTATAAAGCTACAGAGTTGAATGGCACACTGAACTCTATCACGCACAGGCCGGATATCATTTATATAAAAAGAATATCCTCATCCGCTTCCAGCCTTGTAAAAGAATATCCAGTCCTGCGTGGAGAAGGCAGACAAATTGGCGATGGTTCCCACTTTCATCATCCCTCTTTTATGCTCGGGAAAAGCACTGAGCATCAGCGACCATTGGATCATCCAGAGTCTTTAGGACAATACACTCATTTTGCAACACATTTTAAAGAGAGAAAGAGGCCATTTAAAGTTATGCATTTGGATGGTTGCTACTTGACTGTGCTCTGTGCAGTCTCTTTTCTATAAAGAATGGCTTGCTACTGCTAAGAACATAATGAATGAAACAGAATCAGTAAGACATTTGCATGGGAACAAGAGAGGGCTGAGACAAGATCTGGGCGCAACATCAAAGCTCGGCCATGTAAGATGGAAATCACAAACATGTCTCATCTTCAGATATGAGGTATATTGAAAATCTGGTTTTACTGATGACAATTGAAATGTAGATTTTTCCCCACAATTACAGAAAAACATCTGACACATTAAGAAGGTTAGTTCGTTTTGTTTTGATTCTCAAGATGATCGGAAAGTAGAATGAACCTCACACTTAGGGTTGCCAGGTTCTGTGGCTATATCCAGCTCGGAAAACATAATTGGACTCTCACCTGCTTCGACAGTCTCAGCACCTGTTAAGTAACCTGGCAAGTCCACATGATTCCCGTCTGTATTTTTTATGGGGTCAGCCCTATGTTCCCCGGTACCTATGTTCCCGGTACCTATGTTCCCCAGTACCTATGTTCCCCCACTTCTATTGATTAAGATTAGGCACCAGCCCACTATCCTTAAGGTTAGTAGCTAGGGCAGGGTCAGGGTTAAGCTGCTTGATATGACATTTCACACTCATGACTTGTGATTGGTTGAAGTACCAACTCACCAACGGAAAAAAAAAATCGGACCCGGGGAACATAGGACCCGGGGAACATAGGTATGCACCCTTTTTTTATACACAGGGATATCAGTCAGGACAGGACGCCCTCGTTCACGCACTGCTGCCAAACTCAAACGGATTAGTGCAATTAGATTCAATTCAATTCAAAAGATTTTATTGTCAAATCATTGATATTAATCGAAATGTTCATTCTCTCAAGTCTTCGGTGTGGAGCGGGAGAGTGGAAACACAGTCCCCCCTTCGCTGGTTGATTTACTCCGCTTCCTGTCCGCTTGCGTATGTCCAGCTCTAGAAATGTAGTTCAGTCGGAATCAGCAGGCAACCTGTCAAGTCCATATTAATGCTAGAGGGGCCTGCCATTGTTAATCTTCAGTGACTGAATTCAGCAGCAGCAATTCTTTCAAATGCAGAATAGCAAAGCCTTTGTCTTCATATGAAGCCGATGGCAAGTTCAGTTGAAGCTGTAGTCCTTTTTTAAAACCACATTCGAGAACCATTAACTTTAGTGTCATATAAATTTTCATTGGAAACATGTTAAGGGCAATATTTTTTTCTTTTATGTGATAAAAAAATAATAAACTTGTATCCTGCCAGTTAAAACCTTCCACCACTTAGGGCAACATTTGATCTAAAAAGCGCTTGTGAGGAAACAGCCAACAGTAAAATGGTCATTGACTTTAAAAGAGAATACATCAAGGGAAACCATGAAAGACAATAAGCATTCTGCACAGTGAGATTTTTGCGACACTCTTTCCTTTATTTAAAAAATAGTTGATTTGTTGAGAGTAAAGAATAGAAGGTAGTGCACTAGGCTATAGAGATATTAGTGCTTTTGTTCACATGTAGCAAATATTAAAACTCCACAGGACACGTCTGGCAGCTATCTGGTAGTGGCACACAACATCAAACACACCGCTTCAACAAAAAAAAAGAAAAAGAAAACAGACAGCTCCACCGCTCATCTCCAGCACAGGGGAGGATTACTGGAGATTACAGAAATTATACTGTATGCTGTAGGTGGCTGAAAGGGAGAAAGAAAATCTAAAAAATCTAAAAAAAAAAAAAAAAGTAAAGAATGAACAACTCCGGCTACACAGCTCAAATGCTGCACGTGCGTTCTTCCTCGTGTTGTTGGAGTTCCATGGACGTGCGTGCACTGTTGTGACTCCCAAAAGAGAAAATCAACGAGAAAACAGTGTCTTTGCAAATAAAACACATACTTAATAAACACAAACTTAAAATACATACACACAAAAAATAATAATACAAGGAGTGGGCTGACGGTTGGCATTTGCAAAATAGGATTTTTTCTTCTTGTGTTCATAGCAAGATTCAGTTTATTATGATACTATATTTACATCCAACGTCGGTAGCACCATGACGCCTTTTCTGCCACGGCCGTCAAATAGGCCTAGATCATGCCCTAATATACTCGCGTTGGCAGATCAAAGCTGTCTTTTTTTGCCTTTTCATTTGGAAGCATGGTGTGTGTGCTGTGTGTAAAAATGGCCCCATGCCATCTGTATTCTCAATCCAACTAATTACTCAACTAAAAACTGCCTGTAGCTATGTTAAGACGTGTTTGTGTCCTAGTCAGGAACATTGCACTGACTAATCCTCTGAAAGCAAATGCCAACCAGTGTCAAGTGGTACACTGAACGATAATGATTCGAGAAAACAAGGTATAAAATTGCATTAAACATCAACGTACAAAAGTGACTGGGACGTGGCATTCCATTCCGAAACGCAGACGGTGAAACAATAGGCGGGGTCGCGCAGAGGAGCAAAAACAGTCAAAACACGCAGACAATTGATTTACTCATAAAAGATTTAGCAGCATAACAAAATATTCTTGTCAGTGGATTCTTTCAGGAACTTTTGCGTCCCCTTAAGTGAGTTTGCAATATGATTTACCAAAGCGATTTTCTCTGGGCTGTCGACTATACCTCCCAGCTGCTTCGCAAAGTGGGCCGTATTTTCGCTGTCACCGCTGCGAGCCAAATGAAGGCAGCAGAGAGAGAGAGAGAGACACGAGATGTAACCGGCTGTCATGTACTTGTAACCCGGCGGACACGACGAGGCGATCTGAAGCACATGGAAGAAGAGGAGCCTCAGTCCAACGCGGGCCTCGTCGAAAACATCACCATCCCCCCCCCACATTTCTGATCCGCGACCGTCCCTTCGGCTGTGATGTTCCCACACTTGTCTCGCTCAAATTCAGTCATTACCAAGCCAAATTGAGACAGAAAAAGCCGGGGATGCCTTAAGGTGATCCCGAGGTATTAAGCCTGCCAGTCTGGTGCATGTCTAATGACACTATTGGATTCTTATTCTATTTTTTTTTTTTTTTTTACAAAATGTCATTTGTAAGCCAAAGCAGCAGCAATGTTCAGGGGCAAAGCAACACACTGCCATGAAAAGTTTTTTTTTTTGGGGGGGACGATGTTTCCAACACAGACAGTTTGCCCCCAATGATCTGGAGTTTGGATCCTAACCGTGGCAGACAAATGATTCCCCTTCAGAGTCGTCAGGGGAGGGTGGCAGTCTATTACAACTTTTGTGACGAGATTTTGTGACTTGGCAACATAATTTCAATAAATAAATCATGTCTGTTTATTCCTTGGGCCTTTTAGACAAACTAAGTGGAAACTAAGGTACATGCAACATATCTATAATAGTTGGGGAAATAATGGTTCTAAATGCTTTTTTCAACAGCATTTTTAAAAGTTTACATTTGCTTGATTTTTCCTTTGAGCTCCTGTGATAACTGCACAGACAGGAGCAGTTTGACAAAAGCACAATGGATTTGACAAAGTCTAAAAGTGGGTTATGATTGGATATATTTAGAAACAATATCAGGAAAAGATGAATGGTGTTGTTGAGAATCTGTGGAATCAGATTTATGGTTTTCTTGGCCGAAAATGGCTTAACATAATAAATAACCCGTGCTGCCCGCTGCACTTTTTAATCTCTGAAATGCACTCTAATTGGCTTGTGCCTCATAATAACAAGCACAACTCAAAATAATAGCAACAAGAAGTCATAATATTCCGCAATGCTGAAATAACAATGATCTCTTTTCAGCAACACCTCCCACTTGTGTGTACACGTACTTAACAGCTTGGATAAAGAAAGCAAACTTCCCCAAAACATGAGTATTTCACCACAGGGCATATAAAGCATGGTGAATGTACCACTGCAGACTGCTTTAGCATCGTGCCGGGGGTCGCTGTAAACAGACTTGTCCTACAGGGCATGTTGTTGTACCTAACAGCCGCAGCTTTGATGTGCCTGCACAGCTCACTCCCTCCCTTTCTCTCCTCTGGGTGGATACAAAGAGTGGGGGCGTGCAGGATCGAAGGAGTCTCACACCCAAAGGTGGAGTAGAGTGAGGCCGGTCATGATGAAGATCCTATCGTTTGTGCTGTGCTCACTGTCCTCAGTCAATTGGGGACAGTTTGGTGTGTGATATAGTGAGAGCCTTGGGAAGCGTACACGCTCATGTATCATAGCTGCAATTTAAGAATGGACTACACACACTACAGGGTTAAGTTTGGTACAACGCAAGCACCCCTCGTGGGTGGTTTGAGTGCAATTACATTACGCACGTTTGTTATGTCCTTGCATATTTTGAAATAGGTGAAGATTCTGAAACTCTGTAGTGCTTTCCAAGATTGAGTTAAACTTTTTTTTACCACACATCTTGCATAGCATGTTAGCTTTGAAGGCATGAGGGGGTGGAAACAACACAAAAAACTTTAATGCTAAAGTGAAGAGCTCAATTACCCAAAGAATAATTCATGGTGAGCGGCTCTCTAAAATGCAATCTATGGTAAATTACTCCTAGCAGGTGATATAAGCAATGCTAAATGTATATTCATTTGGTTTGACAACAGAAATGTGTTTGACAACAGAAATTGTTTGCTTACAAGGCCCATACTTCCCAAATGCTGTCACAACAAGTTAAAGCAAAAGTTCAGTGCGGTCTACAGTTGACCTCAGCTACAAATCACACTGAGTGTCCATGTGGCTGGTCCGTCATAGCATTGACCAAAAAATAAATAGCCCGGCCGCCCGGACCTCGGCAGCATTGAACTGAAAGGCTTGAGCTGCCTCTGCAAACGCAATTGATGACTATAGCCGGCCAGCATGTCTTCTAGACTTCTGCCCCTTGTGCCCTTGCTCTAAAATGTGTTTTATAGTCTACAGCCCAGGCAATCTTATATATATATATATATATAAAAGCTATACTGAGACATGCTCTTCAGCCTGGATTCCCCAAAAGGGAACTTAATCACCTTAATCTCACTTTACAGTCCTGGTGGGGTCTTAAAAATGGAATGGGGAACAGTGCTTATGTGCAGTACACAACCTGGTACTAAACTTGCAGTACAAATCAATTAGAAATTATGACAAAGATATGGGTTGAATGGAATCCACTGACAATTTCCCACTCTTGTATAAAACCCTACAAACAACGTAATATTTTGCAAATTGATAAACTATAGATAAATGGCGCCATTACATTAAACATCCTCCCAACATACAGTGCTTTCATAACAAATCCTCCCGCACAACCAAATATCAGTCACACTCGCACAGCATGACATACTTTGGGGAAGAAGAAAAAAAAGAATAGTAAAATAAACAAGTAGAAAACTAGCATGCCATGTTTAAACATTTACAATGGGATTTATTATGAGAATACTCCATATGAGGTGGAGGTTATAGTTCTTAAATATTCTCTGCCCCTCGGATTTGGAGGGGTGTAGACATTAGTACGAGTCCTTTCTTTCCATTTGTTAGTCCAAGCAAAAAACAAAAAAACAAAAAAATCAAAGAAGAAAAAAATGCACTTAAGAGGAGTGGCAACAAATGGGATTCACTTCCTTGCCAAAAGTCTCAGTTCCGTCTGCTTCCAGTTATAATATACTCTTTGGCAAAAATGAATTGGTGAGAGGCGCGAATACAGAGCTGGATTCTGTACAGAAAGTCTACAGGGACAATTGGGAGGCTCTAAAGGAGGCTCTAAAAGTGAAGGGAAACCGGATAGAGGTGGCTCTGGAGAATGGGGGTTTAGGTCATCAGAGTCTTATCCCATCAGTGCCCGGCCCGCGGCTAAGCGTCGTACTTCTTCCCCGTTCTGTGGATGTGGTGGAACAGTGTCATGGAAAACGCCATACCCAGGAGCTGCGAAGGAGACAGGGAAAAGATAGTGAATTCCTATTCGCGTTTAAGCCACTGTATATGCTATATGGTGTGGCTAAATAGGGGTCTCTGTTTGATGTCGGTGCCTTAGGCTTGTATGTGTTTTGATGATGCACAGTAAATCCACCAGTGAGAAGCATCATTTTCTCGTTCTGCTTCTGCTTCTACTTCTACTTCTGGTTGTTCTCGTGGATGGGCTGGAAATGCCGTAATCTTTGTGATAAAAAAAATGTACAGTGCACACAGCAAGCATTAACTCAATGAAGTAAATTGAGATGCCACTGAATCAAAGTAGCCGGCGATTTCTTTGAAGTTTTCCATTACCAGTGATGCTTAGACATCAAACACCGTCACAAGGCTGATCCTAAAACCATTATGTTGCAAAGTTTGCTCTGAACACAGAAAAGGCAAAGTAGGTCTCCTGTATGTTGTATGAAACGCCAACATGAACAAGCCTTTCTTAAGGTGTATGATGAGCCTGTAAGCCATCATTTTGCATTTCCTTTTCTGTCAAAATGCAGTTTTAATGTCTGGTTAATTGGATGTAAAAGTAAAAAAAAAAAATGGTCCAAGGTACTGCAATGATAAGTACAGCTATTGTGCCTACTGATAAATATCACTGGTCTCCACTTAAGAATCATTAAAGTTATTCTTTTATTCTGACGATACAATATAAGCTTTCAATCAAATATTTAGCCATTGTTAAATCTTATGTAGATTGAAACTGTACACAAATCCCTTTCCACTATTTTATTGTAGTTTGTGACTGCGATTTACAAAAAAAAAAAAATGTTTATTTTAATCTGTCAATCAAATCTGGAAGAGCCATTAGGGGTAAAAATGTGTTTGACAGAATGACAGTGGATCCGCAGGGACCCTCTCCGCTCATCCATTTTTACTCGAGACTCAAAGATTTCAAAGTCTATTGCACATTAAATTTTATATATAAGCTTTTGTCATATAGTCCGTAAGTCTAAATCATTCATGAGCCAGCTCTTGGTGCCTCTGGCTATTATGTAATGTCGCAGACTTGCAGGGCATCAAGTTTTCATGATATTTTTTCCTGTCATGTCCTCCACCTTGCCTAAAAAACCCACTAATCTGACAGCTCAAGGTCTTGTTACTGCACTTTCCACCATCATTCCATCGCACCTCTCGGAGTGAGAGTTCCAATCATTAAAATTAATGTGGACTGGCTCAGGGTTTCAAGGCAGTGCGGTCGCTATCGAAACGAACTGGAAATTTGTTGATGATTGAGGATGTTTGAAGAGAATGCGTGAGGGCATGAGCAGTGTAGTTGTGAGAAGAAAGGCTATGGATAAGACATGTCTGTGTTGAAATCGAATGGTGCATGTCTGAGAGTAGCTTCTGAACTACAGCTGCTCCAAAGGCCTTTATAATTGCATGAGCGTTCGACACCTGCCTTGATCTGAGTCAATCTTACAATGGATTTTTCTAGACTTGCTAAGCAGCCTTGACAGACCGGTGCGGGACCAGGGAGAGCGTTTGGAGAAGGTCAGTGAACAGGTGAGCGGTGGCAGATACAGACTTTCTTCTTTCCACGCTTGAGTACAATACAGTGAAAATCGAGTGCTCTGCCCGCAGCGCCCACAGTTACTGCAACAAACCTCTTCAAACAATTTAATTGTTGTCTTGCTCAAAACCCACTTGTTTCAGCTCGCCCACAACCTACAACAGCAGTCTCATCTTTGTTTGTGTGTCTCATTTGTAAAGCGTCTTTGAGTTCCTTGAAAAGCGCTATATAAGACTTATGTATTATTATTATTATTATTATTGTTATTATTATTATTATTATTATTATTATTATTATTATTTATTACAATTGTTATGCTGGGATCAAACTAGGGCTTATCATGTCACCAGATTACTTCTATCACAATATTAGGGGACTCAATACCCATATTGGCAGCACGGTGGCTGACCGGCAAGAAAGTCGCAGGTTCAGTCCCCTAACCATGCAGGCCTTTCTGAGTGGAGTTTGCGTGTTTCCTTGTTCCTTGTTTTGACAACAATTTTCTACAATAGTACACATACCGTGTAGTTTGGTAAAAATAGTTTGTTAAAATATCCCAAAAAGTTCAGTTCGCATGGTTCAAGACTGTTATTGAACGTTGTAATTCTTTCTCATATTGTGCACACTTGGATCAAACCGTTGAACTATGAGTATTTGTATTTATTAATTAATTATATTCATAGTGTATTCATCAGAAGAGCTGAACTTCATCTCAGCAACGATGGTTAATTGTCACTGCCACACATTGATAAGCCTTCACTGGCGTTGAGGTGCAACGTGAGTGATGAAGGAAGGGCAGAGTAGGCAGAAAGTACCAGCAGCAACACCAAGACCTTTACATGAATCCCTCACATTCACCTTGTTATGAGGAAGTGCATTAAACACCCACCAATTACCCAGCCAGGATCTAATAAAAAGGCCAATTTGTTGTGAATTAACCTCAGTGAGAACAGGCAGAATAACATTCATGTGACCTCACTGGCCCTTTGCACATCATTCTTAAATGACAATATGATTATATTTATAATTCAATAACTTTATCTCTGACTAGATACATTTCCTCTTTCACAGGAAAAGGGAACATTTGATTCAATCTCAGAGACAGTGTCCCTGTGTCCCTGAGGACACAGGGACATCTGTGTACATCTGTGTCCTAAGATATAATGGACCAATTTAAAGAATCAATGTGTCTGCATTTGATGAAGTTTATATGTATAAAGTGCATCTTCAGACCTCAGGGCTGCTCCTTAAACAGGGTCTTAAGTGATGAGATAAAACCACACTCTGAATGCGCTCTTGTTCGGCTTGTCCTGAAAACAGCTGATTGTTTAATTTCTTTTTCTGTATTCCAGAATAGTATATTTATGTTGTCAGTTGAAATAAGCTCAGGATCATTCACGAGACACGCACACATGCTCAAGTGCTGAAAAACGTGAACATCACATGAAGGATAAGTGATGTAAGACTGGTCTTACATCAGAAGATGTAAGACCAGTAGATCATTTGCAGAGATAGTCAGTAACGGCAGTAAAGTAAATCTACTTAAATACTGCACTTATGTAAAGTTTTTGAGGAGCTGCACTTGAGTAGGGCTGAAACAACTAATCGATTAATCGACGACTAATCGATTATTGAAATAGTCGACAACTATTTTAGTAATCGATTCATCGTTTTCTGGTTCACACAGACTCAAATAGAGCAAAAATGACATGAAAATGTATTATTTTTGAAGAAAACGTGCTTTGTTTTTCTAATTAGGGTTTGTAGTGGTTTGTACATTGTAAATTTCATGAATATCTGTCTGTGTCTCATCCAATCAGAAAGCAGAATTAGCGCTAAAAATTTTTTTTATTAAATTTTCCTACACCATTCACAGCCAAGCGATTAATCGATTAATCGTAATAATAATCGATAGATTAATCGATTACAAAATCACTATATTTCTAAAAAGGCCCCAAAGTAAAAAAAAAAAAAAGTATAACATTTCTGGTCTACTTTGTCCAAAATAAATCTAATTGACACTTAATATACACTTAATATACACTCCAGATATTTGGCGGCACGGTAGCGCAGCGGTTAGCGCGTGTGCTTCACAGCTAGAAGGTCCCAGGTTCGATTCCCACCTGGACGGGGCCTTTCTGTGTGGAGTTTGCATGTTCTCCCCGTGTCTGCGTAGGTTTCCTCCGGGTACTCCGGTTTCCCCTACCACTAAAACATGTACAATAGGTTCCCCTTTGGGGCCAGGACTCCCCTGCAAAAGAGATTCTTAATCTCAGTGGGACTTTCCTGGTTCAATAAAGGTCAAATAAAAAATAAAAAGATATCACAAGTTTGTCCCTGGCATTATGTGGTACAGGTATGCTTTTGAAGCCACAAAGTTATTATTTATAACACTTGATCTGTACTACTTTGGATTTTCCAAAGCAACTTTTATTGGAGTAATAATTGATCAGTTATATCTGTACTTTTACTCAAGTAATGAAAAGAAGTACTTTGACCACCACTCATCATTTGAAAGGGGTTTATAAACGATGAGATGAGTGAATTAGATATTTACTTCAGGACCTGAAAGTGATATTTCCAATCATGATCTTAAAGTAGTATGTTTGCGATCTGAATGTCAGTGGAGAATTGTGTATGAAAATGCGCATAGCATTAGTGATAGATATAAAGCACTGAGAGCACAAAAGGATGAATAGAGTATCCTCCTACAGCTGCTTTCCATAGCCATATTGCGTCCGCTCTTCTATTTTCATTGTATCTCCTTATGAATCCTCTGATTTCACTACCAGCAGCTTGGCTTGGATCTCGGCGGTTTTGATTCTCTCAGACAAGGCCAGGATGGAGAGGCACTTTCATACTTCAAAATGTGTGGGTGCCCAGAACACCCACAGAGGCCACGAGAGGCATGCTTTTTTTCTTACCAGTCAGACAAACAAATATAGACAGAGAAAGGAATATTTCAAAGAGAATGCAAACGTTGATGGAATCTACCTGCACGACTAAGATGACCATGCCAATAGTTCCTAGCAAGTGCTTGTTGTCGTCCAGCCACTCCTCCACCTTCTCAAAGCAACCCTGAAAAAAAAGAGGAAAAAAAGAGTTAAGGTCTAAAAACAGTAGATCAATAAAGTACTATGTGAGATTCTGAGAGGGCCACTACTGCAATGGTTATTACAATTAAAATCACCGTCTGCTGCTTCCAAAGGTTTGTTTTTATGATTACTTAGGCACTTTCTGTTCATCAAGGTGCCTCTGAAATGTGAATTTTCACTTTTAGTTGTAGCCATAAAAAAGAAGCACCTTGCTCAGCTGTGAGGTCAAGTGCCATAAACGGCGGTAGAAGTGTGGGGTTTGCATGCATGGTTTGAAACGATATTCTCCAGCTTTTTATGTGACGCCTCTACCTGGGTTCATCCTCAGGTCACTGTGCGGTGAAAGGTAAGCCGCTCCACTCAAAGTACACTCGGTACTCAGGTCGGTAAAGTGGTGGCCCCTCCTCTAAATGTAAGCGCAGGCTGCAGACACTGTGAAGTGTGTGTGGTCGAGTCCTCTGGGTGGGATTACACTCCACTTCTGCTATGCCATCCCACTGGGCCGGCTCAATGTCTGCCTATTCTCGTTTTGGCAATTGTATTACAGCTTTTAATCCCCTGCTTTGGCCCCGCTAACAAGCCACACGCCAGACCAATAGCAGATTAGGCCGCTAATGGGGGAGATTGGTGAACAATGTTCCGTAAGGTTTTCAGCACAAAAACGAGCTGTTGTCTCATGCATAATGAACAGTAGAGACGTGATGTGCATTTTGCACGAGGAGTAAAAAAGTTCAGAGCTTTACTCGATAAATGATCTGACTGCTTAAAAGTAGATTGGCCAGTTACTGCATAGTGTGAATATCAGGTGCTATGAGTTTGGAGTGTGTGAGTGGTTGGTGATGGTCAGAGGGACAGATGGAGCAGATTGGTCGCTTAGTTTCCATAAATCTATCCCGGGTAGCTGTGGCTACATACTGTACATACAGTAGATAACCACCACCGGGTATGAATGAAAAATGACTTTGAGCGTCGAGAAAATTCTTGTATCTGCCACAGGAATTTGAGAATGCCATTATTAGGTTATTTTTAAATTAACTACTTCATGTTTATAATAACATGCAAGGAATACAGTTTGGAATGGAGGATATTATAACACTATTTCTGGTTCTAAAAGTCAATATTCTGTTTTATTTCAGACACCCTCACTATGTTTCACAGTATTTGGCACTGTTTCCTTGGCTCTGACAACAATTGGCTAAAGATGGGAATTTAAATAAGCTGAAATGCCAATGTTATACTCCTTCTTCTTGTGTGGTGCCTGAGTGTATCTACCAATTTGAATCATGATGAGTGCTTTGTTTACTAATGAGTTGTGCAGTGGGTGCTCGAGCACACCAACGATATTCAATTTGGTTATTTACTATTTCAATGTTGTTACTGGGACAATGTCATTGCAAACAGCAAACACAATCCCACATGTTGTTCAATGGAATATAATGCGTTCCCCATAAAAGCATGAAACATCCCGATGTGCTTTCCCGTGTTTCTAATTAATTTTTTAATTAATTACGTTTGTCACAAGAATGTCAACTCACCCGGCTCCAGAACATGTTGGTAGAATTACGCCCACAGTTTTGGTAATGCTCCTGGCAGCAGCGGTCGGGAACCATCTTCTCCTCTAGCGCCTCATGCCAGTCTGTGTACGCGATGACTCCACAGCACTTCCACTGTCAGGCACACACACGTTCAAAAGCATTACTTCAAAGCTAAGTGTTTTAATTAGCATTTGTTTTAGCGGAAGTAATGCCAGATAGAACATTAGCGGGAATAATTTTGCATATTTAGAATTAATGCGTTTAGCTTTGGTGTTGTTATTACAATGCTAATGATTCTTTTAAATCCGACATACCTCAGCCTGAATGATGTTCCAGGCGTTTCGAAGGCCTATGTTGTTTTCAGAGTTGTACAGAGACAGGCCGTCCTTCAAGTCCTTTTTAGCATTCTCGCTCACCTGCGGATGAGGAAAAGAAAAACCCTTTAGATTAGGACATTTAAAAGCACTAAATTGTGGCTGTCTCACAAATGCTGCAAAGCTTTTCTAAAAAAAAGAAAAGAAAAGGATACCAGGAAATTGATTGCAGAGCTACATTGTGCTCTTTGGAATTTAAGAAAATAAACTCTTCTAAAAATATTTGGTACGACTCATGACTGGTAATTGTAAGCACTTTGTCGAATGTTTTCTATGGAACACACTCTTACTTAATTATTGTATCATTTCATTACTCAGTGATGATGCAGTTCAATATATTTTTCATTCTTTTTCCAAATAGATAATGCATATGTGCATAGTATAGGACACTTAACAATGATGGTCCGGTTGCTCGGGGCTGCTCCCCTCCGGCAGCTGGTCCAGTCACAGAAAAGAAGAAAAAGAAGAAAGCCCCGAATCCCTTTTAACACATATCAGTAAGACATTCTTGTTATCATGAACATCAATCAGTCTGCGATTACTGTACCTTTCATGAATAAATGTGGAGTATTTTATGTACCATTCAAACACTTTGATACAGAGTAATGCTATATGGGTTGTAATGGTGATGGTGAACAACGATAATGCCAACATGGTAATGAATTCTGTATGGGAGACAGAATAATACACTGGTTGTAGCGTGTGAAATACTGTGAATGTTGAGCGTGTGAGATACTGTGAATGTTGACCTGGTATATGCAGTGTCGCATTTGTTAATATGTAACCAACTCGGTTGATAGTTGTTTGTAAAATGGTAAGAAATATGCACTGTTGTCAGTCATTGTTATAGTTATTGTTATTGAAGTTTATGAACAGGGGTGGGAGTCAATAAGCTTGTCTTCTTCCCACTCCTTTTCGAGCTGTAATGTAAATTATTTTTTCTTTTTTTCTTTTATTATGTATATATATATTTCTGTTTTTTCTTTTCTTCTTTAGCTCGAAATAAAATATTCAAATCAAATCAAATAATATAGTCTTTGAAGCTTTACTTTAATGGTTTGCTTGGGTGACGGTAAATTAAGTTATGGATGTAATTAAACCTTTGCATTGGAGAACTCATTGTTTGTAAGTGCACAATCACATGCTCTCATTGCAGCCATAAAGGATGATGGTGGTGTCCGCAGCGGGTACTGAAGCGGAAAATAGTATTCCTAAGTAAGCCAAGAGTGATCGAGAGTGGCACTTGATGAGTTAAGCAATCATGCTAAAAATGATTGTACCATGATGACTTTGAGAAAGTTTTCAGGTGCGCCAGGTTATCAATGATCTGAATATAAAAGTGAGTGATGTTTTAGCGAGATGGCAGCAGATTTGACACACTTGATGCACATAGATCCTACACGCCCTTCAGCGACGCAGGCAAATCATTTTCCCCATGACTGCGCGCCAACAATGTTCAGAGGGTAGTGGCACGGCTGATGGAGATTAATATGTGATCCCATGTGCTAATGAGATACACAACACGGCCAAATACTTCTGCACTGCGCTTGGGGCGAGCTGAGATCTGCTAACATCCGGGATGGATTGAGATGCGCTTTAGATATACAAAGCTAATTACTAGAAAACCAACAGACGTGCCAATGTCTTATGTATGTCTTGACAACACAAGGAGAAGGCTCTTCTATTTAAAGTTAAGCTAAGAGTGTAGAAGATGGTGTCTAAGAAGTTGTTATCTGTTCTCTGAGTCAGGGACAGAGCTCCATTTATATCATTGAAAACACAAGCACACTGTCTGCTAAGAGGGCAAGCAGCATATTACAGTAAGTTATTTTATCATTTCACTAGACCGATCCACAAAAAACAACAACAGAGCATTGCTAATGTTGACTGACAATTTAGGCGTTTATGTTTGTCACGTAACCATTAATGCCACCCGCTGCCATATTCAATGTCGTCGCTAATAAATGCTTTGCAAATATGATTAGCTTACAGGTTCAACACATGGCTATATAAAAACTGAAAATAGTTTGTAATAATGAATAATGCTGACTGTTCTGCACAGTGTTGGGTCGTAACAGAATACATGTATTTAGAATACTCATAGTGAGGTACAGGTACAGTTACTCTTACATTTGACAGTATTTAGAGTACTGTTACTTTCATAAAATCAAAGGAACACATTGTGGTACTCAATCATTATATTCTAGCTTCCTTCATATTGTATGATATCAAAGAGAAAAGCTCAAATGACCAGGGAAAAGTTTAGTGATCTCTGCTGCACATTTGTAAATGGAAACTTTGCGTTCCTAATTAGTGGTAAATAAGTTCATAACAAGCTGGGCAACGAGCAGAAACACACACTGTATTTATACATAAATATGATCCAAATACATGTTTTTCCATCATATTAACACCACATTTGTAAATATTTATTAAGCAAATCAATGTGAACGTACTGTAAGAATTCAGAATACAGTAGTCTGATTGGACAAATCATTGAACATTTTTAGACAAGCATTCAGTATTCTGTAACTAAATACACATTTGAAGTATTCTCCCCAACACTGGTCCTGGGGTATCAGCTGTGTCAGGATGATCCAACTATTTTCAGCAAGAAAAATAGATTTACCACCAATACTTTATTTACAGTGGTAAGCAAACATGGCTGCATGTATTATTCAAAGTCTGACTATGTTTTGACTGCGAGGATTTGAATGCTCTATGATACTGCCAAATGAGGTAAGGGAATCATGAGGTGAATAAACAGAATATTAATTTGAATAGACAGTACGTGACGTGCGCACCTGAATCTCTGAGCTTGGTGCAACAGTTATTTACTGACAGGAAATGGAAAAGCACAATATCTGTGATGTGTCAGCTGGCATCGCAGTCCAAACTACAAATGAATTCCCAGACGCCATTGCATGTTTGTGAATAAGACATATCCTCGTAAAAATGCATGGAGAATTCTGCGAACAGGCAGGAATATTAACAGTAAAAAGCACACAAGTCTGATATGGGAAAGATTACTTTCAACAGGAAGAACTTCTGAGGACGTACTCGACTTGATTACAGCTATTACTACTACTACTATTTTCTATGTAAAGGGCCAAGAGATATGCCTACAAGAAACGTCATCCAATCTTCCCCTGTCATGTTTTGTATTTGCACAATGTTCAGCGACATAGCTTCTACTTATACTACTGCTATCACTACTACAACTACCAGCACCACTCATTAAGAAGTAGTTATTCCAGTCTCTTAACTTCACTTTAAAAAAGTGATTTGTTTACATACAGCTGGTTTTGTCTTTTTTTTCCTGGATGCTAATTGCAATTGAGTCTAAATTTACTTGGCTAATTATCTGTATACAAAAATGCACGGACTAAGCTCGCAGCCCTCTTTGTCCCATTCGAGTAGATTAAGTGCTGAAATGTCTACAGGATTTTATGATGAAACAAAAGCCGCAGCCCCTTCTTCTTAAGCTGCTGGATTTAGAACCTATTTGCTGAATTAAACATTAAGTGGGACCGACCGAATTTGAGCGGAGTAATTAAGACTTCCCTGGCATGGAGTGTTTTAGTCATCATGAATCTCGCAGAGTCCCTTTTGAAACATTCTCCATCCCGCGTTTGAAACATGATTACGAGAAATCGCCCTTTTTGTTTCCCCGATTTTAAACTTTTCTCATGTAAAAGTTCAAATACACTTTATCTCATGAGTGGCTTTGTACCAGGGTAACTTCAGAACAAAGACAGTGCAGACTTGCTACAATACAATAAAAAACAAAAAAGATCTTGGTAGTGTTCCGAAGTCTACTTGCTTCTTCCGCTGCGGCTGGTTAAAAATGAAACGTAATGATCCAGATATGGCGCTAACGAGAGGCAGACAAACGAAGGCAGAGCAAACAGGGATTTGATCACGCAACGCTCTGACCCATTTTCTCCAAACATACACAGCTGTGTAGCATTAGCCTATTTTTACTGATGAAGAAAACCAACGTGCAGCTCTCATCATCAGACGTTTTCATTATGATCTGTTGCTTCCGGATTTCTAGGGATGATTCCAGGGTGTATTCCAGGAGTCTCCAAAAAAAAAAAATCGTGCTTCCTACCAAAACATAAATAATCATAACCACTTTCATAACTATGAATGTTCTTTACTTTATTGGTTTATTTGGTAGGGACAGTGCAAGTTAATGAACAAGCCACACCGGATTGTAGCTTTGGGCTAATTTCCGTCCGTCGTCCCCCATCCGCACTCTCAAACACACTCTCATTCATCCTGGCCTATTGTACATGTTTTTAGTGGTAGGGGAAACCGGAGTACCCGGAGGAAACCTACGCAGACACGGGGAGAACATGCAAACTCCACACAGAAAGGCTCCGGCCTTGGTGGGAATCGAACCCGGACCTTCTAGCTGTGAAGCACAAGCTCTAACCGCTGTACTACCGTGCCTCTTTCACTTGACTATATTAAATTCCTAACTCTCTATCTCTATCTATCATGAAAGATACATGACATCGACTTGAAAAACACATTAAAATATTACAAGGCAAGGGAAGGACACTTTATTTATACAGAGCATTTCCTACACAAGGCAACTCAATGCACCTTACAAATGAAGATGTGCAGAATTACAGTCAGGTTAAGTTAAGCACATACCTAAAAACATCAAGACATGGGGAATATACAGTACACACATTCTTTTTTCTTGAGGACAGGGGGGTGGGGCTGAGGAAACGTGTAGAGGCAGATGTAGAACGACGGGCGCGTGGTTAGGGGGGGGGGGTATGTGTGTGCAGTTGTTTACAATTCTGAAAGTCAGTGTTATGCAAAATATGACCAAGAGAGCTCAGTCCTTATCTGGCTTTGAAGGGAAAGTGACAGAAGAAAATGCTTTATTTATTGGTCGAAACTAAAGAAAACAAATATTTAAAATGACTAGTTAAAGACAGCTAGATAAAGATGTTTCAGCATGAAACCAAGTTACAATGGTCTTCTTCATAGATGTTTGATACTGAAGGAAATGGAATAAGTTACCAGTAATTAAATTAAATCTAAATGGAAATGAGGCGCGGTCTGAGGATAGATCCTTCATTTAATCACAATGATAGTGCAATCAGTGAGATCCTGGACAGCCCTGATTAATAAGTCCCGATTTTGTAAGAACAGAGTGGCTCAAGTGTGACCTCATTTACACTGCAGTGGTCTCTCAAAATTAGCAAAAATGTGTAAGGATTCCAGCTTCAGTAACACATAAACTGTATTGCTACAAAGCTCCTTTCAGGCTAAATAATGAGCCAATTGATAGCATCTATAGGTTGTTTATTGTAAAGACATGAACGTTTGTAAGTTATGCATCTCATTTCTCCGCAGTTCCTGTCTAGAGTTGACAGTATCAATGTGTCAGAAATTGTCCGAAGACCCGTGGGGCGGCACGGTAGCACAGCGGTTAGAGCTCGTGCTTCACAGCTAGAAGGTCCGGGTTAGATCCCCACCAAGGCCGGGGCCTTTCTGTGTGGAGTTTACATGTTCTCCCCGTGTCTGCGTAGGTTTCCTCCGGGTACTCCGGTTTCCCCTACCACTAAAAACATGTACAATAGGCCAGGATGAATGAGAGTGTGTTTGAGAGTGCGCATGGGGGACGACGGATGGAAATTAGCCCAAGGCTACAATCCGGTGTGGCTTGTTCATTAACTTGCACTGTCCCTACCAAATAAACCAATAAACTAAACTAAGAGTGCTGGTGAACATTACTACGAGTGTTAAGCAAACCGTTTTTGAATAATTGGTGTCGAAATACCTGCAATATCTCACACATAATGCTTTTATTATGCTTTAGGCTGCACAAAACAACATATTTAAATAAGCCCTTGTAAAGCATCTTACAAAAATAGACTAGCATTGAGATGTCATAATAATAAAAAAAGTTTGTTTATATGACAAAACTAAGTCTTTTTTTTAAGTTAAGGCTCCCTGCGGCTTTCGCAATCCAGGACAGGACATCCATCATCGGCTCTGAAGCTTTTTACCCAAACTGCTTTGAGCCACAGACGGAGAGGAAATGGATCGACATGAGCCCACAAAGGCAGGAGGAAAGAGGAGAGTGTGCTTTCCATTCAAATTTCTGTTTGTTTGTGTCACAGCAGGAGATTACAAGAGACTGTAGTAGACAATCTGTCTGTCAAGGCGCGACTTAATGGACATCAGCGAAATGACCAAATTGAGACTGCAGTTGTGTGCTTTTTTTTGGGCATAACAAAAGAAAAATGGCTACACAAATGGTATCCTACCTGGCATTGGTACTATCTTCTCTTATCTCTAATACGCACAAGAACAAAATGACCAACAATGCCACTTGTCAGCATTTCATATTTGTTCAGTGGCCATTGAAACAAATTAGGACTGTTCCTGTTTGTAAATCAGTAATATTTGTGAAGCCCTATCAGGCAACTGTTGTTGTTGGACAATACAAAATAGAGATGAGTATTATCTGCAAGGAGACTGGGGTTTCTGAAAACTGCTATGTAATGTATTAGGTTTCTATTTACATTTGTAAATGGCACTGATTCCCAGCTGCTGACAGTTTCCTGCGGGCTGCCACAGGGGTCAGTGTTGGGTCCGTTTTTGTTTCTTATGTATATTAACGATCTTTGTTTAGTTTCAAAAACATTAAACCTTATTTTATTCGCTGATGACACCAACATGCTTAGTTGTGGTAAGAATTTAGAAGCATTGATAGATATAGTAGAGAAAGAATTATTATTGTTAAAGAAGTGGTTTGATTCTAATAAGTTAACCCTTAATTTAAATAAAACCAAATTTATAGTTTTTGGAAATCGTGCCATTAATGTGTGTAGAAATTTACTACATCAAGGCAAAGCTATGTAAATCTCTTGCAATAATATCTAAAGTTAAAGAACTCTTAAATGAAAAAAACTTATATATTTTATACTGTTCCCTGGTTCTCCCGTACATGACCTATGGCCCAGAAGTTTGGGGAAACACTTACAAAACCAATCTTAATCCAATAAGTATCATCCAAAAAAGAGCGATCCGCATTGTGAATAAAGTGGCTTAGAGGGCACATACAAATGAGCTTTTCATCAAACTAAAAGCACTAAAATTGAAGGATTTGGTTGAGTTTAAAACAGCACAATTTATGTATAACATAAGCCTTAACAAGTTACCTGTGCATATCCAGGGATTGTTCCAAAAACGAGACTGCGTTTATAATTTCCGAAAGGAAGAAATGTTTCAAAAAACATATGTGAGAACAAGTGCAAAGCAGCATTGTCTTTCTTTTGTTGGGATTAATGTGTGGAGTGAGTTGGACCAAGAGCTAAAAGACTGTAAAACCTTAATTCAATTTAAAATTCTTTAGAAGAAATCAATTATAAAAAAATACATTGAGAATGGATGCTAAGGATGCAAATTTAAGATGATAGATTTTTTTCTTTCTTCTTTGTGACGATCTAAAAACAAAAATTGTATAACTGCTTGCATAAGACATTGGCAGCTTTACTGTGTATGTTTTGTAAATATTATTGTAAATAATAAGCTTTAGCTTCTGCCTATTCCATTTCAGACTTTATGTTTATTTATCATCTGTTTGTCATCTGTTGAATGTTTGAATGTCTGAATAAAATAATCTGAATCTGAATCTGTTTAGTTTGGTCACCAATAATGTTGTTACCATACTTTCAACCTAAAACAAAATCATGACAAAGGCTAACAATGTCCTGCTGCCCATTTTTAGTTTGAGTGTCTGGGTTTGTGGGCTGCTTTCGAAATCCATCAATAAAAGCTTATATGTTGTTAGGAACTAGAGCTTCAGCTGCGTTTGCACAATCCGACAGTCCTCACCCAGAAACAACAAGGGAAGTGACATCATCAACAGCTGTTTCATAAAAACCACATCATCCATATAGTATTGGATTACAAAAAACACTCCTACTGCTGCAGCCACTGACTTTAATTACTCAAACATAAACCGCTGCACAATGGATGCAAATTCGCCATGTGGCTTTAAATTTCCTCCAAATGAAAGCAAAAGCACAAACTGCCTTCACATAGGCCATTTACAGAGGAGGATCTTTAAAACAGTGAGATGTGACTGTGCTGTGGTGACTCTAACATTTATTTTGTCACTTTTATAAAGGTTGGCTCGTGCAGATTTTTTTTTTAATTATTGAATTAAATGTATATATATTTCTGTTTTCTTTTCTTCTTTAGCTCGAAATAAAATATTCAATCAAAATCAATGTGTGCCTGTCAATCAACAGTGGTTGCACATTTATCTCTTGAGGGTGGAGTGTGGGGGATTGGTAGTGCGGTGGCTTTTGGGATGGCACATAGCTCCTAACCACTGGTGAGGAATCACCAGAGGTCCCTATGCTAAAGAAGATATGATAGGAAGCATACAGGCTCGTTTCCCTACCTCCTTCCGAACTGACCTATTTGGACACTTCTTATCATACACATCCGGTTTGACCTCTTACCAATTTGCTCGATTCAGATGCACCCACAGTCTTTTTTACACTCATTAAACATCACAATTTCCAATTTTATAACTTAAAGTAAAACATTATATTTAGTCAATTCTTGTTTGCAGTTTTGAGTGAAGTCAACAGTTTTAGGTAAACTATAATATATACTGCACCTCTCTCCTCTCCTTTCTCATTAGTCTCTCCCTATAGACTCACAAACCAATATTATCCTAAAAATCAGCTGGAAACGGCTCACAAATCACACCTGACGCTTATGTACAGTGGGGGGTTCAGTTAGAGCAAAGAGCAATTAGTGCATTGTGCTAAATCTTCTCCACTTTTCCCTGGAATCCCTGCTGCCATATTTCACAGTAATCACAATGTAGCGGAGTTCCAATTCTTTGAAGTAGAAGCGGGAAATAAGCAAAATCAAAATGCCCAAGAAATAAGGCAAAATAACAACCCATCTGGGGTGCGCGGTAGGTAAGTTCAGTCAATTTAGAAAATGTGTGTTTAATGCCCCTGTGCTCATTTCATCTGACGAGAACACAAAAGTCAAAAGGTAACGCAGGTGTTTGGCAGGCATGGTGCATTGAACAATGAATAAAAAGAAAAAGACAAATAATACAAGACTGATATGTTTTATTGCTGTAATTGTGGCAAATGGGACAATGGGGGTGCTCTGTCTGAGGGAAAAGTCAGTAAAAACCAAAATGTTATTCAAAAGAAGAAAAATCATTATAAAAAATATATTTTGTAGTAGGCCAATTAATAATTTAGCCACTATTATTCATAGTTGCTACTGAATCAGATTCAAGTACATTTCTATTTCTGGATATAACATCTTTATTAAAATGACTGCAACATCTTGGCACCTCGTTCGACCATTCTTAGCATGAATTATATATAAAACAACGGATTCTGTTAACTGTTTGTTGTCAGACACATTTCTAAAATACAGCGCTCTCGAAATAGACAGCACTGTATTGACCTCATACCCAGGAACCTGTGCGATTTTCAAGAGTCCAGGTCAGTTGTCCCAATATCTTGGAGGAATCGTTTACTTTCCCTTCCTGACTGCTGTTGGTTCATGCTGAGCCCAAACAAGTGTAGCTAACTGTTTTATCATGCCTTTGAACAAGTGGGTTGAAATGGCCTGATATGTAATAATGATTTGGAGAGAGGCAGCATCAGAGACAGAGGTCCCCAACAGCACATCATTAAATAGAAGACTTTAAATCCCCAGTCTGTGAGTGTGTGCCAGAGCCCGGGCTGGGCCACTCAGCAGAGCCCCACTGCTCCACAGTAATTGGTCTGGAAAATAAGGCATGACCGGGGAGCGCAGTAGTGCCACTTTACAAATGTAGACATGAGCGACGCCTGCGCTCATGATATAGGCTGTTAGGAGGAAGAATCAGGAGCTTTGAAGATAAAGAGAAACACAAAAACAGAGGATATGATATTACAAAAGGTCAGTTTCATGTGCTACAAGTTGCCACTGATGAGATGCATGGCAAGTGGACAAGGAAAATGATGGCGATGAAGGGCCTCAAAGTAGATACCCTCAGATACAATACGATGGACCTGATAAAGTTACAGTATACTTCACACCAGAGAATTAAACTCCTATATTGGCACCTTTTTTCTGACGTTTTTCATTTGATCATCCATAGCATTATCAGATTCAAAATTCAACAATGGTATCTCATTTAAGTTTGGTGTGTGGCACACAATCTTGCTAATATCTTTAGCCTTGTGAGAGCAGTCTAAAGCCTTAGGGTCTAGTTGTATACTGTATCTTCAGTTACATTGTGTTCGGGATTTGCAAAGAATCAGCGGCAATTACCTCCAACATGGCACTGATTAAAATGCTATCTAAATAATGAGCTCTTAAAGGTAAGTGCGTCTCCAGCCCTGTGGTGTAGCTGTTATATCACCAGAATGCTGAGAAGACTGTTTTCTGATGATAAGTGAAGTGAATGCACTGTGCAGTCACCTGGTGTGCACTATAGCTGCTAATGTTATAGAATAAAACATGATTTTGTCCCCTCCCACACCAGCCTGTCAGTCCCTGCTCTGCTCACCTGCTTTCTGTTTTCTATACCTCTCCTCCTCCTCTGCCCTGTGTTCATACGCTCGTTTTACATTGCCAGGTCTCGCTTCCCCATTCCTAATAAAACCTGGGTTGGAGTGGTACGTTGGGTCGATAGAAGCACAATGAGGTCAGGGCGTTAAAGACGAATGGGCCTAATCTGGTTTGGCCCAAGCCATCTGTTGGAGTCAGCTGGCTGCTAACTGTGGGGCTGGCTTTTACTATACCAGTGCCTTCACATGGCATTTAATCAAAGAGCCTTCTCTTACCACCAGGTGTTATGTGGGAAATAAACAGGGGTCCCATTAGGGCAGTGGAGTAATGAGTCTGTGTAATAGTGCAGATTGGCCACGGTATCTTTAATATTCAGGTGCATTCAGTTTTATTTTCATATTACAATATTACCTAAAATATGCTAAACAAAGCATTACGCTGAATATACAGTACAACAGGCGGACAGACACAACAGTAAATTGTTGATATATCGGTTATTGTGATCTCCCAGTAAATTAAAGTGACACACTGTCATTCTTGAACAAACCACTTACTTATGCTGACATCACCATTTTTATCATTGCTAAACTAAGTCTGTGTAATCACTCTGTCATCCAGGCCATGTTCCCTCTATTTTTTCATGTGTCTGAGCAAACACACAAACTCCCTGAGCAGTCCTGTAGAGTTTAGACCACTGTGAGCGACATGCGCACTGTGGCAACACCAGTATGGCCCTTTGCAGGGGGTTAGGTGGTCCTCCCTGGTGGATTTCTTAAATCCACAGAGGCGTCCCTGTATTGTGGTTTAATTAAAAAAAAAATATATATATATATATATATATTTTGAGCACCGTTTTTAGTGAAAAATTTTCTGAGGCAGTCATATCAATGTTTCCACAGCTGCGAGGTGTCATATCATATGTTTTGACCAAACACACCCCTGTATCTGAGCCACACATCACCTAAAGACAAAGCTCTTGTATTAACTACATATTGTGAGTCTCCAACCTTTTTACATGATAAGCTACTTTTATGTAACAAAAGTGACAGAGAGCTACTTATGCATCAAAAAGACTCATCTAATTCTGCTATTTCAACAATAAAAATATTTATTTTGTCCTTTCTACTTTATGAACCTAAATGTTTGCAGATTCTGTTCAAAATGTTCAGCCCCAAAGAAAATGTGTAAACATGTGATTAATGTTGAGAGAGAGCTGCTGGTTGGAGATCCCCGTTAGAAGCTGTTGGGCTTTTCCCATAGAGTTATGAAACTGTGAATATTTAGTTGTTTATTTAAAGCAAATGCTTGAAAATAAAGTGTTTTATGTCGGCCAAGTATTTATAATGAATATAAATATTAAAGATTTATTCAGAAGCTCCTTATGAGAGACCAACAGGCCCGGTTAGAACCATGAGGCCGTCCTTCTGTGGACTCACCACCTGCAGGAGGAGCCATAGGGGCTGGTGCTATGTGATTTGGGCAGCTCCAACGGCTGCCCCCACGACCTGGCAACAGACAAGTGGAAGAAAATGGATGGATGGATGGATAATTGCCGGGACGTGGGGGCAGCTGTTGGAGCTGCCCAAATCACATAGCACCAGCCCCTATGGCTCCTCCTGCAGGTGGTGGGTCCACAGAAGGACGGCCTCATGGTTCTAACCAGGCCTGTTGGTCTCTCATAAGGGGCTTCTGAACCGCTCTTTGTCTGACCCGTCACCTAGGACCTGTTTGCCCTGGGAGACCCTACCAGGGGCACGAAGCCCCCGACAACAGAGCTCCAGGATCATTGGGCGCTCAAACCCCTACACCACGTTAAGGTGGCGGTTTCAGGAGGGGCGGATGGATAAATATTAATAAATTTTATTTTTATTTATTTTTATTTATTTTTTTACAGTGCATGTTTTTTTGGACAGTGCATGTTAATGAACATACATGGGTCTCATGCATGTAAACAAGCCACACCAGATTGTAGCCTTGGGCTAATTTGCATCCGTTGTCCCAATTTGCCGCAATGAATTTCACAAGTGCGGCTTAAAAAAATTGATCAATTGACAGCATAACCTTTTTTTTTTTTTTTCAATCATTTAGGCAACATAAACATCAGGTTTCCCAAGATAGCACTCAAAGTGTTTACTCGATTCAACACAAAGAGTTTACAGGCACTTGTCCATCAAGGCTTTTTACATTGACTGTAACAACTGTTAATTTATAAACGCACTGGTTAAAGGGCTGCCCAATCCTCTGGGGCCCTATTTAACTTGGGTCCCCCTGAAATAGCCTAGTATGCCCATCTTATAGTGACAGCCCTGCCAAATACATGTTATTGATCTACAGTTTTACATTTATTGTTGATGTACTATAATATTAAATTTAACACATACAATGAAATAAATTATAAGACAAACTGTGTAGTAAATGTTATTAAAATAACAAGCAAATAGGAATAATCCTAAGTATTTTTCATCTTATTTACAGGCTGTAGCTAAATGAGGCTGTATAGTGTGGGGATAGATGCCAAGACTTAGTGCAGCAAATTGTATTTTCACCCCTCACACACAGCTGGACAAGTCGTGCTGTAAAGCGAGCACATTGCCACGTGCTGGTTCGTGGACAAGTGGACTCTTTTTTTAGACAATGTTTTAAATGAAGAAGAGATTGCATTACTCAGCCAGCGATGTGGTGTTTACAAGATGAGGGGGTATCGACTTTTTCAAACCTGTTCCCGTGACAGCACAGCTCCAGTGTCTGAGTGTAAAACGCACACTTTGAATGGTCTACAGAGTCTTTCCTGTGGACTTCACCGCTGTGTGGTAAAATACAGATTGCATGTTACCAGCCTGCACCTGTCACTGCTTTTGCCCAAAGTCGCTCTCACGAGCACCTGCAGAGGGAGGGAGCAAAGCACAAAGATGAGCCGACATCGAGAACTAGGGCGGAGGATGAACAGGGCAGGGAATGCATCTATGACGGGGGAGACAATATTACACAACTCCTCCAGCAGTGAGGACTGTTGATTAGTGCGTCTATCATGATAGAGCCATAACATTTTTTCAGGCCAACATTGCAAATTGTTCTTAATGTTTTGCTCCATTTTGTGCCAAGCATAGATTTTCTGTACGCAGGCGACAAGGGAGAGGTGCGTAATTTCTAGGCTGCAACTACTGATTATATTTACGAATAATCAGTTAATTGCTTTGGGGTGAATGGTGTATGAAAATTATTTTTTTTTTTTTAATCACATAAAGGAAAAGTGGCGCGGCTTGAGGACGTGTTAATGGAGCAAACTTAAAGTACATGTTGGAGGCTCTAAGTGCTAGAATTAGCGCTTTCTGATTGGATGAGACGCAGACAAATATTTATGAAATTTACAATGTACAAAACACTACATCCCTAAAAACAAAGTACATTTTCATCAAAAATACACAATTTTCACGTTATTTTTGCTCTATTTGAGTCTGTGTGACCCAGAAAACGATTAATCGATTACTAAAATAGTTGTCAACTATTTTCATAATCGATTAGTTGTCGATCAATCCATTAGTTGATTAGTTGTTTCAGCCCTAGAAATTGCACATGTGCGCAGCTTACAGGGAGCATTGCACCCATACATGTAAAAAAAATCAGTTGTCATCTAGACTATTTTTTCTTCAACTTTTCATTCTGAAGTTCTACTAGTAAGAAAATGTAAGTTATGGTTTATGGCTAGACTATAGCACCTGGCCAATTGTTTACTATTGAGGACTTTCAGCGATCTATGAACTAAGCACAGAAAAAGTAAATACTAATTTCCATTGAGAAAAGAAGGACCTGTGAGCTCGGATTTCACTTTAAACGCAGGAACAGGATATAGTTGTATAAAAATACAAGTTAAACTAATCGTTGCTCCCGCAGCATGTTCCTCACTGCTCCACATCTCGTCGACAGCTTGTCACCCTGAAGGATCAGAGCTTCCACGGGCGTCACTCATGACTAAATGATGTCCCATTTGAAAGACTAAGAGATCTGTTTTTTTACGTGTGCCCTGTGTCTATACACGTTTTAAGGAGGCTGCCATCTACAAGACTTCCAGACTCTTTAATAAATGCCTTGTGATTAAGAGATCAAATAGAAGAAGTGAATTAGTGATTCCTCTGATCAGTCCCTGTAGCGGCGGAACAGAGGGGAGCTTGCACGGCATACCAGATCTCAATGGAGAGTTGCACGCGAAAACACAAATCCTTACTATTATCTAAGCTCTGAATTGTTTAATTCCTGTTTTTAATATGATCAACATAATTCCATTCTTGCAAAGTTAAAGCTTTGTCAATGACATGTGGAGGCCATGCAAACAAAAGTATTTGCTGTGGAACAGTCTTATCTTCACTTCTAATTAATCCTGGGTAAACAAGCTCCAATTTGCCAAATGAACACAAAATATGGCACTGCACACTAGGGGTCCTCATAACAGGATACTCTTCCATCAGAATTATTTGATCTCTGAAATAGACATCTCTATCCTGCCACTTCTGTGATCGCAGTCCAACTTCACAGTAATGACGATGTACCAGAAACGTTGAGAGCATGTCTGTTTGAAATTCTCAAGACAAGATCAAGGTTTGCTC
Source organism: Neogobius melanostomus (assembly GCA_007210695.1). Lineage (NCBI taxonomy): Eukaryota > Metazoa > Chordata > Actinopteri > Gobiiformes > Gobiidae > Neogobius > Neogobius melanostomus. The sequence goes on along the minus strand of VHKM01000106.1, from coordinate 2,500,764 downwards.
TGACTTTTTTTCACTCAGAGGTTTAGCCGGCAATATTTGGAGAGATAAGGTAACAGACATATTTACTCCTGACAGGGTGTGGATGCCTGCGAGACCTGATCCAAATCTAATAATGGATTGGCTGCTAAATGAATTCCTTTATCGGCACCTGAGACCGAGTTCAAGCAATGACTTCAGAACAAAGGATGAGGAATTAGACAGTGTCCTGTGGTGCTGGGCATATGACTTTGAATGTGTAAAGAGAAGAGATCAATCAATGAAATGCAAGAAGAAAAAGTGTTACATACAAAAGGCAAAACTTCTCAAGTAGCCGCACAATAAGCTAACTTCTATATCCATACATAATGTCAGCATTCACTAAATAATATTGCTCTTCACATTCAAAGCTATCCACAGCCTTGCCACCGACACTCAAACTCATCTGTTTAGATACAGTATAGAGGCATTAACGTGGCACCAGATTATATCTTATATATAGTTTCTATGTGTTGTGCTGCACACTTCTATTTATCTGTATTTAAAAAGTACATTTGTATTTAGAATTTCCGATTTCCTGAAAAACAAATGGACTGAAAAAATAGAGAAAACAAAGACAATATCCCAAAAAACTAGTAATAAATCAGGAAGTTGACAGCAAAATGATCATAGAAAAAGGTGTTGTTGCTACCAAAGCCGCAAAGGTGAATCCAGATTTTATTCTTAAATCCTTAATATTCATTCAAACTTCAAACAACTACAAATCTGATTATGATATTTTGATATTTATCAAATCACATGCACATGAATTAACTCTGGGGAAAAACAAAGCCTTCTCTCGGAAAGACAAGCATCTGAGGATTGATAAGCATCAAAGAAGGACTGCAGACGTCATCTGTTGCATCCTCAGACGCACTAATGGGACACATGCAAAGGGTCATGGGAAACGCGTTTGGGACTAATTACAAAGAGCCAACTGGCTGGAATTACCCTGCATTTTGTTGCCTAACCTTTTGACTGTTGAGGATTGATGACATTGAAGGCCTAACCTTGAAACACTCAAAAGAACTACCAGTTCAACCAGGAAAGCAACTGACCCACTGCTATGTTTATCACCTTTTTATTGCTTGGTGTGTGTGGTCCTGGCCGTGGTGAGAGAGCATAAAGTTGAGACAAGCGGCTTTCAAACCACTATATTGGAGGATTCAATGCATTGGCAACCTTTTCCATAAACTTTGCAGTGCTACAGCTCCGGAAAAAATTGCTGAAGCAGAACAACAATAATAGGTTCAAATATCACATGAAAAGGAGAATGGACATACCTTATCTGAGTACACAAAGAAGAGGATGAGGAGAATGAGCTCTGCCAGGAGAATTATCAGCAGGACGATGAAGAACTGTCAGAGAAACAGTGAGAGACGTGTTGAAATAACTGTCATGTAAGGCCAAGGCAAATAAACTGGTACAATGGTTTCTTCTGAGCCATTTGAGCACAAAATGGGCAAACGGGTTACTGGCAGGACACCGGTATGATGATAAATGTATAGCAGGCACTGACGGTGAGCTTGCGAGGTTTGACGATTGCACTGTATGTTGTTGATGTCTGATGTTTCAAAAGTAGTTCAAAAACACTGAGTTCATTGACACATTTAGCAGCAAGTGTTTGAGTCTCATTAAAAGATAGGTTGTAATCAGATGTGCCATTCGAGATGAAAAAGAGTCTCACTAAAGAACACTGAATTGAATACAAATTATGTAACCTTGCAAGCCAAGCACTTTTAGGTTAGGTTATGGTATTGAATTAATTCACTGGATAAGCACGTCTCTATAGTTTTACGTACTGTATATGGGACAATGTAAATTCAAGAGCCATTTACATGTTTCTCCCATTGTAGTGTGACAAGATAAAGGAGGAATCCAGATACAGTATACTGTATACTGTTTATTTTCTATTTTCTCCTGACAACTTTTGGAAGGGACTTTGACAATCTTTGGAGTCCACATGTGTTAAAAAAACAACAAATATGTTTGATCTCCACATCGACCAACCTCTTATGAACTCTGTCGGCATGAGAAAAAGTTTTTGAGGAAATCCTATTATTCCAGACTTGGAGTTGGAAGAAGTGTTGGGAGCCTAATTTGTGCCAAACTCTAAATGAATGACTTTGTGGTGGGCTGAGTGTGCGGTCTGTTGCTTTTAGTCTATCGCTGCTGCGCCTTCACACTCTGTTTGTCACATTGTCCTGTTGCGGCGCGTTAAACGGAGAGCCTCTGTTTGCACAAATTACTGGTGCATTCTGATGACTGGAGACGTGACTGTGTGCGCGTTTGTTTTCGGTGTTTGTGGGCGTATGCTCTCACTTGCAGCGATTCACACTTTAAAGGGTTTCCAAGCTTGCTGTTTCAGCCAGATAGTCCTGTATTTTCCTTCGCAAAGAAAAAAAGTCTGTGTGCAAATAGTTTGGCAGAAAAATGACAGAATGGGTAGGCTACACAAGGACATGTGCAGTGTTTTGAATATTTCTAATCCAGTGAGAGACATCTGTGACCAGCAACTGGGGTTATACAATGAGTTAGTTAGTAATGTTTTGACTCTTTTAGATGTAATCAACTTTTGATGGAGTACAACATCTCTTACTTAACATTTACCAAATATCTAATTTTTCTGGACAAACACATACATTCTAAATCAAAGTCGGGCAGACACATAAATATGATTAGGCCCATAGAGCGCATGCACATGTGTTATTTTCATTCCAAACTGAGTGGAAAAATCAACAACTTCCATAACCTGGAACATAATCATCACAGTTACTGGTCAGTCAGTGATAGGACTTTCAAAGACTGGTTCATTTATATATTGATATTTTTCGTTTTATAAGGCCATACAGATAACTCGAAGGACCTAATCTCTGACAGGCACCTTTTTATTCAATGGTCCAAAATCACAATGGGACTCATTTTTACCCTTTGAAAAATGTTAAGGCCTATGCGGCACAGAGAAAAGGAAGCTAGAAATGTCTGCCAAATCATTTTTAGTGCATGTTCAAAGCCTTTAAAAGAGCAGGATTCGGTCATAAGCGTCACATTACTGTTAACCATTCAAAAGAAGCAATGTTTGGATTGAATAGTTGTTTGCATGGTCCCAATTTAACATGAAACCCAGCTTGTAAAATGCTCATTTCGAAGGTTAGCAAGTGCAGATCTCCACAGCTACTTGCAAATTAAGAATGAAGTCTGAACTTATAGGAAAAAAAAAACAGAGCACTGATTTGTATCAAGACAATGAGCTGCCCCAGAATATATTTGTTTGATTATGGCATTTACTGAGAGAAAATCAAAATGACATCTTGAGTTTGTGAAGTTTCTAAGAGACAAATCACTGTGGGCAAAGACATCACCAATCTGGCTGCAGTAATTAGCCTGGAGGTTATCAAGGATGAGAAAAATATAAACAACCTCCAGTGTCTTTGTTGATCGAATCAACAATTGAAGCATATAGCTTGTTCTAGATCTAGGCTGGTCACAAAATGCTCATTACTGCTGCAGAAAAATGATAAAACTGGCTTAATGAGAGTCTTCAGAACTCTCCTTTTTGCACATTTGATCTTTCTACCCCTTCTGCCGTCGCTCTGATTCACTGCTGTGACGGAGGTGAAAGGAGCTGATGTTAGGGTTAGCTGAGGATTTGGAAGGGCTTTCTGACTGACGCAAGAGCTTCAAGAGATTGGACTGTTTGTGACGTTAAGAACCCCTCGCCTCAAAAACCTCACCTCCAATTCAAAGTTCCTATACATGAAAGTGCTTTTGTGTGGCGACTAACCTCATTCCCTCACTCCTTCCAGGGGCTGAACTTTTGTAATTAACTTGGGGCCGCTTAAAGATAAAAAACACTTTGTACAAGCGCACAGTGGCATGTCTGGAAATGGGGAATTCTTTGTAATGAATAATAGAACATGTACAATTGTGGAGCCGGTAAAAATTAAGTGGCTTTACTGCAGCGCGCCATTTAAGGAACACTCTCCAGGCTAATGCTGCGACTTGCTGAGCACCCTGGGGTTTAATAAAATGCAGGGCCGACTTTCGCTGTCAGTTGCGAGCACCTGGTGTAGTTTCACTTGAAAGGCCACTACAAATATGCGGACATGTTCTCAGCGGAGGTGCGTGTGAGAGGCTGCATCCCTGTGACAATGTGTTTATATTGTCTTGTTTCGGCTTGACCAGACCACTCAAAAGAACTTTTGGCAACTCTTAAAGGGGGGGTATTATGTAAAATCGACTTTTTCAAGCTTTATATCATGTTATTATGTCATTCCCTCATTAAACACATGCCTGGAGTGTTGCCTTGGCTCATTCACATATTTTTGAGTAATCAGTAAAAACTTAGACGGCAGCCATTTTAGGTGTAGCTATGCCTCAGTCCTCCTAGGAACGCCCCCACCTCCTGGAGACGCCTCTGGACCTTTTGTCACCAGCCAAGCCACCAACCACTGCTCCTCAGCTCAGCAGAGCCCCCTCCCTACACAGTGTTGTTGTTTAGATGCCACAGCAGTGTGCTGAAGGGGGCGTGTCGGAAAGCTTCTTAAAGAGACAGAGGCCTATTTCAAGACGTTCAGTACAGCCATTTTGAGAGAGCAATTTTATTCAAGGCAGTTATTTTAATTTACTGCATATACAGACCAACAGAAGGTTACGTCATCATTGTAGTATGCTATAGACTGGTGCTATGTGATTGAAAAAAGCATAATACCCCCCTTTAAGACTGTACCCAGTTTGCGTGGCTCTACTTTCTTCCTGTGTGTAAAATAAATGGTTTTATAAAAAATAATAACAACAAAAAATATGCTTTTCATTCACTGAGAGCAAGTCTTAGAGAGTGAGAGTGAAATACATTACATACATTACATTTATGATTCTTTCTCAGTAAACCATCCGGGATATTTAGTAAAAAAAAACGTGAAAATAATTTTTGACAAAGGCAGTGAGTACATTTTTCACACTTGTTAGTACTTTTAAAGGAAACGCAGAGCGAGCTTAGATGTGAACTTGTTTTTCGAGGTCAGCGTATTACACGGATTTGCATTCATCAGTCAAGCGTTACATTTCTGCTCCAGGGGCGAATGAAAATGTTTGTCACTGAATTGTAAAAGACACATAATACATTTGGATAGATATGTACCGTATTTTCCGGACTATAAGGCACACTTCTTTTCATAGTTTGGCTGGGGGTGTGACTTATACTCAAGTGCGACTTATATATCAAAATATATAATTTCACATGTTTGTTATTTTCACACTGACCACTTGAGTACCACTCAGGATTTAAAAAATGGTAATCGAGCAGCAGAAAGAAAGTTTCCATGCCAAGGTAGTTGCCAAGGCTGGTGCGACTTATACTCCGGAGCGACTTATAGTCCGGAAAATACGCTAGTTACTTGTGCTGCTACTAACACATGAAAAGGTCCCTAAACCCCATGGTTTCAAGGAATATTTGGGACTGACTTTGGCACAGAGTTGGAAAACAAGTCAATATGTCTTACACTGCGCAATTAACAGGCTTTGATTGTTTATTACGCCATTCTGTTCTGGTTAAGAGTTGAGAGCGGTAGTTACAGGGTGAAGGGCATGACACACCAAGGCAATAAGGAGCAGTGCATGGAATCAGCACATGTCTCTACGACCTCCTTTTTCAAAATAGGAGAGAAATACAGGCTCTTCTGGCCCCTGAGCATTGGGCTATCATCATAAATACTGGCGGCTCATGGTTGATGTGAATGAAACTCACGCTCAGGAGCAGGCACTTGTTCTCCTTTATAGCGCCGAGGCAACCGAGGAAGCCCGTAACCATAACGATGGCTCCGACGCCGATGACCATGTTGGCGGCCGAGAGCGCGGGGAATGAGGGCGAGAAGGTGGCGAAGCTGCCCTGAGACACAGACAGCCAGATGCCCACGCCGAGCAACCCGCAGCCACATAACTGCAGAGAGAGAGAGAGAAAATAAATAAATAATTAGGAACAGAGGCGACAAGGTGAGACGACACAGCATAAGTGCACACTGCTTCAGGGTTGTTTTGGAGATGTAAAGGTTTATTTGCATATCTTTCAAGTCTGGGATAACGCAGACAGGGCTTGACAACAGAGCGGTGGTCACTGGAGCAGGGCTGGCGGTGAATTTGCGATGAAGCGTAGCGTACATAGCAACCTCCAAACGTTACAGGCATTCAAATAAATAAGGCAAGGTTTGTGAAGTGTCTTGCCTATCGACACAATGGCAGTATGCTTTTCTGCTGAGCTTGGGGACCCTGTAAAAGCACTACAAACTAAGTGTCTTTGAAAGTACTCTTTAGACTAAAATACACATAAATCTTTACAGCTAATGGGGATAGTTTAACCTCTTAAACCCCAGCTGAACCGACCACATTTCTTGAGTTTGGCTTTACCCAAATCTTAAAAACGTCTTGAAAAGCATCAAAAACTAGACAAAAAATGGGATGAAAACGCAACGAAAAAGTTACAAGAGGATGATGATAAAAAAATAGTTTAAAAAAGTGACAGCAACACAGAAACAATGCGAGGAAAAGATTTGTTTAGATCAATTTTGCTAGCTTTCAAATGAGGTGTTACACTGGCCTATAGGCTGTGAACTCTCCAGTCAAGAAGCTTTTAGATTTTGGGTAAAGCTGTGGGGGCGGGGGGGGGTAAGAGATTAATGTATAAAGGCAGCCCTGGAACTCAATTCAAGCATAAAGTCAGCCAAAGCTATACATCAATTAAACCCAGTTAGCTTTGCTTTAAATTGAACAAACCGAGACCACCAGAGGAAGCCCTTGTATCAACCACTTGAAGCTGTATCACAGTTTGAGAACCTACACACATAATAACCACACACAAGGCCAAACTACAATGAAACCGTTTGAATGAAATCAAATACATAAGAAAACAAGAGTTTTTACACCAATTATGTCTCCAATAAACCCCGTATTACTTGTTGAAAGATTAGACCACAATTTGGACTCGGGCCGTGCTGGTTTGCAAGTTGGAGCTGATTATATTAAACCCCAAACAAACAGAGAAAGTAATTACTGGCACCACGGTGAAATGAGAACTAAAACCACACTTTGAAAGCGTCTGCAGTGGATTGGAACTCCACCTAGAGAGAGCACTCTTCGTTAATTCCTCCCTGTCACGCTGCCAGGGATGTGCCTGAGGCTATAAGCGTACACTATTACTCTGAAGGGAGAAAAGTTTTATCATGGTGTCTGCTAGGGAAATGTCACTGGTTAAATTACGGGGAAGTAAAGCTACCGTTATTTTGGTGATATAAAGATGATAATGTTAGAAACGGAAGCTTTTACTAACTATTTATGAGTCCCTTAATGGATCTAATCTCTAATAGCGCCGCTCTAAGGCTTATGTTGTTAATAACTCAATTATTTTGTTTTTTCTTCTCCTAAATTTAGCAAAGCGATTTTAATAATGGAGCTAAAGATACGAAGAAACAAACAAAAAGCCTGAAGACAATATTCTGATAGAGGCGCAAATTTCAGGGTATTTAGCCAATTCTACTTGAATAATCAAAACAAAGCAATAGCTATTTTTGAATTTCATCTATTGTTCATTTGCCAAAAGAAGAAAAAACTCAACCTGCGCTCTACCAAAAGTTCAAAATTACACACTTCAAAGATTTCTTCTTCTCCCAATGCTGCTGATGCTAAATAATTTCTAGCCTAAAGTTTTCTATCCTTTTGGCAACAGTAGACTCCGGCACAGTATTACATTTCAGTAGAGTAATGTACTATGTATGTGTTTGTTGCATAGTCAGCTCTTTCATTTTGTAGGCTCTTTCAAACAACTCTAATTCACATAAGCTTAAAATGCATATGGCACATTAGACACAGTGTTTTTCTAAAACGTAGTTAAAGCAGTACTAAGTAACGTGTTTACCTTAATAAATCCTTTTCGTAGTCCCTCTGGGGGTAATACAAGTGTTAATGGGCTGATTGGAGGGTCTTTCATCTCCCCCTGGTGTCTCTGGCCAGAAAACCATGCTTGCAACTTGACTGCCACCGGGGCGGAGCAACCAATACACACTAATAGAATCACGGAGAAGAAGCTAACAGGCTAAGCTAACTGCGGGCTAGCGCCACTTTAAACAGTATTTACAGCCAAGTTTGAGTGAAAATTTTTTCCCTTTGTATAACTGGATGTACAACACCCCTCTCTCCCATCACCTTTTCTGTCAGCGTAGTATTTACTCTCCAAGACATTTAATAAGTTAAAAAATCGTAACTTGCTAAGACACCTGCAGTTGCGCTTATGGCCTCTAGGGGCAAGAGTTACTTAGTACTGCTTTAACGCATTATATTTAAGATTACAAGAAAGTACAAGAAAGATTGCACCCAGCTTTCTTTAGTTTGGCCATTTTTTGTGATGTTTATAGTGTCACTTCCTTATTTGACACAAACAGAAAGTGACGTAGATGAAGGAAAACTATTTTAAACTGTTGCCGTGCCAACCTTGTTAAGTCAATGGGAAATTAGTCAAACTGCTCTGGAACTTTACCTTCATCTATGTCACTCCCTGTCAACAGCTTAAAAATTCAAATAAAAATAACTTTCCTGCCAAACATTTCTCCATTAAATTGCTGCTATCACTGAAATAAAATGATAATTATGCAACTGATGAACTTGCAACTGATGTAATCCGTCTAAATAAGTCATATTTTCAAAAGCCTTAAAACCTGTTATATGCACTTTAACTTTTTAGCATTCTTTGATTACACAAATGGGGTCACAGACACTGGCCAGTGAATTAGTGACATTTTTGTCTGCACCTAGTAAAATGAAATACCCAGGGCGGTCCAACCTAAAAAAAAAAAAAGATTAAAAACATTTCCAAATGAGATAAAATATGACTATGGCTCCAGAGTAAATCATCATGCTGCTGCCTCTCCTCTCTCCTATTCACACTACTACTCCCCCCAATTCCTATCCAATCTCCGCTCTGCCGCTCTGGACCACTTCAATGCCTGTCAGCAATATGTTGAACCAGACCTGCCGTGCATACAAACAAACAGTATACGGGGGAAACCTATTCCCAACCTGGAAGACATCATCTGCTGCAAATCATGGATAAGCCTGCAAAGCCTTGTCTCCAGAAAATGAATACTAAAATATTCACGGCAACACTGCACAGAGCTAATTTTCTCAAGCTGACAAAGTTACAGCTGAGGAATGGCCCAGCTGATGCCACCGCACTTGGGAATGCACCACGCACCTCCACTGACAAACAATGGGAGCTTCAGTTTTGACTAATGGCTTGGTGCAGCCAAACAAAGTGACTCCGAGCGCATTAACAAAGTAAGAGTGAGAGGTGAAGGGAGGGGACTGCAAATACAAGGCTTATGAGGCGAGGAGAGATGTGCCAAGTCTAATAGGTCCTGGAGGAATCAAATGTACCTAAACACAGGGAGGGCGATCGTTCAAAGTGATGGAGGCAGCCATTGTTGAGGGGTCAGCGCATTAACCTTGGACCTTTGTGATTCTGTATATAAGCAGAAATAATCTATGATGATATAATGCAGATAGGATTGGACAATAGTGGCACTGTGAGGTCACAAAATATGGTTTGAAAGCAATTCCTTCAAGCCCTGTTGCTTCAAAATTTGAGCGATGTTAACCCTTTGGTTCCCTACACTGTTAACCATTATTACTATTACTGCAGTACTTTAAGTCCTTTAGCAATCCATGTTTTGGGCCATTTGGGGAAATTAAAGGACAAGAAATCTTGGGTACAACAAAGGCATTTAAAAATAACTACTCGACTCTACTTTTTCTGGTTTGACTGGAAATATAATTTACTACTGTGACTACACATCTAACTAATGCTATTCATTTGACCATTTCTAAAATTGAGTTTACTTGAAGCGAGGTTTGTAGTTTCAGTATTCTATGTGTAACGGCATATGCAGAAATCCCCACATCGCTCCAATATTTAAGTAATCTTTGGGAGTCACGGTTGCAAAGTCTGGAATACAGTAACACATTTACACCCTTTTCTATACGTTCATATAGTCCCATGGATAAGCTCAGTTTGACAGCACACAAAGCTGCACTAACCATCAAAATACATTAAGTCAATGGAGTAAGAACACAATTACTGTGAATACATAAAAGTCTATTACCAGGTCCAGGCACTGATGAACAGTGTCAACCATGAAATTAAATGTGAATGCTGCAGTCAAGTCTGAAGTCACAGAGGGCTCGCTCTGCTTTGCTAAAACATATGACACATACTGTAGATTGAATGAATGAACAATCTGGTGTGTCGGTATAGGACCGCAGGTATAAGGGCGGTGCAGTGAAACTGTTTCAATCATGAGTTATCTAAATAATTCAGAAGGCACTGCATTCACTGGGAGGCACTCGTGGGCCCTAATGCCTGCCAGATTAAAAAGTGGGAGAGAAAAAACTTCAGCTGAAAACTGCAGCGAAAGGTCACGTCCTATGCGTTTTAGTTAATGTATAGAAGCACAGCTGACACGCAATTGGAAAGAATATGTTATACATCATGGTGAAGAAGGGGAGGCGGAGGCTATGGTTTGGTCTTTGGTGTTGGAAAGTTGAATTTACAACTCATAAAAAGTTAATATGTCTACTAAACATATTTTCCTATTTCCTATTGGCCTTTCCACTATAAATGATCTGCCTCACGGCTTGCCGTAAAATTGATTTGGCTTAAGTCTTAACACAGCTGTCCTAATAAAAACCTGTTCAATAAAACATTTGAATAAAAAGAATACCAACAACATATGAAATTGTGTGAAATCAATGGTAAAACAAGGCAAGGCAACTTTATTTATAAGGTGTACACAAGACAAACAATGGATCAATGACAAACGAGAGTAAAGGTAAACAATATGAGCTTGGCAATGGTTCACTGGAAAAGGTCACTATTGATTTTTATTATTGGCTTCCAGGTTGACAATGAAAAAATGTCTCAATTCACTTCTCTTCTTCTTCTCTTCTTCCTAAATACTGAGCACATTTAGCCAGGATGAACATTTACTGATTATGCTAGATATTATTTGAGTACAATTACTATTCTAAAGCAATGCCATTATGTCGAGCTGAAGCTGGCTAAATCCTACTCATAATATACAGCCCCGATCATCCATTGGCAGTGAAATAATAGGTATGTAAGCAAGACTAGTAGAATGAGTTGTTTTCACCCATTAGGGACACGACATTACAGCATAAGTTCCCAAATGTTGCTCCCATCCACACAATCCGATGCCAAACTCTACAGTAGGATTCCGATTCAACAAGGATTCCGATGTCCCTGGCAGCAGATAAAGTACAGTATTAGCTCTCGTATAGTGGATTTACACCAGTGGGCAGGTGGTGAGGACCATTGTCCTGCTCTTTAATTGTGTTAAATGCCCAGTGAAGAGAGCTCATCCAAGTGTGTCACTCTACAGCCTGGCCCCGTTGGCCCTGTCTGATCTGTGTTTTAAAGCCATCCACCTTAATCTCTCATAGCCTCCTCACACTTAATACTACTCCTCCTACTACAACTAAAGCTATAATACCAAGACAATGAGGCCAGAGAAATGCCTCCACTCTAAGCTTTGATCTGATTGGTCGCTCTGTTCTTGGCGTGTGCCACTCAGCTTGACCTCACGTCTGTCGGATGAGCTCCTTATCTTCTTTTTAATTGCTGGACTGGTCATGTTTATATATCCCATCTGTGAGAAGGATCAAGGATTACTTTAATGCTACTCTAATGCTTGTAGCATCGTAAACAGAAGATGGCAGAGACGGTAGATGATAGACACTATGGTTTTCACAATCACAGATACTCTTAATACTTTCACTCCACAAGTCCATGGTCAGGTTCAGATTTGTTCTAATAGATGATTTTTATGTTCATTTCAATGACTAATAATGCCATCTAGGAATGTTTTTTTATTGTAGTGGCCCAAGGAGTGAACTTGATAATCAAGACCAGCACGTTTTCGAAGTTTGAAGCAAAATGTGACTTTAGGAATGAACGTTTAACTTCATTGTGACCACGTATGTACAGTATGTTATAGTTTGGTGGTCATTACAAGTTTCCAGTTAGGTTCCAGGGGGACCAGGGCCCACAACCGATACAGACACTCCAATGATGACATGAGAACGGGGAGAGCTTCTTCGTTTACAGTAGACATAAAAGTGAACCCAAATCTAAAAGCTTCTGGACTGGAGCTGACAGCCTAAGGCCTGAGTAATGCCTCATCTGAAAGCTAAGACCTACAAAACTGATCTCAAGGGATCTTTTTCCTTGTGTTGTTGCTGTGCTTTGCCACTTCTCTGAACGTAGCTTACACAAACACATCTCCTATTAGGTCTTTAATATCTTTTAAAGAGTTACATGCAATTAATGGATATTGAACTACAATCATGGTAATTTGGATTTTTTGACACGTCTGATGTTTTTGAAGATAAAAAGGCTTTACTGCATATTCATATTATTTTTTGGCAGACTTGTTTATTTAGCAATCAAAACCATCTGACCACCAAATAATTAATACTATATTATAAGGTGTGCAAATATGTTTCATTTGTATGCAACAAGATATGTGAAGCAATTGCCATGAATTCAGATAGCCCAGATGGGTGGCCGCACATCTGGAACTTGAAAATACCAATTTTTAACAAGCTTTGAGAAAAGGATGAATCTTTTAGTGCAGAACTGCTTCAACTTCGTATTTTCTCACTTTAGTTGCAAAAAAAACAACACAAAAAATAAAACGCTAGTGTCAAAACCGCAGACTTTCCCAATCTCTTTGTAAGGATGCCGGCTCGGATTTAGGCGGCCAAGTTATTATTAAATGTGTTTGAAGGGTGAAATTCAAAGCTGATGGCAACATGTCTCTGAAGGGCAATGATGAAAAATGCTGCGACAAAAGTGTGCACTCTCAAAGCTGAAATGGAGTTCAGAAAGTTAACAGCACATGTGACAGTTGGGAAGGACAGTGGTGAAATGGATTAACGCTTAGGAAGTGGGACTGGGAGGAGATATGACCTTTTCAGCTCAGTGTGGCCAAGATTTGGAGTACACCTTCACGTCAAAGCGAAAAGGGCTGCTGTCTCTAATTTGCCATTTGTCCACCGTAAAGTGACACAAGTACCCAGGCACAGTTAGAAGAAGATGACATTCACCGGCAAAACTGCAACTATGCCATGCATGTCTGGAAAAGGTCAGAAAAGAAACTCCACAAATGGTGTTGATTGTCTTCCAATCAAGTTAAAAGTTTTTGTACACATTAGTTGTTATACGTTTTTCATTTAGGTGCCCAGGTGGGTTGTGCGTTTCCCAATGGCCGCTAGCTGCTCTGCTTTATGACCGCAACACTGGAGGCCGCCATTGCTGTAGTACCTCCATATCATCGCTAGGCCCCCATTGAAAAGCATTGGACTTTAGACACGTTAAAAACAACTTTAACGCCTGGTTTCAATTTTTTTAACACTTTCTATGGCTACATAATCCTCCTGACATAACGCTGGGTTACTCACAAAAATAGAAACCAGGCTGGTTTTCGAAAGATTTTTTTTTTAATCTCCTACTTAACGGAGGTCGGACTGTTAGCATTGGAGCTGCGCGAGCTACACGTCACGCAAGGGCCGAGTCTACAGTGAAAATCCCGCCCTTATGCCCTTATTAGGAACATGCTTCGTCAGAGCTGGGGAGGAGGAGTCTGTAAATCCGCCATGAATTCCCCTCGAACCTGGTCATTATGGTAAACGGGGAGGAGTGAGGAGGAGTTGTCTATTCTTTTTAACAGTCTATGGTGTTTCCTTGTTGACACTTCTTCTACGTCTGCGCCATCTGACTCCTAACACACTGCCCCCCAGTGGATTCCAAGAGTAAGGACAACAATAAAATGGGTTTCATATAATCATTAAAGCCTATTATGACAAAAACATACAGTATATAGAAATATTCAACATGGGGGAGACATATAAACACTTTAATAGGCTAGTTCAATATTGTTAGTACGTAAGAGCAACACAGGGAGCAGTAATGGGTGTAATGATTAAAACCAGAAGAAAAGAAAAAAAAAGAAAAAGTTGCATTTGGCTTGCTGTAAAGCACTAGAAACAGCTGTACGATACTCATTAAAACACCACTGTCTGAAATTACATGTGCGCTGTGATTTTTATTTTTTTTTCCGTTAAGTATTTTACTTTAGCTGCATCACTTTTTCTCAAGCAGCCAGCCTGAACACTGCTTGTCCAACTGTTCTCGCCTTCCGGCTGAAAATAATTGAGCTGTTTCTCTGCAGGGCAACTGCTGAGGAACTTTCCCAACAGCGAGAGAAGGCTAGCCGGATCAACGATGTGGTGTGAGCGTGAGGAATGGAAATATTGTGCACTCTAAACGGCTGACTGACACATGAGACATACGTGGCTAAAGAACATGAACAAAATGTACGCTGACTGATAAAATCAAGCGCATGGTTCGGGCATCACTACAGCCGCTCTCAAGGATGCTGAGGCAGTGTGTATGGGCAAGTTGGACGTCTTTGACCTTTTTCACACTCGTGCCACTCCGGGAGGTTGATGTGGGAATTTACCGCGTCGTGAAGAATGACAGCTTTTGTCAAATCGTCGCCAGTGCTCGTGACAGAGGAGACTGCCCCAGTGGATTATTCGCTGCAAGGTGGGTGAGTGAGAGACGGACAGAGTGTATGCAGTTAACGCCTGAGAAAGCCTTTAGTGACAAGATTGACGAAAATGCTTTGTAAAGTGGCAGTAACAGATGGAAAAGGTGTCATTTTATTTTGAGCTCAGGCGTCATTTGTATCAGCATCATGTCGACTCAACAGAGCATGCTTTTGATCCATGAGACCTGGTAAACGGTGCATTTTCAGTGTAAAGATTCTGAAAGATAGAGCTAAAAAACGAATAGTTCAACAATATTTTGGAGTCTGACCCATAGCGGGTGGACTATCAAAACCTTTGTAAACCTCTTACCCCTCCACCTGAACCGTGCACAGTTTCTCCAGTTTGGCATTGCCCAACAAAATTCGTGCTGGAAAAGCAACAAAAACGCGACAAAATAACCAACCAAAACATGACAAAAAACGTGACAAAGACGCAATAAAAAGCAACAAAAAAGCAACAAAAATGCAACAAAACATGATAAAAACGCTTAAAAAATTATGACTTTTGTAGGTCTTAGCTTTCAAATGAGGCCTTACACTGTTGCTCTCTCCAGTCAAGAATCTTTTAGATTTGTGTAATGCTGAAATGGAGAAAATGCTCTTGGTTCAGGTCGGAGGTAAGAAGTTAAATAGTGCATGATGTCTTAAACAAGCGCGACAATTGATGAATCAATTCGCTTAATGTATCCGGAAGTCTGTGATGTGACCCCAGTGTGACCAGAGTCCATGGGACTAAGGATGGAAATTAGCCATGCATGTGTTTACCATGTATGTTCATTAACGTGCACGTCTTGATAAAACAAACAAATAAAAAACGATACCTTTACCTAATTTTCATTTAAAGAAGAATGACATTTAAGCTGGTTAACAACAATATACTTACAGTAGCCTATAATGGTTGCTTGTCAGCTTTAAAGTGAAACTTTAAAGATATGCCAAATTAATCTTACATTTTAGAATAATCAAACAAAGCAAAGCAAAGCGGTTTCTTTAGAAGGCACTGGCAGAGTTTTAGCTACTCAATCTTTAAAAGCCATTACCGTTTTATATGTGCTATTTAGCTAATGTCAAGTTATCAGCCACTAATGGAACCGAACATGTCCTATGAGGTAAAGTAAATGCATCACGTCTTACAATGGCATTCCATAGGCACGTATTGCAAACTAACCTTTAGCTAAGTAATTACAAAGTGCTTCTATTAGCGCACAACTGAGCATAAAATTAGGAGAAATGCCACCTTAAAAGGTGAGGGATGCTTTGTCTCACCAGCATCGCCTCTGCCCTTTATTACAACATCATCTTTCTCCTTTACACAGAACACATATTTTCTATCTCCTTTCAACGCTGCACTTTAGCTGCCATTGATTTTGCAATCAAATAAAGACAGCTGATATTCAATCCAGGAAAAGGAATATTTCTCATCTTGTGCCTTATGTCCATATAAGCCATAGATTCACGTAGCAACTGAAGGGCTAAATGGACTGCCAGTGACATGGACAAGGACATGACACTGTGAATATAGTATTTTAGAATAGAAATATATGTTATATTTTCTGCACCGTATAAACACTCCGCACTCGGTGGTTGAATGGCTAGACAAGAACAAAGTATAGACAGGATTTACATATAAATTAATATCAAAAGATTTCACACTTTTCACACATTTCTACACTTTAGTTGATTTGTTTTAGTCCTCACTTTAAACTTGGAAAATGTAGACAAATCTCTGGGGATCAAACACAGTTTTCCTCATTTGTTTTGCTTGATCTTTTTCAGCTTCGAAGTCAGCTTCAATGGGATTTTAATATTGTTCAAAATTGGCTCTATAATAACAAATTAACACTAAATATGAAAAAATCTTGCTCTATGCTCTTTGGTACATACCATAAATTACGGTCTACTTCCCTTTCAGATTTTAGTATTCAATTTAAAAACGGTTCTAGCGTCCCTAATGTAGAAGCTGTAAAATATCTAGGACTGTGGCTTGACCCAGAATTAAACTTTAAACCTCACATTGATTATATTATAAGACGAACCTATTCCACTATGAACCCTATTTTTCAATCTGTCAATTGCTTTACCCAAGCAGTCAGAAAAAGAATAATTGTGCAGCTAATTTTACCTATGATTGATTATGCAGATATAAATTACCAAAATACATTTGAGCAATACTTAAAACCTTTAAACACGCTGTTCAACTCTCTTTGTAGATTTATACTTAAATGTCCATATCGAACACATCATTGTCAATTATTTGGAAAACTTAATTGGTTGAAACCATGCAATAGACGTCAATACCATTGGGTTTTACTTATATTTAAATGCATTTATTTTGATTTCCCCCAATATTTAAAACAACGGCTAACTCCTGCGACATCTTCATACTCTTTGAGAAGAACTCAATGCATTTCATTTGCTGTGCCCTAAATCTACAAAGAGGTTGGACGAATAGCCTTTTGCTATAAGGGTCATCTATCAGAGTGGAATAGGCTACTTGTCTCAGTAAGATCCTTAACATCTTTTTCTAGGTTTAGAGCATCTTTATTTGTTTATCTTAAGACTCCTTGTCTCTGTTTCAAATAGGGTCCTTATTTTTTTATTTATTTGTTATTTATTATTTTTATGAGTCTTGTAATTGTTATTTTTATTCTTATTGTGTAATATGTATATACTTTATGCAAATCCCTAGCAAATGATCCTTTTTGTAAGGACTATTTGCTGTATTTAGTGGTGCTCACCTGGCGAGAATATCTGTATTGTATTGTATATCTGTCTGTTAATGTTGGTACACCAGATGAGAACTACTGCTTTAAATGTTATTATCTGGAATTCAGAGAGGAGGGTGGTTGATGGAGCATTTCTGTTTGTCTTGTCTTCTATGTGTCATGTTAGTTTGTACTGTGTTGAGTAATTGTCTTGTTGTTGTTTCTCTTATGTTTGTTTTGTTTGTTTTTGCTGTCTGTAAACTGTGCACGCTGCTGTTTGTGCCATTTCTGTGTTTTGCCTAATTGTTTTGTGGACCCCCTCGAAAATGAGATGCTGCATCTCAAGGGGCTTCTGCACCGTAAAAACACTCCGCACTCGGTGGTTGAACGGCTAGACAAGAACAAAGTATAGACAGGATTTACACATAATTTACATATAATTAAAATGTTAGCTAGACTTGAAAATGTTCTAGATAGAAGTTAATATCAAAATATTTCACACTTTTCACACATTTCTACACTTCAGTTGATTTGTTTTAGTCCTCACTTCAAACTTGGAAAATGTAGACAAATCTCTGGGGATCAAACACAGTTTTCCTCATTTGTTTTGCTTGTCAGCCTCATCTAATTTTCCTCGGACTTGAGATTGAAAATGACCAGTTCTCCTAAGCCTTCCACAATTCCATAACCTATAATCTCAAAAGTGAAAAACGTTTTTGTATGTTGAAGCGGCTCCATTTTTTTTTTTTTTTTACCCTGCAGCTTGAATCAGTTCTATCACACCGCATGAA
The DNA here is from genome assembly GCA_007210695.1 of Neogobius melanostomus. NCBI lineage: Eukaryota > Metazoa > Chordata > Actinopteri > Gobiiformes > Gobiidae > Neogobius > Neogobius melanostomus. The sequence continues at coordinate 2,482,581 of VHKM01000106.1, read as the reverse complement.
CCTTTATGATAATTCTGGACGGTGCCAAGAGAAGTATGTGGACTATAAAACCGAACAAGATGGTTACATGAGAAATGATGACAATTAACTTAGAACTCCCACTTAGGCTAACTTCCATAATATTGCTAGATCACCTTTTTTTTTTTTGACATCAAGAAGCTTCTGTAAAAGACTAATGCCCTAGCCACTAGCCCCATTGATCACTACAAGCTTGTACCGAGCATTTAACACTCTTTGACACACACTAAGCTGAAGGCAAACATAGAGCTTTCTAGTAAATTGTGTCTGAGCGATACCTGGGGGCTTCCATGCCATTCTCCCCTGACTTCAGCACCGGAGCATGAGCAGTAAATTATTCACACCGTCTGCGAAGGTGGCTTTCAGGCCTAGAATAAACACTAAGAAATTCAAAGGCGAGTACAGATGCTGAGAAGTGAGACTTAAGAGCTTCATCGGAAGTGGTTTAAGTTTCATTCACCCATGAGAGCTTTCCTGGAGTTCCAGCTCAACCCACTGATCGCGAACTGATTGTCTTTCTATGAATAACAGCAATAATCGGTCATTTTATTCTTTCAGTACATGCTTTCCTGGAATCGCAGGAAAAGCAACAATGATATATATATAAAATTGTTGTTACTTACTATTAGGTGAACAAATAATATTATTAAAAGAAAAGCCCCATATTTTGGAGCGCAACAAAATTCTATATTTTCCAGTCAAGCGTTTTTTGTTGTTGTGTTTTTGTCATTTTGTCATTTTGACTACCACGGCAGCTCATGTCTTTTCAGTTTGATGGTTTTCCAAAAAGAATAGGTTGCCATCATTCATCACAGGCTTACTGGGGCAGCAAAGGTGATCCAATTCGCTGCTAGTTCTGGTCGGTCGCCTGGACGTGTACTTAGCAAAAGGGAGGTTACCTCAGCTCGTCTGGGGGTGGCGTCTCGAGTGGTGTATGTTCCTTCTCTCCCTCTGTCTGCCTGCTCCCACAAGAAGAGCTATTCTGTGCAAAGTGACTTGAAATCAATCGTGCCAGGAAGGATTAAAGACTGGCTGGTGTTTCAGTGGCTGTCTGGGGCTATCCCTGCTGTCTATGCTGACGCATCGGCACTATCTCACACCTGACAGGAGCCTCTGCCCTGGGAGGCACAAGGTAGGTGAGGAAAAACAGGGCGATTGTGGGGGTAAAACCTATTAGCCACCCCTGACTAATTCTGCGGCAAGATCTGCACCGTCCAAACAAGAATCTTCAATCAGGATGAGCGCCCCAAGGCACTTCAATTATGCAACAAGAACAAGATGGACTGAACCAAGAAGGAGGAAATCCATTGTGATTGTGGCTTGAAAGGAAGATGTCTATGCCCATAGCCTAATGTTCTAGATGGGGATTCCAAGACCCGCTACAGTATGTCGGAACTAATCATAGACTGCTGACCTTTTTAAAACATATTTCTGCCTTTTTATCACTAAAAAAGAAGAAACAGTCTCCTTTAGTTTTTCCCTACACTGAGACAAAGTCCTAATATTATGGCTGGGACCTTCTTACTTTGAGATGAGAGTGCGACCCACTATGCCATACACTCACACACTTCTACACCCTAAAGTCAAAGCCTTTTGTTTTACTTTGGAAGAAATGTTATCATGATTTAAATGCACTCAAGGTGATTGGTCAAAAAATAAAGGTCACTGAATCTTTTTTACCAGACAATGTGCACGGAATGGACAAGTGTAACGTCAGTGATGTGGAGCATCCCTTGTTTTACAGAATGCTCGAGCAACAAAGAAGGTGTGTAAGGGTCTGTCTGAGCCTAATGAAGTCAGCCGACTAAACAAGCGCTAGTGGAGCATTTTGCACATGAAACGGTTTTATAAATAACTTATTGTGATTGGTATTTATTTTTGGAACTGCCATGTTGTTTTCACAAATTACATTACAATTCTTGAAGAAATGTTGATTGAAACTGATGTGAGAGATTGAGTTTTAGAATTATAAATAGAGATAACATATGAATGACTATAAGATGCTCTGCTGTCCCCGATTGTGATTATCAGTAGAATTGGACTCAACCTTAAATGAAGCCCTGGAGTGCATAGTTTAAAGGAGCTACAGTATATCATGAAAAATCGACTTTTTGGAGCTTTTAACCATGTTGTTATGCTATTTCCTTATCAAAAACACCCCCAGAGCGGTTTTTGGCTTCATTCACGCAGTTCTAAGTAATCCTCCTGAATCCTGCTCTCTGAGCAGCTGCTCCGCCCTCTCCTGGTAAACGACTGAGCTGTTCAGTTGTGTCGTCACAAAGGAACGGAAGTGCTCTACGTCTGTAATGTATTGCCTTAAGGCCTGGTTTTAATTTATAAAACAGCTTTTTCATTTTTGTTGTTGTAAGAGAGAAATAAAGAAAAAAAAAAAGAAAAAAAAAAAGAACTCACCGATGCATCTGTGCTAAACAAACGCACCCCCTCGGCCGGAGGATCCATGGATCCAAGCAGAAGTGTTGTTTTAGAAGAATGAGCTCTTTCTAACCTACTCTGGACACCGCGTGTTCTTTTTTCTTACCGAACGATAATGTCACGGATGCGCATTTGGCTACGAGAGGAACAGGACTATTCGACCTTCCTAAAGAAGAGTGCACTCGCCAGAAGTTGGAATTTCTTTCTGGGATTCAGCTAGCTACTATATCAACCAACCTGATGAATGCTTGGTGAACCTTGGCCAGAATCAAAGTGGATTAACTTTTATAACCAACGCGATCCCATGGGGAGGCCAGACTGAGCGGTGAGTTAATCAAAACGCATGTTAGCGTGTGTGTTAGCCATTTATGAAACTGTGTTGCACATGTCAACTCCTTACTGTATAACTGCATTATGTGAAGTAACTTCACTTTTTGCAGCGATATTTATATTTATAATACTGTAAATGTGGAATGAGCGGAGAGAGGGGCGGAGTTAACTGAATCGAAGCGTCTTGTCTTCCGGGTAGGGAAAATACCCCCCAAAAATACTTATATTTCTCTCAAAAATGAGTACTCCATAGTGATAGAGGTACAATATATCATATAAATGCCTATACTTTACTTTTGAATGGCTAAAATAGCATGATACAGATCCTTTAATAAAGCCACCGACGGCCATATAAATGCCATAGTGGTTCCAATGAGCTCAATGAATACATAAACGCTGCTGATGAAGTTGGGAGCACTTCCAAACCCAAATCTGTAATTATACACGAATATTATAGCTTGCTGACAACATCAAAGCTGGAAGCGACAATACCTTATGAGGCAATTGTGTACCGTAAATTTCCAAATAAATACCCTTTTACGACAGCCTATTTTCCTCCACATTAAGTGCCGGGTCTATAGAGGCACACAAATGTTTGGCCTGTATAAATATCTCAGTCCATTTTGCAAGAGCAGCCATGCCGAACATCCTCACGGGCAGCAGACGGTTGGCCAGCCTCCCATAGCATTTCACTACAGCGGAAAGGGCCTAATAAGATTGCAAGCTCAGCAGAGGTGCAGCAGGGCCGGACACTGTTGGATTATAGGAAGGTGGGACATTGTTCCTTGCAGAGACACCTTAGGTGTGAGAGAAAAGAGAGCGCCATAGGCTTTAGTGTGCAGTAAGTTAAAAAAAAAAAACGTGTACTCAGCGCTTATCTTAGATCCCTTCCAACCATCCCTTGTCTCGCTATAAGCTGCAATTCAAAGCCACAGTGTAGAGCAAAGTGGCCAAATGGACACTGTACAACCTTGACTACAAGTATGTCCTTTCTTTAAAGTGGGTACTCTTCCAGTTGATGTGCTTCTTTTTGATCACTGAAGAAGTTTGGCACGCAAAGCCACTGGCCATAGAATAGATTATACAGATAGATTTTTAAAAAATCTCTTTTCATCATCATTGGAAAACTGAGTGAATAGAAGCAATCATGCTTTTCAATTAATGTCAAATGTCACATTATTGATAGCTTCATGGTTTTGTATACATCAACTGCCACTAGGAGTACAGTTTATAATGACTTGTGAAGCAGCAGCAGTGCTGGAGAATAAGATGGATTATATTCGTCTGCTACGCTGTTCCCTGAAGAAAGTGAAAGACTGTTTTTTATTCACTGAGTCAGGAGAGAAGGAGGAGGACAAAGATGAAGAAGAGAAGGAGCGAGAGGAGGTGGCACAGCGGGAGCAGAGGGAGCTGCGCAGGAAGAAAAGGAAGGAGGAGGAGGAAGAGCTGACCAGTGCGAGACACCACGCTCTGAAACAGGACATGGTGCACCAATTCAGCCAGCCAGGTTTCCTCTGGGTACTGCCGTTTCCTCTACCTCCAAAAACATGCTGGTCAGGTTGGCCCACAATGATGGCCCGCAGAGTCGCAGCGGCTCAGGACTAGCCATAAGATCTGAACGCAATGTTGTACAATAACAAATAAAGCACTTACTTACTTAGTTTATTCACTGAAACACCAGCTGCATTCGGGATGTTGTTTGATGGAAGTGAGTTGAATATGTGATATAAAAATAACAAATACTTTATGTTATATTTAACTGCAAGAAGTGATGTAGTAAAACAAAGTTAAAATATACAGTATATAGAGAGAGTTGTCACAAAATATTTTTATAGTGCAACATTATTTTTTGTTAGCATTGCTCTGGTTACTGGAGCACACAAGAGGAAGAAGAGAGCCCTCTGCTGGGATGTTACATAACTGTATTTTATAAAATCTTAGAACAGGGGTATTTTCAAGACACAATTATTTTAGGTTCTACTACAAAAATATTAAGGCGAAGGTGTCTAAAGTATGATAGTGGCCATTTAGGCATTGCACTTAAGCATGTTTTCACACACCTATTTCCCTAAAGGACAACATAATGACAGAAAAATCAAACAGAGCTTGTTACTCTAATTTCTGTGTGGCAAATGCAGCTGCTCATGCACTTGCATCCCATTTGCATTCTTATGTCAGAAAACCACAAACACAACAGTCACCGCAGATAACATTAACAGCAGCAGCAGAATTCACTCTACCTAATAGCCAAAGGGACTGAGCCTCAAATTGACCTTGGCTGCTTCAGTTTCGGATTGCCAGAGTGCAAATCACGTCATTACGAATGTGTTTCAAGAGGTGGCTCACAGTGCAGCAAATAAAAGAAACAGCCCAAGGAGATATCTCAGCATTTGGGCTTCAGGAGGATACTGTTATGGTTCTATCTTTAAGGTCAGTCTGAATAACCTTTTGCAAATAACAGACAAAGCCAGGCTGGCCTGCTGAGTTCACGTAGAGAGATCGGGGAGAAAGGGGTCATTCAATCTGTACACCAGCGAGCGAGGATGCAGACCACACAATATGAGGGGAGTTATTATCTCATTTTGCCTGGTTAGAGAGCACAGAGAGACTAGCTTTGCTGCAGGGATTGGGCTACTTCATGTCAGGACCACCTTGAACTGACCCGCTGCTAATGTGAGAAACGGACAACGAAGGGAATTTTGATTGCTGTATACTTCGTTGTGCTGTTGGCACAAGATACAGTGCCTTGGGAAAGTACTAATACACCTTGAACTTTTGCACATTTTGTCATGTTTACAAACCTAAACGTAAACATTTTATTTTGAATTTTTTTACTGAAAGTTCACACACAAGTAACAGACAACTGTGAAGTGAAAGCAAAATGATACATGATTCTGTTATTTTTCAAAAAATAGAAAACCGAAAAGTCGGGCGTGCACAAGTATTCATACAGCATGAATCAATACTTTGTGGAACCCCCTTTTGCTGCAATAACAGCAGCAAGTCTTCTGGGGTATGACTCTACAAGGTTTGCACATCAAGAGACTGACATTTTAGCCCATTCTTTTTTACAAAACAACTCAAGCTCTGTCAAATTAGAAGGAGAGCGTTTGTGAACAGCAGTTTTCAGGTCTTTCCACAGATTTTCAATAGGATTTAGGTCAGGACTTTGACTGAGCCATTCTAACACATTAATATGTTTGTTTTTAAACCATTCCATTGTAGATTTAGCTTTGTGTTTAGGGTCATTGTCCTGCTGGAAGGTGAATCTCCGTCCCAGCCTCAATTCTCTTGCTGACTCCAGCAGGTTTTCCTCCAAAATGTCTCTGTATTTGGCTCCATCCATCTTCCCAACTATTCTTACAATCTTCCCAGTCCCCGCTGAGGAAAAACAGCCCCATAGCCTGATGCTCCCCCCACCATATTTGACACTGGGGATGGTGCACTCAGGACGATGAGCAGTGTTAGGTTTGTGCCATAAATAACGTTTTGCATTTGGGCCAAAATTAAAATTTTTGTCTCATCTGACCAAAGCACCTTCTTCCACATGGTAGCTGTGTCCTCCATATGACTTCTAGCAAACTTCAAACGGGATTTCTTATGGCCTCCTTTCAATAATGGCTTTCTTCTTGCCACTCGTCCATGAAGGCCAGATTTGTGTAGAGTACGACTCTAGTTGTCCCATGTACAGATTCCCCCAGCTCAGCGGCAGTACGTCGCAGCTCCTCCAGAGTTATCTTAGGGCACTTGGTTGCATTTCTGACCAGTGCTCTCCTTGTTCGGTCTGTTAGTTTAGGTGGACGGCCGTGTCTTGGTAAGTTCGCAGTGGTGCTATACTCTTTCCATTTCCGAATGATGGATTGAACAGTGCTCCGTGAGATGTTCAAATCTTGGGAAATCTTTGTATAACTTAATGCTGCTTTAAAGGATCTGTATCATGCTATTTTAGCCATTCCAAAGTAAAGTATAGGCATTTATATGATATATTGTACCTCTATCACTATGGAGTACTCATTTTTGAGAGAAATATAAATATTTTTGGGGGGTATTTTCCCTACCCGGAAGACAAGACGCTTCGATTCAGTTAACTCCGCCCCTCTCTCCGCTCATTCCACATTTACAGTATTATAAAAATAAATATCGCTGCAAAAAGTGAAGTTACTTCACATAATGCAGTTATAAGGAGTTGACATGTGCAACGCAGTTTCATAAATGGCTAACACACACGCTAACATGCGTTTTGATTAACTCACCGCTCAGTCTGGCCTCCCCATGAGATCGCGTTGGTTATAAAAGTTAATCCACTTTGATTCTGGCCAAGGTTCACCAAGCATCCATCAGGTTGGTTGATATAGTAGCTAGCTTAATCCCGGAAAGAAATTCCAACTTCTGGCGAGTGCACTCTTCTTTAGGAAGGTCGAATAGTCCTGTTCCTCTCGTAGCCAAACGCGCATCCGTGACATTATCGTTCGGTAAGAAAAAAGAACAGGCAGTGTCCAGAGTAGGTTAGAAAGAGCTCAGTCTTCAAACAACATTTCTGCTCGGATCCATGGATCCTCCGGCCGTGGGTGCGTTTGTTTAGCCTCGTGGGACAGCACAGACGCGTCGGAGAGTTCTTTTTTTCCCCTCTTTTTTTTCTTTTTTTTTTTTCTTTATTTTTCTCTTACAACAAAAAAAAATGAAAAAGCTGTTTTATAAATTAAAACGAGGCCGTAAGGCATTACATTACAGACGTAAAGCACTTCCGTTCTTTTGTGACGACACAACTGAACAGCTCAGTCGTTTACCAGGAGAGGGCGGAGCAGCTGCTCAGAGAGCAGGATTCAGGAGGATTACTTAGAACTGCGTGAATGAAGCCAAAAAACGCTCTGGGGGTGTTTTTGATAAGGAAATAGCATAACAACATGACTAAAAACTCCAAAAAGTCGATTTTGCATGATATAGGACCTTTAAACGTCTCCACAACTTTATCCCTGACCACTCCGACCATAGCTCTGAGGCCCTCACAGAAAAGCTGGAATTATACTGAGTGTAAATTCTCTATCCTCTATTTAATAGTTAGGGCAAGGTGTGAACATTCTGCAGTCATTAAGAATGTTATAAAGGCAATTTAATGCACTCAGAAAAATGCTGTATGAATACTTATGCATTCACTTTTCTATTTTTTTAAAATAACAGAATCATGTATCATTATGTTTTCACTTCACAGTTGTCTGTTACTTGTGTGTGAACTTTCAGTAAAAAATTCAAAATAAAATCTTTATGTTTATGGTTGTAAACATGACAACATGTGCAAAAGTTCAAGGTGTATTAGTACTTTCGAGAGGCACTGTATAATTGTTTGTTGTTTAGAAAGCAGTGTCAGTGTTGAAGAATTATAAAACAGGTATGAGAGCCTTGGCTTGTTTACTCTCCAGTTGATAGATATTACTACAAAGCTGCAACAAGCAATAAAATCAACAAAAACACATTTTCTAACAACATAATATGCATACACTTAATCTTATGTTTAAGATTAAATAATAAAATGTTAGCTAAAAAAGTATTAGTTAAATAATTGCCATCTACAGCTAAAATAACATGCTAATTTTACATTGTGTGTACGCTGAGGTCAGAATCCAGTGTAGGCAAGAGGTGGAACTATTCCTTTGTGTCTGATGATCTGCTTACTAAGGTTCAAAAATACTGTAACAAACAAATATGAGTAAAAATATGCATAGATCTAAGCATATGTTTATTCCTGAAGTCACGCTACTGTGAATGGAAACCATCCTGTTATGCAATCTGAGGTATTATGCATCCCTGGAGGTGCACAGGAATATGCAAAATATGCATATCCGCTTAGGCAAGAAGACTGAGCGGAAGGCAAGTGCGGCGCACGGAAGAGATTGATATTGAAAGACGTATAATCAATAGTCACTTTGCGTGCCATGCTACGGGCTAAATGACTCCTCTGCTGCTCTTATGACAGCCTTTTATATACTACCCCTTGCTCTTCAAACTGCAGATGGTAAATTATTCACAGCACTTTTAAGACACAGCTTAGGAAGGACAGTGTGGGTGGAAAAGTTTGCTAATGTTATTGCACCCTTTCAAGCAAGCCTATATGGTGAACAGAGCATCAGATTGTTTCCTGTCTTTCCACATCATCTTCATGCACGATGGACTGGCCATCATAGTGCACATCAAACTGGTTTGATTACATGGAGATTTGCATATTTCACAAACAAAACCAGACCTGATGATGTAGTTTTAATACATTTTTAAAGCCAAACTGCCACGATTAATTCTTTTCAGACTCTACGAGATCTCATTACGAGAATACAACACATAGAGCCAAACTAGTTTTCATTCTGTACTGTTATGCTGATTAGTTAAAGGGCTAGTCCCTGTCCAAAAGCATTGCGCTTCTAGGGATTCCCTTTTACAAAACGGACCTCAATATCAACAAAACTGAATGATATAGATTGTCACGTTTTGTAAATAAAAAATATATATAGTCAAAACAGTTCACAAATGATAGCAGACAACTCTTACAAGTAGTGTGTTGAATGGCATTGTCAATTGTAGCTTTATAAAACTGAATCACAATAAAATGACCACAATTCTATTCTAATAACAGATCAATTGAGAAACTCTGGTCTATGCAACTTCCATCACCCTAACACTATGTGTGTGCATACCAGATATTTGTGTATCTGAAATTGTTATATTTGAAAAAGTTTGGTCTCAGCTTACAGTTAAAAATAGAAGGGGTCTGACCTTGCAGCGCGAATGTATGCCACACATTCATTGTGGAGCTAATAAACTCTTGAGCGTGGAGGAAGACACAGTGGAAACAGCATGTTACATTAGCCAATGGCAAGACCCGATCTGTATTCATGGAGGCTCTGAGTGACTGCGGGCTCTGCTCGAATGTTGATGATGCTTTGCCTGCATCTGCTGCACATCCAGGGGGCTATAGAGGAGGGAGAGGGAGGTGGGGGTTCAATTTCACCTTTTGGCAGCACCTGAGTCTTGTCTAAAGGCCAAAAAGCTCTGCTCATCCATCATTAGAGAAAGTCAGACTTAACCTAGACAAGGCGTCCTGGGGGGAGAAAGTGAAAGTCTTAACCGCAAATATCGGATGTTTTAAGTTTAATCACCAACTTTGAGCGCTCCTGCCAGGGGGTGCAAAAAATCTAACATTTAATGGGCTCGAAATGGCTTTGTGTTGCCATATGGTTAAGCCTCAAAACGGTTTCACTTTATTTCTGCAATACTATTTCTCAGTGCCCCTAAGATGGTCTACCCAGAAAAAGTAGATTGTATGTGATAAGTAGACTTTCTTGTTCCTGTTTCTACATTTGTCCTCTACATTTGACCCATCCTTCAGTGAGTTATCTTGGTCATCATCATTCATCTTCTTAAGTGGCAATGAGGCAGAAATTACCCTACACTGTTATTCGCAAGTTAATCAAAGACACAGAGAAAATCTAAATTAAGGCACATGCCCCTCAATAAAAAGGCCCAATATGTACCCCAGGATCAGTGCGCACGCTGGGTTTGAAAATTCGGACTTTTAATGACTTTGCATTGCCATATGGTTATGCACTGACACTTTCCCCGCGGTTGTGACAAATATGCCTATCGCCTTTTATTCTCTTACTTTTTCTCGCCCTCTTTTTGTATTCAAAAACGGCTCGAGTACGGCATTGCAGTCTGAGAATTAGGAGGTGTTGTGTGTATCTCCGGCTCTTCCAGGATATTAAACTTTTCACTGAGCGCTCCCAGAAGGAATGACCTTCGCTCAGCACTTGACTGCAGAATGAAAAAATAAGAACAAAAATTGTCAGCTCGCACACCACACATGCTGCTGCACGTTGCCAAGTTGGGAACACCAGCACCGCTGCTCAAATGTCTGCTGTTTTTCCCCGCTAAAGGTCACATTTTAGAGACTTTGATGGCACTAAAAAACTACCTCCAGACTCTGCACTCTCCTTTCCAATCTCCTTGGCTTTCAACGGCTCATTGGAGGGGCTTTCACAGTTGACATACTAATTAGTGCGCAGGAGGAAATGGACTGTGTAACTACCCTTTTCGTGGTCAGCCAACCTCAGAGTCCCCTTCTCTCCACGTCTCAGTGAACGAGTAAAGAATGACCTATCGTGGGATATTAGCCGAGGCATCAATTGTTGTGCTAATGTTGTGATATAGACCTTTTATAATTTGCTGGTTTATCAACAAGTGGCTCTGAGTGGTAGAGCAGCCGTCTCATATTGATTCAAGCGCCGCTCTGGCCAAGGTGGAAGAAATGTCTGGCCCAAGGACGCAACCCTTGGGCCAGACATTTCTTGCCAGTGTGTCCGTTGCCGCTGACTGACACATCAATAGATACTTTGCCACCGCCGAGGGTGTAAGCGAGTGAATAATATTAACTAAATGATGACATTTTTTAAGTTAAGTGGACTTGGTTGGTTTGAAAAGAGCTACATACTGTAAGTGGAAGACATTATTTTCAAGACATGAATCCATCAAGACACATTTATCTCTTTCAAATGCAGAGATGAGAGACCCTTTAGAGCTGATACAAAAGATATGGCTGTTGCTGTCAATATTGTGAGGTTAAGGATCATAAACAAGTTCTCTATTAAAGCAGTGTGTTATTCTCTGGCAGATGGGAAAACCAATGGTTGACACGCTGTATAAGTAATCAACACAGCGAATCAATAGGTGCTTAGAGAACAATATTAGAATAAATCAATACTCATTAGCTGCGCATTTAGTCTGTCAAAAAGTAAATTGTCCATGGACATGTACGCTGCATTAGCTTGTTTTCTACCTGACGGTGTGAAACTCGTAAATTAAACAAAGACTATATTGCAGTAGGGCTGTACTAAATTCACAAAGTGGGTTTGCAAGAAGCATGGAAGTGTATTAAAATAGTAAAGCAGCATTTACAATCCTGTGAGTTACTGCAAATGTTAAGCATCCAAAAACAAAAGTGATCCAGATGAAATGTGTTCCAGATTTTCCACACCAGAATGTAGGCTTAAATATTAGAAAATGAGCAGGATGAGACCACTTTATTGAATCATGTCAATTTAATTACTGCCATTCAAAATGTTTATTTTACACTATAAGCTTTTCTTTTTAAGTCAGTTTTGCAAGTATATTCCCTTAAGTATGAAACTCAGCTTCTCAATTAATTTACTTCAGCAAAGACTCTGGGAGAAAAAACATGCACATGCAACATTGGTCCCTCGTCAAAAATATTTCTGGAGTAATATTTCACCTAATCCACGCAGTTTCGAGAAATCCTGTTTACCTTGGTCATTTCTTCTTCTACTGCTGAAAGGCTCCATTCTGTACTTCCTGTACTACATGTTGTCATACTGTAGATGAAACACAAAACTGTCCTCTACATTTTAAAGCTCATTATCCATCACCAAGCAGATTCTCAAGCATGTTTTTACGCTGTCATTCCAACTGTTGAAGTTGAAACAAATACTTTATTTCAAATGATTATATAATGTAAAAAAATATCTATGCTGCAGTTTCCAAAAGAATGTTTAAGAGCCTAAATTATGGAGGGAACATCCACTTGCACATCAGTCAGTTTCCTTTTTTGTTATCCATTTGTGCTATCACTTTCTCCATTTCATTTATTCATCATTATTCAAGAAAGTTTAATTTGCTCTTTGCAAATCACGCTCACAGGCACTTGACAATGTCTTTGTATAGACTAAAAACGGAGTATAATGTCTGGCAAACAAGCTCATTTTACGATGGCACAATTTAAGGCTGCCTGACTGACTACGGTAATCAGTTTGACATAAATTGGAAATGCCAGGCAACATTACTGCAGTTTAAGCAGCTTTTTTCCAATAGAGGCATTAAAGTCAAGGCTACACAGCACCAACCTATTCAATTCTAATTATGTATTTGACATATTTATTTATACAAACCTTTAATTGTATATGCAAACCTGCCCCACTTACAGCTCTGGCTTGGACACACCACAAAGCTACAAAGATATACCATGTACTTTGTGCCAACTTAATATATGCCATTGCAGGCCAAAAGCAGTGACCAGAGACCAGCCCTCTCTATATGAGCCCTTGAGAATGAGAACATATTGCTGCTGGCCCATTTTAAAGTCTGGACATTTCAATTTGATTTCCTCCCTGAATGTGCCTCTCTATGGAGGCTTGCCTTGAGTCCAGTGGGCCGACAGCAGTAGAAATGTGCATATTCTATCACAGTCTACTATAAATGGCTGCAGCGTGGCCTGTAGGGACAGTTAATATGTGCATGAAGAGTAGAGTAATACTTCATTCTGACGTCAACTTTTATCATCCACTTTTATAGAGCAAGTCACAAATCCACCACTTTAATGGCTGCCTTACACATTTGTGACATTTCATTTAATATTGCCACTATCCATATGCTGAATACTAGTGGAATACATAACTGTGTACATGTCCTGCTTCCTAATGATTGTCCTTTAACTGCTAAGGTGTATTCAATTAATGCAATTTTAAGGTGAAATACACAGTATAAGTTGTTTGTGTTGGCTCTCACCGTTCAGACAGTAACTGCGGTTAAACACACAAGTTAGAGAAATATTCAAGCTCTGGCTCCTCGAGGAGGAGGGACCAGGACTGCCATGACACACTTATACTTAGGCATTTTTACGAATTAAAATAGCAATTGTTCTGGCAGAGGCAAAAACTGAGAGCCATTTGCATTTACAAAGAATCGTTGCAAGGAAAGACTGGGGTAACCAGGTAACTTATGTAAAGTTACATTTTTTTCTTAAACATATGTAAAGAAAAAAGCGGCCACACACTGTCTTACTCTTGTAAAGTTTATATGTTGCAACGTTTCGGTCAAGCAGACCTTTGTCAGGCTGATGAAGGTCACTTTACATTTTTTACATTTACAAAGTATCATAAGTTCGATTACCATTACTGCAAATTGTTATCACACAATAGGAATTTAGAAAATACATGATCCAACCGTGAAGCAAATTACAGTATGTATAAGGTACAGTTAGTACAGAAAATGCCATATTCGGGTCACCATAGTATTAGTTTATGTACTTTATGAATATCAATCTCACCCAGTATTCGCTTTGCAGACACAAAACAACGAAATGATGAAATGATATTGCTATCTAATTTTGCTTATGGTCAAAAGAATAGCAATCAATGTGAATTAATAGAATAATTTCAGACTGTATAATGGGGCGCTGGTGAGTAATTAAATGAAATAAATAAAAATAAATAAAAAATAAACTTTAAAAACAGACAAAATTATAGACAAGGTCATGCTAATGTGGTGATCAACTCTGGGACTCAGCACAACAGATCGCTGAATGTGCAGACACCCGGGAACATTACAGGGTGCAGCTGAGACACTCACCCTAAGCACAGCAATTTGACCCTTCAACATTAAGATCTGATTTTTAGGGTAATCAAGATGGAGCCTAACTTCTCCCTGCTGGAGGAGTGAAACACCAAAGGCCCAGATTGCAACTAGAGAACCAAATTAACTGAGGAAACTTCTTGGATGAGAAAGAAAAAGTATTCAATTAAAACAACAAACCGGTGCAGATGACAACTCCAAAACCTTTTCTACTAAGGTATGGTTTACATATGCCTTTAAGGTTTTTGGCCACAATCACTGATAGTATAAGGTGAACTAATAATGCTGTGAATATCACAACCACAGCCCAGGCATTATGCTCTGAATTGAACATGTGAAGGGTATTATGCTTCTCCCAATCACCTGATGGCCTGTCTGCGCCTTTGTGCTGATTGCATATTAGTACATTTCACCTCTCATTTACCTCTTTTGACCCCACCGCCCTCTTTGTGGCTGAAACCTTTTAGCACCTGCAGAAAATGTCCATCTATCATCGCACACACGTTCAAAGACAAAGCTAACTGGGTGAGATCCATTTCGGGATAGAATATTGCATGTCATTTTCGTACGTGAGGGCCACACCGTTCCGCTAGTTGTGAATTTGGGACGAGGCCAGAGCACAGGCAACACTTACACAGTGTAACATTTTGTCGACACCTTTTAAACATGAAATATGACAGCACAGACAGAGTAACCTTTTTCTCTTGGCCCAGGACGTGGTATCTCATAGTCACAACATTTGCACTATTCAAGATGATCTACGGATCTAAGGTTGTGTGCGGCATGAATTTTATTACTAGCTTAATTTTACCAGTGGAAACATTATACAATTCTTGTAAAGATAGATATTATGAGGTTGTTATGCAAATGTCAATATGTATTGACTTCTCTTTTGTTTGTTTTCATGATATTAAAGGCAATGGTGATCTAAGAAATGTCAATTAGCCAGAATCATTGTTCAACTACTGCCCCGGTTGACCATTTTTATGTGTTCATGTGTTTGCAAAAGTAAAATATCATTCAATACCTGATTTATATTTGTGTATTTCCTATTCACAATATGCTTTATGTGTTTGAGATTATTATTATGTATGAGATTATTGGTTCATTCTACACAGCATCTGAACTTTTTTGAAAGGGGGTTGTATCTTTTGGTTAACCTACTCTATATTAAAGCTTAAGCAGAGGGAAGCAATTTAGCACCTAAAAGTTAATCATCCGGTCCAAATGGGTGCAGTGGAGATAAGAGGCTCTGAGATTAGCATGATTCTGTTTACTGATCCTGGGAAAGCGACAGCAACGCATTCACCAGAGGAGCCTGGAGTCATGTGGTACAACATCCCTGCTGAGCCAACATGCAATACCACACAAACAGAGCCGGATGGAGGGTTATAGTGAAGCAAATAACATATAGTTAACATCCTCCTTTATGACAGTGGCCTCTGGCGATCAGTTCAGAGTGTCCTCGCCTTCATAAATACAAATAAAGGGTTAATAGGAACAAATTACTATTGAAAACACAATATGCAATTTTCCAGTACATACAGTATACTTAATAGTCCAATGTCTAGGGCTGGAAATTATTCAGCTTTATAATCCATTTTGAAAGTCATAGAAAACAAAACTGGATAACTGTGCAATCATGTTGAGTGGCAACCAGTATTTGCCTGTCCAAAAACTGAAAGTATATTTTATGTAAAAATGCACGCTATAAATAAATGGGGAATAAAACACAGAAGCAGACTGGAAGGTGAACGATATCTGAAATAAACAAAGAAGAACTCAGCAGTTGTGGTTTCTATAGATAAAGAAAATTGACCTTGGAAATCTAATGGAGCAGTGCGGTGAACAACAGGCAAATATGGCACTGTAGTATGAGCTCAAACGGCAAAAATATACGCACATCACCAGGTGCAAGGGTACTAAGGGTGAACAGTGAATGATGGAAAAGCCTGCATACTTAATCCAAAAAGACTGCATTTATTGTGACAACATTTCGACCCAAGTGGAACTTCCTCAGGTCACTTGTGGCTTCTATAAAGAAAATTGACCTTGGAAATCTAATGGAACAGTGCGGTAAACAACAGGCAAATATGACACTGTAGTATGAGCTTCCCTAAACATAATATGTTTTGCATTTGCAAACGTGAATACATTATTTATGGAAACAGAACCATTCACAAGCCAACTTAAAAGTCTTTCTCTGATTAGAGTTTTTGTTAAAGAAAACACATTTGTGCAAATGACTTCCCTGAATTCTTGCATAGTAGACTCACATTGTAAGGAATTTCAAACAAACGTAAATGTGCCTCATAAATGACCTCTGTGTGATTTCAGACGATTAACTGTTTTGAAGGAAACAAGGTGTTACACTTTATTTATTGTTATTATTATTTTTTAATCGTCAGAATTGGGAGGGGGTAAAATGGTCAGATTCATTTCAACACTTTTTCAAATGGTACTTTAAGACTGGTAATAGTGCTGAATGCCTCGATGCTCTAACATACTGTGTCCAGATAGAATTCATTTGAAAGCATCGTTTTTACAATTCATTTGATAATAATTTCAATAGTTTCCTCTTTAGCAGAATCCAAAAGCCTTGGACATTAACCTCCCAAAGCTTCACGAGGCCCCCTTCACCTCTGCTTGTCTTTGGTGTCAGTCCAGCAGTGTTAGTATGCACAAGGCTAAACTCCACCATCCAGCTCTGCACATGGGGTCACATTAATCCTGACCTTCGCATGTAGCTGATCCTTCTTTGTGCAAACTGTGAATACTCTGAGCGTGTATGTGCAACCTAAAGGGGTGGCAAGAACATTGCATTTATGCCCTCATTGACACCAGAAATTAGCATGCTGTGCTAACCACTAACCTGGATTTGTTAACAATATTTTCGTGGAAAAGGATAACCCTTGGTGAATTTGGAAACCTGTCAAGCATGCCTGGCTTTAACCTGTGCCTCAGGGTCGAGCAAAGTCAAGACCGCAAATAGAGAGGTCACATGACTCAGGAAAAAAAATAATTCTCATGGATAATTTGCAGGCAGTGCTATCTTAACGGCGACACCTAGTCATTCTACAGCAGAGGGAGGAGAAGCGAGTGGCAGATGATTTCTTGTGGGAGGTGAGAGCTGAAGGGGCTGGTCATCTGTTGATTCACATTAGAACAGAGCATATAAATAAAGTAGAAAACTATGTACTGCAATATATCACAACGTGCTTCAACTTCTGCAAATGCTGACCTAAGGAATTGCGCCAAGTCAGGCATAAAAGCAGGTGCAGGTAAACACTAAAAAATTCAAAAATGTCGGTGGTTGTGTCGTGTTGCTGGGTCCCTCTCCTCTTAAGAATGCATGCGTGGAGGATCCATTTGCACATTTCCAAAGCACATGAGTCGCCCCTTGACAACAGGGATACACAGTTCATGATTACCAAAAATTGAACCTGACAAGAGCATTTCAATTAATTATTCAGGATGCCATTACCGGTGACATTTCCCGGTCATGACCTCTTTTAACTTTTGGGTTTATTCTGGAAAGATTTATTTGGAGTAAGAGAAAACATGTTTGTGGACACCTGCCTTGTTATAGTTTCAGTGCAGCTTTACACATGTCAGTAAATGGGAGTAAGTACAGCTAATTTGAGAATTGTATTGTATTGTATGAATAATGGGAGTATTGAGAAAATTGATAATAATATTAATATGCAATTGCTCGTCATGTTTTTGTTCTTTTATTAATATTCTGTGTTTACACTGAAAACATCAAAATCAAATAAAGAAGTGATTGTAGTGCCATTCATGCACATTTTTAGTACATATCAGCAGCTTCCCTACGTTACTCTCGGCTGTGAAGAACCTCTTCTGTTCCCGGTGTTACAACCTGCTGACCTGCATGGCCCTCATCAGGAGAAACACGGGGTGTACATGCTGGGTCAGGGGGAGCAGCCTGCGCCTCTGTGGCCCATATACAGAACTACACTGCGGTCAGCTGCGGTCTGAGCTCACTGGTCAGCCAGCCTGAAACGGTTATATATAGACTTCACTGGAAGGCAACTCCAACATGGGGCTTGATCACATGTCCCATGATCATTCAGAGGAACATCTTTAATCTAAAACCAGCCAATGGCGCAACAGTCTTCTCAGGCCTTTTCCATGACACAGCCCAAACCATATTTCCCACATGGTTTAGAGGAGATGAGGAGCCCCAATTGGAGATAAATGGAGATGATGAGGCACGAATGGTGAGTGCACTAGAAAAGGGCAATGAAGAGTTTAAGTCTTGGACGAGCCGTGGATGGAATGGGGGCAGGAGGTGGGGGTAGGCTGTTACTGGCTGAGCCTCGAACAGGAACATGCCGGTGGGACGAGCTACATAAGTCAGTAGGACAGGTCAGTATTTGGGGAGATGTTAATGTGCGAGCCCTTTTGCAGTGAATGGGAGCATGCAAGACGAGGCCCAAAGGCAAGAGGAAGGAGGTTCTGCGATTTATTTTAAATGCTAGACATCACTTGCAGAATCCACAGAATCTTTCGCTGTCACTGTATGGAAAACATTTATTAAGAGTGAAGTAGTAGGTGTGAGGGCTGTGCACGATTTGAGAAAAATATCAATATTCTGTTAGTGTCTTGAATTATGTGATAATGATATTTAGGGAGATATTGTTCCAAACCATAAATATGTTTATTTATATTATTTCAAAACGAGTCTTGACAAAATCTGGGCCATGCATTTTGATTTAGGCTTTGCTAACAAAAATGTGTAAATTACAGTCCGATGGAAGACTTCAGTAATGTTGCAATATATTGTAGCGACTTTGCAATATGGAGAAATTTGGTTGAAATATTGTGCACCCCTAACATGTGCCATATCATTCAGCCAAAGATACTGACGGGCTACAAGGTTAGCAGGCCATAAACCAGCCATCTCTGCCATTAATAAAAGTCTGCGTATCTTAGCAAAACTCCTTGGTTCAGTTTTGGGATCTTTTCTAATGATGGTACTTCCAAGCAACTGTCTTCACAATAGATTTGATGGTATGCAAAGCCCCGGCTTAAATAACCAACCAGAGCTGATTATTACATAGCTTTACAACTAAACTGACACAGATTTCATAGTTCTTACATCTCACTTTACTTGCTGTTTTGGGGCATGGGAGAAGATCTTAATGTGCACGGCACTTAAATCTAATTTCTTTCTTCTCTTCTGTTTGCGTCACGAGGGACTTTTCAGTGAGGAATGGCCTTTCTCTTAATAATAATGTTGAGATATTCATTAAGCATAAGATTCTCGAATGAGTCCTAAAAGCTTCAATCATAATGGTCATAAATGAGAAAGAACAAAAGACTTGGAAGCCAGTGCCTAAACAAAGTCTTTTCAGGTTTCGTTTTTTGGGCTGTATCCAAATTACATTGAAAAAACACCTTTAACACTCATGAAGAGGGAGAGAGAGTTTCTTAAAGTACAACAACATAAGGGAGAACAAATAAGTGGTATGTAATTGTTGTGCATGCGACACAATAGATAACAAAACAAACGGTCAATGACATTTTATGATCAACTCTGCACAAAACTAGGTCTAAACAAGGACTTATCTGCCCTATACCCGATTCTTGTCTTTACAAACAATGAAAGGGGGAAAGCAGGTGAATTAATTGCTAGATAGATAATTGCTAGATATTAGGTCCAACCTAATATCTAATTTTCTTTTTCAATTTCTCACATCTCACAGGGATGAGTTTATGAGCATGTTTTCAAGCAATTGCTAATCCAATCCAACTTTATTTATAGAGCACTTTAAAAACAACGTCGACCAAAGTGCTGAACACAGCAGTAAAATTACATTAATAAACAAATGAACAGTAAAAAAAAAAAAAATAATAATAAAAAAATAAGAAAGAAATACAAAACATTCAAAAGTCAAACTTCTCAGGCTGTGTTAAAAGCCAAGGAAAAAAGGTGCGTTTTAAGAGAGGATTTAAAAAGACTCTGTCTGTCTAAGGTGCAGGGGCAGTGCGTTCCACAGTTTAGGACCAGCGACGGCAAAGAGCGGTCGCCTCTGGTTTTCCTTTTTGTTTGGGAACAACCAGCAAGGACATATCTGCTGACCTCAGGGAGCGTGCAGGGTTATAAGGCTGCAGCAGGTCAGACAGATACTGAGGAGCAAGACAATGAAGACATTTAAAAACAAATAAAAGAATCTTAAACTCAACACGATATGAAATGGGGAGCCAGTGCAATGACCTCAAAATAGGTGTAATGTGCTCTCGCTTTACTGAAGTACAAGAGAAAATAAATTTCATTCCACACACACACAAATCAGCTGGTCAAAAGAGTGAAACTAGACTAAACAATAACATTTAGGGGCAAGGGGCTTGTACGCCAAGGTACAAAAGGACTAAACCAGACTAGAACCTGGTCTCAAGAATGCATCAGAACTAAATCATTTTCAACTGAGCAGACAGTTGGCACCCAAGAATCCTCCCTGTACCATAGCAGTCCATGACCGGGTGAAGGAAGTGGTGCAGAGGTGGATCTCTGCAAATGTCACGGATGATTAATTAACTTAATCTACATCTGTCATCCATGCTGCTCGTGGTTAGCCTGGTAAACAGACGCTTAGATGCTCACAAATCAGAGGAGATCAAGGAAGTGAAGACCTCTAAGAAGCAGTCTGTCAAATGATCCGATCGGAGTTTCGAGATAAGACCAACTTCTTACTATTTAATGAGGCTCTGTACACACTTTCTGTGTCTGAGAATAGCACAAGGGCGTTGGGGGTGCAGGAGGATGGGTGTGCATGCCTTCTGCTGTCGGTCTGTACTGGTATCCGAAGGGCAGCTGAGGTTGTTACTTTATATGGCTCAGCGGCAAATGTGACGGAAACATATTTTCTTCAGATGTCCCTCCACGACTGATGAGTCTTTCCACCCCAACTTAAAAAAAAATATATATATATCAAAATGTCTGGACCCCCTCCTCCAAGATGTGAATGGAGTGTATTGGTGTCATTCTGATGCTCTACAGATTGTTCTAAATACAAAGATGGTATGATGAAAGGCTGAGAAAGGTTTCCCCATTAAAACACACATTCCGCCTCTTCACCAAAACATGTTGTATCATTTAAAGGACGAGCACAGACACAACGAGCCGCTGTGCCTTGTGTCCGAGTCATGCCGACATAGTTAACAGAAGAGGGACATTTCAAAGTTTGCTACGCTTCAAAGCAAAAAGGCTAAGATGCTATGGGTTTTAGTATCCAATGGCTGTCAAGCAAGCAACAAGCGCAAAGCCATAACAATTTTATCTGAATGCGCCATAAAGTAGTTGCGAATAATAGCGGAAAATTGCATACATGTAAAAGTCTGCAATATGACCTAAGATGCACTATCCCATAATATTCCAGTACAAAATTCCTTGTAGATGATTATTTTACTAAGATTTTGAATAAACGCATTAAAGCACAACTGACTAAAAAGCGAGCTCACATACTGTAACCCCTTCGAGCATGGGTTAATCCACGTCCTTACAGCAGACAACACTGTTCTCACCATCTCCATCTCTCCTCGTGTGGTCTGTCCCATGTAATGCACCATGAACTGCACATATGGAGGCAGACTGCAAAATAATTACACCACAGCTCCCCTGCTGAGGATCGGGTAGAGGAGGAGAGATCTAGCTTCAAGAGAGTACTGTGGCTTTTAGTCGAGATTTTGAAAGGTCCCAGTTGTTTAGAAGCAACGTTTGAGAGCCTGGTCATTAAGTCTTATCGATCTGGAATTGGTTGTTTATTTCTTAACAACACAAGGGGGCGGATGATGCAAAGTAGATCTTGACTTCTAAGACATTCTCTCAGCTCCACTGAGCACAGACTTCCTGGTCTAAGCGGGTTGATTATAATGCAAAATACCAGTAATTTGCCTTGAAAGAAATGCACTCAGTATGTGGAGAAGAATAACAAAGCTGGATCAAAGTTTAAAGCCGCTTTTTTATGATGGACAATTTTAATACAATGTAAAATGTTTTGGAGAAAGATTGTAAATTGTAAATTTGGTATGCCGTAACAATTGAGAAAGACCGTAGAATGATAATGGGAGACAGATTGGTGTGCCGTTCACATATGCCTTGGTCCACACTCCCATTGTGCTGTTGAATAATGAACAGCTTACGTTTTCTTGTGCAGTATTTGAACCACTCCACAGATGAGTTGACACTTTGGGATGACACTTTGAATGATGTGTGTGGGGAATTAGCAGGACAGATCTTGGGTGTGGGTGCCACAGAAAACAATCCACTAACATACAGTGATTTGCATCCCGTGGGGGAATTTGCCTCTACATTTGACCTGTCCTTCAGTACCACTAGGGGTAGGAGTAGTGGTCGACCACAATATAGCGCCTGCAGGGGATCCTTCTCCAGATCTTGAGCTATGTTCACGGTAAGGACCATTGAGCTAGCTTCAAAACTGATCTATTGCCTGGCTCTGCCATACTATTCCCTGTCCATTCCACGCAGGGAAATTAGTCTGGTCACGGAGCAATTGGAGCAGTTTGAACGGGCGGGCCTAACAAGCACAGATTGTCAGTGAAATAAACCAATTAGCGGATGTGACGACGGCTGTAGTCCAACTCACAAAATATGAACTAAATCTAAACTGACGAGAACGCAGAGGCAAAATCCTCGACTACTTCATCCATGATTAGTTTTGGCTAATGTTAATGTTAATTGAACTAACAACATAGTGGTGCAGCGAGTGACGTAACCTTGTCAATTCTCTGTCATGACAGTCATGATTGGTTTGGTTTGTTTACTGTGTGTGTCCAGACCCACCTTCTTTCGCACAGAAAAGAAGTGGGTGTGGTTTATCAAGCTGCTGTATCTAAATCTCTAAATTTGTATCAATCTAAGTTATCTTTTGAAATAAAAGAAGCTCACTGTTCAGAATACAGCCTAGACATTGTTAATGTTGTGAATGCCTATTAGTTGGAAATGGGTGATTTTTAATGTATATCTACATAGGTGTGCAGAGGCGTATTTCGAGCAACCATCGCTCCAGTGTTCTAATGGTACAGTGTGTACAGCTAATCGTGTTAAAGGGTAATTGATGATTAGAAAATCTCGTGCAAATATGCTAGCACTGCTGAAAACTGTTGTACTGATTAGAGAAGCTATAGAACTGGCCTGGGTGACCCCAAACTTTTAAGCCGTAGTGTATATTAAATGAAAAACAAAATGAGAATGATCAATAACGGGGGGTGTATAATTTAGGATGATAGGGCAAACCAAAGCACCTTAAGTGCTCCACACAGAACGATTCTATGTCAGGATACTGTTGTAATGAAGTAAAGCTGCACACCACTTAGTAACCTTATAAGTTACTGAGTGGACTAAAACATATTGAAGAACACGTATAGATCTTCGCATGTATGCCTATATCATATTTCACAGGATCAGTACACAAATAGAGCTAAGCTTTCTGATTGTTTTATATTTATTACTCTATTCATATGCAGCAGAGCAGCCTGCAATACTTTCCAACCCTTGCAGATTGCTTTGATATTACCATCACATGCAGCCCAGTGAACGTGGTCGTCACCTCGAGCAAGTATCAGCTGATGTAATGAAGAGGATAAGGTGGCCATAGATCTGCAGCGTCATGGAAGAGGAGCTGCAGTCACTGGGAGCGGGAGCCAGGCATTAATGTCAGCCAGCAAATATAGCTCCTGGGGGCTGAGGCGGAGGGAGGAGGGCCACATGGGAGTGATGGGGCAGTGTCAGTTGCTCCGTGTGCCAGCCCTGATGGATCGCGGGGGAGAGTCTCGTCAATCACGACGGATTCTGGTCCCTCGAATAGATCAGTGCTGATCCGGGATGGTCCTACGCGTACTGTCACCCCATGACAAACCCGGAGTCAGCAGTGGGCAGGCCGGACACTGAATTATTAATGAATTAGGGCGCTATATATAAATGCCAGGTTGACAAGCAGGGATATTATAGTTTGCAAATCTTTTCTTGGAGAAGTTTCAGAAACTGAATAAAAGTGTGATTTTTTTCATAATTATTTTTAATAAATCGTTACCATTAGCATCGATATAGAATCAGAATCTCTGTAGGACTAAGTTCATGTTGTTGTTTTTGTTTTACTTGACTTCAAACCAAGATATTTATAAAGCCATTTCTCAACAAAATAAAAAAAAGTTTGTCCTTGCTTGCACTGTAAGTTTTCCAAGTACACTTTATACAACAAGGTTATTCCTGGGAAGCTTGATTCGGGGAAAAATGTCACTTAATATTATAGCTTTATATCAGTTAGCAAAGAAAGCCAAGCCAATGACAGAACGCCCTTAAATAGTGACTAATTGAAATATGACAAGACAGCCTTGATTAAAATCACAGTTGTTTTATCTGCAGGAACATTTAGCACTGGTAAGAGCTTCTAATCCTTCATTTTGACTTGCTCTGTCCTGTGAGACATTTTCATATAATACATCTGGACCTATTTGACACTAAGCAAATGCCAGACCAATTAACCTCTTCTGAAGGCTAATGAGAGGCGCTTCTATCATTCACACGGACTGTAAAACTGCTAGCTTTGTGCATACTTGACACTAAGGCCCGATCTTACCAGTTTAGTTGAAAATCCAGACATGCTTTCTGCTTACACAGACTGTTTCTCTGTTTATGCGCAAACAACATTAAACTTGAAATGTCAAGGCACTAGACCACACAGTTCAAGATGGTTCACAGAGGAAACATGCACACAAATTATCTCCTCAGAGCAGGAAGCCGTCTGCTGCCTGTTACTGTACATGGGTAAGTCCATGGCATAAGCTCATCATACGCAAAGCCCAATGTCACAATAGTGCCAAGGTACTAAGGTAATTGCCCATGCTAAGTCCCGCTTTGCATGTAATCCCTGTCCTCTGATGGCTCTTTGTTGGAGAAGCTGTTCTGGTAAGATTTTATTGTGAACTTGTGACGAATTTTTTTTTTTAGATTTCTTAGGTTAAACAGATGCTATATTGGAGGGATTTTTTAAAGAATCCAACAAGTAACCTTCTGGCAAACATGAATAAGGGATGCATTAGTTGCTTAATCAAAAGAGGTTGCCAAAACATGTTCTCCAAATATTCAAAACCTCAAAATATTAACTTGAGTTAACGAGATACCAACTGAAAAAAACGGCATGATAAGTATTAATGAAACCAAGCCCAGATCACAGCATGTTCAAATCTTTTGCTGCAAAATGCGGCAATTACTTTTATCATTGCTTTGTGACTGCATTGATTGATTGCCGATTAAAGCAGTCACCAAAGCAGTGGAATCAATTAGCGATGAACAATAATAAAGTTAAGAACTAGAAACACATGGAAAAGGATTTAATGGCTGACATGGCTCAAAACTGAAAACAGATGCAGAGATAGCTCTCACAGGACCTATAGAATTTTAGTAATTAATTCATTCACCTCAAAGTTAAAGTAGATACAATTTTGGGGTATGTGT
Organism: Neogobius melanostomus; assembly: GCA_007210695.1. Classification (NCBI taxonomy): domain Eukaryota; kingdom Metazoa; phylum Chordata; class Actinopteri; order Gobiiformes; family Gobiidae; genus Neogobius; species Neogobius melanostomus. The sequence goes on along the minus strand of VHKM01000106.1, from coordinate 2,456,891 downwards.
GTGTGTGTGTGTGTATATATATCTGTATATATATATATATATGTTCAGATTAACATGTTTGCCGGATGTTATCATTCCATTCTGAATACACTACTACAGCAGTAGGTAAGGGGTTAGTGCCTCCTACTGGCATTTTGTAGTACTACATTACATACTACACTACTACTACCTAAAGTAGTTTAAAAGGCTAATTAGAGCATAGATCTATCGAGAATGTTTGGTTTCTATAATCTCGGCAGATTGGAGATATTGCTCGCCAAAGCATATGGCTTAGATATTAGTCAGACTACAAATGCAGTGACCGTTATTTGGTCAAGACAATATTAATAACATCCAGTGGACGTGTTTTCTCCAGAGACAGTGGGAGTGAGGAGACGCTGACGCTAATGTAGACCATTGCTCCTCTCTGATTCTCTGATGAGCGCTGTCCCGACTGTTTACATCCTATCCGTGCCCGGTCTTCATCTTCATTAGACAGGGTGCTCCGTTCATGATCCACATGGTAATTTTAATTAAATGCCCTAAGTAACTCTGCCATACACATTACGTATGCATGCAGAAAGAGAGAGAGAGAGGAGAGAGGGACAGAGAGAGAGAAAGGAAGCATGGAAGATGGAAAATAACGGTATAATAGTGAGGCGAGTCGCAGTGGGAAGTCATGAATAACAGAAAAAAAGAGTAAAGCTGATCTGAATTCAGGTCAGGAGAGGAGGAATCTGCAGTATGTGCAGCTCACCTTGAACCTGCAATTAAGAGAATCACAAAGGCTGAGGCAGCTGTCTGTGTGCAAACAAGGAAAGAGACAGGCCTGGCTACGAGTGGGATCACACCACAGTCGCTTCGATCTAACTTTTCCTGTTGATCATGCAGTATGATGCAAAAGGTACAAGTTGCACTCAAAAACAAGCTAAGCTGAATGTGAACTGAGCATCCAGTTCCAAAAGCTGTGCAGTGAATGAAAATAAGAGGTTGTGATCCCCAAGTCAAACCACCATGATCTCAAAAAAGTCCTCTCCAAAAACTTTCTCTCATCGAATGAGTTGAAAGGGTTTGGGCGACTATCCATGTCCCAAAGTAACTGAAAGCGTGAGAGAGAAAAGTGTATATGTGTTAACCCACAACAACGTTACTGAAGATCAGAATGTATCATGATTATGTTCAGCGATTGTTCAGCAAATTATGCTTTTAAACTCTTATTTTCCCAGCATGTGTTTATTTATTGGAAGTGAACTGTTGCACGTCTGTTGAACTTGATACATCTTTAAGAGGGATATTGTAACATTTGCCAACCCAAGAGAACATGATCTCTTTGTAAGCCTAAGATTCAGCAGCCTCAAATAAATCCTTAAGTGATCTTTTATAGATTGACACTAAGACGTAGACAGCTGTAAACCCTATTTAGACTCATATTGGTCCTGCTAAGTGCGACATGAGCGACACAGTGGGGGCTAAGCAACAAGGGATGGAAAAACAACATTCTCTGGGGTGTGCTGAATAATTCTTTTGCATAATGTTAAGAAAAAACTCTTAATGTTGTGTTATTAAGGAGGACAGCTTGCCTCCTGCTAATTGAAAATCTGCAAAGTCAGTCAAACCCTTAGGAGGAGACTGGAGCGAGTTGGGATGGGCTGTGGAGATTGCCGATAACGTATCCTCAGCCGACCTCAGCTAAAAAGCCCTGCAGTATGCAAAGCTGCAACGTTCCTTGTGACGTTGATTATATGTGTTTTTTGTTGTTGTTGTTTTTTGTTTTTTTTGGGGGGGGGGAGGGGTGTATGTGCATGTCTGATTTTGGATGACGTTTCTTGCCTCTTGCATGCGTTTGGCTTGGTCTGCCTGAATGTTAAGGAAATACAAGGAAAGAAAAATAAGATACCACGCTTTGAAAAAAAAAACTGTACTTTAATCTCAAGCAGTCTCAGAGTCCGCTCACTCCCTTTCATTTATCTTTCTAACAGGGGCTTGAGGTGGCAATTTGTATGACAAATAATGAACGAAAGGCAGCACTTCTTGTTGTGACGAAGGTGTAACGAGAATAGCATGGAAATGTGTCCAGATATGAGTAAATAATCTTGCCACACAGTGTTTTAATTGAGATAGAGAGTTGAATGTTGCCTCTATTCGTTTGTCACTGTCATTGACATTCGGTGTGTCTGGGTGTTTTTAAGAAGGACCCACTGTGACTAAGCAATGACTAAAGCCACGGCAGACCTCATAAGTCACGTTGAATACTATTCGAATTTGAATTTTCCTACTCAAATTGAAGTTCACATTTAATGGAATATGACAAGCATTGCAGAAGCACAGCCTGCAGCTTTTTAAAAAGGCCAAGGCCAAACTTTAGAGAAACATACAAATGGCTACATAAAAATACTACATTTCCATTTTATTCTTAGGAGGGCGGGTGCTCCTCGGGCTCATGTTTCCACAATCAGCCCGAAACACGCACAATAGGCTACTCCTCTAGCTTGGTGATTCTGACCATCAACAGCTCAAGATCTGGAGCTGGGTCCCCGGGGGCTGCCCACTCCTCCTTACAGGATGTCACAGCGGCATTTCTCTACTGGGACAACAAAGTACCTCATTAAATTATAGTAGTACTTTGTGGTACATCAGTTGCTTGATGATTCAAGTGTTGCAGAGATTTGAAATGTCTTTTCCCCTGACACCGTGAGCGCCACATGACTATCCACATGCTGCTTGTACTATGCTCAGTCCAGCAACTGCGGTGTCAATCTGTATTACATAATTAACTGTAACTTAACATATACATGAACACCGGAATTACTTTTCCTTTAGAGCACGTCCTAAAAGTTTTGCGTTTTTCTCTCCAAATTAAGAAGCATAGACTGTTCAAGGTGACAGAGTAAATAGTGGTTGTTACACAGCTGCCACTGTCTACTAGAAATGAATTTTAAAGTTGATTGCAGACCACAACGCTAAGCTGAACTACTTTATACATCACTTAAAGGGGAGATATTATGCTAAATTGACTTTTTAGAGCATTTTATATTACAATGTGATTCCCTAGCAGAGCATCGGGATTGGTTTTGACGGGGTGTTAGGAGGGGGTATTATGCTTTTTTCAATCACATAGCACCAGTCTATAGCATACTACAATGATGACGTAACCTTCTGTTGGTCTGTATATGCAGTAAATTAAAATAACTGCCTTGAATAAAATTGCTCTCTCAAAATGGCTGTACTGAACGTCTTGAAATAGGCCTCTGTCTCTTTAAGAAGCTTGACGACACGCCCCCTTCAGCACACTGCTGTGGCATCTAAACAACACTACTGTGCGGGGAGGGGCTCTGCTGAGCTGAGGAGCAGTGGTTGGTGGCTTGGCTGGTGACAAAAGGTCCAGAGGCGTCTCCAGGAGGTGGGGGCGTTCCTAGGAGGACTGAGGCATAGCTACACCTAAAATGGCTGCCGTCTAAGTTTTTACTGATTACTCAAAAATATGTGAATGAGCCAAGGCAACACTCCAGGCATGTGTTTAATGAGGGAATGACATAATAACATGATATAAAGCTTGAAAAAGTCGATTTTACATAATACCCCCCTTTAAAGGCACAGAGGCAATTTGCACCCTGTCAAACCGGAAACTTGGGATACTTTGAATGAATAGCATTTTCTAACCAACAAAATGTAACATCAGTTATTAAAGGTCCTATATCATGCAAAATCGACTTTTTTGAGTTTTAGCCATGTTGTTATGCTATTTCCTTATCAAAAACACCCCCAGAGCGGTTTTTGGCTTCATTCACGCAGTTCTAAGTAATCCTCCTGATCCTGTGCTCCATCCGAAACCACTAAATTGGTAAGAGGTCTTACGCCAAACCGGATGTGCGTCAGCGTCCGCCATGATAAGATGCGTCCGAATTGGTCTGCAAGTTAGGAAGGAGTTAGGGGAAGTGGCCTGTTTGCTAACTATCATAGCCACTTTAGCATAGGGACCTCTGATGCTAACTTACTGGCGATTAGGAGCTATGTGCCATCCCATAAGCCACTGCGGCAATCTCTCCACCCCTCGCCCCCACCCTCGAGTGATTCATGCGCAACCACTGTTGATTGACAGGTGCACATTTGATAAACAATAAAAATGAAAAATAAGATTCTGCACAAGCCAAACTTTATAAAGTGACAAAATACATGTTAGAGTCACCACAGCACAGTCACATGGTTTTAAAGAGCCTTCTCAGTAATAAGTAAGTAGTTTGTGCTTTTTTTCATTTAGTAGAAACTTAAGCCACATGGTTAATTTGCATACTGTAGCTTTATGAAACAGCTGTTGAGATAAAATAAAGGGAAATGTGAAGGATCATTTGGATGTTTCTCTTTCTTTCTTTTCTTTTTTTTTCCGCCTTAAATGTCTTTATTTGGACACTATGTTGTTGTTGGACAATATACAGTAGGTGGCGGTATGCGCTTTTGTTTGGCTTGCACTGAACTTTAAAGAAGAAGAACAGCTGTTGGTGATGTCACTTCCCCTTCCCCTGGGTAAGGACGGTCGAATTGGGCAAATGCTGCTGAAGCTCTAGTTCACTAACTGGATAGAGATCTAACAGTTGACCCCATGAAAGGTTAAGGATTAGTAGCTAGTGTTAGTACTTAGAGGCTACAATTTAATGGTTTCGGATGCAGCCCAGCTCTCTGAGCAGCTGCTCCGCCCTCTCCTGGTAAACGACTGAGCTGTTCAGTTGTGTCGTCAGAAAGGAACAGAAGTGCTCTACGTCTGTAATGTAATGCCTTACGGTCTGATTTGTATTTATAAAACAGCTTTTAAATTTATTTATTTTTTTGTTGTTGAAAAAAACAAAAACAAAACAAAAAACAGCATCTCTCCGACGCGTCTGTGCTGTCCCGCGACGCTAATCAAGCGCACCCACGGCTGGAGGAGCCATGGATCCGAGCATAAGTGTTGTTTTTGAAGACTGAGCTCTTTCTAACCTACTCTGGACACGCCTGTTCTTTTTTCTTACCCAACGATAATGCCACGGATGCGCGTTTGGCTACGAGAGGAACAGGACTATTCAACCTTCCTAAAGAAGAGTGCACTCGCCAGAAGTTGGAATTTCTTTCCGGAATTAAGCTAGCTACTATATCAACCAACCTGATGGATGCTTGGTGAACCTTGGCCAGAATCAAAGTGGATTAACTTTTATAACCAACGCGATCTCATGGGGAGGCCAGACTGAGCGGTGAGTCAATCAAAACGCGTGTTAGCGTGTGTGTTAGCCATTTATGAAACTGTGTTGCACATGTCAACTCCTTATAACTGCATTATGTGAAGTAACTTCACTTTTTGCAGCAATATTTATATTTATAATACTGCAAATGTGGAATGAGCGGAGAGAGGGGCGGAGTTAACAGAATCGAAGCGTTTTGTCTTCCGGGTAGGGAAAATACCCCCCAAAAATACTTATATTTCTCTCAAAAATGAGTACTCCATAGTGATAGAAGTACAATATATCATACATATGCCTATACTTTACTTTGGAATGGCTAAAATACAGTAGCATGATACAGCTCCTTTAACAAAAAACAGGGCAAAACATGATACTCGGTTGTTCTTTAAAAAACAAAACAAATCTTTTCTCTAATCCATTACAACTAACAACCTAACTTTTTTGGGGTTGTTTTGAATCTATTAAGATCAAAATGCTCTGACTCCACAGTTCTGTCCTAGCGCACACGACTGCGTACTCTCATCTGTAAAATGAAGAGAAGTGTAATAAAAGAAAATCCAATTCACGCCGACAAGCACATTTGGACGCCCTGCCTCTGTCGCACTGTCCATTAGTCACATGCTCCGTCATCTCATCCTGACTTATACAGTCGTTATACCAGCACAACACTCCATTTGGCATTGTTGTGCACTCTTAATTTTCTCCTTGATTGAGCCTGCCGATTAGTGTTTTTGCCGGGCTCGCCGCACTGCACACCGGGGACGCAGGGTTGCAGTTTGAAAAAAATTGAAAATAATAAAGTACAGGAAAAGTAAGTAAGGTCGTGAGTGGGTGCCAGCCGAGCCTCTAGAGTTGAGTGCGCACTTCAGTTCACGGTTAATTAACAGGATGTTTCAAATGATTTTGGGAGGGATTTGTGTGGGAGGTGTGAAACGGCGAGTCTGCTCATGATTCGATGGGGCTTGACTTTAAGACTTACATAACGCCCTTATACATCGTCGCATCAAGCAGTGGAAATTAGACACTTTAACACAGCTAAAGCACTTTAACTAATGTATTTGCATTTGGAGTACACGAAGAAGACCATAAATTACCCCAAGCATTTTATATGTGCAAAGCTTTCGTGTCGGGGTGTACGGATGTAGCACAGTCGAGATTTAATTGAAAGTGAGCAGTTGTAGCAGTGATTCTGGTAAGGTTATTGGTATGTTACTTCTCAATTTAAGTGAATTTGACCTGCTCATGTTCAGATGCCTGCGCAGTGATGGTGTGCAGTGTTACTATGGCAACACACACACACACACAGAGGAAAAGTACACATGCTGTCAATCTATTTGTTACGTTTTAAGTACATTTTGACAGATAAATCTCTGCGATCATGAAAACGTGTGTTTTTGAATGAGGAATAAGCTTGAGCAAACAAACCCGAGCAAAGTAAACAAAGGGCTAATTGATATTACATTCAGTATTATTACACTAATTGCTTGGTGATCACAGCAGATACAATCTTTGACGTGCTTTGCTCTAAAAATAAGAAAACAATAAACGTCTGACAACTTTACTAACATTAAGATAAGATAAGACAAGATAGAACTTTATTTATGTCACAATGGAGAAATTCACATGTTACAACAGCTCTCAAGAGTATTCAGGGGGAAATAGCGCAAATGGATAGTAAACCAAGACTACAACTGACAACTATTGTATTATAAAAGCATGATTGACTGAAATAGGACAGCCTGACTGACTATATCCATATATTTGGGGATTGGGATTGAGATGATGTCACTGGCTAGTAGCCTCATGCATCCTAAAACTATGAGCAATACTACTGTAAAACAACAAAACTATCACACAAATCGTACTTCTGGATGCGGGATTCGTCTCTCATACCCTTCAACCAAAAGGCTGCATAATAAAATCCAATGCTTGTCTTTTTACCTCTCGTTCCCTCCTCGCGCTCTCCCATCCCAGCCCGACTATACCGTGGCAAGCAAGCACCAAATAAAAAACACACTGAAGGCTATAACTGATTTTTTTTTCCCTGTTACATCCCCTTCTCTTTGGCACCATTAGACAAGGCGCACTTCAGAAACCAGACACAATGACATCTAAATTGGCATCTTTGGGGCAGTTTTATTTTCTTCAGCACGACGACTCGCAATGTTCCCTTCCGCCTTCATCTCTTTATCATGCCCGCCTCGGAGATGTTAGCGATTTCAGATTCTTGGAGGAAGATTCTGAGCTTACAGAAGGGCTGTAAGCTTTAACAGTGAGCGAAGGCAGGAGCAATAAGCAAGTGGACCCCATATAAATAAGTGTTATGATTCGGAGGAGCAGGGTGCAAATTCCCCCATCATTATTATTACTTTGTCTTTTCTGATAATGAGATCCTCCGCAATCAGAGCCAATCAGTTCCCCCAAGACACAACAATGAGAATTAAATGACCGCTCTAAATCTGGAGGATGAAATTGGAGACTGCAACTGAGCGAATCCACAGGCGCCCAGGCGTTGGATAAAATTAAAATATACTAAACAAACTCCATTCTTATCTCCCAAGAATAAACTGTTCCGCTGATCTCATTGCGTCATTGTAAATTCAGCTATTACTGTCCAGTGTCTGTTTATCAATCTATGGACTATTAAATTGGTAGTGGCAAAAGCAGTAGTGACAGCAGCAGGTTTGTTTTGTAATAGCAGTAGTAGTACTCGTTTTTATATATGCCTGAGAGCTTCTAGTAAAAGAGGTGCATTTTTTGGAGGATGCTGCATTAAGTTCTTTTGAAGCAGAAGAAGTGGAAGTAAGAGTAAAAGTACCAGTAGAAGTAGGACGTAGTAGTAATAATTCAAAAATACTTCCAAACACGCATTTGAAAGGCATTTTCTGTCAAGCGCCTACTTAGAAAAAGCGTGAATGAACCAAAGAAGGCAAATGTCAAGGCTCTAATTGTCCCTCTGTGATGTAGGTTCAGACTCGCATACTGCAGCTAATTGGTGTGTAATTAGTGAAGACGGTCAAGACGGCTGCCAGTTTGCTTCACTGTCGTTTTGTGCCTGAATGGGTAACTGGGAGACTCAGCGTCAGTACACGTGTGCCAAGAACTAGCAGCTCATCGAAGGTGTTAGCCGTTAGCACCGCTTCCGTTCTCGCACTTTGACTTGGAGAAAAATATGTTTCCCATCAGAGAAAAATAATAAAACTCCACTTAGCAGTCTGAAATGTACATACTTGAATCGTGATGTGGGACGGGGTTTGTGAGAGCAATCGCAGCAACTTCAAGAGCCTTGCATAATGGCAGTCAGTATACCGGTTAGGTTCATTACATTACAATCCATGTTTCTTCTGTAGTACATTGGAAGTGCACCAACTTACTCACACCAAAAATGCCGTCCTGAAGAAGTTGGATCGTTTAAATCAGCTGATATTCAAAGGTATGAAGCAGATCACACCGGTTTGGCTATACGAATTTCATCAATGGTGGTATTTATCCAACTCAAACCTTTGCTGCTTCTGCTGTATGCTTCCAAACGTTTCCGTCCACATGCTGGCCAATATCAGGACGAGAGAACAGATGCATAAGGCAAGATTTACATTTACAAAGGGCTCAAGTCGGCTCGAGTGTATGACCATAAACAAATTGCGGGCATGGGTGGAGGAAACGCACACTCTTTTTTTTTTCCAATTATGTGACACAATGCATCCCCCTCCAGGCAGTTATGTTTGCAGCAGCCCAGGCTACACCCACTCCTTTGTTTTGTCGAATGTATAACTTTGTACATTTCCATATATTTACATACAACTCCTCAACACACACTTTTGCAAGCACTTGATAGGGCAAATGCCAGCTTCTTAAAACAAAACAAAAAGAAAGTCAATCAAGCCAAAATATCTGCAGTGCCATCTGGTGGTTGGATGCAATTTATTGTTGCCATTCTATATTTTCTCTGACATTGATATTTTATAAACATGTTTTGTGTCCATTGGAAACGGCCTTAAGTGTCTCTATTTTTTTCATTTTTCTAGTTGATACTGCTGCTTCATCTCTGCGCTGAGCTGTGTTGAGCTTTTATTTTGGCGGCAAGAAATCCCAAGGCACTGAATGTGATGGGGACTTTGAGCCTTCACAACAAGGAATCAATGACTATCCCTGTGTTCCTCAGCCATAGATGCTATACGTGATATCTTAATAAAATTACTGGAACGTGGAAAGAAACAGTTAATTATGCTGGATGTGAGAATTATTAAAATTCATACAAAAAGTCAGAAAATGCGTCAGTTGGTGGCTTGCATATGAAAAGCTGCTGTATTTGAAAGGCCTTCATACTGGAAACACTATGAGCGTCTTTTATAAATAGCCAGCGTAAAAAAAGGTGTCGGAAACCAAGCGTGCAAAAACATATCCATTTACCCCGTTTCTCACACAACTCACCTGAGCCAAAGGACCTGGCTGCCCGCTTACAGAATATGGCAGCTTCAATAATTAATAACAGTGGCACTATCCCCGTCTGGTTCCATCCACCTGCAAAATAACTACCACTGTGACAACCGCGGCAGTGAAGTAAAGGCCGTCTCTGTTTAAAACTTTATGTGTCCATCATAATATTTCATTATCCTCCTGCGGCTGGAGAGACAGATATTCTTTTATGTTTACGGCACATACTGTTATTTCATCATCTGTCCAATGATAATGATGAGGTAAAGGTCTTTATGATGCTGTATAGCAACAGATCAGAAAAATCAAGTTTTCTGTTGCAGAACTGTTAGGCTGGAAACGCAATGATCAGTTTCTTTTCTTTTGATCAGTTGTTTTTACCTGTAATTCAAATGGTAAATTAGGGGCAACACACTCACAAAAAGCTATATTCTATTTTCCAGCGTTTACTCACTATTTAACACCACCTATCTGTATAAATTACGCTCTTAGTGTCAGAATATAATATACATTTTTACCAACTGCTAATGCAGAAGTTAGAGTTTAAATCAGTGCAGTGTTACTCAACCCTCTAACAAACTCTGAGTTTGATGGCTTTTGACACTTGAGGGGAAAACACAGTAGAGAATAAAACCCACTGAAGAAAATGGAACCACAGAGCAATATTTGGAATGAGGGCACATTCAGAGCTTTGTACTTTTACCAACCTAAAAAGTCATTTATATCCAGACATTTTCTGTCCCACTCTCTTTTCTGTCCCACTCTCTTTTGAAGAGAAGTGACTCAGACTGAAATCAAGTAACAACTGCAATGGAAGCAGCATCATGTACAAGAGCTGAAAACTGAGAAAGACTGACTCATGAAGACTGGGTCAGGACCTGTGTCTTAGTTTGGAAATGCCAAGCTCAGATGATGAAACTTTAGCGAGCAGTCCGTTATAAAACAGAAAAAAACACAGTTCAGTTGTTCATATTATTTTGTGTTTTTCAGACTACTTTGTCCTATATCCCATGGAAGGATTGGTCAAATGCAGAGGACAAAATTTCCCTACAGGGTTAAATAAAGTATAGCTGAAGAAGCATTTCATTTGACTTTCCAAGTCCCTCCAGGCCTAGATCATGATCAAAGCTGAATTAAAGTTTAAAATGGCCATAATGGACAAAATGATCCGAGGCAGTCGATGAATAAAAGTCCTTTATTTAATGGGATAAAATAAGATAAGCCTTTATTGATCTCACAATGGAGACATTCACTTGTTACATTCAGCTCTCAGAAACACTCAGGGGTTTCAGAATAGACAGGAGCTGTGCAAACAATTACATAGTAAATAGTAAGTAGAGTATATACAATGACTACCAAAAAAACTATATGCTGACGCGTTTTGGTCGCGTGGCAACCTTCTTCAGGGCATTTGATGATTGCCACAGCTGTGCTTGAAAAGACAAAACCCCCAGTCACATGATCCAGTCACATGACAAGGTAAAGTACACACGCAAACCGAAGATGTACATTCATGTAGCAACAACAAATGTAATAGAATGTATACTACATTTAAGAAATATACAACACCCCTAAAATACAATAATAAGTTCTCTACAATAAGTAAATTTTTGTGATCACATAAATAATAAAGCTTTTCAAATTGATCTGTTGAATCTGTTTTGCTTGTTGTTTTTTGACACATTTTAGTGGCCATGCAGTTATAATTCCCTTGTTCCAGCTGCCTCTGATTTCTATAGGGCCCGAGGGTGCATGTCACTCCACACTTGTGTTTGACAAAATAGCTGCAGAATCGTGGCCTTTGATTTGAAAGCGTTTGAATGATTCCAAATGATCCTTCTGGCAGATGTGGGTCATTCATCTGACACGTCGTGCCCGTGCAGGAGAAACACGTGGGGAAGCATTGATGAAAATTACACATTAAAGGAGTCTTGTGTTTGTGTAACAGCTGGTTTGGTTTGGAGTTTTGTTGAAAGTTACATGGCACTGTCTTCTTTTTTCATCATTCGCAGTAACTCAATGTGACTTGTGAATTTGAATGAGGAAGTCATAGAGGCAGTGCACTGTTAAACTAAACAGCAATATTTTGTCAACCCGTGAGGAGCAGAACAGGCAAACTCCACACAGAATCCATATGTTATTTAATGTACTGATGTAATGAAATCCTAAACTACTTGAATTGAGATTGAGAATTTTCATTTCCCAAATGTGAGAGACTTTTGTACAGTGTATATAAAGATTACTCATTTTTGACTGAACCCTAACAGACTCCAGGCGTTCCCTAGTTCATCACATATTTATTGACCAAAGCAACACATACAACTCACAGAGCAGATGGATGTTTGCTGAATGATGAGCGAGAATAACACTGTCAGGGAACAAACCATTGTACAGTAAACACGCGCTCACTGCAGGTGCCTACAAAGATGTTAGCTGTGGATATCCCGATTGCAAACACATGTCTTGTCCCGGGCCTGTTCCCTGTCTCACTGTCCCGTACTGTCCTCATTCCGGGACTTCCCTGCACTGCACGTCCAAAATGTAATTTCTGCCCCGGTTTCCTCACATCAATGAATTAATATGGATGACCAATCACAAGGTAACAAACAGCAAAAGGATTAGGTGTTTTCAATTTGCCACTACTGACTGTAAAGAGTGAAGCAATTTTGCTCAGTGGTCTGCAAAAAACAGTTTCATCAGCACACCACTGCAGCATTATTAGTTGAATATATTGCTATAGATTTAGTGCAACATGCAAACTAAGTCATCTATGCAGATTTACATGTCTGAGAACAAGTCATGGATGTAGCCAACTCAAAGAGGACAGAAACAGAACTCAAAGAGGACTAAAACATTTTTTTTTATCTAAAAGAAAAAGAAAAGAAAATGAATTAATTACTAACAGCTTCCATTGAGAGAGACGTATTTTCATATAATTTACCTTCACCGATATCAAAATCTGCATCCAACAATGGCATGTTTTGACAGTGCTCATATCATACACAAAATGTGTAATTTGTATTCATTCCACTAAATTGCTACCCATTAGGATAATTTCAGTGGTCTATAATTTATATATGCATGTAATTTTACACAGCTAGCAATTATCTTACACAATCCATACATTACCACATAATACGATATAATGAAGCCTTTTGAATTGAAATACAAACACAGGGCTTGTGAATAAAGGCCATTAAAATGTACTATTCCTGAGAGGGCAAACTTTCCCAGCTATTAAAACTCATGCAAGAGCCACATCTGAGAACTGCGCTGTGATCCCTAACCCACAGAACACTGTTAAAAGACGCACAACAAAGCAATGTGGTACAAACGCACTCAAACAGAAGCAGAGAGCCGGGGCTGAGAGCACGATCTTCCCAAGGAGTTCTCAGGGCAAGAGTACATATTTGGATCAAATTAAGTTGAGAGCAGGGGAGGTGGAGGAATAAAAACTACCCAAATGTCTCACTGATGTTTGGGGCTGTTGCAGTGTTCTGTAACCCACCCCCCGCCCCCATGCCACACGTTTCAAAACCCAGACAGAACACAAAAAACGGACTAAATAAATAGATATAACACAGCAACGACAACAACAGAAAAAAAAAATATAATAAATAAATAATAAAAATAATAGTAATAAAGTGGATAAATACATATATAAAATATATAATAAAACAAAACAAAACACAATCAACAATAACACAACATCTTAAAGGCCTCGTTTTCAACCTTGTGTATGTAACAAGATGGGTAAAGAAAGAAAAATCAGGAAAAATAAGTGAAGAGAAGACAAAAAACTGGGGTAAATTTGGGAAACATTTGAAAAATTTGGGAAATAATGTGAAGATTTGGTGCAGATTGGGGCAAACATTGGGAATGTGAGGGGGAAAAAAGGAAAACGTTTGGAAAAACTTTTTGGGGAAAATTGCACATTTTAGGCCTCCCGCCTCTTCCTAACACTCACCATTACGGTTTTGCTTCTATTGGAACTGATATAAATGGATCTTTTTCCTTGTGTTGTTGCCGTCACTTTTTGAGGGGTGTTTTTTCATTGCTTTTTGCCCCTTTTTCAGCGTTTTTTTGCCACACTTTGGCCACTTTTTTGTGCATTTTTTGTCACTTTTAGTCTTCGTCACATGTTCATCACTTCTTTTGTCATGTTTTTGTCAATCTTTTGTTGCTGTTTTCAAGAAGCTTTTAGATTTGGGTAAAACGGAACTGGAGAAAATGCACTTCATTGAATATTTTGCTGTATTATAAGTTGGAGCCCCCTTTTTTAAGTACATTGATTGTAAATAAAGTCACGTAAAGTATCACATGACGCCTTAGATTTACTTTTGGTTTCTGCTGTGCCATATACTGTATTTTGTTTTCTCTGTCATCTCTCCGACATGAAGATAAAGGAAAATGGGAATCATGCTCACATTAATGCCGCTTCCATCGCTATCCTGTTGTCATGCAGTGACATTATCTGCATATATATGTCAGTCACAATGGGAAACCGCAGTGCCTCAGTTCCTCAGAGCCTAAACAATCTTTGCCACTGTTTTACTTGGCTTAAAGTTTTCTTCCTTTTGTGTAACACATCAAAACTTTCTGTCTTTTTATTATCATGAATTTATATATATCCTGCCCCTCCTATGGTGGCGGTTGGGCAGCTCCAACAGCTCCAACAGCTGCCCCCACGACCCGGCAATGGACAAGTGGAAGAAAATGGATGGATAGATATATTATATCCTAGGTTATATCCCACTTATATTGATTTTATTTAATGGTTTATTGTTTTAATTGTGCAATCATTTGTTCTCTTTGGAGCACTTTGGAGACTTGTGTTGGTAAAACGTGCTATACAAATTAAAGGGATTGGAGTGTTTAGGATTTCAGCGGTCATCATTCAACAGGGATCTTCCCTATATTGGCAAGTGAAAAAGGTCTTTTTTAACTTTACTGAGCAGAAGAAATGGAGTTTATAGACATTAAGTGATAGAGCCAAGGCTAATGGTACTTTCCTAATCTCAGAAGTCACGGCAAACAAAAGATTTCTTCACCAGCTGCAGGCTGCGCTTAATTGAGGAAACAAATCTCTTTCCAAACCGTTGTCCCCGGCTGGGCACCGTAATGAAATTTTCCTCCTAAAATTGTTTATTTGACTGCCCTGACCTCCCTCACTCTTCATTTCACTGTAATGGAAGTGGCCGCTGCAGGGAGGGCTCGATATTATCAGAAGATTCGGCATGACCTACTGAGTCTGACACTGCTTTACCACAGTCGCTGACAGCAGACAACACAAAAATCACCTCTTACTAGCAATACTCAAAGAGCACCGGGGGAGAATGTGACAGATTAAAAGGGAGTGTGCTTTGAACCTCAGCGGCGCAGGCTTCTGACAAATCCGCAGAAGAAGTTAACCTTTACATGAAGCGATGTGTTAAGATGGTGCTTAGTACAAATGTGAGAGCACTGACATGACATTTTAGATGGCAAGCAGCAACACTCACAGAGAGAAATGATGCAACTCTTGTTTTAGACATTTTTCACAGTAAAAGTGAAAGCACAAAACAGTAGAATCCCTTTGTTGAAGTTAAATAACACCATTTGTTCCTTGACCCAGACTTTTCGACAAAAAACAGATCAATACCACTAAAACGTGGCCTTCTTGGCAGTGCAGTTGTGCATCATATTTTAGCCATAACAATGATTCAAAAAACACAACACTGCTCATGACGAATAAGGCTATATACAGTGCCTTGGGAAAGTACTTACACCTTGAACTTTTGCACATTTTGTCATGTTTACAACCCTATATGTAAAGATTTTATTTTGAATTTTTTACTGAAAGTTCACACACAACTAACAGACAGCTGTGAAGTGAAAGCAAAATGATACATGATTCTGTTATTTTTCAAAAAATAGAAAACTTAAAAGTGGGGCGTGCATAAGTATTCATACAGCATGACTTAATACTTTGTGGAACCCCCTTTTTCTGCACTAACAGCAGCAAGTCTTTTGGGGTATGACTACAAGGTTTGCACATCTAGACACTGACATTTTAGCCCATTCCTCTTTACAAAACAACTCAAGCTCTGTCAAATTAGAAGGAGAGCGTTTGTGAACAGCAGTTTTCAGGTCTTTCCACAGATTTTCAATAGGATTTAGGTCAGGACTTTGACTGGGCCATTCTAACACATTAATATGTTTGTTTTTAAACCATTCCATTGTAGATTTAGCTTTGTGTTTAGGGTCATTGTCCTGCTGGAAGGTGAATCTCCGCCCCAGCCTCAATTCTCTTGCTAACTCCAGCAGGTTTTCCTCCAAAATGTCTCTGTATTTGGCTCCATCCATCTTCCCAACTATTCTTACAATCTTCCCAGTCCCCGCTGAGGAAAAGCAGCCCCATAGCATGATGCTCTCCCCACCATATTTGACACTGGGGATGGTGCACTCAGGACAATGAGCAGTGTTGTTTGCGCCAAACATAACGTTTTGCATTTGGGCCAAAAAGTTCAATTTTGTCTTATCTGACCAAAGCACCTTCTTCCACATGGTAGCTGTGTCCTCCATATGACTTCTAGCAAACTTCAAACGGGATTTCTTACGGCCTCCTTTCAATAATGGCTTTCTTCTTGCCACTCGTCCATGAAGGCCAGATTTGTGTAGAGTACGACTTATAGTTGTCCCATGTACAGATTCCCCCAGCTCAGCGGCAGTACGTCGCAGCTCCTACAGAGTTATCTTAGGGCACTTGGTTGCATTTCTGACCAGTGCTCTCCTTGTTCGGTCTGTTAGTTTAGGTGGACGCCCGTGTCTTGGTAAGTTCGCAGTGGTGCTATACTCTTTCCATTTCCGAATGATGGATTGAACAGTGCTTCGTGAGATGTTCAAATCTTTGTATAACTTAATGCTGCTTTAAACTTCTCCACAGCTTTATCCCTGACCTCTCTGGTGTGCTCCTTGGCCTTCAGGATGTTGCTTAGTGACCAATACACTCTGACCATAGCTCTGACGCCTCACAGAACAGCTGGAATTATACTGAGAGTAGATTACGCATAGGTGGCTTCTATTTAATGGTTAGGGCAAGGTGTGAACATTCTGCAGTCATTAGGAATGTTATAAACACAATTTAATGCACTCAGAAAATGCTGTATGAATACTTGTGCACGCCCCACTTTTCACTCTTCACTTAATTTTTTGAACAATAACAGAATCATGTATCATTTTGCTTTCACTTCACAGTTGTCTGTTACCTGTGTGTGAACTTGTCACGGGCACTGGCGGATTGGTTTTAAGTTGTTTTTAGTGTGTTTTATGGTGCATGTTTTTAAGGCTGCTTTTATGCATGTTTTAACTTTAACCCACCCAAGCTCGTGCCCCTGGTAGCCCCGCCCAGGGGTTGATTGCCTCAACTGGGCACACCTGGGACAAGGTGTTTTTAAGAAGAGAGAGACTGAGGCACGAGGAAGGAAAGAGAACAGAAGCAGAGGTGGTGTGTAGGGGCACAGGCCACCATGGGCGGCCGGGGGAGGCGGAGAAGGACGCACGGACGGACGGACGGACGGACGCATACACGCATGGAGGCACGACAAGGACCCGGAGCGGGGAGACACGGCCCGCTATGGACAGGGGACGCCGTGGATGGAGAGGCCGAGGCTGAGCGCGAGTGAGCCAGGGCTGGCTGGCGGAGGAGGGCGCCGGACATGGACGGGACACGACAACGCAACAGGTGACGCATGAAGGCGGCGAGGGAGCGTTCGGGGTAAGGGATGTCCCCGGACAGGCGCGGCGGAGTTGAGCAGCGGCGGCAGGCTCCCCAGCTCACGTGCCCCGAGGCGGACCCC
This sequence comes from Neogobius melanostomus, assembly GCA_007210695.1. NCBI lineage: Eukaryota > Metazoa > Chordata > Actinopteri > Gobiiformes > Gobiidae > Neogobius > Neogobius melanostomus. The sequence goes on along the minus strand of VHKM01000106.1, from coordinate 2,439,430 downwards.
AGGACCTGGGGTACAGTACAGCTCCCGAAGCCGGCCGGACCCCCTTCCTGGATGACCGGAACGATATGGCACCTTCGAGCACGCACACCCGCTCCTTACTTTTAGCCCGTTTTAACCCCCCCTTTTAGTCCTTTTTAATGTGTTATATTGACTTTATACAGGCCTTTTAATAAACTGTTTAATACCTTTTTAAAGCCGCCTTGTTTCATTGATTGCACCACCTACGTAGGCTCCCATTGCCATTTTAAACCTGTGACAAACTTTCAGTAAAAAAATCAAAATAAAATCTTTACGTTTAGGGTTGTAAACATGACAAAATGTGCAAAAGTTCAAGGTGTACAGTATTAGTACTTTCGCAAGGCACTGTATATTGGCCCTATATTGCAAAAACAAAAGATCCACACCAGTTATTTAATTTGCAGGCTATATAATTTAATTAGTGTCCTTTCATGTTGCCAGGCTAAAAAAATATATATATATAGAGAGATTTCCTCCTCTGACTCCTCCCACAAACAATAGTTTATATAATAAAACCATGAAACACATTTCCAATGGCAAATAACAACCCTGTCTAAGTAATGACGCAGCATGCCTTCAGTTTAGTCATTTCTCTCAGTGAATGGGAAACACAAGAATAGATGTGCTTTATCGACTTTGAAAGTTAATGAATACGGCGGGGATCTCAGGAGGGGAGCGCGTGCTAGACTCGGCCCTCCATAAATCAAAGTCCATTACAGATCTCCCATAGACCATGATGCAACAGGTGCGCTGCTCCTCCCAGTTCTCCTGTCCTCCATGCAAATCAGCCCGGTCCGACTGCTTGTTTACCGCTGTGAGCCGCTGAATGAGGGTATGAGCAAGAGCTAAGGGGAGTGTTTCTGGAGTCTGTGATGAATCGACATAGTATTGGAAAGGGCACATACCAGCGAGGCGGAAACAGTGATACACATCCGGCTAACACCCTTTAGCGGGTTGACAGGGACATTTAGGAGGTGGATGGTCCAACTGTCTAGACCATTTGGTGGCATCGTGGCTGCCAGGTTTCACAATAATGTGTACGCCTTATTTAGATGCTATGGTGAAGTAAAGTAAGTTTTCTTTGTTCAGTTTGTGATCAAGTCCGATATATAATCCGTACATTTCTCCAGTTTGGACTCTGTAGAAATAAGTTTTGTTTGATGTCTATTTAATGATAAACTCAAAGAACATTCATTGTAGTAATCCATAGGTAAATGTTGTTTCTTGATGCTGTTTTGAAACTTTTCTTTGGATGGAAAATTTAACTATTATTTTTATTCACGCAAGAGTACAGTAGAAATGTTAAAGTACTGTATGGATAAAATACTCTAAAAAGTACAATTACTTTTAAAAGTTACTTAAGTCCATGTACTTGAGTAAATGTAATTGAGTACTACCCGCCTCTGGAATTGAGCTTTTTTTGTTTTTTTTGTTTATTATATTGATTACGGGGTAGGCGTATATATAAGCTTCTGGCTTCAGCCTACTCCTTTTTTGAGCTCCTGTAATAGAATAATGTGAATATGAATGTTGTTAAAATGTAACCTGTTCAAAAATAAATAAATAAACTAAACTAACTAAACTAAACTAAATAAGTAAGTGCTTTATTTGCCATTGTAAAACCATATAACACAATTGTGTTCAGGTATAGGTAGGGGAAACTGGAGTACCCGGAGGAAACCTACGCAGACATGGGGAGAACATGCAAACTTCCAGACAATCTGGTCTCACATCTTGACATCCTTCATAATGTTACATGGTGAAAAACTCCCCATGAAGCTACCAGTTTATAAGACTGGGGTCCTTAACACCACATCGCTTGTGTGGCTTAGCTGCAAGTCTTGCCTGGACCTCCTCATTTTTTGTTTCCTGTAGCGCATCCACTGTGCTGCGGATGTAGGAGACTCTTGGTGCCTCTTCACTGTGTCAGAATAAATACCTTTAGATAATCCACTAGCTGTTTGCTTACTTTGAAAAAAGCTGTTTCCTTCATGGCCAGCAAAACAAAACATCCTCTGAACCCAACAAAAACACAGCAGACATATACAAAAGCATCCCATAAAACAATGTGGAGCACAGAAGCTGAAACTGCAAATACAGTTTGTAGAAAAAGGGAAAAACGCTGCTGTGCCAAAGGAGAGGGAAGCCGCCTCTTGTTGAAAAAAAACCATAAATGTACTGTATTAAAAGCCCTACCTGACACTGTATGCGCTCAAAGGGCCAGATCTTTGCTGGCGCACAGAGGGGCGCAGGCTCCTAGCAAATTGTTTTCCGAGTGGCGGAGCTATGTGCCTTGCATCTTTGCCACTTGTGAGAGGGCGTCGCAAGAGGAGGCGACTGCTCTGATGGGATTACCACTGACATTCATTTTCTCGTTTACATCGCACCGCCTTGTGTTCTTCCTTAAGCATGGTAAGCTCTCACAGGTCTAAAACTAAAACTTTATTTACCCCATCGTGAGCTAAACAATGTTCATTGAGAGAATGAGCTACAGCCGTCCACTTGGCGTGAACGCGAAACAAAACAAATGCACATGTTCACCCCCATGACCCCTCTCCCGGCCACGGAGTCGATCTGGTTGGAGGAACAAGTGTCTCTCCACCCCAGTACTTGGCCTGGAGTGCCAAGATCACAAAGTGCGTTCCTATTAAGTGCAAAATGTTACGCTATAGTCTGTGCATAAAGTTCAATTATGCAATGATAAGATTTTGTATAAGATGATAAAAATTACAATGCAATATTACAATGCTAGGGAATGTACTTTCAGTATAGATCATATGCTTCATTTCTATAGTACTGGCCTATTGTCCAACTAAAATCTGCTGTAAAAAAAGCCCATTCTAGTTTTTTTTTACACATTCCCAAAGTTTCATTACCCGTAGAAATAACCCAATCTAATCCCTGTTGTCCTTGCACAGGGCTGACATGATCCTCCCTGGTCTGTCTCTGTCCCGGGACGACCTCTAATCGCCCTCCCCCATCTTGTCCGATTAGGGGCTGTCTACACTGTGGTGGAGTGACAATTCGTGGGTGGCCCAGGTGATACCCGCGCTGCTCTCCTGTCACTATGTCACCACGGGACGACTGCCAACAGATTTCCTGGCCAATCCCATTTAGACAGAAACAAATGAGGCAAAAGATAGAGCCGGTGCTGGGGCGCCACCGTGACTTATCGCCATGTCCCGGGGTCTTTGCAGAGCGTGATTACACCGACTGCTCTTCAAATGTTTCAAATATTCAACATTGGAACTTCTTTCCCCACTTTTGGAGCCCACTCTGACAAGACTGAGAGATGATATTTATAGGACGGCTACAGATGGAGGCTATTTGTTCCTCTTCACTTCCCCTTTGTGCTCCACGCGACCGATGTGGGGCTGTGTACAAAGAACTAAACGAGTTTGCGGAATGGATAGGGCCATCCAGTTCAGATTGCGGTTAATTGCCAGAAAGTCAGTGCGCCTTGCTCTGGTCTGTCAAAACAAGAGTGCAAAAGTCCATGACGCCGTCTATACGAGTCGGGAGTCAAAATCAAAATCAAAAAGCTCATATGTATAAAATAAATGGAAAAGGGAAGAGTACAGTCAGAATAGTCATAGCTATAATCTGTTGTTGGGATTATTCAACTAGATATCGGAAAGGACTTCATCTAGACCTCACAAAAAATGTTTAAGCAATAATAACATATCGACAGACCAAAAGAATATTATTTGTTCGTAGCCCTAACTTATGTTTCTTGGATCATTTTATAATGCAAGCAGATTTGTCATAAGCAATCCAAAATAAAAGTACAGAGTGACTTGTTATCAATACAAATGGGATTATCACAGAGAGTTCCAATGTCTTATTGTCTATTGTGCTCTAATACAGATAAATTGGATTATGTGACAGTCCTGGCCATAACTCCAATGACCACAACATCCAGACATGCCATAACCACATGACAGAGCGTACGGGAAGCCAAATTGACTTCAGACAGGGCCATTTAGTGAGCATGCTGGGTAATTGCCACGCAGCCCTAAAGTATGCTGCGCTCTGGCCGGCCAGGGCCACTGGGCCTCCTGGGTAATCACCGCGACAACACGGCAGAGGAAGACATTTGCCACTTTGGTCGATAAAGGTGGAAAAGTTCAGCATTGATTCGTAATAGGCATATCTAATGTCCCCTGAGGTTTGCCCCATGATTTGCATCTGGGTCACTTTTTACCAGATACATTGCCCAACCCCTCCATGTTGATGAAGCCCCAGCCTATGTGGAAATCCTTCAACTTGCATGACCTCAAATACAGCAACATCTGACTACCCCCTCTTAAAGTAGCCGCCATAATAGCTTCTCATTGACCAATTAAGTAAATGGGAGCTCAACGGAGGTCTAGGGTGCGCTGTAAAAGTAAAATAAAATGAATTAATCAGAGACTGTCACGGGTTGTGACCTCAAGTGAGAGTTGTAATTAGTGTCCCCCGTTTAATTTGCATTTGAAATCTAATAGCTGTGCTCTAAACCTTCTTATTACTGCATAATTATGGCACTTGAATAATAGAAAATATTACTTAGAAAAGGTACAGCATTTTACACACATATTTCTTTTCCTACTGCAAGAGCTTGTATATATACGAATGAACATTTTACAATACACACTTTTTTCTCCACTAAATCATTAAAAGATTATGATGCCTCCTCACCCTAAACAAATGCTTGACAAGACAATGTACTTTCTGAAACATCCAGGCGATTTAATTTAACAAATCCACTTAAACAAAGTGAAATTACTGTGATAAAGGCAATTGGTATGCAAACGTGACACACTTCTCTGCAATACTATTATACGTAATGATACTGTAGACAGACTTTAACCATAAATCAGTCAAGGATGCCATATTTAGCACAGTAAAAGTATTAGGTACAGCGGCACAATCGCATTTAACGGCAATTTGAGTGGTTGCAATTAGCAAACCGCTAACGCCGCAATTAGTTATACAAATAGTTATACTTTTAAAAGATAAATAGCAAGTTTAGATAAGTGGTCATATTTTTTAACAGTATAGCTGCATGTGATTAATTTTCAAAACCTATTTTATCTTATTATGTAGTTGCCCATTACAATTCACATGCACATATAAACCCCCCAAAACAACTCTTTTTAATGATGTACACGGCACGACGTCTAAATGACCAAGGATTTGTATTTATGCATAAATCTGCTATCATGATTAATAAATGAGCTCCAAAATTAAGTAGGTCACAGTGGTTAGCCAAAGAGGGCCTTTTGAAGTTTGGGACATAATGCCCAAGACTGTACAACATCAGCATCCCAGCCCTATTTCTCCTCACTCACCCACACAGAACAATGCTTTTTGTCTGTTTGGCGGATTGATTGTTAAGTAAATCAGGTGCCATCCCTCTGAAATGTGCCCAGTATTTAAAGCAATGCACTGTCTTTCACCTGTCGTTTTGGAGAAAAGGGAGGCTTTGTTCGGCACTGACATCTTCGCCATCAAAAGAACAATTAGGAATCCGTAGTGAAGGCGAACCATGTAATCAGGATGACTATAATAAGGATGTGTGCGAGCTGCCGGAAGGGCGGTGTGCTCTGTAGGATCTGAGGTGAAATGTGCCACTGACTGACAGGAGAAAAACAACGCCGTCTTCTCATTATGGACACCACCGGCAGCTCTTTGTTATGTGGACTTAGATATATACATGCGCTCCTCACTGCTGACCTTGGGCATTTACAAACAAACTTCGTTGTCACTTGACGAAGAAGACCAGAACATCGTAACTTGTTGCTTTAGTTTAGCAGAAATATTGAAAAGAACCAATTTAGACAAAAGGCCAAAATGCTAGAGACCAGAATCACTCAGTTTTCTCAATATCGTTTAAAGTTAAGAAGAAGAAAAAGGTTACATATGTGTGCCAGACTCACTAAAATAGCCCTTTTGTTCAGCCCTCAGAAAATCAACTTAGTGTATTATGCAAAACACTGTTGCATTCTGAATGTGCTTATAATCCACATTGCCTGAACACTTGGCAAACAGCAGCACTCCAAAATCTCCACGGACCCAACTGCCCGAGATGGACTCCCACATAATGAGGATACACGTTGGCTCTCTCTTTCTCTGTATATGCAGGAAAAGCATCGATGCACATGGCAATGCTCCACGGGCATATTGATATTTTGCTTTTACCGTCTTTAGCCGAGCACATCCTCCACAAATAAACATTGCCTCTGAATGAAGTTATTCTGATTCCGCGGATGAAAATGGAAGCACTGATGACGCGAGGAATTGTGTGGTGCGATAATGTTGACCGCCCACCACGATTTAATGTGAGAGACAGCGAGATCCCTCAGTCAGAAAAAGATCCTGCTTAGACCGTATTGGATCAGCAGCTAAACTGGGCTAATAAAGCCATTGTGAGGTAGGCCGGCGTGAAATGTGATTGCCTTTTGAAGAGATTTGCCACTAGTGACAGCCAGCATGCGCGCCTCTCTCACACAGTATAACGGTGTATTTAGACCTATATAGCAATACATTCGTCAACAAAGTCTGGAACATTTTTGGCACCATCATCAACATAACCAGTCACGTTTTGTACTGCTAAAAGTATTGCTTCAGTATAGAGTGGGAGGGAAATGTATGTGAACGCTTTGGAACTTCTCACATTTCTGCCTGAATTGGTCATAAAACGTGGTCTGATCTTAGTCAAAAACATAAGAATTAATAAACAGTGTCTGCTTGAACTAATGCCACCCAACATTTACATTTTATCATATTTTTATTAGCCATAACATGTAAACATTCACAGGACAGGGAGGAAAAAGTAAGTGAACCCAGGAATCTTGCTTAACTGCAACAGTTCAGGATGAATTTTGGACCAATCCTCTTTACAAAACTGCTGCAGTTAAGCAAGATTCCTGGGTTCACTTACTTTTTCCTCCCTGTCCTGTGAATGTTTGCGAGTTAAGGCCCAAAAAAATATGATAAAATGTAAATGTTGGGTGGTATTAGTTTAAGCAGACACTGTTTACACATTCTTAAGATTTTAATAAAGATCAGACCACATTATATGACCATTGTAGGCAGAAATGTGAGAAATTCCAAACGGTGCACTTACGTTTTTCTCCCACTGTATTCATTTGAGAGTAAATCAAGGAATGTAGTAAACTGTCTAGGCTTTTTATGACTCCTCTATGCCTTACAATAATGTACATAATAAATGTTCCCTCTGGGCAGACATGTAGCGTACAGTAATAATCATTCTGCCATCCTTTCAGCTGGTCAGTTAAAGGAACTGAAGTCAACATTTTGGGATGAAAAATTGCAACATGCTCAAGAGAAATCCCTTCATCTTTCCAGAAGAATTAATGCTGGAGAGAATGCATGCTGCAGGACAACATTTCCTGCCTTCACAGCTCTCAGTGCAAGGTAAGCACTTCAAGGAAAAATGAAGTATGTAGAGGGTGTGGGAGCGTTTGAAGATGCGAGCGGGCTGCGCAACTGAAGCCAACGCAAACGCTGCTCCTCATGTCCCAATTATTCAACGCTCCACAATATTGACAGAGGCCAGCAAACAGACGTGTCCGCCCTCACGCCTCTCTGCAGCACCTCATGCTCCCTCATATTTCATTCGCACAATGCGGAGATGCGTGGATGCAAGTTTGCCTGTGGTGTAACTCCTCATAAATACTAATAAAGCTGCGGCTTACACACACCGGAATACATAGTGGAACACACATTTACCATGCATCGTGCCCCATTAAAAACAGTGAAAGGGTGTGTGTGGACGGGGGGGGGTTTGTTAATTCCTTCATGACACGACTAATTATTCTCTAAAGCCCCAGCGCAGCAATGCACAATCTGAACATGCTTGAGTTGTAGCTGAATAAAACTAAACTCCAGTGTACCTGCAGTAATTAGGCTGGGGACTACCAAAGCTGTCAGACGCAAAAGCTGCTTACTTATTTAGTCACTTAGATTCTCCAGTCTGATGATGCTCTCTATGGCGCACTTGCACTTTACATTTTATGTAATAGGCTCGTAATTTAAAGGCAAATAATGCTGTAGCTGTGGGCCATTAATATGCTATCCACATTCCGCTACACTATGGGGGAAAACAGATGCATCATAATAAACACTGTCCTTGTCATACTTTAAAACATCAACGGAATTTTAATATCTAAATACAGTTTCACACATTTACAACGGTGCGGCAGAATTTGAATTTTCTTTTTAGTCAACGGCCAAAATGACACTCTGTTAAAAGGCAACAATCATATGAGCATGATTGGTCACAACTTTTATGATGGCCTCATTTAAATTCAAGAGTTACAAAGTCCCGACATCGACTTTCTTCCCCCACTTGCAGGCTAAAAAGCAGGCTCAACTGGGAGGAATGAGACACTCATTACTATATGTGGCTGTTCAAATGCCACTTGTTCAAAGTGGAGCATTGCCGGCAGAGATACGGCTCTCTATGAGGTCAGAGTCAGAGATTTACCGCCGCGATAGTGTTTTAATCAGGCGCCGGCTCTTTACTGATAAAAACACATAATTAATGGTTTGCTGCAAATTATGCACACATTAAAAAAATAAAAAAACGTTTCATCACAGCAAGAACATAGTGCCCAACATCCCCTTGAGTTGTTTGTTTACCTAAAAAGTGTTCCATCAGTGAGACTCCCACTTAGACCAAAGGTATTTCAACTCCTGGAATAGAGTAAGTGATTTTCAAGTAGTCCCCCAGGACGGCAGCACAACACAGCGGGCTAATGTTTATGGAAAGGGAGGCTAGGCAACTCTCAGGGAGCTGTCAGCAAACATCACTGCGTTCACCTCACATGCTCCTGGGAAAGGACCCATGCTACCCACCCCCGTCCCCTGGGTCTCCATGGCCTTCATGCTTGGCTACTTTTTCCACCCAGACTCAAAAAACCCCAACAAAAAAGCAAAAATGGACAGTGTTTGAGTCACTGAAGATAACTGGGTAGTGAGGTTTGTTCTTGGGTGTAAATGTGAGCTATTGTTTTGTTATAAATGTATCATGATACCATACAGTACAATAATATCAATGTATTATAAATACTGACATGTCTTTAAAATCCCCAAATGACATGTTTGGTAGTTTTGAGAAGAGAGAAGTGATTCTTCAGAAAGAAATTTGAAAAAAGATGAAAGTATGTGGTTTTTATAGCAGTTTGAAAAGCGTGTGCATTTTGGTAGACTAGGGTAACGAACGTAAGAAACTTAAAGGATGACATAAGGGTTAAGAATCTTCAGATAAACAGAATCACTTCTCTTGTAGCATCCAATGTGGACATCGATATATTATCAAAATAAGAGTACACATTACCTCTAGTCCATATAGTTGCTGAATCCGATCACAACTTGGCAGAGGTGGGTGGAAATCTGCTACGGTTTTTACTTTACTTGACTTAAATTATTAAAAAGTAATGTACTCTTACTTGACTGAACATTTCTGCTACACTATAGTATCCACCTCTCCAGATAAGAAGTGATTGATGGGTGAAATAAAAAGTAATTTGTCACTTGTCACCTTTGTTTTTTTTGTAAGAAGAACACAGCAGTTTTACAGGCGGCATTATTTTTAATCCTACAGCCTAAGGTCACTACTTTGATCACGGTTTACTTCACACATTTATGACAATTTCAGCAGAAAGAACAAAGAGCCTTTCCCTGCTGAAAAGTGAACGGGCGAGAAAATTCAGCCCATTAATAAGGGCTATTTTAACCATTTATTGCAGCAAGATTAAAGGAGAGAACAAAAGGCTGCGGAGTTCACGTCTTTGAAATGCTTTATGTTTTACAGACACACTGTCTGAATTGCAATAGGCCTATGGTCTATACAGTATGTCTTTTTTTATGTGTCTCTGCAGGACTCAAATTTTAGATAAATGTTTTTCAAACTTTTCACACCAAGTATCATGAAATTATGTAACCTGCCAAGTATCTTTATACCAGGCATAAATTCATCTCTTAACCTCCGCCTTAACCAAGTGCATTTTCTCCAGTTCAGCTTTACCCAAATCTACAGCCTATAAGCCAATGTAACGGAAATTTTTTGTTGTCGTCACTTTTTTTTCATTTGTTTTTTGTTGGTCTTTTGTGTCTTATTTGTTGCATTTTCATACCCGTTTTAGTCACTTTTTGTTGCCATTTTGACACTTTTTTTCCCCAAGAAGCTTTTAGATTTGGGTAAAGCCAAACTGGAGAAAATGTGCTTGGTTCAGGTAGGGGTTAAGAGGTTAAAAAAGGATCTAAATTGGAGTGCAAACAATGCCTAAACGAGGAAAACACCTAATAAAATCCATTACTAAAGCATAAATGAAATAATCTCTTATTAAAATCAATAGTCTAAAATTGCAGATGACCCTGAGTAGCAAGGATTGGAGCGGCTCATCTCTTTTTGATATGCCATTAATTGAGAAGCAAAAAAACAACAATAGCAAAAAAACAAATATATCAATTACTGTAAAATAAGGAGCAATGCCATATCACAGTGAAAACCCTGCTTTCCCTTCTTGGTACCTTCACGCTTGACTATACTCCTCCGCCCCAAATAAAAATGGACAGTTTTGTTGGGTCTGTCATCTCAGAAGGGGGCAAGGCAAAATCTGGTCACCCCCTTCTGGAAGAGTTCACACACTAACTGCGCTCCACGGAGATGCGAGCTGCAGGGTCCAATTGAAAGCCGGATTGGAAATTACAACAACAAGCCAGGCCGAGGACAGCTCAGAAAATAAATGTGTATCACAAAATGGAAGGGGCGTTAATGGGTTGACCCCTGAACAGCATACCGTGTCCGTTTGGTGAGATAATCAGCCGATAAAGTCCTATGATGGTGAACGAGTCTCGCAACATGCACCCAAAGGTCTATGCTGGTAATTATGCCGGCAAAGAATAAATGGTCAGGATCAGTCGCACAGGGCTTGCGGTGACCCAATAATAATCAACTTCTCAAATTGCACTACCTTCTAGAACGTAACCACGTCCGCTTGCTCGCCCCTGGTCCGAACAGGCTCTTTTGTAATGCAGCAGCGGTGCAGACTCACCCATTAATAATAAGAGAAATGGAGACATCTACGCAGAAATAATGATTGGAAGTATACAGGCAGCACATAGTGAGTGAGGAGTCTCTATGCAAACTTGATCTGATCTTTAATCAAGGATCAGAAGCAGCGGCGATGGAGAAGCTGTGTAAGAAATGCTCAATACAGCGAAGAAATATGGCATCAGTGTTATTCAATTTACTACGAGTCATATTGCACTTTAGTAAATTGACTTTTCTCAAACATTTTAGTGCGCATGTTGCATCAGCAAAGTGTATTGAGTGGAAGAAAATGTCTATAGGGAAAACGCATCAACTCATCCCAGTGGATAAGACCGTTGAGCAGCACTGACGAGCAAACAGCAGTGTATTACCTGACCCAAGGACAGCAGAATGAAATAGGAGAAGATCTAATTGACAATCGAGCAACACATAGTGAAGAAGATTGTTATATCTCAGGAAAATAGAGCTCCATGTCTCTAAAAATACATTTCCTTCATTACTTTTTTATTCATGTGACATTCTTGAAGGTCATTATGAAGAGGAAGTGTCTGAAGCGCAGTTTACTCAAGTTAAACAAAATAATAATAATGCGTTTGTTTGTATATTGCTTTTCCAGATGCTCAAAGTCGCTTTACAATTTTGTACATTATTCTTTCACACCAAACTTGGTGATGGTAAGTTCCGTTTGTAGCCACAGCTACCCTAGTGTAGAATGACTGAGGCTGCCAATCTGTGCCATTAGCCCCTCTGATCAACCACTCACTCACACACTAGATTCAAAAGTCTGGTCTTCGCTGTTGCATATTTTCATCAGAAAGAACAAACTGGGAAATATGAGCTGAAGTGTTGATTTGTATAAGCCCTTCCAAAATAACTCTCAATGCACAAGCTGTGAAATCAGTGTGAGCTAACTAAAGATACTAGCGTCCATATTTGTATTCACACTCACCTTTTGTGTCAAATAAACAGAGGAACAAAAGACAGAGCCTTGTATGACTCACTGTTCCCACAAAATTTGTATATTATATTTTTTAATACCTAGCAAACCTCTAAAAAAGTATCATTAGCAGTTACGAGGCTACTGTAACTTTACAGTGTGTTGCCATGGTTGCTGACGTTCATCAGATGTTGATGAAAATATTGTAATGTTGCTAAGGATGGACATGTTTAAAAACTATTTCAGGACCAACATGAGCCTGAATTAGGGATCCAAAATAGATCTTTTTTAACAATCCTCCTTATTATTGTTAAGGGAGTGTTTATCAAGTTACAAAAAAGCAAAGCTTGTGATACTGTCCCTATTCATAATGATCAGACAAAATCAGGGTGGTTTTATTTATCTGTAGAAGTTTTTACTCATTAAAGTTATCATTTCTCAATGTAAATGGGGCGAAGAAGATTGTAAACATACTTTGTTCAGCTGTTTTTGGATAAATGGAGCTGTTCATTCCATATTACAAGTACTTCACTTTATTCCATTGACAAACAGTATACTGCTGCATATGATATTGTAGGTCCTTGACTCTTCCTACCCTGCATGTAATAACTTCTAACGTGATGACCTGGTATTTTGATATCATCATAAAAAATTAATGAGTAATTAGAAAGCAGAGAGGCATGTAATGACCCCAGTTTGGAATAACACACTAATTCAACTATGTGCAAGAGAATTTCCGCTCATAGCAGCAGTTTACTCATCTTTGGTTTTGCGATATAAATCACTCTTGACACTAGGGGTGTTGAAAAGCGGCCATATTGATATTTAAACATCTATTTTTGGGGAAATATTCATTGCAGCGTCTCTCTTTGGTCCTGCACGTTTACTCCCGCCCGCTAGATGGCAGCGCACCGCGCAGCCCACTTGAGTAACACTAGAATCTAGTGAGAGTTAGAGAAACACAGGAAGAGTTTACCATGGAAAAGAAAGAGCTATGAAATGCTACGGGGCTTTTTTAAAACTCTACATTTGGTCTCACTTTGGCATTTACAACAAAGACAGAGACTTGGATTTTTACGAGAGCTACCAACTGTGTGCATATGTTGCTGGGTGTGTCGCCGCTATGTTCGGAGAGGATTTATCTTCGTAGCATTTTATTACGGAATTAAACAAAGCCGAGGGGAAACTAAATGCAGCATGCTCATGTTAAACCTGTGTCTCGCCACTGCATTACTACGACACAAGTTTAAAAAGAGCCTGCTGTATTTAGTTTCCCCTTGGCTTCGTTTGTGTGCTACTGCTAACAAAAGATTTCGAAGAGATGAGCGCTATAGCACGGTGACGCCCGTGTTGTCATTATGTCTCTGATCTACGAGTGACAGTCGTTATGGAGTAGATTTTAAATGCCCCGAGTTATTGTATATTTTAATGGATGAAACCCATAATAGTTATTACTGATCGCTAAGGACTCCCAACTATAGAAATAGTAGAAAACGTGCATCCCCAGTAATTGGTTTCATTACTAGATTTCCAAGAAATCTTTTCCGTTCAAAGTTACATAATCACCATACAACATACAGTCACAAGCACATTAGTGAAAAGCATTTATATCATAAGATAGATAGATAGATAGATAGATAGATAGATAGATAGATAGATAGATAGATAGATAGATGTATTTGATACAAATCTAATGAAGGTGGACTAGTTTACTGAATAGGTGTTTCCAAAGTAGTAAAAAATAATCGCAATAATCGTTTAATTCTTCAATATCAGGATTTATCGTAACGTATTGTATCGCGACCCTTGTATCGGGGTACGTATTGTATCGCCTGAGACTAGGAGATACACACCCCTACTTGACACTGTACCTGTATTATCTGAAGCAAATACAGATTCTATAAGTAACTGAACCTGCCATTAGTCAGCAAAGCAGCAAATTCAAAACATGTCACAGACTTCCACCAAAGTGCATGTCAAACTGTCAAAGGCTTTCAAAAAAGTACAATGTAATGCCTGCTTTTGTGCCCCTGAAAGCACGGCATAGTGATGGATACCAGGATACTTTTTGCATCCTTCGCTTTATGTAAGAACTGCTGTGAGCAAACACACTGGCTGTGAGGACAATCTCCGAAACGTATTACTGTAACTATTTCAAATCGGCCGGCACAACTGGTACTTACAAATTGGAGCAACAACAAAAAAAACACACAAACACGCAAAAAACCTACAGTAGCAGGATTAATGTACTCGCAGTTGTGCAATGAGACAAAGGGACAGTTTATGAAGAAGTTTGGGATCTGCATGGAGGAGGCTGCAGCAGTAAGCCCTATTAGGGTTTAGGCGGGGAGCGGTTTGTGAAGCTACAGTAGGATCTGGTTTCCTCCTGAGAGTATGAGCGCTAGTGGGGAGCACACCTCAAACACTTCAAATACATACACATTGGATCAGACGTAACGGGAGCAGTCAAACAGGCGGCTGTGAAGAAGATCTGGGTTTCTCCACCGAAAACAAAAAGAAGCATTCACAGCATAACAAACATTCAAATCCTTACCATACATTGCTTATGGCACATAAACAGCAGGTATCAGCAAGCCTAACCTTCTGCTTCAATGTTTCTGTCAATGCAGTTTATAGTTTTTTACCACCACAACACATGCGGCTGAAAAACACAACAGAATGATGCAGTGCTAAGGTAAAACCTTAGGGTTAGAAAGTTGATGTATAATAATACCCCATGAGATATTTTGTTTGCAAAATGAATATTATACTACCGAAATAATTGCAGTCATTTACTATTTGCAATTGTTCTGTAGTAAAGTGTGGAGTATCGAAAATCAGACTTCAGCACTACTTCTGATTAGAATAAGTGCAAGATACCTTTAGCACAACTTCTGATTAGATGAAGTGTAACATTGGTATACCAATGTTACACTTCATCTAATCAGAAGTTAGATGAAGGTATTACATTGGTAATACCAATGTTACACTTCATCTAATCAGAAGTTGTGCTAAAGTCTGTCCCTGAGTCTTGGCATTTGGTAGGACACACACTATACAGTGGGCATGATGTGCTACAGCCGATATAATCATCATTACAAACAATGTTTAATGATCGTTGGAAACAAATAATGTTTTAAAAATGTTTTAGAATATCCAGCAAAAAACTTGTTTTACCACAAGTGCTAAAATGGCAGACACTAATCGTCAAGTCAGGATACGCACTAACACATTTCAAATCCTGCAGGCAGCTATGTAACATTTTATAGCTGGGTAGTAATGTAGCCGTAATGTGCTGCGGTTCTGCTAAATAAATCAATAATGTCTTCTAATGTGTAGGGTATAAATCCGTCGCTCATTTGTCAGGGCTAACAACGCAGAGGAGAGGACTAGGGGCTGGCTGTGGTTGGAAGTCCAATCAGATTCAGCCTCCCTTATTACCATTCAGGAAGAGCAGCCAGCCCCTGACCCAAATATAAACGACACATTTTAGAGGCACGCATTCTGAATCGATCGCATGTTGCCCTGCAGTGTTCCGCGTTTAGCAAGTCACATGAAAAAACAAGGAAACAAATGATGGGAGCTCTGGAGGATGTGGTAGTGTGTGATGTTTTACAGGATTCTTGGTGGATTCTTGGCTGAGCCAAGTCGATCAATTCAAGTTGCCGGCCCTGGGGGATACATGCAGGGAAGTGGACCCTGCCCACTGTTGAAAACGACTGGAGGACTTAAAGAGGAAGATGCAGAGCAGAAAAAAGTGTGAACATATTATCAATAAATAAATACAATTTCATTTTCCCCCGAAAACACGTTTAGAAGAAACTTACTGGTTATAGCTTGTTCATGGACAATCAATGGAAAGGAGAGAAAGAGGTTAACACCGTAGAAACCTTTGCAATATTGTGAGCTCCATGCCAGTGTCAAATAAATACATTATTGACGACTGCTTTCTAAAAGTTTCAAACTAGACTGTGACATTTGATTTACCTAAACCACCTTTGTAATTGTGTCAAGTATAAGGGTATAAGGGTTTAGGAGTCAATTTGATTCAGTAGAATAAGCTTAAGCACAAAACATGTTTGCAAAATGAAAACTTAAATTATTTCACCCTGTTAATATTCTGAAAACGCAGGGGAAAAAAAATAAAAAATTGTGAGGCTGCCTTGCATCCAATTCAGCACCGAAACTGGAGTAGTCCTTATTAAAAGTAGACTGGCTGCCCAAGGCCTGACTTTAAGTTCATATCAACACTTCCACATTCATTAACCACGAGCAAGATTCTGCTCATTTAGAAGGAAACTCCTTTGCTTCTGGTGGAGCAACAAAAATCATATTCCGTAAGCTCTCCACTGCAGGAGGTACGGACACATCGATTCCATCGTAATTTGCCTTTGGGTGTGACAAAAAATGCTGAGTGGCAGAGATAGCTGAACATTCGACATTAATTCACTGCTTAGGCCAGATTAGCATTGATTGGTCTTCCCGGAGTGCCAGGGGATACCGAGGATACAGTAGTTTACGGCCGCCTCTTGCAAGGACACACAGACATTTTTCATCATGGCTCCCACATATTCCACTGCACCAAAATTGGATGAGGCGTTCAGTAAACACACAAAGATAAAGTGCACATTCCTTCTTGTTTTGCTGAGAGATGCTAACGAGGCAGAATGGAGGCGAGGGTCAGCACTCAAAGAGCCAGAGGGGGCTGGATCTCACTGGGCTTTACTCCGGGTTAGTGCTTCAGACTCTCGGTGTTTGTAGCTGTATGTGTGGAGAGCCCGTGCCACAATGTCAGGCGAAATTGGCCAACGCTACAGACTCATTGAACAACATTGATTTAGTCAAAGCTATACTGTCTTTCTACAATGATGTGGTAAGACTTGATTGATCCAAAGCAAATTGAATTCCACATTTTTTGAACTGTGAAATTGAGCTCTAAGGCAGCACCGAAAAGTCAGAGCTTATCTGGCTCCGGTGCCAATATGCTGCTTGTTTAAAAAAAACAACAAAGTTTGTGTTTTTGCAATGGTAGCTCAACCCAAAAAACATTGTTTTCAATTAAAGTATTAAGTTTGTTATGAAAGAAATTTAAAATATTGATAGAAAATTGTAGCATGCACCTGGGCAGTTATTTCTTGTTGTTGTACAGCTGTCCGACCATTTACAATTTAGTGCCACCTGGGCGTATTTTTACTATACACAATGGGTGACAGATAACAGCATATGCACCGTGAAATGAATGACACTGAATCAAGCCATAGTAAAACACTTTCTTCACAAGCTGCAAGTATTCAGTGCGTTGTTGGTGTAAACATCGTTGACCGCACAACAGAAACTGCAGCTTCCATTTGGCTGAGGTGTCCAATTTGGCACATCCCACAGAACCTGCTTATGTATGCAAGACTAATGGCACTCATCTTCTCCCCTGCTCCTCCATTCTTCTTTCTCTGAACTCCTCTGGCCTATATTTAGAAACCCAGATCTCATTGTGTTGTAGGCAGTATGGGATATCCAAAAAAAGAAAAACCTGACAATGCACGGCTAAGCGGAGGTAGTCTGACAGGATTGTCCAAACAGAACCATCCTCACAAATGTGCCCACACTGCCTCTGTGTGTTCCCGGCCTCTCTCTAGCTCGAAGGACAGTTCAACCTGCGACAGATGAGACGATACTGGGACCGGCCCGTCCCCTCTATCTGTATCATCATTCTCTATTTGCATCACACTGGAGGGGGCAAAGGGGGTGTTTGAGGAGGTAAAGTAAAACAACTGTCAGGTTCCCACACGTTCCCAAGGAGAGCACAGAGGAAATGTGCAGGCGGCTTGTTCACCTGCTGCAGGGCTGGTTAACTGTCAGTAGGAACAGCTGAAAGGGTCACTTGAGGGCTAAGGCTCTGTAATGAAGACAGAGAGTAGACTTAAGAGGTTCCAACTCATCTAACGCAGCATCAAAAGGAAGAGGATTGTATGTCGGAATTTTTCAGGCACTCTAAGACATATTCCTATTTTAGGCTTGGAGAATATATAGAGGTCACTTAACACATGGAAATTATAATCTTGTGTAGTATTACATAGCGGTTGTGGAGTTCACCCCAACAAACTCAAGGAAGTGATCAATTAGATGGAGCGGGTTCCAAAAGAAGAAAGCCTGCATGTACCGTATTTTCCGGACTATAAGTAGCTCCGGAGTGTAAGTTGCACCAGCCAAAAAATGCAAAATGAAGAGGAAAAAAACATATATAAGTCGCTCCGGCGTATAAGTTGCACTAGCCAAAAAATGCAAAATGAAGAGGAAAAAAACATATATAAGTCGCTCCGGAGTATAAGTTGCACCAGCCAAAAATGCAAAATGAAGAGGAAAAAAACATATTTAAGTCGCTCCGGCGTATAAGTCGCACCAGCCTTGGCAACTATCTGGGCATGGAGGCATAACTGCACCATTTACAAGCCTCTCCCATTTGTGAACTCGTTCCTCTAGCTATGGCCATCTAGCTTTTAGCCCACAATTAGGTTTTTTTGGTTTCTTCATTGCAGTAAGAGTAACCTCCGCTTTTCGCCAGTCCCTCACAAGTTTCTCGCTCACTCCGAACTTTCTTTCTGCTGTTCAGTTACCGTTTTTTAAATCTTCAGTGGTGCAGGAGTAGCAGATACTGGTACACAAGCCTACAGCGGCCTCTAGCTGCTGTCAGTGTGAAAATAACAAGCATCGTGGGATTATATATAATGATATATAAGTCGCACCTGAGTATAAGTCGTACCACAAACTATGAAAAAAGTGCGACTTATAGTCCGGAAAATACGGTGTTGTAAACATCACTCACAACTCGTACTGTTTGTTTTTTTTGTGTTATTTTTACAGCTTCCCACTTTGGCCTGTTCACAAGTTTAAGCCAATCACACAATGAACAAAAGCATGCAAGACATCACCTGCCTCGATAGCCCAGGTGGCACAGAATAGGAAAAAAACTCGAATTAATATATAAAAGCACCTCCATTTTTATTGCTACAACCAGGACCCCTCTGGTGTAACACAAAGGCTGTGTATCCCGGTTCATCCGCTACACAGGCTAATGAGCTCAGTGCGCGCGATACAGCGGGACTGGGAAATCGAAGCCGCCGCAGAGACGTGTGAATTAGAGAGCGTTGTCCCAAAGCGCACCGCCGGACAAAGGGAAAGCATATGGAGATATTTAGCGAGCAGGTCAGTCAATCCTGTAGCAAGGCCTCCGCACACACACGGGACCCTTATTAGATGACATCAAACCATTCACATACATGGTGACTCTGTATGGGTATGTAAAGACTGCAGCCCTAGACAGCGCTGCGGTTGAATATTTTATGATGTTTAAAGAGATTAGGTAATGATGGAATTTTCTAAGCACGAGAAGCAGCGATGGGGCGCCTTGATGATTGGGATCATGGTAATAACGAAGAAACCTCCGCAGCTTTGTTTGATAAGGAATGTATTATTTATAGTGAAAAGGAATTCAACAGAATTCATCCGAAAGATGCAAGTCTATTAGCAATGATGGATTCCTGAGCGTGAGAACCAGGCATTGATCTCACAGTCAATTTTCATCACACTCAATAAATAAAGTCAGACCGTCCATCAAAAGCCACACATGTCGACGTGTCGGCGTCGCATTACACCTATAAGCTCAAAGCCGATCCGAGAGCCTGTCTTTCATGCTAGACTGATTGAATTAATGTGGCAGTCTGCATACACAGGTCGTTTCATCAGCTCGATAAGGCTTCATCTGTTTCCCGTTGCTCATTCTATATTCACCTAGCACTGATTGATAGGCCACAGCTGGAGGAATCAAACAGTTTTGCGACAGTGCATGCATTCTTAGGTCGCACAAACTAACTGAAGTTTTGCCGATCCCTGAAATGAGAAACAGGAAAATTGCCTCAACAACTTGAATGAAAAATCCCTTGAGGTAAATCAGGGACAGCGCTGAGTGAAAGAATTTTAAGGATTTTTTCTTAAACTGACCAGACACAGATGCAACTACAAACCAGCTTGTCGATATCTCTGCGCTTTTCATCCTGTATACTTGAAATCTTAAATGTCAAATCCAAATCGATACGGAAAGTAATCTTGTGTTGCCTCAGATCAAATGGTTTATAAATCTTGCCGCTATTCCCAAAGTAAGCACCGGAATTCATGAATGCTAATTTGGTTTTCGAGACTTGAACAGAAGCTTTGATATCACCTCCACTACCATTCATTGCTTTATCGAGACAGGAGTGCTGAGCCAACACTTTTCTTTGAAATATGAATAACCAATGAGGCCTGTGATACAAGCAACATCGCCAAGACAAGCCTGTGGTGCAAATAACAAAATGTCACTTTTAAATTAACTACACACACCCGGGTGTGACACAAGCTGACAAATCCACATGTCGTGCCTTTTTCAGAGGTGTTCAATATCAGAAAGATAAATAGGTGCGGTTCTGGACAATAAATTGAAACTTGAGCTGAGGATTAGCTTGGAGCACTGGGTAAGAGGATGAAATCTTTTCTTCTGGTGAGCACTTTGTTGGCTGGTACGGCCACAGGGGCAAACAACAATAGAAGCTCATATCAATCACCCCATTCGCCTTGGTCAAGGAGATACCAAGACCAACACTCTATTCCCTATGTCCACTTTGTCATCAAATGTCTGCACTGGTTGCTTTGATGACTGTTGGCTGAGGAATGGAGCAGTCTAAAGAAGCTGTGATCTCAATCCACAACAGTATACTCTCTAATCTGGACCCTTTCCGCTCTTCCCTAATCCTTCTATAAGAAACAGAGAGCCAGGTGGTCTTGAACAACTGCCCTGGCGAGGGTTGGCCGATAGATGTATAGAAATGCATGGAGTGCCTGTCCCTGTTTACTTTGTGCTTCGAGTTACGATCGTATACCCCCCCTAACCCCCTCCCCATGAATGGTGTGAGGGTGACGGGCCAACTCTCAAGGAAGGCCTCTCCATAGGCTCCGAATGCCTGCATGCTGCTCTGAGAGAGAGAGAAGACCCCGACCCCCCCGCTCCCTTTCCCCCTCCCTCGACACGTCCCTTACCACCTGGCGTCAGATTGCACCGACACTGGGATTAGATGTCACATGTTTCAAGTGGCAGAGCTCTCCCAAATGTCTGCACTAACCGTGTGATTCTCCAAGTGTCAGAGGTTGGAGCGAAGGGGTCCCAAGGGTGTCACGATACAGCATGCTTGCCACCCTTCTTACATACATCCTAGAGTGCCGGGACTCCCCGCTGAGGATACAAATTTGAACTATACAGTGGGGAAAAAATGGATTTAGTCAGCCAACAATTGTGCAAGTTCTCCCACTTAAAAAGATGAGAGAGGCCTGTAATTTTCATCATAGGTAAACCTCAACTATGAGAGACAAAATGAGGGAAAAAAAAAAAAATCCAGAAAATCACCTTGTCTGATTTTTAAATTATGGTAGAAAATAAGTATTTGGTCAATAACAAAAGTTCATCTCAATACTTTGTTATATACCCTTTGTTGGCAATGACAGAGGTCAAATATTTTCTGTAAGTCTTCACAAGGTTTTCACACACTGTTGCTGGTATTTTGCCCCATTGATCCATGCAGATCTCCTCTTGAGCAGTGATGTTTTGGGGCAGGCGCTGGGCAACACAGACTTTCAACTCCCTCCAAAGATTTACTATGGGGTTGAGATCTGGAGACTGGCTAGGCCACTCCAGGACCTTGAAATGCTTCTTACAAAGCCGCTCCTTCGTTGCCCGGGCGGTGTGTTTGGGATCATTGTCATGCTGAAAGACCCAGCCACGTTTCATTTTCAATGCCCTTGCTGATGGAAGGAGGTTTTCATACAGAAAGGCCCCGTCCAGGTGGGAATCGAACCCGGGACCTTCTAGCTGTGAAGCACGAGCGCTAGTACAGAGCTAACCGCTGTACTACCGTACTTTCCACCCCCATGCTTCACAGTAGGTATGGTGTTCTTTGGATGCAACTCCGCATTCTTTCTCCTCCAAACACGACAAGTTGAGTTTTTACCAAAAAGTTCCATTTTGGTTTGATCTGACCATATGACATTCTCCCAGTCCTCTTCTGGATCATCCAGATGCTCTCTAGCAAACTTCAGACGGGCCGGGACATGTACTGGCTTAAGCAGGGGGACACGTCTGGCACTGCAGGATGCGAGTCCCTGGCAGCGTAGTGTGGTACTGACGGTAGCCTTTGTTACTTTGGTCCCAGCTCTCTGCAGGTCATTCACTAGGTCCCCCCGTGTGGTTCTGTGATTTTTGCTCACCGTTCTTGTGATCATTTTGACCCCACGGGGTGAGATCTTGCGTGGAGCCCCAGATCGAGGGAGATTATCAGTGTCTTGTATGTCTTCCATTTTCTAATAATTGCTTCCACAGTTGATTTCCTAGTCCATTCATGTTTTTAAGTCGTTGTTGAAAACTCATCTTTTTGCTTTGGCCTTCAACACAGGCTGAGCAGATCCCATGTATTTTATTATTATTGTTTCATGTTGTAAATTTTGTGACTGTTTTTACTCTTCAATTGTACTTTATAATGTTTGTTGTACAGCACTTTGGGCGGTTGTGGCTGTTTTAAAGTTGACATTGACATTGACATTTCTTCACACCAAGCTGCTTACCAAATTTAGATTCAGTCCTCCCAGCCTGGTGCAGGTCTACAATTTTGTTTCTGGTGTCTTTTGACAGCTCTTTGGTCTTGACCATAGTGGAGTTTGGAGTGTGACTGTTTGAGGTTGTGGACAGGTGTCTTGTATACTGATAACAAGTTCAAACAGGGGCCATTGATACAGGTAACGAGTGGAGGACAGAGGAGCCTCTTAAAGAAGAAGTTACAGGTCTGTGAGAGACACAAATCTTGCTTGTTTGTTATTGACCAAATACTTATTTTCCACCATAATTTGCAAATTAATTCATTAAAAATCAGACAATATGATTTTCTGGACTTTTTTTTCTCATTTTGTCTCTCATGGTTGAGGTATACCTATGATGAAAATTACAGCCCTCTCTCATCTTTTTAAGTGGGAGAACTTCCACAATTGTTGGCTGACTAAATACTTTTTCCACCCCACTGTATTTAACTTGATGAATGTAAAATTGCAGTATATGACAACATGCATATTAAAAACAATCATTTCCATCAATTGAGCACATCATTTAAAGGTTGTTGAAACCCTTTTTTTTTGGTCAAGATTTGCCTCCAGTGAACAGTTGCCTTTCTTATATGCAGGTCTCACCACAAATCGCATTGTATGTAACAAACACAAGCAATCCCATGAGGTATCCCAGTAGTGTTTTGTGCATCTTTAACCCCTAATCCTAAGGCCTTCCTCTTGGACCATCATTAAAAAAAAAAAAAAAAAAAAGATGTGGCCGGACAATGTATCAATCTACAGGAACATACAGCGAGTATTCATGGTGGGTGTTCATTAAGGGAATATTACCAGAGGAAAAAAATTGAGTTACTGCGCAGCAGGAAGGGGCAGTGAGCCGGGTCTGTCCGTAGCTACTTAAGACTTACTGTATGTTCACACGCATGATCCCCAGTTTCCCCTTTAAGAATGGTATAATTCATTTTCCACAGAGACTAACAAGCTATAGGCGCCACATTAATGGAGAGACCACTAGTCAAGAGATCCAATGCCGCATTTCCCAGAGCCCTATTAGTGGTGTGCAACAACCAGTTCATTAGAGGTTTGAGCCAGCGAAAAAGGGGTTAACCGCACTCTAAGTCTGAAGAGAGAATCTGGAGAGGTTTGAGCTCAAATCCCCCGTGACTATCCCTCGAAATGATATTGACCTTTCACCTCCAAGGAACAGAGGCCTAGCATGGCACAGCGGGTTATGGAGCTATTAGCTGGGGGCAACGAAGCGCAAGTGACAGGTAGCAAGGCAGCAATAGGTGTCACTTAATGGCATCCCTAAATAAGTATTGACTATTCAATTTGTTGATCCGGTTACACATGGGTGAATGTGTGCCTGATTTGTGAGTTCATTCATTAATAATTGAAGCTACTGTTCAAGAAGTGGCTTTTTATTAATCGGGGGAACAAGATGCATTGTGGCAAAATAAGTTGTTCATTTGAATATTCATTGGCCTACTTTTGTGACATACTGTAATTCACACATTATGTGTCAGGATGATAAATGTTGCTATTTAGCGTTGACAGTGCATTAAATGACAAATTATATATTCAAAATTGGTTTCCTTGATAATGTATCATTATTATTTATAATCAATTTTAGGTGGACACATATCCTCAACCCAATGACAAGGAAAATACTCACACAATCACAATGCTAATGCCAAGTGAAAGAGGTGAGATTCAAATGTTACACTTGATGTAATTACAATTGATTTGAAGTCATAGCATTCACAATTTTCAAATCAATACTGCAGTTAAATTTTCCTCAAACCACATCTCTATCTTAGAGGGATTGCTGCCATGTAAACTGTGGTGACACACTTACCCACCCAGGTATGTCAATGTCAGCATTAATGACACTGGCTCCGGCTAATCTCTGCTGACCATCCCATCCCTTAAGCAAACATTACATCAGGCCTGCGGTGAATGAAAGGCCTCTGAATCATTCCTCTGTCTTGGCTGATCACTTCGAGCCCAGCCTGTATGCATGGTAAATGATATGAAAGCGATACAGCGCCGGTGCCCTGGGGCAGCAGAGATGTCCAGGGCTTGTGCCTTGATCGCATCCGTGGTGCAGGACTAAGGGGGATAAAATGACACTGATCTGGGAATTGCGTGCAGGAGTAGCAAGTCTAGCAATGCACTGGGGGGGAAAATGCAATGGAGTCACAAATAAGGGAATGAGGAAGCAATGTACGGGCAAGATCTATGTGGAATTTGCATGGAATTGTTAAACTTGTCAGAAATTGTTAAACTAGACTCATGACATGCAAAGTGACATGTCAAGCATTTATATGTTATAATACTGATGATTATTGCTTACAGTCCATTTTCAAAACTTTTGATTTGGGGTTTTTACAAGCTGAGCCATCATAATCAAAATTATAACAAAACCCAATACATATCTCACTTTGCCTGTAATGAGTCTATCATATATTAGTTTAAGAATAATGAATAACAGAAATGAACGCACTTTTAACGATATTCTCATTTTCCGAGTTTCACCTGTACAGTGCAGTATTTTGAATTGAGTGTGTGAATCATCAGTTTAAAAGTGCTTGTTTTATTCAAAAACAGGAATCCTGAAACATCCAGATAGATTAACAGTCATAATGTCCGATCAATGACGCGGTACAACTTCAGACACAAACACTGCTCTGAGGAAGTGACTTGGTAAGTAATGAAACGACAGCTTTTATTGAGTCGTGAAGATCCAGTTGTCTCAATTGATCGGACTTTACGATTGCTTATTTTATGAATTGCGTCTTTAATCACTTTTATCACTTTACAAGCATTTTGGAGATCATGGTGCATAAAGTTTGAGGAAGGTATTTCATGTGCATGGTCAGATTGCATGTTATCAATTTTGATTTTGCTTGCTGACCCCTAGTGGCTTGAAGTCCATATACAGTAAAGTTCACATGAGCAGCGAGCTGTAATGATCAACAATCTGCCTCATTGCTTATGGCTAAGGCCTTTACTTTCCCTGTCATTGTAGAAGGTATGATGAGCCAGATGAAAATGCAATTACATTTTTTATTCCGTTTTTTTTTTTTTTTTTCAGGGGACATTCAAAATGACTCCCAAGACTGGTTATTTTTATGTGGTTTAAACGCTTGCATTTTCCCAGTGTAATTGTTGCTTTATAAGTCTGCAATGTGGCCCAGTTAGCCCGTGTGGCCTGGTGGTGTGGTGGCGATGCCATCTCCAGAGTTGGGATGTTTTTACGCTTCACGCTTTGATGCATCTGTACACAGGCTTGGCCTCATTACCTATAAGCCCTTTAATCCAGCCTGTAAACATTCAAGGGATGCCCACTTGTACCAACATGCCCATGCATTCACGGGGAGACTCTCACACAACTACTGCCAATGCGCCTTCGGTTAATTGTCGGCAAATTCAATATGGAAGAGAACATTGCACTTTGATTTGATATTATTAGTTTGATACCGAAACACATTACACAAGCAAGTCAGTTTAGTTTGAATGTTGAGACTGCAGCTTAAATCCAAGAGTGCAGCCACCGTATTACACAGGTTAATAATAAATGAAAACTCATAGATCCATTCCTTTCTGCAGAGGATACATGCCCACAAGTCTAAACTGCTATCACATTCTGCTGCTCACTATTGCAGCGTACAGCGACCCTAACTTGCATTCTAATATTTCAACTTCAGCACCACAGGAAATCCACCTCACTCAGCCGTCTAACCCCCAATGTGCCCTCCTCGTTCAAGAGAGGGACCAGCGCGTGGCCACCACTGAATGCCAGCACACAGGAATAGCAACATGCCCAGCTTTGACAGGTATAGACTCTGATGTAACCTTTAGAAATGACTGGACAGCTTGCACTTCGCCTTAAAAAAAAAGGATACGAGACAGGACTTGAGACATACTGACACACTTTCTAGCCACAATCCAGACCCAGTCAAGCATGTGACATAACTCTGTCAACCAAATCAGTGGCAAATGAAAAAGCAATCGGACTTACCCAGAAGATTAGGTTGAAGACGAACATCAAGTACTTCAAGCAGCAGAGCACACCTCTGGCCATGTTGCACTTCTTGAATTCTAGAAGGAACACAAAGGATAGATCCAGGTAAAAGACCACGTATTTGCTTCCTTTAGGAGAGCTGTACTTGTTGTTGGACTTGTCCGCTCCGCCGCTAGTATCGGCACTTGCTCCTGCCTGCCCCTGCTGTGCGGTTTTACGCGGCCCCGTGGAGCCGTAGAAAGCACCGGCGGTGAATCCCCTGCCACCGAATGGGCGGCCAGAGGTGGAGGCTTGGGGGAAATCTGAGTCTCGGCTGTCTATGGAAGGGCTGCGGTGAATGGCTGACTCCTCGCTGCTAGACTTCTCCATGCTCTGAGGCGGCCGCTGCTGCTGAGGGGGGGCTGCCTGACGCACGCTCTACCATAGTCTCACAGATGACAGGAGCGCACAGTCGTTCCGCCAAATGTCCACTGCTCCAGAACAAAAAATCACAACAACAGTACTGTAAATCCAAAGGAATTGTCTTTGCAACTGCTCAAGCCACTCTGCAAGCTCTTACTGCCTTCTTCCTCCTACAGCAGCTTCTGTCTCTAACTCTATAAGAATCAATGCAGAGTGGTCCTGAAAGCAGCATGCCCTCCTTCTGAGCGGGATGTTCCCTGTATTCCAGTTCTAGAGGCGTGATGCCCGCTCCAAAGTGGCTGCAGACCTGATAACTTTCCCCTCTCTCTTTACACTTAATCTGCTCCTTCACTCCTGTTTCAATTTGTGATGCTCTATTTGATCCCTCCCATGCGTCCTGACCGGCAACACTCCGCTCTTCTCTCTTTCTCTCTCTGCCTCTCTGCTCAGCTCTCCCTGACAGCAGCGCTCCGGCTCATGTGCTGCACGAGGCAGACTCGACTAACGGGCATTCCCTATCTCACAGCGAGCTCTCATCCCTCGCCTCTCTCTCTCCTCTCCTCTCTCCACCCGGCGCCTCCCTCTCCAAGCTTACAGCCAATCGCTCAAGCTGCTGCCCATTTGGCCCCTCCCCTACACCGCCAGTGCTTTCAGTAAACCCGCCACTGTGTTTGCTTTGACTATACATGTTCAGCAGTTCTCTCTCAGCTGTCAGGACGAGTGACAAGCCAAATATGAGTTTGAGCAGGGAGACAAACACAAATAAGGTGTTGCTAATCGCTGCGAAGACACACAAAGCTTGTGTGGGAAAAAAAGCTGACAGTTCTTGATCACAGAATTGTCGCTTGCTATTCCAGTTTTAATCACATCGATACTATAAATAACATTCAGTGGCTTTCCTTCTTCAAAGCCCGACAGAATTATAGTTATTATTCTGACGTCGGTGGTCATGGCTGGGAGGCCATATTGTTATTTTACATAATGCATTCTCTGGACCGACCACATCCATGTAAGGGGAAACCAATTAGCTCTGGCTTTGGAATTATGGCACCTTCTCAAGCATGGAAACGGGATAGTGACTTGGAGACAGCAAATACCAGTGACCCATAGCTGGGGTCAAATATTTACATGTGCTAACGATTTACAAAGTTTACAAAAACAACACAATTTAACAGAGGATTAGAAATAATAAGTAAAACATTTTACAAAACTTAGTCATTTGGCTGCACCACTGGCGGATATTCAATAAAGTAAAAATAATTATGATAACACAAACATTGTGTCTGTTGGCAGGAGCTTTGCCAGGGCTTAATCTTGCCCTTAGCCGACTGGAACAATTGGAATAACAATGGAATAGGCCTCGCTGACTCGGAGAAACAACTTTTTTGCGGCAGCACTGTGGAGCTTAGGGCTGTAGCTGCTACCACTGTAGAGCACATTGTTCCGGGTGGTAATGGTGCACGGTCAGCTCAGTGAGCAGTGATGTCTGAGCCCGCGGACAGATGGAAGAAAACTTTCAACTCGCTGGTCTTAAAGGTAAATCCAGTAAGACCCAGTTGACAAAGACAACATAATCCCACCCTCTTGTGTTGCAGTGCAGAGTGAAAAACAGCCTCAGGTGCGGGCATGGACACGGTGTAAAACATGTTATTTGGAGTGATTTACAGTAACCATGCTGTCTGAAAACTGAAATGACACAAAGTGTCACAAACTGGTTGTTTGTTAAATCAAACAACCAGTGTCATGGTTAGACATTCAAAGTTAAAAATAACTTAAATTTCACACTACTAGACAGGAGTTTGTTGGCAATTTAGAGATCTGACAACTGTGTATTTGCACATCTTTGATGCTGTCAACGCTCTGCAAGCTACAAAACCACCCATTTAAAGCAAACTATACAGACACATTCATCATAAAGTGACAGAAGCAAAACGCTAATCTGACTTTGGTACAATAACACAGACAAATAGATTGTTATTCAGTTCACAGTGACTTTAGAAACTAACCATTTGGCATCTTTACAAGCAAGTATGTAATATTCACATGTGCGGTGAGTTAAAATCTTGCTCATACACGATCAAAAGCATTAAAATGGCCATCAGAACATGTATTATGGAGTGCAAGAGCAAAGTGCATTACAAGACAAAACCATTACAGTATAGCATTTGTGGTTGAACGGTCAATTGTGTATTTTAGAGAAAAGACAAGATATCTGAGAGGGTGTAGATGAAAATGCAGACCATTATCTGGATGTCTTATGCAGGAGAATTTTATTTACCATCAGTGCGGGACACAGAGACATGACCTTAAGATAATGTTGATGTTTGCTTCCACATGAAGAGGGATAAGCATCCTCTGTATATATGATATAAATTGCTATCTAATAGCTATTTAATTTTCTTCAGTTTTCTAACGGTGTGATGTTACATTATTGCCCTTATGCTCGTTAAAGAGTGCATGACCATTTAGCCTTGATAAAGCTTATTGTCTATATTTCACTTTACAGACAGCTTTAGCACTTTCAAAGTGGTGCCTACTTTACCTGACGGAAGCACATTTAATATAAAAAAGGCTGCCAGAAAGAAGAAAAACACCACAAAACCTGAGTCAGTCATTTTTGAAACCTGAAGTTGAGTGGCAGGTGCTTCCGTTCTACTTTCGGGGGCTTAATTCCAGTGTACAGAGAGAAGTGTTCCTCCAAAGACGTGGACACTTTAATCTGGGCTCAGCGAAGCTATGAATGAATGAATGTTCAAGGACACCGAGAGAAAGCTGCTTCTTATTGACCATCATCACACGGGAACACAGCACACAACAGGAACAGTTTGTAACAATAATTTGTGAATGAAAAACAAACAGCATGCACTACTACTATTTACTATTTATATTGAAGTCTAAATCAGCGCAAAGTATTTCTATGTCGATCTGCCCTGTTTCATGCTCCTTATTGACAATTCTGCGTGGTGTACTGTGAAACTAGAAATGCATTTGGGCCGCAGCAGGGGCTTAATTCTCATCTATTAGAGACTATTAGAGTCAGTGCAGCTTCAAAGCAAAACATTATATTGCTATCAAAATTGTATCACTATATTTTTGTTATGTGTAACATGTTACACTGGGTGTGTATAATTTCCATATTTTCAAACACTGACAATAGAAAACCTCATTTTTTTTAAATCAGGGTTGTTTATTGGTCTTAATTGTGGTCAGACGTGTGAAGTCTATTCACTAGGATGGGGCCACACTATAATTAGTACCCCGATGCTTCAATGTTGATCTGGCATATCCGGCACAAGGGTCGTTGACTCCACCATCAACATCTTTGGTTTGATTTCAACCCTTTTTGAACATTATAAACTGTGTAACATTTTGAGAAGAATGTCATATGAAGGGGATGACTGTCAACGATTAGATTCCTTAATAGGTGAGGATATGGGCGTTCTCTAGATGCAACTGAGCGGCATCTAAAACAAACTGTGTTGTGTGTAATAAAGTGGAGCAAAGTAATTAAATCCATTGTAATTGTAACTATGAGGCACATTATGGCTGAACTAATCTTGCAATATTGCCCCTTGAAGTTTTTTTGTGTGTGGAAAATCTACACCATTAACTCAATTAGAAGTCACTTTGCAGTAAAGTGTAAATGTGCCAGAACATTGAAAGGCATTGAAGAAGCATTTACTTTTTTACAGACATCTTAACAAAAGCTAGAAGCTACAGTAGTTACAACACCGATAGACACCGTGACATGCAGTTCATGGCATGGCACAGGTACATGTGCACATGTACACCAACAAATAAAAACAGTATCTTTAATGGACCTAACAGGTCCATTAAAGCAGGCCCATAAGCATACTACCTGTTTTAGGAAAAATGTTGGAGACAATAGTGTGTGAGCAGATTCAAAAATATTTCATTGACAATCATCTGCTAACCAAATTTCAGCATGCATACAAACCAGGGCATTCAACAGCCTCAGCGCTTGTCCATATGGTGGACAACTGGTACCATGAATTAGACCATGGCAGCCTGGTCGGTGTTCTTTTCCTGGACTTCAGTGCTGCTTTTGACCTGATAAATCATGATTCACTTATTGCAAAACTGAAATGTTATAAGCTATCCACAAGATCCTTGTATTTTCTCAGAGATTATTTAACTAATAGAAGCTGTGGTCTACCTCAGGGCAGCTGTCTCGGCCCGCTCCTTTATTCAATTTACACAAATGATTTGCCCTATGTCTTAGATAAGTCATCAGTCGTCATGTACGCTGATGATTCTACAATGTTCTATTCTAATTCAGATGTTAATGAAATATCTAATGTACTGAATAAGGAGATGGACATTATTTTTTTATTTTTGCTGTGAAGACACTGTATAACAGTGGTCAGCAACGTCCGGCCCGGGGACAACTTTGGCCCATTGCCAATATTTTTTGGCCCGCCAGAGGATTTCGAAAAAAAAGAAAGCCTAACAGAGACTTAATTGTTCTTTATCCACAAATGTTTTGCCCCTGATCTTTGCTTGTGTTTGGCACAACACCATTGCATACCACCGTTGCATTTTAACTCTAAGCAGCCTAACTTCTAGGTTAAATTGTGGTTTGTCCCGATCCTCATACTTTACCTCATCCTGGCGCTACAGCGCTGCTCACACAACTGCGGCGTGCCGGTGTTACGCCGAAAACTGCATGACCACCTAAAAATGCGCCCCCTCTTCAGGGCTGCCAACTCTCACGCTTTCACCGTGAGACACACGCATTTGAGTGCTTTCACACACTCTCACGCCACACTCCTCATATAATTGTTAAGAGACAGTCCTAGAAACCTTCCTGTCGTTGTTTCATCTGTGCGCGGTAAGAGGGGGTGCATTTTTCGGCGGTCATGCAGTTTTCGGCGTAACAGTGATGTCGCCGAATATTGTACTCTTTGCAAACGGAGATTACCTCGTTGCAGATGAGGCACAGAGGTTTGGCATTCACATATCCAGGTAGGATGAAACCATATGTTTGTCGCCATTCCTCCCTAAAACAGCTGTTTTCACTGTCCACTTTTCTTTTTTGTCCTTTGGAAAGCGACATGTTTGTGATGCTAACTTTATTTTTTGCTAGTGCTGTGTAACCAGCGAAAATCCGACAGACTCGGGGATAGTATTGTTTCAAACAATATTTTAGTTTTACATAAAAAATATGTATAGTTTGGGTTATCTAGTATTGAATATCCCTGCATGAATAAATCTATTTTTTAACAATGGACCGGCTGGCCCACCACCTATCGGTATAAAAAAATATTGGCCCGAAGCCAAGCCAACTTGCCGACCCCTGCTGTATAATATACAGTGTCTCACTTGCAATTTTTTGCAAGTGAGACATTACAATGGATACATATTATTTATTCATTGTAATGTCTCACTTGCAATTTTTTTTTAAATCGGAACCCCAGGAAGATTAGCAACCACCATGGTGGAAGCTAATGGGGATTCCAAAATAAATAAACAATAAACAATGTTATTGCTCTTGCACAATTGACATTTTTCAAAACATCCACTGAATAAACAGTCACACTATTTATTCAGTGTGACTATTTGTCATGGTGACCTTGTAGTGACTGCCAATACACTTGCATGGAACTGCCTGATTTACTGAAGTTGATATAAAGGTATAGGCACCCATTTGGATGTGAGGATTTGACAGAAAAAATATTATACAGCATTGGCCTCATCCCTCTTTAACAGAGGGATGTATTTAACACTGTATTGTATTTAAAGCAGTACTAAGTAACTCATTACCCAAGAGGCCATAAGCGCCACTGCAGGTGTCGTAGAATGTTGCGGTTTTTTATTAATTAATTGTCCATGAGAGTAAATACTACGCTGACAGAAAAGACGAAGGGAAGGGAGACAGGGATATTGTACATCCAATTACAGAATGGAAATAATTGTTTTCACTCAAACTTGGCTGTAAATACTGTTTAAGTGGCGCTAGCCCACAGTTAGCTTTGCCCGTTAGCCTGTTAGCTTCTTCTTCGTGATTCCATTAGTGTGTATTGGTGCTGGCCAGAGACACCAGGGGGAGATGAAAGTCCACCCAATCATCCCATTAAAGGAACAGGCCACCGTTTTTCCATACTAAGATATGTTCTTACCTGAGCTTAGACGAGTTGATACGTACCTGTCTGGTCTTTGTGCGTGCCCATGGAAGAGCTTGGTAGCTTACAACTTCACCCCCATTTGGAGCTATAGGAATATGCTGGACGAGGCCAAATGCTAACAACTTATTTGGTCTTTTTACGTGACTGAGGGAACGTATCAACGTATCAACTTGTCTAAGCATATTATCAGTATGGAAAAACGGTGGCCTGTTCCTTGCCTGTATTACCCCCAGAGGGACTACGAAAATGATTTATTATGGTAAACAAGTTATGTAGTACTGCTTTAACAAATCTGTATTGGTTGCATGTTAGGGATCAAGCAGTGAGGCACTGAGACAAAGGCAGTAAATATCAAAAAGCACTTTATTGGCCACAAACAAACAAGGGCCGATAAAAGAGGTGAAATTAACGTAACTTTACAAAAACAGAATGTCCAAAGGAAACTAATTAACACAAACAAACTGACCTCCCAAATGAGACATAAGGCAACTTATATACAGCTTGGACCATACCAAAATATAAATAGCAGAAACATAGGGGAGAAACAGACACAACTAAGGGACAAACAAAGCCCCTTTAACCCCAGTCCCCCTCTGCCATGGTCTGGTCCACGTAAGGCCGCCTCCAGCTCTCTCTAGGTCCGCCCCTCGCCACCTCTCAGCTCTTAAAGGGGGGTATTATGTAAATCGACTTTTTCAAGCTTTATATCATGTTATTATGTCATTCCCTCATTAAACACATGCCTGGAGTGTTGCCTTGGCTCATTCACATATTTTTGAGTAATCAGTAAAAACTTAGACGGCAGCCATTTTAGGTGTAGCTATGCCTCAGTCCTCCTAGGAACGCCCCCACCTCCTGGAGACGCCTCTGGACCTTTTGTCACCAGCCAAGCCACCAACCACTGCTCCTCAGCTCAGCAGAGCGCCCTCCCCGCACAGTGTTGTTGTTTAAATGCCACAGCAGTGTGCTGAAGGGGGCGTGTCGGAAAGCTTCTTAAAGAGACAGAGGCCTATTTCAAGACGTTCAGTACAGCCATTTTGAGAAGGCAATTTTATTCAAGGCAGTTATTTTAATTTACTGCATATACAGACCAACAGAAGGTTACGTCATCATTGTAGTATGCTATAGACTGGTGCTATGTGATTGAAAAAAGCATAATACCCCCTCTTTAAAGGGACAGAATCAAGTCAATGTTCATTAAATGACCTCCGCAGTTTTGTCACCTCTGTGTGGCCTGGCCATCACATTGCATCTTTTACTTATTTGATTCGTACTTTATTTCCTTCTACAAGTGTGTTTAACCTCTTACCTCCTGCCTTACCTGAGTGCATTTTTTCCAGTTCGGCTTTACCCAAATCTAAAAGCTTCTCGAGAGCGACAATGTAATGCCTCATTTGAAAGCTAAGGCCTACAAATCTGATGCTAATTTTTTCCGTCACTCTTTTGTCTCTTTTTTGTTGTATTATGCTTTTCTGGCACATTTTTGTTGCTCTCTTATTGCTTCTTTGTCCCTTTTTTGTGGCCTTTTTTTGTCACTCTTTTGTTGTAATATTGTTGCTTTTTTGTTATGACTTTGTCGCTCTTTTGTCACATTTTTGTTGCGATTTCATCCTCATGTTTGTTGCTATATTGATGCTTTTTTTTCCAAGGAGCTTTTAGATTTGGGTAATGCCAAACTGGAGAAAATGTGCTTGGTTCAGGTGTGGGTTAAGAGGTTAAGATAGGTTTCAGTATAACTAAATTACTGTGTCCATGTCAATAAAATGTATCTAAGTCTAAGTCTACCTTAGGATTACTGTGATAGGTTTCTGTCTTTAAGTGAAGTGAATTCAACCCGTGATGTCTTCACTAAAAGTGAACAATAAAGAAAGAAAGAAAGAAAGAGTTGCTTGATGCAATTATGTTTGTGTAATCAAAATGAGGGAGTAAAGATTGAAAGTTTCATGGGTCTAATTATATTATGGTCTGAAATATGCAGCTGATACGGTAGTTTGGATGTACTTTATCACTGAGGTCTGGCTGAACTGACAGAGCAGTTTGTCTGTGTGAGTGCTCACAGTGAATGTTGTGTGATACTACAGCATAATGTATGACTGTGTCTGCTAACATTGCATCTCCCAAGTGTTTTTTGGATTAGATACTTTTCAGTTTATCTGAGGAGCCTCCAATACAGTATAGTCCTGGAAGTGAATAATCTCAGGTAAGTTCCTTGAATTTCATTTTGACTTTAAATGCCACGATGACATAGATCAGAAAAGATGGATGGATGGTCTTTTGTTAAAATAAATTATTAAGTAACTTGGACTGTGAAAGTGGAAGTCATTCAGACCCCAAATGTCACTGCATAAAGTCAGCAGCTGTTTTATGAGCTGAAATAATTACAATGAGAGGCATAAGGGGGTGGTCAGGAAGGAAAACGTTTGCTGAAAGTTTAGATTTCGTCATGCAAAATGGCTACCTTTATTTTTACACCAATGCAACTGTAGTTCTTTACGAAACGGATACAAACTGTGTGAAGGAAGCTTGTGTCGAAGGGGATTTTTTACCATCTTGAATAGTCTGATGAAGAAAGTGAGGCAGTGTCTTGAGAAAACGATGTTCATTAATATAATAAAGATAGTATGCATGAGGACATTGCTTTATTGCAGTACTCTGAATAACACTTTTATAACCTGTGCCAAATGACCCATGCAAATCAGATTATGTGCTGCTGCTGGCAGTTGAAAAGTAAAAGGCAAACAGATTTAAATGTAAATGGTAAATGCTGAACAAACCAGTTGCTTGGTGTAGCAGATTTCTATGGCAGTTTATTCATCTTAAAATGCTCGCTGCATGACGTGGGTAAGTGAGTAAGGCTGCACATGTGGCAGCTCACTGTTTTGTCCTAAACGTAGTGGGTCTGACATTATCTCTTCACCCCCTTTCACTCTCTCCAGTCCTGTCCAGTAAAGCCTACTCAACAAAAAAATCCATAATAGAACAATAGCAATAAAGTGAAATGTTAGCTGCATTGCACATGGTGCAAGCAATTATGCAACTATCCAAAATATACTGCTGATATATTCAAGTTGTCATTGTTCATTGCATAATTGTGTGATATGTTTCACATTTCATCCATATCTCTATAAAGTACTTTGAATATACTGAAATTTCAAATGGATGAGTTTATAAAGAGTAAATTGAAAATTTGACAGTGGATTCAATTAACTTTGAGTTGCTGTACATAATACTTTTGTTTTTGTTTTTGCTGCCTGCCTACAATCACAACAAGAAAAAAAAAGTCCAGTAACAGTTACAACACAACCCTGTTTTTCATCTAACTGCTTCCCTGAAGTCTTTTGATATTCGGCCGCTGAACAGATTTACTGAATTGAATCATGACAATCAACGCCACAGTCACAAGGTCACCCCTCATGACATGTCCAAAAATAAAACTCAAATGTCAGCATCCCTTGGGGAAACGCGGCAGTCCGAGCAACTCCTAGAAGTAGCACATAAAAACGTCAAGTATAATTACAACCTCATTTTTTTACTGTATCGAGTTACACAAAGCATGAGCCGCACATTCCTCTGTCCTCGTCATTGTGGAAACCTGAGCGGAGGTGAGGACACACGGTATATGACATGCTAGTGCACATGATCCTGCTGCAAATGTATGATCAAGGCCCGCGCATAAGGACGGGATTAGAACTACAAAGGCAGCTCCTCGTGGCACAATACGTCACTGCCAGGGGCTCTCCGAACAGTTGGCCCGGGTCGGTTGCCGTGGACACAAACAGACAACAGGAGAGGGCCCACAGCTAACTTATGGACACTTGAGGGGACTGCAGTAGCTGAAGGAGTGAAACTAGAATAATCTGAACACTTCCATTGCAAAGTTAAAACCAAGAATACTGCAGTGGTAAGTCTTCCATTGACTTTTAATATGGTCTAAATGATAAAGCATTAGTATTTTGTGGACTTAAATGAGACTAAATATTTCCCGATCTTTTCATTGACAAATAAAATCTTAATAAAAGGTGAAAAGAAGGTCCCAAAATCCTATAAGGATAATTTAATTTCAATGACATATCATTCCAATTCAATGCTCAATAAACAAGTGTGGTCCTTTGTACATGTGAGGTAAGCTCCATGAAGCAGACACATCATTAAATATGTTTGAATAGGATGTGTAAATATGACTAAATTAATTTTAAACTTTGCCGACATTTACATTGTTTTATTGTCAACTAGACAAAATAAAAAGACAAAATCTAGACTAAAACGAAAGTACATTTTTCATCAAAAGACTAAAACGGTTTACTTGGATTGACGCGGGCTCTACCTGTGCCGATGTTTACTGTGATAAATGAAGGATACCGGAATACTTTAGAACAGGGGTGGACACACTTTTATACGGTGTGGAGGGTCACAGTGGTGAATGCAGTGAAAATGTGAGTGCATTAAGCAGAGTGTTAACCCGTGCCCCCACACAGTTACGCTTGGAACCTTAAAAGTTCTTTCCCACAAAAGAAAGTTCATTTTTGAGGTTATAATTGTGTGAAATTATGAAACTTGGAGTAAAAAGTACAGTCTTTGGCGATTCTCTGGGCCAATTCACCAAAAATTGGTCCAAGGGCTGCATTTGGTGCCCGGGCTGCACTTTGTACACCCCTGTTTTAGAAGTTCTTGTACTGTATGTGTCAATCCCTTTATTGTTTATACGAGCACACGGTCAAAACCATTTGCCTCTGAAGCGCCACACCGGACAATTGATTGGCGCACCCTTTAACCCTTTTCCTCCAGAGCTTCCTCTTGAATCGGCTCCACAATCACTAAATTAAAACATTTTCAAAATTTCCAAAGCACTGCAGCCCAGGTGTGAAGCCAAACACTGTCCTGATGCAACCTTTGTTTTTTTGTTCTGGCCTGGTGCGGGCACAAAAAATACAATACGTTATGGTTTAGAAATGTACACTTCAAGAGTGGCCAGATTTGGGAAAATATTTTTCTTAGTCATGTTGTTGTGATTCAATTTGCTGTCAGCTTGTGCGTATTAATTAACGTAATATTAAATGAGGATTTAGTTGGATCTCTTGGAAAAGTCCATGCTGTGGGCTGACATATTCTGTGCCATTATAGTCAGTTACATTATTCTCTTTGCCAAATGGAGCAATCAAGTATCGCACATAAGCAGTAAATATGGCAGAATTCAATGTTGCTTTAGTTAAATTTGTTTGATATAGTGAACCTGTAAATAAAACCAGCAGGCCAAACACTGAGAATTAATTAAAACGTATTATGGCCGGCTATTTCCCACAGTGCAGCTCGGTTTTAACGACAGCCCAGTGCACAGTTTTATCATATCCTCCAGAGCCTGTAGGACATCTGGGGCACCCCTACTGGTTTACAACAACACATGGAGGAACCTCAAATAACCTTGTATCATAAGATGTTCAATCAGAGCCATGCATTTCCAAACCCACCAACTAAGATGCAGAGAGCGTTAATCTTCCATTTTGGTGGCGGTTATTATTTGAAGAGTTCATTTGCAAAAGCAGATATCTCTGTTTTGATTTTTTTTTTTTTTTTTTTTAAATTGGTTTGGATATTTATTTTTTTGTAATGCATTTTGTTGTAACTCTATTTTGTTTTTTGCATAGAGGGCCTGTTTAATTCTTCACTTTCAGGTAGGGCTGGGCAATGAATCAAATTTGTATCTAATTGCAATTTTAATAAAGGTTGATCTCAACAATCGCGTAATGTGTTTTAATCGACAGGATTATTGGCCAATCTTGTCGCAGAAAAAATACGTGGAGCGGGGCAGCAGGAAACGCCCACTTGTTTACAAAGGAAAAGCATCTGTATAACAACTGCCAATGGATCGTTTTAACAAAACTGGGTAATCCAACAAACGTATTTATTAATCTTGAGAATCTTTGTCCCTCTGAGCACAAAGGAACCTTGCAAAAACGTTCTACATCTAGGGAGAGATGTAAAAGAATCCGGACGCTGCGGCGCCTGTCAGATCAAACCCAGGGATTCACTCGGACAAACAAACAGGAAGGCTGGACGCGACGGCAAGAGAAGAGGAATCTGCTGAATTTAACAATAAAATTAGCTACAAGCTCGCGCTAACTTGTCTAATGGGCAAAACAGAGACACGCGAGGAGCCGTCAGAGGATTACGGAGAATATTTGTGCACGCAACTAAGGCTGCGTTTA